>CM032453.1:40301438-40344422 GCA_019049505.1 Pachyrhynchus sulphureomaculatus | reverse complement strand
CGAGAAATGGTCCCGTCGAATGGCCGCCTAGATCGTGTGATTTAACACCTCTAGACGTTAAATCATTGGTCTATGCTAACAAGCCTGCGTCGTTAGAGGAGCTCAGAGCCAATATTGAAAGAGAGATAGCGGCCGTTTCCGTCGAAATGTGTGGCCGAGTCATCGAAAATTGGGTTCAACGAATCGACCGCTGCAAACGTGCCCGTGGTGGACATATGAATGAAGTCGAATTCCATACATAAATGTTTTGATTGTACTTCAAGCCGATAGTAAATTTTCGAAATGTCTCAAATGGGTTGCGTTTTATTTCAAAAAAAAGTTGTCAAGTCCTTAATGGAAGACCCGATACTTGCAACTTTCTTTTTCATTTATTTTTTTTTTAATAAAAACCGATTTTTTATGAAAAATTATAAATTTTTCGTAAAATAGATATTTGGATAGTTACGGATCCTATACATTCACTTGGACTTGAAATTTTCCAACGTTATAATGGGCTTTTGGGGTCGCAAATTATGGTAAAAGTAAACGTTTTTTTTTTGTGTAGGATTTTCAAGCATTTACCAATTTTGGTCATTTTTCGCCTTTGTCCGGATTGATTAGTGACTATGAGAATGAACATTATATTTGAGATGCTTGACAATTACTTAAAGTATAAATTGACCAACTCTACCATAAACCTAAACTAAAAATGATCGGACCTGAAAAAATTGACTAAACTTGGACATTTATCAACATTTTTCGAGTTTTTCTAGTGAATATATGAATTTACTATACTTTTTAACTTTTAGCCCATATCATCTCAAGAATGTAAACCAAAAATGTAACAAGAACGTTGCCCCGAAATCTGAAAAATCATGTGAGTTTCGGCCATTTCTCACCTTTTTTCTACTGCCATGTTCTAGTCAAGACATGCAAATTTCGTATTACTTTTGTGATATTGAAAATTATTTAAATTTAAAATTATCTTATGATGAACTTACTTCAATTACTTCCAACCTAACATAACCTAATGGAGGAACTTTGCACCAGGAACTCCGAATCTAATAAGACCTAATCCTAAGAACTTTCCATAAAGATCTCTAAATCTACTATAACCTAATCCTAAGAACTTTACATCAAGAATTCTAAACCTCACAAATCCTAACACGAAGAACTTTACACCAAGAATTCCAATTCATTATATACACTTCTTTAAAGGTCAAAAATCAACATTTGTTGAAAGTTTTTTAATTTTTTTATTATTGACTTTATTGAAGTTTAGGGACTTTTCCATCAATAATATGTATTTTTGAGATACGTGATAGTAGTAGTAGCTTTCAAAGAAAATTTGGATAATTCTGCATGCTACCCTGTTTTAGCAATTTTATGTAGGTTTAGGTTTATTTTTATTATTAAGTTTGTGTTTTACTTTTTTTTATTTAGCTTGTGTTAAAAATACTTACGTAATCTTTAAATTTATGTTAAATAATACAGAATTTTTCATATTAGATTTGGAATTCATGGTGCAAAGTTTCTTCATTAGATTTTGTTAGGTTGGGGATAATTGAAATTAGTTCATCCATAAGATAATGTTATATTTAAATAATTTTTCAATATCAAAAAAGTAATGCGAAATTTGTATATATTGACTAGAACATAGCAGTAAAAGAAGGCCGAAATTGGCCTGATTTTTCAGATTAGACCATTTCAGGTAAACATTCTTCTTATATTTTTGCTTTACATTCTTAAAACGAAAATAGCCAAAAAGTAGAGTAAATTTATATATTCACTAGAAAAACTCGAAAAATGTTGACAAATGTAAAAATTTAGTAAATTTTTTCAGGTCCAACCACTTCGAGTTTACATTTATGGTAGAGTTGGTCATTTTTAAACTCCAAATAATTATTAAACATCACAAATGTGATGTTTATTTTTATATTCACTAAATAATCTCAAAAAAGGCGAACAATGACCAAAATTGGTAAATATTTGAAAAATCTTACACATTTAGAAAAAAAAAGGTTATTTTTATCGTAATCTGTGAGCCCAAAAACCTATTTAACGTTGGAAAATTTCATGTCCACTTAAATGTACAGGATCAGTAACTATCCAAATACCTATTTTTACGGAAAATTTATATTTTTTCATAGAAAATCAGTTTAGATTAAAAAAATAAATAAAAAAAATCAAAATCTTGCAAATATATTTTAAAGCACCATTCATTATAAGTATTTTGAAAAACAATTATTACAAAATACTAAAAATTAAAGAGCAGACAGAATCTTGTCCAAGTTGGTAGTACTTCATCCGACTGTGCGACCCTTCAAAGCATCAAACCGGATGGGTGTTAGTTTGTGACTAAATAAAGAAGATTGAAGCTACTTTTCTCTTTTTCTTTTCCATTAAATTTGGAAACAACTTTAAGGTCTCCTTTCTATCTTTTTTGTTTATGGTTGAAACAGATGACAAAAGTCAGTTGCCGAAATATCAATATAAGTGATGAAAAGTGTATAAATTTTAAAACTCCTAATATCTACGAGCAATACCCTTAAAGGACAATTAAGATACATCACCAAATTGGTATATACTACCGATTATTCCATATCAAGGACAAAGTACTGCGTTACATAGAAATAAATTAATTAAATAGATACGCGCTCTGATTTATTAGCAGAAACTAGGCGGTAATTATTATCTGAGACACGAATCTAACCAGTAATTGCTAGAGTATGTGTGTATATGGTAAAGTTGTTTCAGTTTTAGTTGTAGACATTCTACATTCCGAAATGTTAAAATTAGACCCTGATAGAATCACTCGTGTTCTTCTAGCCCTCTCTGCTTCTATCACAGGAAGCCGAATTAACAAAGGCCTTTTTTGTTACCTTTATCATATAGAGTGGAAAAGCTTCTCTTGTGTGTAAGAGTTTTACAAATAAAATAATTCTACGACTAAGGCACAAGGAAAATTTATAGTTTACTGGTTACTTTAAGTAGATCTAAGCGACTGAAAATTTCTTCACATCTGCCTTGATTATTATTTTCATTGTTGATGAAATAATGGATTGTATGGCCCGACGTTGGAGGCCAAAATGTTGAAATAAAAATTAAATTACTTACCTGGTGCCATATATTATTCTTAGTTGCCTACCTGACCGTACCAGAATATCTTAATGCTACTTAATGCGCACTATAAAACAAACTCAACATTCTACTTGTCAACTAACTATCCGAAATTTTAATAGAATTACTCAAATATTGGAAAATTATTTGTGATTGGTGAAATGTAATGTTGATTTTTAGGTAAACAGGTTAGTTTGTTTATATTTGGAATCACTATTCGTATTTTGTTTGCGAAATTAAACCAGCGCTTTTTGGGTTTCCCAAGCACAAGACAGAATTTTGGGAAAAATATCCTCCTCCTATGTGCCTGCCTGTTGAGGTTGGCGACCACTATGGCAAATTCGTCTCTATTCTGTGCTATATGTATCAGGATGTTCCGGTCGGTATTCGTCCAGTGTCTTATGTTTCTTATCCATGATTCTTTCTACCCAACCTCGTCTTCCGTACGAGTTGGAGTTGTTCGTATTCTGTGTGACGCCTTGTGTCAGAGGTAGGCAGCCATTGTGGAGCATTTATCTTAGCACTTCTGCATTGGTCGTTCTGCTAGTACAGCTGATTCTTAGCATTCGTCTGTATAGCCGCATTTCGAAGGCCTGTAGCTTTTTTTCGTTCTCCTGTTTAAGGGTTTATGCTGCCAGAACCACGGTGTCATCTGCGCCTTTTAGATTGTTAACTACACTTCCATTGATTTGGGCGCCTTTCGAGCATTCTTCTAACGATGACTTAATGATGTAGTCCGCATATAGGTTAAAAAATGCAAAACGTAAAATATGAATTCCTTTGTCATATTTGAAGCCGTCGAATGCCTTTCTGTAGTCAACGAAGCATGTGTACAGCTTTTTCTGCACTTCTAGGTATCTTTCAGCCATCGGAGTCAACCCCAGAATTGCTTTTCTGGTGCCTGTTCCTCTTCTAAACCCGTACTGGGATCGACTGTGCTATGCTTCACATTTACTGAAGATTCAGTTGTAGATTATTCGCATGAAGATACTTGCTGCATGACTCATCAGACATATCATACGGTGGTTTTCGCATCTTATGTTTCTTGGGAAGGGCTATAGATTTAGATGTTAGCCAGTCCTGTGGGAGTGTTCCTAATTCATATATTTTGTTGAATAGTGTGGTTAATTTCTAAACTGCTTCTTCGCTCAGGTGTTTAAAGTATCCAGTCAGTGTAGAAAGAGAGTGAGAGTTTTATTGTATTTCGTTTCCTTTATGGCACTTATGACCTCTGTTGTTAGAATGGTAAGGTTGTCCCCCTTCTTCTAATGGTTGACCGTCTTCTGGGAAAAATATAATGACCGCTAAATGGATAGTCAAAAATATACTCCAGTTAGCTCAAAAGGATAGTTCGAAAAGGTAAAATATTAGTCGGCAATGGAGGACATTTTCGCTACAAGTTTGGTGTTTAATTAAATATAAATATTAATAAGGAAAAAAACTACAGTTAAGTAGCAAACGAATTTATTATTATGTCCAACTCTGCTACAAGATAAATGTGAAGCTACGAAACTTTCAATAGGCGTGGCGCAAGTTAAATCCACACTTTACTAGCCTTATAACTTTTTCACTTCATATGTCTTGCAGTTACTGTAAAATGAACTATATATACCAAATGTGACTTCATCGGAAGTGTTCGCGAATAGCTGAAACTGGTAAAATTGCCTGGGTGAGCGAGAAAGCATTCTGCACGATTTGGCTTAGATTACTGGAAGAGATAGTGGTGCGTGGATTATTACCATCACAGAAGTTTTATTTGAATAAGTAGGTAAACTAATAGGCTTTTGATTAAGCATACTACGTAAAAGGAAGTAAAGCGAGTTGTTTCTAACAATACACAGCCAAATATAAACGTATAATGGAAAGTATTGTTCAAGAACAATACTTTCTTAATGTCATTAGTCTTTAAATAATACCCTATGAATTTTGTTTGTTGGCTGCCTAAGGAAAATGTTTACATTTTTATCAAAACAATTGACAATGATGTAGTGTTCCAAACGATTAAGTACATAGGAAAGTATAGTTTAAAATACTTGTGGCAGGACTGAAAATAAGAAATATCTTAGATCTGATGATGTTTGTAAAGATCTATTAAGTTTATTGGTGAAATGATTTCCATTATTTCTTGTTCTTGCAAAAAATCAACTACTACTATTTCCTTCAAGCGAACCAAATAAACTACTGTAGTTCTAAAACGGCATAAGCGATTTTATGCCCTATCAGGTTTTGAAAACATGTTTTATCTAAAATATTATAGACACAGTTTTCTTTCTCTTGCAAAAATTTTTGTCGTATTGTATGGTGTGGAAACGGAAATGTTGTAAAATTGAATACATTTTTCAGAATAGCATTTTTCGTTGTATATAGGGATCAAGCTTATTATCCCAGGGCAATAGCTCCAAACGTGATTGAATTTTCTTATTTCCTGCCACATAACTATACAAATATTTATTTTCATTTCAATATTTTGATAGTTTAAGAAGACTCGTATAACTTACTCTATCTTGTAAATGCGAGAGTTCAACTCAAATAGACGTGAGCATTGTGTCAGTCTTAAAAGTAGTATTAAAAAAATATTTAAAAAATTCCAGAAAAACAGGACATTTCAGTTTCTTCAATATTCATAATTATTGGAAAAATGATAAGAAATAGTACAATAAATTTTTTCGAAATTTCCCTTTTGATGCTGTTTCCAGTCAGTTGTTTTTTTTACATTTTTAAAGTTATTTTTTTAAAACGCACAACAATATTCGGCCTATGAAAACCACTACAAGTTATCAGTTGAATCGTAACTTTTGACGAGATGGCATTTTTTAATTGTTTTTTGGATTTCACACAACGTAAATTTATTACATCATAATAAATTATCCCATAACTGATTTGATTTCTGGTTTACAAGAGCCTACGAAGACAGTTGATGTACATTTTTGTTTTAAATTTAATTCTCGTTACTTTGTTAGGACTTGTTAGTTGCTTCAGGAAGTATCTGAGAGCTTTGATAGCTACAGTAAGTTTCAGTCAAGTACCACATTTCTAAGGAACAGGAACAAATATTTAAAAACTAAAGAACCTAGTTTCAGTAGCATGTAGTCACATCTCACATGTCAAACACATATTTGCCAGTTATTTAATAAATTTTCTCGAATAAATTTATTTTAAAAAGCGGGGACATAAGTTGGTCTTTACGTTGTGATTTGATGTCAATAGATTTAAAGTTAATTCAAAGCTATATATATATATATATATATATATATATATATATATATATATATATATATATATATATATATATATCATATACATACGAGGTGCGACAATAAAGTAATGAGACTGATATTTTTAAGCGAAACATGGCAACCCTGCAGCCTTCATAAACACTTCATCTTTGACCTTCGTCCTCACGCCACTAATATTCCAAGCGGCAATCCGTGCAACCTTTTAGTCTTGAGTAGTGGTGTAATAAGTGAACACGTGTTTTTGTCTCTCGTCACAGAAATGGAATCGCGAACAATTGCGCAACTATACGCAATTTCTTTTTGTGTTAAACTCGGTGAGAATGCGACAACTTACGGTAAGCTTCAGATAGCCGGTCATCAAACTCCCCTTTGGGCGCCAAAATATTATCTGAAAAAGTCAATTTTTAAAAATGAATGACCCGTTGCCAAGTACTATCCTCAGTTGCCTAGCTTGCCATACCAGAATATCTTGAAAGGGGGAGAGGAGGATACTTAATTTTAAAAATTTTTGATTTTTACTCGTTCTAATTCATCAAATTTATATTGGTTATAAAAGACAGGTATTTCCTTTAATTTTATTTCCAATATTAGATAAAAGAATACATTCTGTGACCCGAATAAAAGCCTACAATTTTATTTTGGGGGGTCTCCCCTTTTTATAGTTTGTTATTTATAAACCGAGATCAAAAATATCGTAATGTAATTAACAAATTTAGAGATAGTTAGATGTTTTATCTACATTTTTGGTTATCGCTTATGTAAATATGTAGAGATAGGTTGTAATTTTTATGTAAGTATTTACACGGGGCGGGGAGATTTTTTTTTTATTTAGTTATCACAAAACTAAATTAAATTCATAGACGGCGGACTAGGGCATAGCATGCTTATAGAGGTAGAAAGATAGTACTAGTAGTAGTAGTAGTAAAGTGAGTGGGTGGTACATTGAGTTCCTGGGGTCACCTAGATCTAAAAGTTCTTCTGTGGCTCCCCACTGTTTAAAATCAGGGTCGCAGCCTTAGTCCGGCATTTTCTGCCAAGAGACACAGGCTACTCACCCTGACGTCTTGTAGATCTTTCGGTTCTCAGAATAGTTGATCCCAGTATCTAAATCTCTTGACTATTAGTGCAGGACATTCGCGCACAATGTATATACTATCCTCGCTTTCTTCCTCGCAGAGCCGATATGTTTTCCACTCAGCCAGTTTGAGGTTATATAGATAGGTCTCTAGTGTCACATGTCCCGTAAGAAGTCCTATGCTCAGACGTAACCTTTGTTTTGACATCGAGAAGAGTTCCTTTGTTCCGCCTATCGTAGTTTGTTTCATAAGAAGTTTGGCTTGACGACACCCCGCTCCTGTACTTCAAGAGAGTTGGTGTTCTTTATCCAATTATTCCCTGATTTTGTTTTTACCGAAAGCGAATGGAACTCCTACAACCTGTTCAGGTGGGTCCTCCAAGGTGCCTCTTTTCGCAAGTTCCTCCACTATTTCATTTCCAGATATCTCTTGGTGGCCTGGTACCCACATTAGGGTAACTTCGTTGTCATCTCCTAATGTGTTTAGTTCTAGTACACATTCCCTGATCAGCAAGCTGTCCGTGGTGGATTTGGTAAGAGCTTGTATAGCTGCTTTACTATCGCAACAGATTAAAATTTTCATATTATTTGTCCCTTTCGAGATTTGCATTTTTACACATCTGAGGATGGCTAACACCTCAGCTTCAAAAACCGTAGCCATATTGCCCATGGATATACTTTCTCTGTGGTTTAATTTATGGCAAAAGATTCCCGTCCCAAAGCGGCCATTAGCTCCCGATCCGTCAGTATACCAAATGTCGGTATTAGACCTGTTCAGAAGCTTTTGCATGTCCTTCTTCTCAGGGATATGGACAGAAAAAGACTTAATCACTTGTCTTGTTTTCGTGATTTTATCTTGTTTTAAGACGAATGAGCGTTCATGGAGGAATTTCAGACCCGAGTGTCCCTGGTCCTCATTCCTCCAGTCGCCTTGACATTTCAGTCTATACGCTGTTAATCTCGCCGTGTAGATGATGAACTGGTTCAGTGGTGGGACATAAAGTGCTACTTCTAGCGCCCCCGCTAAGGTAATTCCCCTGTAGGCTTCGCAGTAAGTTCTTTGACTCCACCGTGCCCACTCTGGGCCACCAAATCACTGCTGCGTACATTAATCGAGATAACAGCATCGCCCTGTATATCTACAGTGCGACCTTTTGCTGCATACCCCAAGTTTTGCCCAGAGCTTTCCTACAGGCTCAAAGGGACGTGTAGAATTTGTTCCTCTTTTCGTTGAGGTGTTGTTTCCAGTTTAGTTTTGGGTCCAGGTATATTCACCGAGTTCGTGTAAACCAGTTCATTGCCCCAGAAATTAAGTGGTATAATTTCTTGGAGTTTGTATTTCCTGGTAAAGATCATGGCATTGGTTTTTTATGGTAGAAAGGTATCTAATCCATATTTTTACAACCGGTAAAGCTAACTAATTAGTTTCAAATAAGCACCAACAAAATTATAAATCAACCAAGAACCTACAACACCTCGCTATTTTACCGTTCGTTGTTCCGTCCCATATACGTTGCAGATTTTGCTTAAGGGCTCGCTATAGTGTTACTACTATATTATGAAAAAATATTGTAACGTTTGGCGATCGATATCGCATAACGGTTTTTAATCAGTACGGAACGACTACCTCGTTATTTTAATTTATCGCTATCTATGTACTATACTAATAAATCCGCAATTCAAGCATACCGGTAATTTACCTATAATTAATTTATTCCTCCAGGTGATGACATTTAGTAGTGTGTATTACCTGTCCATCGATAAGAATAACTGCTAGTGTGGAAAAGGCTTTTTGTTGCTTTAGGCGTTTAGCTCGTTGTGTGCATTTGTCCTATATTTCTGATAAAAATCTAAAATAAGCTTCAACCATTATAAAAATACCTTTCGCAAAACCTTTAGTTATTGACATGGACAACTACCGTCTCTATTGAAATAATCAAGAAATTTTTATGACAAAAAATTATACCTCTGCCCCTGGAAAATCACACATCATTTACTGACATACTGACATAGACACAAATGATGCTGAACGCTTTGGTCGCCCAAATGAAAAACATAAAAAAAATCCACAAAATTGTTTTGGACAACCGTAAAGTAAGATTACGTGAGATAGCTGACATCCTAAAGATATCAAAAGAACGTGTTGGTCATATTTTGCATGAACATTTGAGCACGAGAAAGCTCTGTTCGAAATGGGTACCGCGTCTGCCCACAGTGGACTAAAAACAACAACGTGTTGATGATTCTGAACGCTGTTTGGACCTGTTTAAGGCTATAAAAAGAATTTTTTTTTTCATGCGATATGTGACAATGGATCCAACATGGATCCACCACTACACACTGGAATCAAGTCGGCAGTCAGCGAATGCACAGCAGCCGTAAAACCCGCCTGAAGCGACAAAAGACACAACAGTCGACTAGGAAGGTTTTAGACCTCTGTATTTTGGGTTGCGCATGGAATAATTTTCATCGACCGTGCTAAGAAGGGAAAAACCATCAATAGCGATTATTATAAAAAGTTGTTGGTGTATTTGAAGGCAGAAATTGCAAAGAAACACTCCAAATGAACAAGAAAAAAGTACTTTTTCATCAAGACAATGCACCGTATCACAAGTCAATGGTTACGATGACAAGACTGTATGAATTGAAGGACGAATTGCTTCCTCGTCCACCGTATTATCCAGATTTGGCCCCAGCGACTATTATCTATTCACAGACCTGAGAAATCTAAACAAATAGCTTCGATTTCATATTATAAAATACGCATTTTTTTTGTTATTTTTTATGGGTCCAACACATGTGCTACAGGGAAGTCCCTAAAGCGCTCCAAGAGCGGCACGTGTTCGGAAAAAGCGATTCACGTTGTTCTTGAATCGCTGTAAATTGTACTCGGTGGGAAACACAGCCCTAGGTAAATTATTCCAAAGGGATGATGTTCTCCATATAATAACCATAGAAGTCAGAGAAGCCTTGGAAATCAAAAAGAATGGACAGCTAAATAAGCGAGATGATGCTCTGAATATCTCCACTACATGGAAGGGTCTACTAGCTACACCAAGGAATAACCAAAACATCGGGAAGGCAATAGTCAGCATAGCGCCGGAACCCGTAATTACCACCCAGCCGGCAAACACCGATGCTTAGACGAACACTTCCGACCCCCCCCCCCACCTACAATCTGCGTAGACGCCGACCTATAAAAGACGGCGACCGCGCGTCGGTTTCACAGTTAACTTCGAGCAGCAGCAGCAAGATCACAGTATCGAGTAGCAACAGCGGGAGCACTTGAAAATGTCAAATGAGATTTTGGCGAAACGTCGTGCAAGTTCATTGTTAGACGCACGGATTGAAACCCGGAATTTTAATATATATACACGTATATTATTTATTGCGCAATCATCTTACAATGTTCTTCCACTTTCAAATGCTTAGTTTGCCACTTTGACACGTCATTTATACTGATCATAAACTCGGAAAATTTCTCTTTATTTGCAAAGTTACACAGACATGTCGGTCGAGAGCGTGCAGAAGAAAGTGTGGAATAAAAAGTCAAAACGTTCGTAAACGATAAATCTTACTCTACTTTCATAACGATGAATTATGAATAGACATTACTTTGGTATTACAGTTCATGACTTTTCAAGATTTTGCGACAGACGGTGTTAGTTTTAAGAGTTTAGGGATTTTTCTCGGGATAGGAATCGTTTTTATTTGAATGGTGACATTGAAAAATGTTATAAATGAAGTATAGAAGTACCAAGTTGGCGGAACGAGTAAAAAAATAACCGTTGAAGGGTTTATTTTAGTCAGAAAGTTCAATTTTTTTGTCTCGTTTAGGGGTGATATATAATAAAATTTATATACCGAGTAATCCGGTAGTGCGGCAAAGTTTAATAGCTTCTTTATTGGAAGTAAGAGAAAATATTAACTAGGAATAAAAATTTAAACAAATGTTTATGATCACCACTTATGATTATTATTGCTGACAATTGTTTCGACACACTGTGTCTTCTTCTGGAGCACGATGTAAATTAACTAACAAAGTACGTTACAGAATATATGTTATAGTTTACCTAATTACAAGTACTAAATTCATTAACAATATTTACCTTAATACCTAGAATAAGTTCAATAAAGGAGACCCTCCCCCATCTAATTGATCGTTGAGTAATAGACCTGAGGATTTTTTCTGATTAATTTCTACCTGTTCTAAACAATCCAGTCATTTTCCTTTCTTTCCGTTATGCAAAATTTTGAAATCTTCATTAAATGTATGATTTTCCTCTGTTAAATGTTTGGCGTAATGAGATTTGTTATTTTTCATTCTAAAGCTATGTTTATGTTCATTTATTCTTTTATAAAAAGGTCTGCCTGTTTGTCCTATATACGTTTTATTGCAACTGCCACAGCATAATTCGTAAACCCCCGATTTATTTTCTTTTTTTGTTTCGCTTTTATTATTTTTAATATATCGAGATAATGTGTTATTAGTACGGAAAACGATATTTACATGATTTCTATGGAAAAAATGTTGAATTTTATTAGTTAGTTTTCCGGTATAGGTGAGTGTATGAAATTTTTCTCTGTTTAGTTGTTTGTAAGGGTACACCAGTCCTATTGCTCTTTTAAATTATTTTTTCATTAAAATATTATCTACGACATCGCTACTATATCCATTGTTTATACCAATTTGTTTTATAATATGTAATTCTTTTTGAAATTTTCTTCCGTTAATGGTGTATTTATTAGTCTATGGATGAAACTATTATAAGCCGAGATTTTATGTGTGAATTATATCGCATATAAAAGGACATAATAACGGCAATCTTCAAAATGATATTTAACATAAACAACAAAAAGACTTAGGCCTAATATAGTCGTATTCTTAAGTATTCTCTAAATGAGCTTCCTGAGGTTACACAAGCACTCCTGCCTTTTGTACGTTCCTGCTGATGTTTGCTGAGAAAATAACAGACTAATGGAGATGGGTGTAGGAAATGTTAAGTACACAATAATACTGGTGAACGGTATTTGCCATAAAAGATGATAAAGCTAATAACAGATTATGGGAAAGTGTACTTTTAAAAGAAGTATGATAAAGCTAACGGGTATATGTTATTTGTTTTTGAATTTTAGAACTTATAAGTAAGGGTTTACGTGTGTTACAGCGCTCTCACTAACATAGCATTGAATGGTGTTTGATAAATAATCGTGCAGCAAAAGAAATAAGTTTTTCGTCCTCTTCAATCCCTACATAGTCAGCACAATAGTGTAGTTTATAATACTTTCTTAAAAGTCGTTACAGCGTATATCAGAACTCAAGACGATAAATAGTATAACTGCCATTACATCTTTTTGTTTTGGACAACAATTTAGATTTGTATTTAGAAAAATGACAAGTTAATTAATGATTATTGACTATTAATTGACAACGATAATTAATTAGGATACTGTCGATCGACGAATCCAAAGTTACTGAAATGATACAATGCGTAATTTCAGTTTTTGAGACCAAGTCCTTTCTCATCGGGTTCGATAGCACGGTGGGTTGAGAGCGTGCCAATTGACCCGCAAGTTCGAACCGGGTACTAGCGGCTGAGTGTTCTGACATCTCATACATTGAATTAAAAATCATATATATCGTGGCTAATAAACTAAATTGGAGACGCCAATAATATATATATATATATATATATATATATATATATATATATATATATATATATATATATATATATATATATATATATATATATATATATATATACGAGGCTCGTTTGAAAAATCCGTGCAAAAATAAAAACTACTTATGTGTTTGGGGTAAACCTTTTTTATTTTTCGACATAGTCTCCTTTTAGGCTTATACACTTCGTCCAACGATGTTCTAGTTTGTTGATCCCTTCCGAATAATAGGATTTGTCCAAGTCTGCAAAATATCCATTAGTGTCTGCAATCACCTCCTCGTTTGAATAAAATCTTTGTCCCGCCAGCCATTTCTTCAAATTGGGGAACAAATAGTAGTCCGAGGGAGCCAAGTCTGGAGAATAGGGGGAATGTGAAACGAGTTGGAATCCTATTTCCATTAATTTTGCGACCACAACTGCTGAGGTGTGTGCTGGTGCGTTGTCGTGATGGAAAAGGACTTTCTTGTGGGCCAATCGAGGGCGTTTTTCTTGCAGCTCGGTTTTCAAACGGTCCAATAACGATGAATAATATTCACCTGTGATAGTTTTACCCTTTTTCCAGATAGTCGATGAGGATTATCCCTTGTGAATCCCAAAAGACAGTCGCCGTCTTCGCCTTTTTTGGTGCGCAGATTCCCCCTTGGTAACCCATTGTTTAGATTGTTGTTTGGTCTCAGGAGTATAGTAATGTATCCATGTTTCATCCACAGTGACGAAACGACGCTTAAAGTCCTCCGGATTCTTCTGGAACAGCTGCAAACCATCCTTGCAACACTTCACACGATTCCGTTTTTGGTCAAGCGTGAGCAATCGCGGCACCCATCTTGCGGATAGCTTTCTCATGTCCAAATGTTTATGCAAAATATTATGTACCCGTTCAGTCGAGATGCCCACAGCACTAGCAATCTCACGCACCTTAACTCTTCTGTCATCCATCACCATATCATGGATTTGATCAATAATTTCTGGAATCGTAACCTCCACAGGCCGTCCAGAACGTTCAGCGTCACTTGTGCCCATATGGCCAGTCCGAAAATTTTGAAACCACTTATAAACTGTTCTAATCGAAGGTGCAGAGTCACCATAATGTTTATCAAGCTTCTCTTTAGTCTCCTGACGCGTTTTGCCTTTCATAAAGTAAAGTTTAATCACCACACGAAATTCTTTTTCGTCCATTTCTTGAAAATCACGCGACTTCCTTGATTCACACGAATGCCAAACACAAAGAAATAGACCAATATGGCTGAAACTTGGTGTGCGTTCATTCAAGAGATGCTACTAACTAAACATGACCTCGATACGCGCCGGTGGTGCCATCTCTCGGACTTTGCACGGACTTTTCAAACCAGCCTCGTATATATATATATGTATATATATATATATATATATATATATATATATATATATATATATATTTATTTATATATATATATATATATATATATATATATATATATATATATATATATATATATATATAAATATATTTATTATTATGTATATATATATATATATATATATATATATATATATATATATATATATATATATATATATATATATATACAGTGGCGAACAAAAGTATGGAAACATTTAAATTTCCATCTCTAGTCTTAACATTTAAACGGTTTACAATTACAATATTTATTTATTAATCGTGTACATACTAACAAACATATTGAAGACTAAAAGAGTTATTGTTTATTAGAAATGTGCATAGTTTTTAACGTAACAAAATTATGCACAAACAAAAGTAAGGAAACATTTTTGTTATAAAATAAAAATTCCACTAAGACAACTAAGATGTCGAAAATATTTAATATTTAGTGGGATTATCCTTTTACGTCAATCACTGCTTGACAACTTCTGCCCATAGAGTCAATAAGCCTAGCACAAAAATCGGGTGTTATTTTTTCCCATTCTTGTATTAATGCGATCCAAAGTTCGTCCGGGTTTTTTATATTTCTTTTCCTAATTTGTTTATCCAGATAGTGCCAAAGATTCTCTATCGGGTTGAAATCAGGTAATTGTGAAGGCCAGCGCATCATCTGAATCCTTTGTTCAGAAAATCAATTCTTGGCCAAGCGAGATGTGTGTTTGAGTCATTGTCTTGCCAAGAACATTGCTGTTAATAAAGAATTAAGGCAGGAATATCAGGATATATTGGGTGGGTACATGACTATTAGGCGTGCTGTTAAAAAGCCACTCCTTACAAAGCGTCACAGAAAAGAGAGATTGAAATTTGCTAAGGAACATAAAGACTGACCCAAAATCAGTGATTTCTAGTAACTTTTAGTGACGAAAGTAGGTTCAATCTCTTTGGAAGTAATTCTACTAGTTATGTAAGAAGACCAGTTGATCTAAGATATGACCCAAAGATGGTGGTGGAAATACATGGTATGTACGGTCTACTGTCAAAGATGGTGGACAATGATCCCACTGTCATGGATTTTTCAAAAAGACACCTCTCGCTTGGCCAAAAATTGGTTTTCTGAACAAAGGATTCGGGTGATGCGCTGGCCTTCACAATCACCTGATTTGAACCCGATAGAGATTCTTTGGTACTATCTGGATAAACAAATTAGGAAAAGAAATATAAAAAACCTGGACGAACTTTGGATCGCATTAAAACAAGAATGGGAAATAATACCACCCTATTTTTTGTGCTGGGCTTATTGACTCTATGGGCAGAAGATGTCAAGCATTGATTGACACAAAAAGATATCCCACTAAATATTAAATATTTTCGACATCTTAGTCGTCTTAGTGGAATTTTAATTTTATAACAAAAATGTATTCATATTTTGTTTGTACATCATTTTGTTACGTTAAAAACTAAGCACATTTTTAATAAACAATAACTGTTTTAATCTTCAAAATGTTTGTTACCATGTACACGATTAATAAATGAATATTGTAATTGTAAACCGTTTAAATGTTAAGACTAGAGATGGAAATTTAAATGTTTCCATATTTTTGTTCGCCACTGTGTGTGTGTGTGTATATATGTATATATATTTATATATTTATATATATATATATATATATATATATATATATATATATATATATATATATATACGAGGCTGGTTTGAAAAGTTCCGTGCAAAGTCCGAGAGATGGCACCACCGGCGCGTATCGAGGTCATGTTTTAGTTAGTAGCATCTCTTGAATGAACACACACCAAGTTTCAGCCATATTGGGCTATTTCTTTATGTTTGGCATTCGTGTGAATCAAGGAAGTCGAGAGTGATTTTCAAGAAATGGACGAAAAAGAATTTCGTGTGGTGATTAAACATTACTTTATGAAAGGCAAAACGCCTCAGGAGACTAAAGAGAAGCTTGATAAACATTATGGTGACTCTGCACCTTCGATTAGAACAGTTTATAAGTGGTTTCAAAATTTTCGGACTGGCCATATAGGCACAAGTGACGCTGAACGTTCTGGACGACCTGTGGAGGTTACGACTCCAGAAATCATTGATCAAATCCATGATATGTTGATGGATGACAGAAAAGTTAAGGTGCGTGAGATTGCTAGTGCTGTGGGCATCTCGACTGAACGGGTACATAATATTTTGCATAAACATTTGGACATGAGAAAGCTATCCGCAAGATGGGTGCCGCGATTGCTCACGCTTGACCAAAAACGGAATCGTGTGAAGTGTTGCAAGGATGGTTTGCAGCTGTTCCAGAAGAATCCGGAGGACTTTAAGCGTCGTTTCGTCACTGTGGATGAAACATGGATACATTACTATACTCCTGAGACCAAACAACAATCTAAACAATGGGTTACCAAGGGGGAATCTGCACCAAAAAAGGCGAAGACCGTTCCTTCGGCCGGAAAGGTTATGGCGACTGTCTTTTGGGATTCGCAAGGGATAATCCTCATCGACTATCTGGAAAAGGGTAAAACTATTACAGGTGAATATTATTCATCGTTACTGGACCGTTTGAAAACCGAGCTGCAAGAAAAACGCCCGCGATTGGCCCACAAGAAAGTCCTTTTCCATCACGACAACGCACCAGCACACACCTCAGCAGTTGTGGTCGCAAAATTAATGGAAATAGGATTCCAACTCGTTTCACATCCCCCCTATTCTCCAGACTTGGCTCTCTCGGACTACGATTTGTCCCCCAATTTGAAGAAATGGCTGGCGGGACAAAGATTTTATTCAAACGAGTAGGTGATTGGAGACACTAATGGATATTTTGCAGACTTGGACAAATTCTATTATTCGGAAGGGATCAACAAACTAGAACATCGTTGGACGAAGTGTATAAGCCTAAAAGGAGACTATGTCGAAAAATAAAAATGGTTTACCCCAAACACATAAGTAGTTTTTATTTTTACACGGACTTTTCAAACCAGCCTCGTCGTATATATATATATATATATATATATATATATATATATATATATATATATATATATATATATATATATATATATATATATATATATATATATATATATATATATATATATATATATATATATATATATATATATATATATATATATATATATATATATATATATACAGTCCCTGGCCAAATTATTAGACGCACTGTATTTTTTTTTAGTAATTTTATGTTTCTTAAGAGTTTTTATGCAATAATGGTATATTTAAACTGCAATATTATTGATTTTTATTTAAAAGAATTGTTGTAGACTACATATTTGTATTTATTTTTAACATATGGCAACACTGTGTTGACAAAGTGATACATGAACGTAAACAAGTACAAATCTGTATCAGTCGCGATCGGAATCGAGTCAGGTACGGACGTGTTTCTGTGGCTTTATGGACTGTGATTGTTTGTTTAACAGTTTTATACTACTCAGTTACTAGTTTATTTTGTATGCAGTGTTTTAAAAAAGTAATTGGACTATTTTCATTATGGGTAGAAAAGGCGATCTTTCACCACGTAAAAAAGCTGAAGTGAAGGCCCTTGTGATTGCGAAAACATTTACAAACCGAGAAATATCACGAAGATTGGAGGTTTCTGAAGCTAGTGTACGACGCATAAAAAAGAAAATTGAGTCAGGGAAGGAATTAAGCCCGAAAAGAAAGAAAAGATGCGGTAGAAAACCAATTTTCACTCCACGGTCAGAGAGATGTTTGAAGAAAATTTGTGTAGAAAACTGATTTGCTACCACAAAGGTAATAAAATCACAACTCCAGGATGCTAGCGTAAATGCTTCTGAGCGCACTGTTCGAAGAAAATTGAAAGAATTAGATTTTAAGGCCTGTCGCCCCGCCAGGAAGCCCAAGTTAACAGCTGCAATGAAAGCAAAGCGCCTAAGTGGGCCAAACAATGGCAAGACAAAGATGTGGACTTCTGGAGATCGGTAAGATCAGCAATTTAATCAATAATTGATACATTATTATCATTTTCAGTTAAATAAAGCAAATAAACATGGAAGTTTATATATATTTCCTATTTTTGATAGGTCTACTTCAGTGACAAAATCGGTTGATTCCGCAGCTCAGAGAATGGCTTCCAAATGGGGAACCATTCACTTTCATGCAAGATGGAGCTCCCTGCCACACTGCTCGGTCTGTTAAAGCTTTTTTGGCAGAAAAAAATGTCCCTCTGTTGGATTGGCCCCATTGAAAATGTGTGGGAGCTGATGAAAAGAGAAGTGGCTAAAGATGTGATTACCAACAAAACCCAGCTCCTAGAAAAGATTATTCATGTGTAGAATCATCATCCTCAAATGCAGGAGAGTACAATCTTGCATTGATAGCATGCCGCGCAGAATTAAAGCTTTGATAGCGGCTAAAGGTGGCTCAACTAAATATTGACTTTTACTAACATTAATTTCACTTTTCTTTAAAACTTAATAAACTTATGCTTTTCTAAATTAATGCTGTTTTATTTATGTCAAATAAATAGGTAATTGATTGGATAATATAAAAATAAAAAACAAATCAATTTAAAATAATAAAACGGTACAATATCACTCGGTAATTAATATTTTACATGAAATCTTGCAGTGCGTCTAATAATTTGGCCAGGGACTGTATATATATATATATATATATATATATATATATATATATATATATATATATATATATATATATATATATATATATATATAATATATATATATATATATTTATCATATATATATATATATATATATATATATATATATATATATATATATATAATATATATATATATATATATATATATATAGCTTTGTAACTCATAGATGTCGTAAGTTGAATTTTAAGGTATCTTTGTTGTTCACCGATACATAATTGTTTGTTTCTTTCTTTGGCTAACAATATACATACAAAATAATATTATTCATTAAAACACGCAATTTTACGCATATATTAAAAAATGTAACTCGTATACTCTCAAATTATTAAAAGTAAAAATGTGCAATACATAAATCAACCCATTTGGTGTGTAAATTGACAATGATTAAACCAATATATCGTGTACAACGTACTCTTTACGTTTTTTTAATGAACAATTTACATTAAAAATTGCCCAGCATCTCATTTATTTGTTACAGAATTTAAAGTTTCTTTTTTGTATTTAAAAATCGTAGCTCTTAATGAGATTAAATCATGCATAGTTAATCGATCTACTATAAACGTCTAGACCAAATGGATATATGAAAGTTCGTCGATTTTATGAGAGTTGAGAATCGGCGAGTTGTTACGAGGTTTTTGAGCTTTTGCTCGCAAATTAAAATTTAATTAATCAGGCAAACTAATGCCTTTAATGGCAGTTTCAGTTAAAAAGTTATTGTTCATTAAAAATCCGTAATTAGTTACTCAGAAAATAGGGTAAGGAAGAGCACCTCAAACCAAATATCCATATAAAAAAGGTAGAACATGCACTTGCTATGATCAGAGGGGTACGATCTTCTGTTAGATACTACGATCTGGTTGAACAGTTGCTTCTGAGCTTTACCAATAACAACCGTTCTGCATGAGTAAAGTGCGTAAGTGAACACTCAACCACTTGTTACAATTATGTAGAAACCGATGAAGATTATCTGAAGTCGAGTGATGATACCCCAGTCGTTAGAGGCAAATTTTGACGAAAAGCTCTCATTAAATGTTAACAGGTTGCATTATGCAAGTAGTTTTTTGGACGTAGAATACGATAAAAAAAAGTTTGCTGCTCTAAAGTGTACGCTAAGCCTACAAAATCGAAAATAAAGTGAAAAATTCGGTTTTCCGCAAATATCTCTAAAAGTAAAAAAAAACCGGTCAAGTGCAAGTTGAACTTGCGCAATTAGTGTTCCGTACGTTGATTGCTTTTACAATAAAAAATTTTGTTACGGTGGTATAAAATGTTCAGTGACTTCACAAAACACACCCCAAATGAGTTTTCAACAAAGTTTGTTTCCAATCTTTACTGAAAATTGATGAATTTGAAATTTTTGTTTTTTTTTATATACCAGATAAATTATTAAAGGTAATGCACTCGTGATAATTTTCGTACAATCTACACCCCTGGAGAATATTTCAGAATTTTTTCAAAATTTTTTGATAAGTACTTTTCGAGATAAGGGGGGACAGCGATTTTTCACGATTTTTTAAAAAATAATACAAAGAAAAGTGCTCGCAAGTATTACATTATATATATATTTTTTACTCGTGTTTTCACAAGCTTTCATTTGACACCACACTCGGTGTGGACAGCGATTTTTCGCGATTTTTTGAAAATCATGCAAAGAAAAGTGCGCGCAACTATTACATTATATATATATATATATATATATATATATATATATATATATATATATATATATATATATATATATATATATATATATTTTTTTACTCGTGTTTTCACAAGCTTTCATTTGAGAGCACACTTGATTACCTAGTAAAAAAATTTTTTTTTCACTTCCGATTTCACCCTCCAAAACTAACCCCTTAAGTCAAAATTTAACTTTCAAAACTACATGGCTCTGATGAGGCCATCAATTCCTATATTATTACCAAATTTCAACTTTCTATGACAAATAGTTTCGGAGAAAATCGGGTGTGACAGACGGACAGACAGACAGACAGATGGACAGACAGACAGACACCGAAGTCATCTTATAAGTGTTCGTTACGGAAAACTAAAAAGATATCGAAAATTGAATGCACTGCGTGAAAGAACGGGATATTTTGTAAAAAAATAGTATATAGATTTTTTTTTACCGTAATTTAAAAAAATTATTTAAAATAAAATAGCTGGTTTAACCCATTCAGTTGTAGTGGGAATCATGCTTCCAACCTCATTTATGATTAAATTTACCTTTCTGTATACTGTTAAATATTTTGAAATTGAATAGCTAAAGGGTTCCTTGGGGTGCTGATTAAGAATCCGATGATAGATTTGAAAAATTCCAAATGGCGAATCCAATATGACAGCCAGAGAGTACATAATTCATTTAATTTCTTCGTGTAATTTAGAATTTTTGTGTTTTTAATTACTATTTTCTTTAAACCTGGATGTTTAAATACTTTATGCTTAAAGCTTAGACTTTTATTTTTCATTTCCCATTTTTAAATATTTTAAGTTTAAATTGTATGAATAATAATAAGCAAAATAATACATTTATCATGAACACTTTTTTAAGAGCAAAATTAAAAAAAAAAGATTTTAATGATTTTCTAATATCAAGTATACTTCTAACTGTAACTAGAAAAAATTGTCCGACTTTTCTTGACCATTTCATAATGCTTTGAACGTAAAATTGCCGGCGACGCACTACAGCAGGCAAATTTTCATATTTTATAGCTCAATTTAAAATAACACAAACAATGTGGGTATTTTTAATTATTCTTATATTGAAGCTATAGGTATAATAATAATATATGCACAAGAATTTTTTTTAAATACTATATTTTATTAAATATTTGTAATTTTCTTTATGACAATTAAAATCATGCAAACAAAAATTTCGTTTTAAGTTTTACAATTTATAAAGCAACAAAAATAAGAACTATTAGTACCGTCGGAAAGCTGAAAGTCTCCTCTTCAAAACGCTATCTTTTATTTTTTTTAAGCTCTGAAAACAAGTAATATCGATTAACTTTCGAGCGGGGCGCGTAGACTTTCAAATTAACCTGTTTGGCGCGCTACACTTTTTGAATCACCTATCCGAATTTTTAATAAATTCTCACGCTAATAAAAAAATCTGGAAAAAAATCCATATACTATTTTTTTTGTAAAATTTATTAGTTTTTCTATATTTTTTTCGAGATTTACCGAAAAACTGAATTTTTGATTTTATTTTGGATTTTGTGGGCTTAGCATACATCAAATTTTTTTATCGTATTCTAAGTCCAAAAAACTATATGTGTGCCAAAATTCAGCCTGTCAACATTTAACGAGAGCTCAAAACCCCTGGCGACTGGGCTATGAGTTTTTATTTAAATAAATGTTGAAGTTAGTCTCTAACCGCCGATAGTTAATTTGTACATCTCATGTACAGTCCCTGGCCAAATTATTAGACGCACTGTATTTTTTTTAGTAATTTTATGTTTCTTAAGAGTCTTTATGCAATAATGGTATATTTAAACTACAATATTATTGATTTTTATTTAAAAGAATTGTTGTAGACTACATATTTGTATTTATTTTTAACATATGGCAACACTGTGTTGATAAGTGATACATGAACGTAAACAAGTACAAACCTGTATCAGTCGCGATCGGAATCGAGTCAGGTACGGACGTGTTTCTGTGGCTTTATGGACTGTGATTGTTTGTTTAAACAGTTTTATACTACTCAGTTATTAGTTTATTTTGTATGCAGTGTTTTAAAAAAGTAATTGGACTATTTTCAATATGGGTAGAAAAGGCGATCTTTCACCACGTAAAAAAGCTGAAGTGAAGGCCCTTGTGATTGCGAAAACATTTACAAACCGAGAAATATCACGAAGATTGGAGGTTTCTGAAGCTAGTGTACGACGCATAAAAAAGAAAATTGAGTCAGGGAAGGAATTAAGCCCGAAAAGAAAGACAAAGATGCGGTAGAAAACCAATTTTCACTCCACGGTCAGAGAGATGTTTGAAGAAAATTTGTGTAGAAAACAGATTTGCTACCACAAAGGTAATAAAATCACAACTCCAGGATGCTAGCGTAAATGCTTCTGAGCGCACTGTTCGAAGAAAATTTAAAGAATTAGATTTTAAGGCCTGTCGCCCCGCAGGAAGCCCAAGTTAACAGCTGCAATGAAAGCAAAGCGCCTGAAGTGGGCCAAACAATGGTAAGACAAAGATGTGAACTTCTGGAGATCGGTAAAATATAGCAATTTAATCAATAATTGATACATTATTATCATTTTCAGTTAAATAAAGCAAATAAACATAGAAGTTTATATATTTTTTTCCTATTTTTGACAGGTCTGCTTCAGTGACGAAAGCACATTCGAAATTTTGCAGAATAAAGCTCAGTATGTGCGTCGTCGTCATGGAGAAAAGTTTCATCCTGATTGTGTCGTCCCGACGGTTAAACATCCCACCAAAGTGATGATTTGGTCAGTCATCAGCGGCAAGGGCACTGGCCGTCTGTACGTCGTCAAAGGAATAATGAGGCAAGATCAGTACAAAGAAGTATTACAAAATCGGTTGATTCCGCAGCTCAGAGAATGGTTTCCAAATGGGGAACCATTCACTTTCATGCAAGATGGAGCTCCCTGCCACACTGCTCGGTCTGTTAAAGCTTTTTTGGAAGAAAAAAATATCCCTCTGTTGGATTGGCCGGGTAATAGCCCTGATATGAACCCCATTGAAAATGTGTGGGAGCTGATGAAAAGAAAAGTGGCTAAAGATGTGATTACCAATAAAACCCAGCTGCTAGAAAAGATTATTCATGTGTGGAATCATCATCCTCAAATGCAGGAGACAGTACAATCTTGCATTGATAGCATGCCGCGCAGAATTAAAGCTTTGATAGCGGCTAAAGGTGGCTCAACTAAATATTGACTTTTACTAACATTAATTTCACTTTTCTTTAAAACTTAATAAACTTATGCTTGTCTAAATTAATGCTGTTTTATTTATGTCAAATAAATAGGTAATTGATTGGATAATATAAAAATAAAAAACAAATCAATTTAAAATAATAAAACGGTACAATATCACTCGGTAATTAATATTTTACATGAAATCTTGCAGTGCGTCTAATAATTTGGCCAGGGACTGTATCCAAATATTTAAGATACAGTACGATGTTCTCTTAGCAGAATTAGATTGCCTTTATGCGCTCTAATCGTTTAAAATGTTCATCTCCATTAATAGCTACTTCGTATGACCCTACCTTAGAATGACTATATTTTCTGGACTTACCTGAAAAAAAAAAAAAAACAATGGGATTATGTTCTCTGAAAACCATCTCTATGTAAAATTATAAACTTATTTTATTTTGGATATTGTAATGTGTTGGACCAGTGCCAGTATATTTTCATGGCAATATACACCAACTGGCTGTTGTGCAACTCTAGCCTAAGTGATCGTCCCAAAAAATGAATGGAGGCGAAGAACTACTACATGGGGTGGAAAGTCCAGACATTTTTGAAGAAAAAACAATATTCTTGCCAAAAATAGATTTTACTCTTCAACATAGTTTCCTTCAGGGGTTACATACACCTTAAATTTTGAAAAATTCGTTTTTGTCGGATTTATATTTTCTATATTTCTAAGAATTATTCAAAAAAAAAAAATAGTAATAATAAGGAAATTTCATTACATTACAAAGTTATAGCAATAAATGGACCTGGCGTCGGATTGGGGCCACTATCTGTGTTAATGCAATATTACTCAGTTAATTTTTAATATTTTATACCCTTTTTTTAAAATCTTAATGATTATTTTTCTACAAAATACCTAGAGGTTTTTATTTAATTTTTCTAATAGACAATTTTTTATAAATAATTATATTAAATTAAAATTGCATACTGAAGTTTGAAACGCCGTAAATTTTTTATTTAAAAGAAAAAAACTCTTCGACAATTTTTAACTACTAGATTATTTTAGAAGATTAATTTTTATTTTTGCACATTGGATTATTTTTTGTGAAGTTATCCTACAGATAAGAAGATGCTATACTTTTCATCAGTGGTCTATCTAACCCGATAAAAAAATGTTAACATTTAAAACACATTTTAAAAAAAATTGCCTTATTACTACTGTGATCAAAAAATAGTAAGACTTTTGAAATAAAACGCAAATTTTTTCCAAATTTCCCCCACAAAGTAATCTCCCTTGGATACAATGCATTTATGCCAACGTTTTTTCCAGTCTTCGAAATTCGATGTCTGGAATGGCCTTTAAAGCCTTCCTCGATTCGGTTTTAATCTCCTCAACCGACTCAAAACGATGTCCTCGAAGCGGTTTTTTAGTTTAGGGAATAGTCAATCTACACCCTGTGGAGAATATTTCAGAGTTTTTTCAAAATTTCTTGATCAGCACCTTTCGAGATAAGGGGAGACCGCGATTTTTCGCAATTTTTTAAAAATAATACAAAGAAAAGTGTGCGCAAGTATTACATTATATATATTTTTACAAGCTTTCATTTGACACCCCACTCGGTGACCTAGTAAATTTTTTTTTCACTTCCAATTTCACCCCCCCAAAATTAACCCCTTAAGTCAAAATTTAACTTTCAAAAGTACACAGCTTTGATGAGGTCATCAATTCCTATATTACTGCCAAATTTCAACTTTCTATGTCAAATAGTTTCGGAGAAAATCGGGAGTGACAAAAGGACAGACAGACACCGAAATGATCTTATAAGTGTTCCGTACGGATACTAATATCAATTTCTAAATGAAATGAAACGAATTATTTTGTTACTTGTCACCTATTTTTTATTTATCTGCTACTGCAGTTTCGTAGGTTTTCTACATTGTCAAGCTCAATACTATAAACTAAGGTGGTTTATTTAGGATTTATAACAATTTTTCCGGTACAATTTGGAATTACCCATCATTAAATTTCTGTGAACTTAAATTAAAATCATTTTATTACAAATGGTTAGAAGACATTATTGTTGGCAAATCAGGTATTCTTTATTAATGCTGAAAATTTTTTTTTAATGTTTTTTATGATTAAGGACGTATTTACAGGTCTTTAAAGAAGTTTTTCTTCCAAATTTCAAGAAATATTTTTCAATATATTCTTAAACCTTTTTTAAAATTCCTTCTTCAAAAATATACCTAAAAAACACTTCGAAAATATGCAAAACAGGGTGGAATTCTGAACATCTGATTATTTAGGAGGGTTGTATACTTATTTTTGTTGTGCTTGTTGATCTCTATAGCTTCTAAAGTATTTTTCTTCCTTTTTGTGCTTTATGTAATATTTGTAGATTATTTATGTCTGGAAAAATATGATTTGTTTGATGGAAGTGGTTACAAAAGTTGGAGTTTTCTTTGTTTATTCCAAACGATTGTTTTTTAAATCTAGTATCAAAATTTCTCTCTCCTTGGCCTATATAATAGCTATTGCATTCGTAACATGACAGTTTATAAACTCCAGAGCCCTTTTATTTATGAGTTTTGTCTTTTACATTGAAAATGAAGGAGGAATGTTTTTGGGGTGATTTAAAAGCGATATTTATGTTGTCTTTTGCGAGTATATATGCAATTTTATTAGAAATTGGTCCAAAATTAAGTCAATGAGGAAAAAGTTTTTTTTTTTTCGTTTTCAACGTATGGATAAATATGTCTTAATATTAGTTATTTTTGTTTATTTTTAATTAGGTTTTCTATGGTTTTTTTTCCAAAATCCGTTGTTGTGGGCAATATTCTAATTCTATCTTTAAATTTTGTTTATTTAAAGGGATGGAGAATGTTCTGTGAAACTTTCCTTCCTCTTTTTCAATGTAAAAGACAAACTTCGTAAATACAAAGACTCTGGAGTTTATAAACTGTCATGTAATGAATATAATAGCTGTTATATAGGCCAAGCAGGGAGAAATTTCGATACTAGATTTAAAGAACACCAAACATCTTTTAGATTAAACAAAGAAAACTCCGACTTTGCTAACCACTTCCATCAAACAAATTATATTTTTCCAGACAAAAACATATATAAAGTACAAAAAGGAAATTAAAAATTTTAGAAGCTATAGAGATCTACAAACACAATAAAAGTAAGTATATAACCCTCTTAAACATATAAACACATGTTCAGAATTTTACACTGTTTGGCGTATTTTAGAAGTGTTTTTAGATGTATCTTTGAAGAAGGAATTTTGTAAAAAGGTGTAAGAATATATTGAAAAATATTTCTTGAAATTTGGAAGAAAAACTTCTTTAAAGACCTGTAAATACGTCCATAATCATAAAAAACATTAAAAAAAATGTTTTTACTGTTAACAAAAAATACCTGATTTGCAAACAATAATGTCATTTAATCCTTCGTAATAAAATAATTTTAATTTAAGTTCAGAGAAATTTAATGAAGGGTAATTCCAAATTGTATCGGGAAATTTGTTATAAATCGTAAGTAAACCTTAGTTTGTAGTATTACGCTTGACAATGTAGAAAACCAACGAAACTGCAGTAGCAGATAAATAAAAAATAAGTGACAAATAACAAAATAATTCGTTTCATTTCATTCAGAAATTTAAAATGGACTGTCACAAAGTATCGGACACCTCAATTATACAACTAATATTAATTGTTACTGTTTTATTGTTTAGATAATATCCACGCCATTAAACTATTTACAAGACTTAGGTATACAATATCCCAATAATATTAACTCATTGCTTCAAGCAAAAATGTCGCACACCTCCCATAAAAAAAATTGGATCGACCGGCCTGGCGCCATTTAATTTCAGGCTTGTTGAATTTTATCTGGCGTGGCGTTTAATGTAAAATATTGACAACCATAAAAGATCCCTCAGACTGCCAATCTTGCATGACAATTTTTATGGGTTTTGTATTATTTTAGGTATCACGTAAGGGCAATATTTTAAAGGACTTTCAAGACATTAGTGACGAATATTCGACGAAATTTTTTCATAAATGATTTATGGTGTAAGATTTTAATTACTGGTCAAATTCATAGTCTGAAAGGGCCTTTAGATAATTAAGGTGGTAGCTCTTTCTCTTATAATAGCTTTATTGCTATCTGAATAATATGTTCCTTCGGAGGTGTAGTGTAGGCACAGAGTGTAACCCTAATCCCTACGAATATAGAAGCATCAACCTACAATCGGTAAAGGTGTTGTAGCGAGTAATTTATAAGAATTTCGGTTAATTTTAAGGTCATATATAATGCAATACATACTGCTATATTTAGAGAAATAAGATATAATGAGTTAAATAGTTGGCTGTAGTAATCGGCTATATAAGATAATTTTTGATGGAGGCAGATTTCTGCTCAGTGACACAGGCCTTAGGAGTAATCAGGAATTTACAAAAGAAAACGATTTTTTATTTTTTGGATTTTCTGCTGTATAGCTCGGGAATAGATAACTGTGTAAGTCTTTTAATAAATTGTGTTTGTACAGGGTGAGTCAACGACATAGTAAAGTTCATTATCTCATTTGTTTCCGGAATGACGAAAAAATGTTAAATACAATAGTTTTAGGGAATGTTAAGGTGTACAGTTTAAAATTATTTTTGAGTATACAGGGTACTTCAAAAATGTGTGGCCTATATAACATGTGTTTTTTTAAATGGAACATTCTATCTTCTAATTTATTGTTAAATTCTGCGTAAAATTTTATAACTTTTTTATTAATCATGTTATATACCTAAACATAGTAGATATTTTTATATTTCAATTTTTTTGTTTTTTAAATACTGGTGTTCTTTTGTAAAAATTGCCAAGTAGCGCCATTGTTTCGAGATAAGGGGGTACCCCTGTAGATTGAACGAGAACTATCACGAGTGCATTACCTTTAATAATTTATCTGTTATATAAAAAAAAACAATAATTTCAAGGTCATCAGTTCTCAGTAAAGATTGGAAACAAACTTTGTTGAAAACTCATTTGGGGTGTGTCTTGTGAAGTCACTGATCATTTTATACCTCCCTAACAAAATTTTTTATTTTAAAAGCAATCAACGTACGGAACACGAATTGCGCAAGTTCAACTTGCACTTGACCGGTTTTTTTTTCCTTTAAAATACATAAGTCTGAGTCTGAGGCCGCTATTTGTTAATCTTAAATTATTTAAAAACAGAGTGCTAATGGTGATTGCAAGGCATTATTTGAATGAGATTTTCAAAAAGTAATCTTCAAATATCAGGTAATTACTTGTTAAAATATTTGGAAAGAATCAAAAAAAACCTTTTTATTAAAACTCTAACTACCTCTAACCTCATAAAGCAATAATTTTTTGGGTGTTAATTAAAATTGCTCCACTACTTGCATCGCTAGTTGCCTTAAAAATTTAATACACGTAAAACTAGATGTCCTTCCTTTTCGTGGTTTTCATATTTCCTTTTTCTTCAATTAAGATTAACAAAAAGTTGCATATTCTGGTAATTTCTACTTCATTGTTTTTTGTAACACTCGATATCTTATTACATCCTTTAATAGTACAATTTAAAAAACCATTTTTAAAAGTATTTTGAAGCCCCAAAAAGGAGGTTATGAAATCCATATTAAAAATTTAATCTATATAATGTCATTTTTAGAACATCCTTTGGACAACACATTTTTAAAACTTAATAAGATGTTTTTCTTAAATAAAAAGTCATAAAATGTTATAAAAATTACAGTGTTAGAAATAATTCGATGAAAGGAGAGATCATACCTGTTAGCTTAACACATTTTGATGATTAGAACCAGATAACCTGGAGTGTGCCAAACGGGATGACACCACGCAGTGCAAACACATTGTTTTCAGCCACTTGTGAAACTTTTCCCAGTAAACTGATTTCCAAAAGAGGTAAAATTAGTTCGTGTGCAGCTGATTTGACCCTCATAGATTTTTGCTTGTGGGAGTATCTCAAAACTAAAGTTTATAAAATAAAGGTTTATATCATTTGTCATTTTTTATGGGATACATTATATTTGTAATGTTGTTTGTATGTTGAACTATAACTGACTGAGACTAATTCTTTTATAATATTCTCCAGAAATTTAAGCTGTAATAAATAAAACACCAACTCTATTTAAAATGTGAAATACTGCATATATTTTTTTTATGAAAAACTGCACATTCAAATTATAGATGTTAATGGATAAAGCTTCCCACAATTATTCGGAAGCGAAAATCCCAGTCGGATTTAATCCGATTGCGTAAATTTATGTGTCCCTTTTGTCAGTTTGCGGCCGCAATAAAAAAAAAACTGGGTCGTGCTTGTATATCTTTGAATTTAGAAGACAGATATTTTTTTATACCAATTTATTAACTCTAAGAAGATAAGAATTTATGGGAGTAGTCATTTTGTGCTAATTAGAAATTTATTTTCTCAGACCCTCTGTTGCAAATAAGTTCCAAAACACGTAGTTTTGCCATAATACAAAAATTTTTTTTTTTGGTTCTTATCAATAAATTTAATTGTTAAACTTAAAATTTGTTTAATATTTCCTTTCTCTTACCCTTATTTTTAATCCTTGTTCTTCTTGTTTCCCCTTTCAATCATTTTAATCCATAAAAAGCATGACGAATGCTATGCAATTTGATATCTTTAGAAAGAGAATAGAATGGGCTTTCGAATGATACTAAAATCCGTAAAAATACAGGAACACTAAATTCTGGGGTCCGTGTTACATGAAGCCAAATAGTTTGAGTCGATTTTTTTGCTCACCGATATGTTAGCCTTATAATTAATGGCGCCAGCTGAATATTTACCTAAAAACCAGTCGTCCATATAAGTCAATATTACTGAGAAAGCATCTTAAAAAAATTAACAATATTTGTTTAAATGTTTATATATCTATGAAGAAATAAGATTCACACGGTATGAGGTATTTTTTGAAATGTGTTATGGAACAGATATAATTTTTAGACATTGTTCTATTGGAGGCGCCATTACGGGTTTCTTTTAAAATTTATGAGGACCTGCTTTTATAATATTATATATATAGGGAAAAAAAAATTTAAAAATCTTTGTATATTCTTTAGTTGTTATGCCAACTTCATTTTACATACAATACTTCAGACAGACAGACAATAATAGAAAAAGTGGACCCGTTTGCATATCTGAAACAAAAAATCCAACTTTCAAAGAACAATCTGACAGCAGATCTACAAAGAAGCATATCACTGGCCTGGTCTTCGTTCGGAAAACTACAAGACGTACTACAGTCGGAAATACAAAACACGCTGAAAGTAAAGACTTTTGACCAATACGTGTTGCCAGTTTTAACGTATGGCACAGAAACTTGGGCCCTCAATAAAAATATCGTATATTAGCTCCAGGTAGCACAAAGGTCCATGGAAAGAGAGATGCTTGACGTTAAATTACGAGATCATATACAGAATACTGAAATACGAAGAAGATCTAAAGTAACCGATGTAATAGAAAGACTGTGTACCCTAAGATGGAATTGGGCTGGACACGTAGGGAGAATACGAGATAACAGATGGACGTGTAGGATCATAGAATGGAGACCCAGAGAAAATAAGAGAAGTAGAGGAAAATCGCAGACCAGGTGGATGGACGACATAAAACGAATGACAGTGCACGATTGGATGGGGAAAACACACAATAGAGAAGAATGGAACAACTTGAGGGAGGCTTACGTCCGACGATGGACAGAATAGGCTGCAGAAGAAGAAGAAAAATACTTCAGAAGTGATCTAAATGTATATAAATACGCAAGGAATGCCATTACATGAGTACGAAGCATATGAAAAACACGAATTTGACTTTTCGAGCAGTGTTGTTGTCATCCGAGAAAAGGACTGTCACATACTTCAGTGCAGTAAAAAAGCATTTGAAATTGCACAGTTTAGATATAGCAATATTATGATTTTGTCCTCTTTGGGGTGTCACCAGGAGTATTGTCCTAAGTTTTGGGCCTCGAAAAACTTCTGCTCTATTGTTTATAAACAATTAAAGTTTTCAAAACACGTTTTTTGAGCTTAATATGCGAATAACTCCGCTGATACATGTCGGATCGAAACAAAAAAAAAACTAAATTCTTCGTAATGAAATTTCCAACAAATTCTCGTTAGCTTTAAGTTGCTCATAATATATATTTTTATATACATAACCTACAAAATTGAAAAAAACCGACAAAAAACTGTTTTTTTTTTTCATTTTCAGTACAGGTCGACTAAGTAAACCGATCGGCTTGAAACTTTCAGAAAATATGCCTTTTGTTAGAGCAAAAATACTCTAAAATTTTAGTTCAAAGATATTGAACCCAGTGGGCTCAACTGAATTTGTTATTTAAAATTTGAATTGCCCGCCATTTTATGCCATTTGGTCCTTTTTTTTTTTCAAAATTTAGGTCTTGATGCCAGCTTTTCGATGCCACTAAAAAAAATTGTGCCGTCATTTTAACTTTTTTTTTACATTTGTTTATTAATTATTAAAAATTGAAAATTCTTTATCACATCTGGTAGAGAATAGCGAGATCTTTATTTAAAAAAAAATGAAAATTTATTAATTTTTTTAACAATTTTTTTTTTCAAAATGTCAATTGTTATTTGATTCAAAAAACTAAGCTAAGCTGCAGTTAGCTTCGAGCGGCAACAGCAGTAAGATCACAGAATCGAGTAGCAGCAGCAGCAAGAGCACTTAAAAATGCCAAATGAGATTTTGGCTAAACGTCGTGCAAAAATTCATTGTTAGACAAATGGATTGAAACCCGAAATTTTAATATATATATATATATATATATATATATATATATATATATATATATATATATATATATATATATATATATATATATATATATATATATATATATATATATATATATATATATATATATATATATATATATATATATATATATATATATATATATATATATATATATATATATATATATATATATATATATATATATATATATATATATATATAGTTGACACATATATATATATAATATATATGTTTATAGTGAAACTCTATATAGTGAAAAACTCTTTATAGTGCAATTTTTTCAAGACCTAGAATATTTTAATGAAATTTCATGTAAAAAGCCCTGCATATAGTGAATCTGTAGAATAGTAACACTCTATATAATAAAATTTTTACCGGAATTTTATGTATAAATTTTTATGCATTTATTGAGATCTTGGCCATTTCGGGTTTCTCATTTTTATCTAACATTAGTACGAATTCCATTTTTATGACCCATTCTTTTGAAAAGGTTCTTAACGCGTTTATAACGCCTAATGGTTGGCAATAAATCAGGTAGATTTCTGTGAGAAACCCGGGGAATAACCCATTTTATAGAAACCCGGGGAAAAACCAATTTTATAGTCGAGGCCTAGTAATTCGCAAATTCAGGTTCAGTTTCTTTTTGTTTAAGAATCAAGTAAGATGTCCAAGCGAGTGTGTTTAAGTTTAGCTGAGAAAATTAAAGTTTTGGAGGAAGTTGATAAAGGCTGCAAAAAAATTGATGTTGCTGCAAAATTTGGTGTTTCTCCAAGTTGCGTCTCTCTGATAATAAAAAGTCGCGACAGTATCATCAAGAAACCTAGTGTTCCAAGCAGTCGAAAACGAGTACGGGTGAGTACTTACGAGGATGTAAATGAAGCAGTTTTACGATGTTTTCAAGTGGCCCGTACGCATCAAAACGTACCAATATCGGGAAATTTAATAAAGCAAAAGGCTCTACAATTTGCTAAAGAATTTAACTGCGTTAATTTTCAAGCTAGTGAAGGGTGGTTGAGTGCCCGGAAGACTCGCAATTCAATTGTTTTTAAGACGGTGTCTGGCAAGAGTGCAAGCGTTAGTCAGGAGGACTGTGACATTTGGACTGAAACTGTTTTAAAAAGTGCATTGAAAAAACGAGCCAAAAAAAAACGTTTTCAATTGTGATGAAACCGATTTGTTTTTTAAATGTTTGCCAAATAAAACTTTTGCTTTTAAAAGTGATAAATGTTTTGGTGTTAAAACAAGTAAAGAAAGGGTGACACTTATGGTTGGAGCAAACATGGATGGCTCAGAAAAACTGAAATTACTGCTCATAGGTAAAAGCAAAAATTACCCCGTTGTTTAAAAGGAGTTAAATCTCTGGAGTTAGATTACGCCAATAATTAAAAGGCATGGATGACTTCTGAGATTTTCGAAAGATGGATCAAAGAACTGGACACGAAAATGAAAAGCCAAAAGCGAAAGATTGTGATGTTTATAGACAATTGTCCTGCACATTCAGTTACTGTAAGTAAAAAATTAAGGAATATTGAATTGATTTTTTTTCCACCAAACATGACCTCCAAATTGCAACCTATTGACCAGGGTATTATAAAAAACATAAAAACATCTTTACCGAAACAGAATTGTTCACAAAATTGTTAATGCGATTGATAACAACCTTCCAGTCCAAAAATTGATTACCCTTAAAGAGTGTATAACCGAAGTCGCTAAAGTATGGAGTGAAAATGTTTCTCAGAAAACTATTAAAAACTGCTTTTCTAAAGCAGGTTTTACTGAAAAAATTGACGAATGGGAAGAAGAAGACGAAATGGATCTCGCTACCTTAAAAAGGCATTCTACAAAAAACTGCTACCGTTGACGCAGATTTTTTACTTGAAGATTTCTTACAAATCGACAATGATTTTGGCACGACAGATCTCCCAACTGACCAAGACATAATTGACGATATAAAAAGTATAGAAGATCATGAAGAAGAAACTGAAACCGGGGAATGTCCTGCTAAATTTAGTGAAAATGAAATAAGAAATGCATTTGACATTGTGCGAACTACTCTCAGGGGCCAGGAAAGTGTACCTGATCAAATCTTTATGCATTTGAATAAATGCGAGAATTTTGTTGAGCAACAATTATTTTTCAAAAGTAATCTTCAAAAGAAAATAACTGATTATTTTTCCTAGTACGTATGTACGTATGATGTACTTATGTATTAACAGATTTTGTATTATTCTTTTTATTTCGAATGTAGTACATACATACATAAAGTCCGTACGTTATATCTTTACACGTGCGTCATAGTTTTCAGGCAATATCCCAGACGACTATTATATTTTTTGTCTCTTTTTACCAATACCTACGATTTATGGGTGAAAAAGACAAATAATATAATAGTCGTCTGTTATATGGCCTGAAAACTATGACGCACGGGTAAAGATATAACGTACGGACTTTATGTATGTATTTAGCCATGTACATGTTATGTAATATTTAAACTTTCAAATGTTTATAAAAACTTTTCTAATAATTCAATTTTGCAATTTTTTTTGTTGCTTGTACCTAATAAAATACAAGTAAATGATTACCAATATAAAATACATACATAGCAATATATACCGATTTTTTCTTTATATAGTGAAAAACTTTCTATAGTGAAATTTCGGTCAACATTTTGGTCTTTCACTATATAGATTGTCGACTGTGTATGTATATATATATATATATATATATATATATATATATATATATATACATATATATATATATATATATATATATATATATATATATATATATATATATATATATATATATATATATATATATATATATGGATGAGACATTTCAATATTAGTTGAAATATATAACATATAAAGAGCCTAAAAAGTGTAAAATATAATACTTTTTTTAATGATTTAATAGGCACAATTATATAACTTTATCTTATGAGTTTAGGTTAAAATGTAAGCGTGAGACACTGAATAATTTCCGTACAAATCTCTGCAGTGCGGAATTTCTTAAAAAATGTCATCATGTCTCTTGATCTTTAAATAGAATTACAGGTACAGTGGCTTCGATTCAACTCGTTCGTATGACAACTTCCCGTAATAAATATCATACAATAAATTCCTATAAAGTAATTTAGAATATTTTCTCTTTATATAGTCAATTAAACAGTTTGATAAAATAACATAAAATCAAAAAAATTTAAGAAAATTCTCTACATTATCAATCATGTCATCTTTTTTTCTTACTTTCGTATCATGGAAAACGACCTACCTATAACTATTATTTACTTAAAAACAAGAATATGTCGTTATGTTAACTAGACAGTTGATGGCGCCAGTCAATTTTTATATCGACCACCTGCTAAACCAAGATCGCATAGAATGTCTGCAAATACACTTAAAATATTTTTAAGTTAATAAAACGCAAATTTACATTTTATGTGTTCAAATATTTGTGGTATGTTGAAAATATCCTGTCGTTTGCTAGTCTTCGAATTGGTGAACTGTGATTTCGAAATTTTTTATGCCAATCGAAATTTTTTGTAAAAATAGGGACTTTTTTGATGCCGCTGTAGCGTGCGGTTTGCCAAAAAATTACTACCCTGCTATAACATTGCTGTACAATAATAATCGATAAGACGAACAATTTGTTGTTAATAATGATTTTATTACAAATATATTTACAACTAATATTTATAAACAGAGTCAATATCCTTTAAAAAGCTGACAAATTGGTCGTCTTTATTCTTCTTTAATATCTTCCAGAATAAATGGTCCAGATGCGATTGAGGATGGTTTAATGGTACTCCCCTCATTTTCTTTAAGATCTAAATTTTGGCAGCTAGCCACGACCATTCAACACCTTGTGTATGAGCTCCTGTGAGCGGATCAACATAGTTTTGCTGGTGATTAATGGTTTGATGGTGGAAGCCTCGCCGGCCAAGATTCCTATATGCTGGCCACTTGTCTGAATGAGTAACAGATTAAAATTGAACCTCTCTTTCTATAATTGACATTAATATGTTTTCATCTCTCCTTTCCACAATAAAATATCGTACTTCTAGTTTTATTTTCAAACGAAAAAACCACGATTCATTTGGATTGTTTTGCACCAGTGCATCGCTATCTTTAAATTCAGGTTGTTCATCATCTGTAAGTGCCTTCCCCTGTTATATGTTCGGCGACCCGCGAATCGCGCTTCATCAATTCCTTTACTATAGGATCGTCGTTGCTGCCGATTAATTGTCCTCTGCGATTGACTGACACAATTGAGGAGCACACTTTGCGGCACATGTTATACCAATCACTTCTGGTATGTGACGACCTTCCAGTTAGTTTTTTATATACTGTACTCGGAATATCATGTACGAACATAAACACCAATTCCAAAATGTGATATAAGCTTAAATTACAATTGTAACTTGCCCTTCAAATCCGTATAATTCATTCCAGCTTCTAAACATTTTGTTGTTTAGCAGCCTTTTCTAGGACAACGTAAGACTGGACGAAATGCTCCTCCACGATCGCGTTTCCTTTTTCTTTGCATTTCCGCACCACATCTATCACAGATATTATTTTCGTTTTCTGCATAAGTAGATTATGCGCCTGCAAAAAAGTCACGGCTGTATCTTCGTTAAAAGTGATATTAATAAAAAATCTCGCAACAGCGATATACATTAGCAACTTGTCATTGTCATTAATAACGAAACTTACCCTTTTATTTTATTGATTTGCTTAGAAATGTATTTATTGCAGGTAGACTGCACGCAATAATTAAGATCTGCAGGTAGACCGCATACTACAGTGGCACCCTTTTTTTTTCCTAAATAAATAAGAACATAGCTTTTTAGTATGAAAAGAGCCGTTAAAAATGTTTTGTATCTGCAATATGCTCGAGCCAGGAAATATTTGTTCACAATAGATAATGCCCCGCGAATTGAATGCAAATTGAATGATGAGGTCGTCATCAGTGGAATATGTTGACCCGACATATTCATGTCGGACATTATAAGACAATATTTTTTACAGAAAACTCCTGCTTGTTGTTCTTAGCGGTAAATTCTACTTCTTACTGAAACCTTATGACAGAACCTTCGCAAGTCTTTCTAAGCAAATACGGTAGGAGTTGACCCTTCATTTAATTATAATTCCGATTTTAAGGTTTTTTAAGGATTTTGCTCATAATTACCGGTCTAATTGTGCCAAGGGATACAAATATAAACTTCTTAAGAAACTGAACGGAAGCATGAATAAATTTAAGTTGGGTATAGTATTTACTACTCAAAAAAAATAGCTTATTTAACAAAAAAGAACATGACAATCTATCATTTTTCGCATCTTCTTAACTTCTTATCTCCAATTATCTCGAATTTGAAAACGCATCTATGCTTGAAACCTTATAGACAATATAGGAATCTGATTCTTAAATCCGACTTTATCTTAAATTAACTTTTATCGGGCTTACTCTGATAAACGTCATCTGCTTCTCATTGAGTACGCCTAACTCCCAAAATCTATTGACCCTTAAATACGGTATTGCTTCCCCTCATCTTCCATTTGCATTTTCTTATTACGTCGCCTTTTGTTTATCTACCCCAATTAGCCTCGAACATACCCTTATTTATTTCCCAGGCACCTCAACTTATTATCTGCGAATAATTATCAAAAGCTTTTATAGCAACCCTCTATCGGAGTTTTTTCGCCTTTATCTCCCATTATGACATTCAGTCTGACATTAAAAAAATATTTATATATCATTATTTAAAATCTACCATAACAATCTTTTAAAATTAGCCAACATTAAATAAACATCTTTGACATGGGTAAAGCTGGAATAACTAGGAAATCAACATTTTAACTGGTATCCCAAACGACAATTTACGGAGATGTTCAATATCGCTTTCTTAAAACACAATTTTGAATTTATACAATCAAATACTTACAAGGGCTCTAAAAATCATGAAATAATATTTAAGAAGTATATTTGCTAGTTCAAATACTAGTTCAAATACCTTGGTGTGGAACTATCAAATATGAGGACCCAGTCAGAGACCTCAAAGGCTTAGAGGATTAACTGATAAGCAGCAGAGCAGTTATCTCAAGCTGCTTAAGAGATGTTATATGGGCCAATCAATACATGCGAACATACAGTAAGGTTAAAATATATTTAAAAAAACCTTGCATTAGACCGATAATGATCTACGGTTTGGAATCACGAGAAGACATCAATAAAACAAAAAGTATGCTACGTACAGCCGAAATGAAAACGCCACGAGCAATAGTTGGTAAAATAAAGAGGGATAGGATACGAAATACTGACATCAGAAAACAATGTGACACGAAAGACGTGGGAAAAGGGGTTTCCCACAGAAGAAGGCGTAAAAAGAATGGAGGAGCACAGACTACCGAGGATCGTTCTGAATCAAGCAAGCTCACGTCCACCATGGAGACCACCAAAAAGATGGAGAGATAGTTGGCAATCTACCTCTCAAGAAATCTCACGACCTCGGAATTAACAGATCATCAGATCTATAAAAATTTTAAGAAGAAGAAAATTTGCCCGAAGGGATATATTTAAAAATTATAAAACATCAAATCCGTATTGGTGCTTCCAACTTCTTTAAGTAAAATAAATAAATATTTATACAAGAAATACTTAATTGAAAATTCTGCTACATCTTTCTTTGGTAGTGAAGAGTCGTGTATGCAAAAATCGTAGAGAATTTTGTCCAAAAATTGTTGAAAATGAAGAATTATCTCCAATCGGTTCTAGGCTATTAAATATAAAGTTACACTTTCTTGCCTTATAACTGTAATAAAACTATCGAGATTAAAAATACAGCATCATAATTTTTTTTTTAATTTTCATAATAATATCCAATTAATACTAGCAAAAAAATACTTAACCACTTTCTGCGTTTTGTTCATATTTCTTAAAAAAATAAATAATATTTCCCATGAACAAATTTTAATTGTAGGAATTAATTTCAGTTCAAATGATATTTTATTATATTATAAACATCAACATTAATTTTTAAATATTTCTGGTAAAAAACGAACTAAAAAACTAAAATGTTTTGTTATGTATTATATTATGATGGTCCCAGAGAAATTTTTTTCCTCAAAATATTGTTTTCTCAATATAAATCGTTACGCTCGGCACGTCTTTTCCATGACAGCTGCCATTTCTGGCTGGATATTTTTTGAATTGTTCCTGGGAGCAAGAATTGTTAATGTAAACTTTAATTTTGAGATATAGAGTCTGTCAAGTAAGAACTTGTCCACAATAATTTATTTTTGGAAGAAGCGATTCTAGCCATTCAACAAAAAATCGGTAGATGGAAACTTTGCCTTTTATTAAAAGTATCAGTGGATTCTGAACTTTCGTCAAAATCATGTAAAATCCAATATGAGTCACTTGTTTGAGTATCGGTCCGAGGCAGTCTTTCTTTGTTCCTATCCAAAGGGGCCTAAAATGACACATTCCGCGGCCGCTAAATATATGAAAAAGTCGGATCGTTTATGAAGAAGTAGGTAATTCATGTTAACGACGAAAAATGTCGACGACTGGCCAAAACGTGGCTCGGTAGGCAAAGTCACTGCGAAAGTCGAAAAACGAATCGTGTCTTTCTATCCACGGGACCCGAAATTGGGGCTGCGTCAAAGAACGGCAAAATTAAGAAAATCGAGTTTGAATGTGTCCTATGAGACCATTCAACATCTTCATGCTCATGATGTCAAAGTCAGAAGCACGTTAAAGAAATCTTTGCTGGGCGGAAATCACGTCGAGAAGTGGCTCGCTTGTGCCCACGATAAGATACTAGAGTGGCCCTCACAATCGCCGGACGCCAACCCTATTGAAAATGTTTGGTCCCTTGTAGAGAGGAAAGACTCTGAAGACTTTGACTCAGTTATCTTGCGAGATTCAAAAAATTTGCAGAGTATGCAGAAAATCTCGTCGACAGCATGCCTCGAAGCTGCCAGGCGATTATTGACGCAGCAGGCGATTGGAACTTACTAAGGTAATTGTGCCATTGTTAGTACACCAAAGAATACATTGATGGAAAAAAAAATGTTCTTGAGATACATTTTTTCAAGAATATGAGTGGTCACGTTTTTACTTGAGAGACTGTCCCACCTTAGGAAAAAAATCATCTACTCCAACTAAGGGATATGTGGAGTTTTACTTATGTCACTTAGTATGAAATCATTTTATTTGGGAAAGTATCTTAATTAACTGGTAAAGTGAGTGATGTCACTTCATCCTACTGAAATCGCTTTCTCTGGTAATAATGACCAAAATTTTGTTATCCTCAAAGAAGTAGATGCTGCTTACTTTACGTGTGACTTTGCGGTCTAAGCTGTATCTTTAGAGAAACGTACAGGCTTTTCGTGGTTTATTTTGATTCATAGGACTACAGTAACGTTTTCTCCAGTATTACGTTCCATAACGTGGCCGGTGAAAATAAGCCTTATTCGAAAATAGGATGTTGATTAATTATTCTAAGCGTTCAAATACTTAATTTACGTAATTAAGCCAATAAGCTGTATCCGTTGGCTCTAGTTCTGTCACCAGCCGTATCTTGAAATTCGAAGAAGGTCCAAGATAACTGATGTAGCTGAGAGAGTAAGCAGCTTGAAGTGGAGCTGGGCGAATCACATCGCTGGATCGATGGACACATAGATGGAATGAAAAAGAAGTAAAGGAAGACCACAAAATCGCTGGTCTGACGACATCAAAAGTCCAGCCGGATACAACTAAATAAATAGGGCCCGAGATCGAAGAAGATTGACGTACTTAGGGGAAGTTTATGTCCGATAATGGAATGCATAGCTGGAATGATGAAGAATATATAATATTAAATGAGATGTTTTCGTCTCAAGATAGTCGCGAAATTATTAGTGTTGTAAAACAAATTGGAATTTACTTAAGAAGTAGCCTGTATCATATTTGAAAAACGCAAATTTCTTTCTAGCTCACTCAGCCGTATGAACTTTTTTTACCATTATGAGCAAAAAGCTCCAAAATATTGCAGATTAACTAACTGTAAATCCAAAAATTTACATAAAATTTGAAAATGAAAATCACAAAGCGTAAAATTTAAGGAGCACTCCCTTACAAAAAGATCCTAAATAACAACAATTACTCGAATTAATTAAACACTATGGATCTATTCGACTAAGGATTAAATATTAGCAAAATATGATAATTTTCTTTATAAAGATGGCGCCATCTTAACTGATGTAAATTCTCAAGCTCGCATATACCAATGTCAATTTCAAAATCTTTATAAGGAATGAAAAATTACTAAATATTGACTTTTAGCTCATAAATAACCATTAGTGAAAATGTAGTCGTTGTTTGCATTTATTTGTGTTAATAAATCAATCCAATTATCCTGCTTATGTTATTAACACTCCGCGAACAGATTTTAATTAAGAATTTTGTTCGGAAATAAATGCAGACTATTTTAAATTTCAAATTACCTCTATAGAAAATTGATTAAATTTATGGTGACAATGAAAATCGGCGACCTTGCCTAATAGATTTACAGAGCTTGTTTGAAATATGATGGTTCAAATCTATGTTAACTTACTTTGAGCTTTTGGAAATAAAATGTAAATTATAAAATTAGATATCAAAGAGAAAGATGGAGTACACAGTATTCCAGTACTCTTCGAAACGGAAAAGCGCTGAGATTCTGACGCTTGTCTATTGTTTACTCAATTTTTAGGATCGAGATTTTCTCCTAAATTATGGGAAAAACCTCTAGTCATCCCTGTATTTAAACCTGGTGACAATGGTTAATAATTATCCAGATATTTTTCTTAATAAAAAAGTCAAATTTCTGTAGGAACCTAAATCAACATGAGTTTTGCACAAATAGATTTTTTAACTTATTTCCTGGTTATTTATCTAAATTTAGCTCGAGCTATGCCCCTACGACGGTTTGGGTTGCAATGTTGGTACGTTAACTAATTCAGAATGAAAATGGCAGAGACCACACAACCACTGTTAAGTCAAAGCGATGAAGCCTTTTGAGAATATTTTTATGTCCATTTAGCAAAATTTGAATGTTTATAACCAGAGAAA
>CM032453.1:40286438-40298938 GCA_019049505.1 Pachyrhynchus sulphureomaculatus | reverse complement strand
TCGCTATAAGAAAAGACTAACTGGTCTCAGTGCCTCTTTATTTATTTGGAAAAAACAACTTATTGCAATTAGATTAGTAAAAAGTCTTCTACAAAAGTATGAATTACTTTTTGTCTTAAATATGCCCTACTTAATTAACAATAAATAATCAAATAAATTATATGCGATTTTAACGTCACAGCTTAAATGATGCAAAATTCAATATACCAAAATTATTAGAGAAAACAAACTGTAGAATTTGAAATAAGCCTGCTAATATTTGGTCGGACCTCCCTCATTATCAATAACGGCTTGTAATCTTCTGGACATTGATTCAACTAACTTTCTAGTATACTCCGAGGAAATAGTGTTCCATGCTTCAGTAATTTTTACTTTTAATTCGGTTTTATTTGATATTGGGGCACTATTTACTTTATTTTTTAATGTCGGCCACAAATTTTCAATTACATTTAAGTCTGGTCACTGGGCTGGTGTTTTAATAACATTTGGACAGTTATAAAGCAACCAACTGCGGACTCGAAATGACGTGTGCTTGGGATCATTGTCGTGATAGAACCGATAATTGTTTTCGATATCTAATTTTTGGACACTAGCGACGAGATGCTGCCTTAGTATCTCCAAGTACACATATTGGTTCATATTCCCTTCGACGAAATGCATGTTACCTACTCCTGCAGATGACATACAGCCCCATAACATCACTCCACCTCCACCGTGCTTTACCGTAGCTTTCATATTTCTCAATTTTAATTCTTCGTTAGGCTTTCTCCACACTGATATTTTTCCATCGGACCCAAATAAGTTTATTTTGGTCTCATCAGCAAATATTACTGAATTCCAGAAGTTCAAGTCTTTATTGATATGCTTTCTGGCAAATTCCAATCTCACGCGTCTATTTCTTTGGCTAATGAAAGGCTTATTTCTAGCAGTTCGACCATGTAAGTTATTATTTCGCAAGATCCGTCGAACTGTTTCGGGGTTACACCTTTTTCCAAACTGTCTTTCCACCTCGGCGCACAACTTTGGCGCATTTTTTTTTGGATTATTCGATACCTCTCTTAAAATCCATCTTTCTTCACGTTCATTGAAGATCTTATTTGGAGCCAACCTTGACTTATTCTCGACTCTGTTTTCATTTCGGTAACGTTCAATGATATGCTGAACAGTTGACGGACATTTATTTACCATTTTGGCTATGTCTCTTTGACTGTATCCAGTCCCGTAATAAGTAATAATTAAATTTTTCTCAGAAATTGTAGTTCGACGACCCATTCTTAAACAATTTCATTTTATTGAATGAAAAAATGTCAAACTAAACAAAAAACAATTGCACTAAGAAATCAAAGCAACGCCGCCTTCGTAAATTTCAAAATGCGATAAGTTTTGACCCCTGTTGTTATTTTGCATCGTTGCATGCATCTGTGACGTTAAAATTGCATATGATTTGATTAATTATTTATTGTTAATTAAGTAAGGCATATTTTCGACAAAAAGTAATTTATACTTTTTTAGAAGACTCTTTACTAATTTAATTTCAATAAGTTGTTTTTTTTTCCAAATAAATAAACATGCACTGAGACCAGTTAGTCCTTTTTTATAGCGACTGCATCATTTAAGCTGTGAGTCACTATATATATATATATATATATATATATATATATATATATACATATACATATATATATATATATATATATATATATATATATATATATATATATATACATATACATATATATATATATATATATATATATATATATATATATATATATATATATATATATATATATATACAGTGTTTACAGCAAGAACAAATGAAAACGGACAAAAGTCCGTAACTCAGCAGTCTACCCTCTGTTCTCTTATTTGTCGAATCCATCCCGACACGCGTTTCGCCGTATCACGGCTCATCAGTCGAGCTAGAATCGACAAACAAGAGAACAGAATTTTCAGTACTTAAGCCGGTACTTAAGCCAGTACTGACGGCTAATAATGGTGAGATATCTCTCTTGTTTTTTGCTTGGTGTTTTTTTTTACTCTAAATATTTTAAAACAAATAAGTTCTCTGTTGAGACCAAAATAAGACTATACAAAAGCGTAATACGACCAGTAATGACTTATACATCTAAAACAAGACTCGATACAAGTATAACACAGAGGGTGTGGGAATCAACTGAAATGAAATATTCTCCACAAGGTGCAGATTGAATGAAAATTACCACGAGTGCATTATCTTTGATAATTTATCTGTTATAATGTTATCTTATATAAAAAAAAAAACAAAAATTTCAAGGTCTAAGTTTTGAACAAAGATCGGAAACAAACTTTGTTGAAAATTCATTTAGAGTAATAAAATTTTTTATTTTAAAAGCAATCACCGTACGAAACACTAATTGCTCAAGTCCGACTTGCACCTTTTTTTTTTAATTATAGATTTTTAAAACATTTCTATGTGCCTTTATACTTATTTTATATAAAATTACTAGAGGCCTAACTAAAAGGTGAGCGAAGAGCCATCATCAATGGGGAATTCATAGGTAGTAGTTGTTTGTCATACGTAGTAGTTATTTGTAGAAATACAAATAACGTCCGTGGCAGCACTACCGCGTTGTTTAAAAAGGTGCCGTGAAATACAAAAATGTATATGGTATTTCGACACTTGGACAATGCTAATGGGTGTTACCACATCCTCACCGATATCCTTTGGATAGGGAAAAAGGGTAAAATCCCTACTGAGGCGGGAGGTGAGCAATAAAAAAAAAAGACTACCTACGAGATGTACAAACAAAACACTGTAGAGAAAGGAGTGAAAACATGTAATATAGAAATATCGATCACTGGATAAGAGGAGGAAAAGTGGAATGGGATCAACAAACAGGAAGAATGGCAAACAACAGGAATAATACGGATAGCAAGAGACAAGTTGCCGAATGGAAGAAGATCAAGATCATCCAAGAAAGGGATGGAGCGACAGTATATAGATCCGGGAACAAAGAAAACAGGCAATAGTGCCCCGCTATAAGTCGAAAGAAGAAGCATATTTTAGAACTAAACATCCGTATAAATAGCTTGTCAATAGAACAATTTTTTGTAAATCTTTATTAGTACGAGTATTATTGTCTTAATTCAGTTATGTCATCTTCCTGGTTAACATAGTTTTCTTTAAGCTTTGGAGCGGCGGCATTTTTTGAGTTTGCCTACGGTGGCAAAAAAGCTAGGGCCAGCCCTGTTGACAGTTCCTGGTGAGATCGAAATTCTCTCTGAATTCGCAGAGATAAAAGGTAAAACACTAATATCGTACTCTCTAACAGGCTCAATAGTATTGTCACCGTTACTACTAAGTATGTAAGAGCAGTATTATTACCCTGTTTACCTATGACAATAGCAGTACGAATTTTTATTTTTTCACCATCTGCTCTGCTCTTAGAATAAAGGTTGCAATGATTGACATCAGATGGCGCTGAGTTTTAGTGGCTACTAATATCTTTAGATTCTAGGGACTGTTTTTGTTCAATATATTTTTTCTGGATAATGTTTAGGTTACATGGTTCCTTCTTTTTAATGTTTTCTTAATATACCGAAGATTTATGTATTTTAATGACTTTTTAACCATATTATTTTATCCGGCTCGCCTCGAGTCGAAACTAATTTTAACCATTTGACCTTTAAAGTTTTCATCTGCGATCAATAATACTTTTACTACTAGATTTTCTCCCAGTGTGATAATTTCAAAAAATCGATTTTTTTTACGTATTTCGATGCTTCTATATGTATAGAATAAGAGGTCGAAGTATGAAAGTCAGCCTATGTTTATTTTGACAGCTGTCGCTAGGCACATCTGCTCGGGGAGGCCATAAACTCGTTTTTGGAAGCGTAACGCGAACCGGAGCAGGTATTAAAATTCCAATGCCGTGACGTCATCACGTAAGTGAAAGTTAAACATGTAATACTTCAGAGGCCTAACTAGAAGGTGATCAAAGAGCGATCATCAATGGGGAATTTATAGGTGGTAGTTGTTTGTAGGTAGTAGTTGTTTCTAGAAATGCAAATATCGCCCGTGGCAGCACTACCGCGTTGTTTAAAAAGGTGCCGTGAAATACGAAAATGTATATTTCGGCATTTGGACAATGTTGACGGGTGTTACGATATCCTCGCCGATATCCTTTGGATAGGGAAAGAGCGTAAAATCCCTACTGAGGCGGGGAGGTGAGCGATAAAAAAAAGAGAGACTACCTACGAGATGTACAAACAAGACACTGTATAGAAAGGAGTGAAGACATGTAATATCAATAATAATTTTACTACTAGATTTTCCCCGTTAACATGACGGACGTAATAAAATGGAACAAAATTAAAAACACACAATTTAAGGGGCTACATACACCTGGGCGCTAAAAAAATTATGTATACTTAAAAATATATATTTTAAAGGTTATTAAGAGGCTATAACAGTGTGATAATTTCAAAAAATCGATTTTTTTACATATTTCGATGCTTCTATATTTATAAAATAAGAAGTCGAAGTATCAAAGTCAGCCTATGTTCATTTTGACAGCTGTCGCTAAGCACATCTGCTCGGGGAGGCCATAAACTCGTTTTGGGAAGCGTAACGCGAACCGGAGCAGGTATTAAAATTCCAATGCCGTGACCTCATCACGTAAGTGAAAGTTAAACATGTAATACTTCAGAGGCCTAACTAGAAGGTGATCAAAGAGCGATCATCAATGGGGAATTTATAGGTGGTAGTTGTTTGTAGGTAGTAGTTGTTTGTTGAAATCCAAATAACGCCCGTGGCAGCACTACCGCGTTGTTTTAAAAAGGTGCCGTGAAATACAGAAATGTATATTTCGGCACTTGGACAATGTTGACGGGTGTTACGACATCCTCGCCGATATCCTTTGGATAGGAAAAAAGGGTAAAATCCCTACTGAGGGGGGGAGGTGAGCGATAAAAAAAAAGAGAGACTACCTACGAGTTATACAAACAAGACACTGTATAGAAAGGAGTGAAGACATGTAATATAGAAAATATCGATCAGTGGATAAGAGGAAGAAAAGTGGAATGGGATCAACACACAGGAAGAATGGCAAACAACAGGAATAATACGGATAGCAAGAGATAAGTCGCCGAATGGAAGAAGATCAATGGGACGTCCAAGAAAGAGATCGAGCCACAGTATATAGATCCGGTAACAAAGAAAACAGGCAATAGTGCCTAGCTATAACTCGGAAGAGGAAGTATATTTTATGACTAAACATGTCTATAAATAGCTTGTTTAAAAAACACTTCTTTAAAATATTCTTTTTAATTTTTCCTTAATATACCGAATAGTTATGTATTTTAATGACTTTTTAACCATATTATTTTATCCGGCTCGCCTCGAGTCGAAACTAATTTTAACCATTTGACCTTTAAAGTTTGCATCTGCGATCAATAATAATTTTACTACTAGATTTTCCCCGTTAACATGACGGATGTAATAAAATGGAACAAAACTAAAAACACACAATTTAAGGGGCTACTTCACCTGGGCGCTGTAAAAAGTATGCATATTTAAAAAAATATATTTCAAGGGTTATTAAGGGGCTATACCAGTGTGATAATTTCAAAAAATCGATTTTTTTTACATATTTCGATGCTTCTATATGTATAGAATAAGAGGTCGAAGTATCAAAGTCAGCCTATGTTTATTTTGACAGCTGACGCTAGGCACAGCTGCTCGGGAAAGCCGTAAACTCGTTTTTGGAAGCGTAACGTGAACCGGAGCAGGTACTGAAATTTCAATGCCGTGACGTCATCACGTAAGTGAAAGGTGAACATCTAATACTTCAGAGAACTCAAAATAGTCACAAAGGTAGGTACACTACCGTCAGAAAGTATTTGCCAACCTAGAAATTTCAATGTAACTGCCAAAATTTAATACCTAATTAAACCTTTTTATTATATTAGGTAAATTTAATTATTCTTAACAAGTGTCCATCATAAAATTGCTTAGATAAGCCTTTTTGGTGAAATCGCAAATTAAAAACCAATTAGAACAAATTTAAAAGTTTTGAATGATAATCGTTTTGAGGCGTTTCTGAGAATTCCAGTTGAAGTAAGAACTCATTTCAAGTTTCTAGGGATTATGGAAATTCCTAGTGACATTTTATGATAAAAACTATGCTATAAATACCATTGCCCTGTTGGAAATTAACTATTCGCAAACAGTACTTTGTCGCTGACACAGGCTCAATTGTTTTGTGAAAATGCCAAAAACGAAAGAAGTTTTCATTGAAAATCGAGCTCTGATAATTGCGAGACATCAAAATGGTCATTCGAGACAACAAATCGCGAGTGATATGCGGATGCCAAGGAGAACGGTGGACTATATCGTAAAAAAATTTTCTGCGGGACAATGTCCAGCAGACGTAATCGCCGTCTAACCGCACCAGAAATAACGGCTCAAGTAAACTTGGAGCGGCCCATCCCCATCACCGTGACAATCGTGAAGAACAGGTTAGCAGAAGGTGGACTACACGGGAGAGTTGCAGTGAGGAAACCACTTCTTAGGCAAGTGAATAAACGTAAACGATTAGAATGGGCCCGGGAACATGAAAATTGGACATCAAAACAATGGAATTCTGTTCTTTGGAGCGACGAATCTAAATTCGAAATTTTCTGTTCAAATCGACGAGTTTAGGTGCGGCGGTCAGCTGAAGAGAGAATGTTGGAAGTCTGTCAGTTGCCAACAGTAAAACATGGTGGAGGATCAGTAATGGTTTGGGGTTGTTTGGGCAACGATAAAGTTGGAAAAATCTTTAGGATAGAAGAAATCATGCAATAAGAACAGTATCAAGAAATTTTGCTAATTCAAATGCTTCCTTCTGAAAGAGATATTTTTCAGGGGAAATTTATTTTTCAGCATGACAACGACCCTAAACATTCTGCTAAACAAATTAGAGAACTTTTGTACCAATGGAAATCCGATGATGTCCTGGAAGTAATGACTTGACCTCCGCAATCACCCGACTTGGACCCCATCGAATTGCTGTGGGACCATTTGGACAGGTGTATTCGAAAAATCAATCCAACATCATAAATTCACTTGTGGGAACTTTTACAAGCAGAATGGGTTAAAATAACCGAAGAAACTCTGAAGAAACTACTGGACAGAAGGCCGAAACTCTGTAAAGCGGTAATTAAAAACAAAGGAGGTCACACAGATGAGAAAAATCCTGAAAAATCATGAATATTTTTCTGATTTTCTAGACTGTAAATAACGTGAAAATAAATAATAATTCATTAAAATTAAAAAAAAATATATATGACTGACTGAAATAACTAGGTGGGCAAATACTTTCGGACGGTAGTGTACGTGGCAAGAGAACATTATTTATGTGTTACACGTTAGTTATTCTTTAAATGCGTTTTTCTTAAAACTGCATTTTTTAAATCTGCTGCCTCTGTAACTCGAAAATAATTTATTATATCGCCTTAAACTTTTTTTTTGGATGTTAAGGACATGTTTTGTCATACTATGAACGATGGATATTTTGACTGGGCCAAAAATGTCAATTTGGTATGCAAGAAAGGACACTTTTTTGGTTCGGAAAATTATATCTATCTTAATAATCATTTCGTTTTTTTTTTTTGATTCCATGCAATGTGGAGGCGTTAATCACGGCAGCAGTGGAGCTAATTTTTTTCTCACCTGTCCAGTTACTGGGGCATAAGTCCCGTAAATTTCAATATTTTGATCGGCAAAAATTTGTGTGTATTTGTAAACAAATAATAAGTATGTATCCAACATTTTAAAGCATCTGATACAGTAGTTTTCTTTTAAAAAAATTCTAGAAAAATATTCTTACTTTCAAGTAGTTACACTGGTATAGCCTCTTAAGTGAATAATACAAAAGAATGGCGATTATATATTTTTATTGTACTCTAAATTATAAGAATTTCTTTTTTAAATATGTTTTAAATGTTAACCTTATTTTTTAAAGTTAAATCGATCACTGATGAAAACTATAGCGCCTCCTTGTCTACAGGATAATTTTACAAAAAATAATCTAATTTGTAAAAATAAAAATTAATCTTGTAAAATAATGTAAAAGTTAAATATTATCGAAGGGTTTTTTTATATTAAAAATTTACGGCATTTCAAACTTTAGTATGCAATTTTCGACCAAAAAATTTATATTTAATTATTAACAGAAAATTGTCTATTAGAAAAATTTTAAAAACCTCTCGTCATTTTGTAGAAAAAGTAATTATTAAGGTTTAAAAAAAAATAATTAAAAAATATAAAAAAAATTGACAGTGTTTGAAAACAGATAGCGGTCCCAATCCGACGACAGGTCATATTTAATGCCATAATTTTGTAAAGGAATGGAATTTTTTTCAAATTTTTCTTTTGAATAATACTTACCATAGAAGTATATATATATATATATATATATATATATATATATATATATATATATATATATATATATATATATGTATATATATATATATATATATGTATATATATATATATATATATATAAAACAATTTTAGAAAATTCGAGATGTATGTAACTCCTTAAAATTTCCAAAATTACAATGGCCTAAATTTGAAAGTGGTCCAAGTAAAAAATTGTGATAGTTCAGGTTGTAACTAAAAACGCCTTTGATAGCGTTACGAATTGAATTTTTTTAACAGGTGCTACGTGAAAATGCATCACACACACACACATATATATACATTAAAATCAAATAAGCCTTTACTCTCGTTTATGACAGGCTATTTAGTACTTTATTGAAAAATGAACCTAAACCAGATAACAAATGGCGACGTTTATCATAACTCACAACAGACCTGTTATTTTCTGTTCCCCGATTGTATTTGTTAACGTCACTTGTAATGCGTTTTATCCTTTATAGATTACTTCATAAATTCATTGGAAAAATTTGTAGTTTGATGGTATCAGGTGCAAAGTGGACACATTTGGATCATTCCCTACATGTACCAATAATTTGCTTCGATTGTAATTTTAAATTGATGTTTTTATGGCCTGTCCTATTTTTTAATGAGACGATGTTGCAAATGAATTATTGGATTTATTAGCAAAATATGTGCTTGACGTTTGTGAATAATAGGCACAAAAATATGAGGTCTGTCCTAAAAGTATCCGAGCGGTGTTTACAATTTCGCGCCGAGCGTCATCTGTGGGTTTCGAGAGTCACCAGTTCCACCTTATGCAATCCTCGGTCAGCCACAGAAACCGCGCGCTCTCTAGTAGTGGAGGGACAGCATTGGGTACTTGGACCTTCTATACGACAAACGGCTTGTAGGGAAGGACCAAGTGACAGCGGGCGTGCGTAAGGCAAATCAGCTCATAGGGAAGCCATACCCGCTTCTGAATCATCGAAGTAAATTATCAACTCATAACAAGTTGATAAGTAACAAAACGGTTATTAAGGCCGGGCTTACGTAGGGCTACCAGATATGGGGCCAGATATCTGGAAAGCATCGAGCCAAAGTCCAGACAGTTCAAAACAAAATCCTACGTATCATAGCAGGAGCTCCCTGGTTTGCCCGCAATATCCAGTTGCACACGTAGTCTCAAAGGCCCACAATAAAAGAATTCATCTAACATCACTTCCTTGAGAAAACGACAGTTCACCCTAATCCTGAGATAGCTAACGCGTTTTTCCCTTCTTAGCATAGTCGATGAAAATTATTCCATGCGCATCCCAAAATACAGAGACCAAAACCTATCCAGCCGACTGTTGTCTTTGGTCGCTTCACCGGCTGCTATCCACTCAGCTGACTGCCGATCTGATTCCGGTGTGTAGTGGTGGATTCATATTATATCCGTTGTTACATATCGCATGAAAAAATCATTTTTATTGCGTTTAAACATGTCCAAACAGCGTTCAGAATCATCAACATGTTTTTGGTCCACTGTGAGCAAATGCGGTACCCATTTCGAACAGAACTTTCTCATGTCCAAATGTTCATGCAAAATATGACCAACATATTCTTTTGATTCTTTACTTTACGGTCATCCAAAATAATTTTGTGGATTTTTTGATGTTTTCCGATGTAACTACCTCATTTGGGAGTCCAGAGCGTTCAACATCATTTGTATGTGTACGACCGCGTTTCACTTCAGCATCCCAGCAAATGATGGGTGATTTTTTAGGGACAGGATCCCCGTAACACTTATTAAGCCATTGCTTTGCTTGAACGGTATTTTTTCCTATCAAAAAACAATGTTTAATCAACACACGAAATTCGATTTTTTCCATTGTTTTGAAAATATCAAAAGTAGCGTCACTAGAACCACTGTAACTTGTAAACTAATCATCGAAATGTCATGAAATTTTAACGCGTATCGTTTGAAGGTTGGTACTTTCTAAAAATTATATGGATTTTTTGAAAAGGGCGACATCTATGTGTCAGACCAAAAACTTTTCAGCCAACGTGTTATGTACTTAATATATAGGGATAAGATCGTAGTGTAGTTGAGCTACTCCCTTCCAAAAAAAATAAGGTAAACATGTAAACATTACACACCACTAATACTACTATAACACAACGTTCTCAAAATAGCCGGAACTTAGCTTTTAGTTTTTAGTTAGACCTAGTTAGGTTAAGGTAGCATAGATCTACATATTAGAAACGAACCCACAAGTTTTTGAAACTGACATCCCCTATATAAAGAGTAATCGTTACATTGTAAGAGGCGTAAAGGATCGCAGACTCGGCTCACAAGGAGGTTTAGTGAGTACGCAATCCACTCCGGCTGAAGAACCAGCACATTCTGGGGCACCCTTAAGGTGACGCAGGCTGCTTCATTATCCATAAGGCGAATTCCTTCCTGTAAAAAAAGTACGCAACCAGCGTGTATTTCTTTAGAGTGTTTTTTTCGCATTCGTCGCATTTTTGTTATCGTTGAAAATGTCGGAGCAGATCGAATAAAGAATTTTTAAGTTTTGTTTCAAACTTGAAAAATTATGTACGGAAACGATTGGGATGATGCACAAGGCCTTTGGAGATGAACGCATGGACAATACGCAGACGAAAGGGTGGTACAGGCGAATCAAAGATGGTTGCATGTATGTTGATAGTGATCCTCGTTCCGGCCGACATTCAAGCACAATTATATCAGATAAAGGGAAGCGATTCGACCATGTTGAGACGATTCGAAATTACGACGAGTCCACTCAAAACTATTCCAGCAAAAGACATCCAGTTTCAGTACTTGCATACACCGATGGGAGTATGTTGTGCAGTCAAATTGGGACTAATTTGAAGGATACCACCCGCAGAATAACGTCAGCACGAAGTTATTAGTGCAGATCTGATATTAATCGGATAAAGTGCGTCAGTAAAATTTGCTGTTACATTAAAAGTTTGGATATATAAAATACCGTAAAGTTTACAAATTAATTTTACATAGGATCCAAAAATACAATATTACTTGCTGTATTTTATAAAAAGAAATTTACTAACTACAGAATATTTTGGCTAACTTTGATATAACAAAGTCCAGGATTGTGTCGGTTTTGTTTGACAGGTTGACGTCTCACCATCGCGACCAGCCACATATAAAAATAAATAAAATCTCCTTAATTTTTCGATTCGATAGCAAATTTTTATAGAAATTTGCATTTTTTTAAATGTTAGCATTATTCTAAAAAACGATGTACAAGTTATCCAGAAGTATGATTGTATTAAATAACCAGTCAAGTGCAAGTTGGACTTGCGCAATTAGTGTTCCGTACGTTGATTGATTTTAAAATAAAAATTGTCGTTATGGAAGTATGAAATGATCAGTGACTTCCCAAAACACATCCCAAATGAGTTTTCAACAAAGTTTTTTTTTCCGATCTTTAGTGAAAACTGATGAGCTTGAAATTTTTGTTTTTTTTATATACCAGATAAATTATTAATGGTAATGTACTCGTGATAGTTTTCGTTCAATCTACATCCTGTAGAGAAATATTCTAGAATTTTTTTCAAAATTTTTTGATCAGTACTTTTCAAGATAAGGAGGACAGAGATTTTTCGCACTATTTTAAAAATAATACAAAGAGAATTGTACGCAAGTATTACATTATATATATTTTTGAACTCGTTTTTTTACAAGCTTTCACACCCCACTCAATGACTTGGTAATTATTTAACTTTCAAAACTACACGGCTCTGATGAGGCCATCAATTCCTATATTAGTGCCAAATTTCAACTTTCTGTGTCAAATAGTTTCGGAGAAAAATCGGATGTGACAGACAGACAGATAGACAGACGGACACCGAAGCGATCTTATTTATCTTTTTTAGTGTTGCGTACGGAACACTAAAAATATGTGACATATAAATAATACTCTTGCACTAATTAATGTTTCTATATAATTAAACTTCTTTGTGACAGATGGTAATACTTTTCAAATCCAGCTAGTAGCTGAAGCGAGCAACGCAGTAAAGTCAAATATGGTGGCTGCTATAAACGCTCCAAAAATCGTTC
>CM032453.1:40282633-40286338 GCA_019049505.1 Pachyrhynchus sulphureomaculatus | reverse complement strand
TTAGGAATGTCACATGAACTGCTGATATGAGCTGTTTGCTTTACATTAATAGTCAATTAAAAGTTAAAATTTTAGAATATAAAAATCCCCATTGGGAATACTCAAAATATTTTTAAATTAATAAAAACGATATTAAGTCAGAGGATAACGCGAAATTGGTCTGTAGTGGAATCTGTACTATTTACCATGCAGGCTAAAAAGTTTTTGAAAAATGTTCAAGACAAGCTGCATGACTTCGGTGTCCAGCTACCGCATATTGGCATTAAAAATTACTATGTAATTTTATAACAACAATATTAAAATTAAGAAGCTTATAAATTGTAATTAATTTAGTCAGAAAATCTGTTTTGGGTCAATTTTTTTATCTATATTATTTATATACATTTAAAAAACTGTTTTTAGTCAATTTCCACTGGTTTATTTATAATTGTCATGACGCGTTTCGCTGTCGATGCAGCTTCTTCGGATCTACATTTTACACTGTGTAAAATTTAGATTTGAAGAAGCTGCATCGACAGCGAAACGTGGAAATTGACTAAAAATAGTCTTTTAGTATATATTTATAATGAATTTCCATCACATACAACTATCCAAAATCTATATTATTTTTTTAAAATATATCCTAACGGCCCATTATTGCGGTTTTAATCACATGTGCACAGAGAAAGCTCAAAAAACTCGGGAAAAATAAAAAATAAATAAAATACCAGAAAACATTGTGTAGTTTTCCGAGGCTTGGTATGGTTGAGTATATTCTTTAAAAAATGTATAAATAATACAGATGTATTATAATAATAGCCTACAAATGGCATTCTTCTATTTACAAGGGTGGATTGAAAAATCTTATAAAAAACAAGGCAAATAACATTTTCTTGCAAACACAAAAATTTTGCCTACCGACAATGGCGTGTAATGGCGTGTAAATCCTAACGCCATAAATCGTAACACCTTTACCAAATCCACCATACCACCACTCACACGGTGAGTTAATTATATTGCAACGACACCTGTTGAAAAAGCGAACTTGTTGGCTGAACTCTTTGCTTCACATTCTACTGTCAATTTCCAAGGAAAAAAAAAAAAACACCACCTACTATTCCCATAGTGCAGTCAAGGATGCCCGGTATTATCTTCAGACAGCGTATCATTAAACATATTTTAATGAAGCAAGACACCAAAAAATTTTCTGGCGCTGACGGAATACCTGCCATAGTTCTCAAAAACTGTGCGAGGGAACTGACACCAGTTTCTATCCTACAGAAAGGGAATATTTCCTTCCTGCTGGAAATGTGCCACAGTTCAGCCGATACCTAAAAAAGGCAAGAAGACCTTGCCAAATAACTAGCGACCAGTAGCACTGCTTTCAATAATATCGAAATTCAGGAAAAGATTATCAATCAGCATCTTCTAAAATATCTTGAAGGATTCAACATACCAATATGGCTTTCGTAAACATAGATCAACAGGAGATCTTCTGACTTATTAACACATGTTTAGAACAATGCAATTGAACACTCTGGAGAATCTCGAGCGGTTGCTCTTGACATATCCAAGGCATTCGATCGTGTTTAGCACAATGGACTCTTGGCTAAGCTACGCTCTTATGTTATGGCTGAAAAGTTCTGTTCGTGGCTCTCATGTTTCCTCAGAGAGCGTTCTTTACGGGCGGCAGTCGACGGATTTCTCTCTAACACCTTTACTGTCAACGCCGGTGTGCCCCAAGGCTCCATACTATCTCCTACTCTCTTTCTCATTTACATTAACGATCTGCCGGAAAAGACCGGCAACCCAATCTACGGCTTTGCAGATGACAGTACGCTTATCTCTTCATTCACTTTAAACGCTCGGACATCGACTACTCAGACGAATATCCACAGACAGCGGGAAGTCGTTCAACTTAACAAAGACTTGGAAGAAATTCTGTCTTGAGGTGATAGTAACCAAGTGGAATTTAACGCTACAAAAACCCAGGCGGTAATTTTTTCTAAAAAAGTTAACGTTGCTGAACCCGACATAGTTATGGCGGGGCACTCCATTCCTCTGACATCGTCACTCAATTCGTTGGGTGTTAATTTGGGAGCAAATATGTCCTGGCATGAACATGTCGCAGGCATAGCAAGGAGAGCTTCTCAAAAGTTGGGAATATTATATCGAACCAGAAAGCTTTACACTCCACAACAACTGTTAATTCTTTACAAAGCTCAAATTCGACCAACTATGGAATACGCTCACATGTTTAGGGCACCGCTGCCAAATATACATTGCATTTTTTGGATTCTATTCAGAGAAGAGGTGTTCGTCTGATTGGAGACCCGAAACTGATCGGCGGCCTTGATTCGCTGGAACATCGAAGAACAGTTGGCGACTTGAGTCTATTCTACAAGTATTTTCATGGAAAGTGTTCGAAGTATGTAGCCCGCTTAATTCTTCCTAGAGCGATGCATGTTAGAAATACACGTCGCGCTAATACTTCACATCTGTATGAGGTTCAGCTTGTTACTCCTCGTACAACGCTTTTCAAGCAGTCCTTTATATGGAAAACATCATCCCTTTGGAATAATTTGCCCAGGACTGTGTTTCCCACCGAGTACAATCTACAGCGATTCAAGAACAACGTGAATAGCTTTTTCCGTACACGTGTCGTTCCTGTAGCGGTTTAGGGACTTCCCTGCAGCACGTGTGCTAGACCCATTAAAAAAGGAAAAAGGCGAGATTCTAATTTATTTGTTCCCTCCGAAAAAAAATTGTTTTGAATTGTATATAATACTCGTTTACAGCACAGATAGCCTATTGATTCCATGAAAATGTCTTCCCTCACGCCAATCTTTGAGGTTAGAAAACAAAAAAAAGTTACTTGAGGCCAAATTTAGGGAATGTTATCTATGTTAACGCCGTTGATGTTAATTCCTTCAGTGGTACCAGTGAGTGCTTTATTGAATATCACCTCCGAATAGAAGCTGAACAACAAGAGCGATAGAATAGAACCTCCAGCTTGAATTTAATTTCATCCAATAGTTGATGCTCCAACCCTACTTCAGTTGTCTGTTGCTGGTACAAATTGACGATGATACGAATTTCATTGTGGTCTATACCTGTCGTAAAAATTTATGACTAGCAAAAAGATAAAAAAAAAACTGCAGGTACCTGATAAAAAGTTATTAATAGCAGTAGTTTCAAAAAATAGAGCATTTTCATTCAAAAAATAACGATGTCGTCATATACTCTCTGTTTGACCTGAATTTATACAATGTTGTTATTATTCTCATTAGAAAGAATATACTGACATACCCGTAAAAGACATTTTCAGATTTATACCCAAATTATTCTACAGATATAGCTTACCTGTTTATTATCGTGACTTCAATCAAATATGCGTAGAAAAAAGATTACGAACTACATGAAAATAAAAAATAAATAACATCGCCGTGACCGAAAAAAACATGTCGTTATCTGATTTTTCTTGCTTTGGCAGGACTGAAGAAAAAACCTTACGGCGTTTACTGTTCCTTTTTAATTGTTGAATATTTTAATCAAAAATATATTCAGCCAATATTATGTTAATACCACAATAATTAGTTACATAATAATATTAAATATATATATATATATATATATATATATATATATATATATATATATATATATATATATATATATATATATATTGTAACATTCATTTTTTCTTAGATTTTAAGACCATGTAAT
>CM032453.1:40245133-40280133 GCA_019049505.1 Pachyrhynchus sulphureomaculatus | reverse complement strand
AGAAACTCTTGGGCACACTTGACGCGATCGGCTTTGTGGGTTTCTGAAAGCATGTGCGGGACCCACCGCGCACACACCTTGTGATAACGTAACCTTTCAGTCAAAATCGTGTGGATTGTTTTTTCACAAACCTCAGGAACCCGGGCAGCTAGTTCCCGAATCGTTATCCTCCTATCCTCGAGCAGAATTCGCTCAATCTTCGACACAACTTCGTCGGAGATCGATGGCCTTCCGCTTCTTTGCTCATCGTGGATGTCTGCGCGTCCTTCGGAGAACTCCCTACACCATTTGCGGACGTGTTGAACGCTGATACAAGCTTCCCCATAAACTTCACACAACTGCCGATGAATATCAACCGGTGGTAACTTTTTAGCGTGCAAAAATCGGATTACCGCACGAACTTCGCACCTGGCGGTGACGGCGATCGGGGGTTCCATCGCGATGGCTGTCAGGCCGGCACTGAACGTCGTAGCGAGTTCTACCATGGCGGGATCTAGAGTGGGGGAATCAGCGCACACGGCTGTGTTGTCGGATTTTGCCTAGCATCTCGCGCGGCGAGTTTACAGCGTTGGCAACCTTATTTCTTACACAACCCTCGTATATATATATATATATATATATATATATATATATATATATATATATATATATATATGAGCATTTCTGTAAATTGTTGGTATGTTAGAGGTTCAAAAAGAGGGAATTTTTTTAAAGTAACACTCATTAGACTCAATTTAAATCGTTCCTTGGACATCCAAAAACAATTGTTTACGGCTGAACATGACTTTTTTAAAAAGCTTTTTTTTAACGGAAAAACTGGCTAAAGTGCCGTAAAAAGCGTTAAAAATCAATATATAAGTTTATCCATGCAATCCTGACTCCCTGATAAGGTTTCTTTTTTTATATAATGGTCATTTTTGCCCATTTTTTTGCCGATTTTATATCTTTTAGTCAAATTAACGTCCAAGTATACTTTTCTTGTTCTTTGACCTGCCGACTTCGAATTTTATATACCTTGTGATATTAGGATATCATCACAGCCAATGTATACAGTGCCGGCCAAAAATGGAGGAACTTTTTATTTATTTTCTGATTTTATAATATATTCAAAATTTTTGTGCGACTATATGTAACATATATTAAAAATGCTTATCCTAGCCCGAGTAATAAATGCATAGCAAAACAACTTAGAATTTTATCAAAGGAATGTGATTAGTAAATAATGTTTCTTTTTCTTGCGGACATAAATGGAGAAACTTTTTATGTATAAATTATAAATTGAATAGTTCTCGTTCGAAGCAGTTCGTTTTGCAGTGTTGCGAAGCTCAATTACTTGCCAAAATGCCTCGAGGTATAAACTTATCACAAGAAATAAAAAAACTTATAATTGGGAAGCACAACGCGGGAGTGAAACAAGTGACAATTGCTAAGGACCTAAATCTACATAAAAGTGTTGTTTGTAAACAAATCAAATTGTGGCAACCTAGGGGCACTACTACTAGCACTCCTAAGCCAGGTAGACCTAAAAAAAAAACAACATATGGAACCGATAAGCTGATTAGAAGATGTTCTATAAAAAAAATCCATTTTTCTCTGCTGAAGATATAAAAAAGGCATACCCCAGCATTCCTCTCTCAATTCGATCTATTCGAAGACGTTTATGCGACTCAAACTTAAAGGCCAGGAGACCAGTTAAAAAACCTTTTATTTCAACGAAAACTAGACAAGCTCGTTTGAGAATCGCAGCAGAGCATTTACACTGGACCTACAATCAATGGAAAAACGTCTTATGGTCGGATGAGAGTAAATTTAATTTATTTGGATCAGATGGTATGAGATGGGTTAGACGTCCAGTGAATGAAAGATTTAACCCTAAGTACACTACACCCACAATCAAACATGGAGGTGGTAAAGTCTTGGTGTGATGATGCTTTTCCGGCCACGGCGTTGGCCCACTGGTGAGGATAGAGGGGATCATCGATAACCAATATTATCTAAACATCTTAAAGAATATTATGCTTCCATATGCCGAGGATAATCTGCCGTTAATTTGGAAATTTCAGCATGATAACGATCCGAAGCAGACTTCAAAAATTGTTAAAAATTTCTTCACCTCTCAACAAATGCAGGTTCTGAGGTGGCCATCTCAAAGTCCGGACTTGAATCTTATCGAGAACATGTGGGAGCACCTAGACAGAAAAGTTAGATAAAATAATCCCAATAAGTTCCGAAATAAAGATGAATTATTCCAAGCCTTTTTAATTTACGGCTATTTCTGACCAAAAAGTGGCTAAAATCTGACCATAATTTGGAAACAAGGCAAAAACTTAGTTTTTTGTGAGGAAGCCAAATATGATAACAGAGAATCGTCAAATTAAAATGGAATCCTACACATATAATAATATAAAAGTGACAATTTTTTTTCCTATCATATTCGTCTTCCACACAAAAAAATAAGTTTACGAGTAAACGATTTTTTGTCGTGCCAAATAGGAAGCTCATAAAGCTAATCATCTTAATATATATCCGTAACGACTGAAAATAAATATCAAGTGTTATATATTCTGGTAAACGGACTAAAAATGCTAAATTAGGGTGCCCTTTTAAAAAAAAAAATCCCAGTTGGTTTGTAATTTGTCAGATTTGACATGAGACAAATTTTTCGTAATCCTATTTGGCTTCTTCCTAAAAAATTAAGTTTAGTTAGTATTGAAAGAATTTTTTGATATCTATATATATATATATATATATATATATATATATATATATATATATATATATATATATATATATATACATATATATAAATATAAATATATATATATATATATATATATATATATATATATATATATATATATATATATATATATATGAGCATTTCCATAAATTGTTGGTATGTTAGAGGTTCAAAAAAGAGAGAATTTTTTTTTAAAGTAACACTCATTAGACTCAATTTAAATCGTTCCTTGGATATCCAAAAACAATTGTTTATGGCTGAGCATGACTTTTTTAAAATCTCTCTTTTTACCGCTCAATATGAAAATTTTTGCAGAAAAAATGGAAAAACTGGCTAAAGTGCCGTAAAAAGCGTCAAAAATCAATATATAAGTTTATCCATGCGATTTATTTAAATTATTCGTCCTCCTGATAAGGTTTCTTTTTAGTGTTCCGTACGGAATACTTATAAGATGACTTCGGTGTCTGTCTGTCCGTCTGTCACACCCGATTTTCTCCGAAACTATTTCTCTTAGAAAGTTGAAATTTGGTAATAATATAGGAATTGATGGCCTCATCAGCGCCATGTAGTTTTGAAAGTTAAATTTTGACTTGTTTTGGGGGGTGAAATCGGAAGTGAAAAAAAAATTTTTTTACTAGGTAATCGAGTGTGGTGTCAAATGAAAGCTTGTGAAAACACGAGTAAAAAATGTATATATAATGTAATATTTGCGCGCACTTTTCTTTGTATTATTTTTACAAAATCGCGAAAAATCGCTGTCCCCCCGCCTTATCTCGAAAAGTACTTATCAAAAAATTTTGAAAAAATTCTGGAATATTCTTCAAGAGGTGAACGAAAATTATCACGAGTGCATTACCTTTAATAGTTTTAATGGTATATAAAAAAAAACAAAAATTTCAAGGTCATCAATTTTCAGTAAAGATTGGAAACAAACTTTGTTGAAAATTTATTTGGGGTGTGTTTTGTGAAGTCACTGATCATTTTATACTTCCGTTACAAAAATTTTTATTTTAGAAGCAATCAATGTACGGAACACTAATTGCGCAACTTACACTTGACCGGTTATTTTATATAATGGTCATTTTGGCCCATTTTTTGCGGATTTTATATCTTTTAGTCAAATTAACGTCCAAGTATACTTTTCTTGTTGTTTGACCTGCCGACTTCGAATTTTTATATACCTTGTTGATATTAGGATATCATCACAGCCAATGTATATATACACTGGCTGTAAGATTAATATCTTTAATTACACCATTTTTAATTTACGGCCATTTCTGAGCAAAAAGTGGCTAAAATCTGACCATAATTTGGAAACAAGACAAAAACTTAGTTTTTCGTGAGGAAGCCAAATGTGATAACAGAGAATCGTCAAATTAAAATGGAATCCTCCACATATAATAATATAAAAGTGACAATTTTTTTTTCCTATCATATTCGTCTTCCACACAAAAAATTAAGTTTACTAGTAAACGATTTTTTGTTGTGCCAAATAGGAAGCTCGTAAATTGAGTAATCATCTGAATATATATAATATTATATAATAACTTGAATGCCCTATATATCCGTAACGACCGAAAATAAATATCAAGTGTTATATATTTTGGTAAACGGACTAAAAATGCTAAATTAGGGTGCCCTTTAAAAAAAATAATCCCAGTTGGTTTGTAATTTGTCAAATTTGACATGAGACAAATTTTTCGTAATCCTATTTGGCTTCCTCTTAAAAAATTAAGTTTAGCTGGTATTGAAAGAAATTTTTTGATATCTAGAACAGTAACATAAATGAATTAGATGAGACACTTAAAATAATGTCCCTGTAACTGTCAAGATTTTGTTTATTTATCTGTGATAATGTGGCTAGAACGAATGATGGTAGTTGGACAAAAAAATTACTTAAATGAAAACCTTGGGAGAGTAGACGAAGTGTCGGAAGACTGATAATAACAACTTGATAGCAGGCAGAAGATGGCTCCATCTTGCAGAGGATAGTGACAATTGGAAGAAACTCCTGCAGTGGAGATGCAGTGGCTTATAAAGAAGAAGAAGAAGATATGTGATAATGTGCTCTGTTATCGTTTTTAATCATAATGTGTTATAACTTTGTTTGTATTACCATTATGTTGTTTATTGCGGACCGTATTCAATTATGTTATTATAACTGACATAAGTATAATATATTTTTATTTGAATTAAAAATATCAAAATAAAGGAAGTGTAAAAAATCAAAAAAGTAAGAAATTGTAAAAAATAAGACGGCAAAAAATTTAAATTCTTAGATTCTTTTTTTAAATAACAAAATCTCCGACCACTTTAAATTCGCAAAATTACATTTTGTCCTGGATTCTACTTTTATCTCGGGCCATTATAAAACCGAAATTTATATCTACAATTACACGAACAAAACCTAAATGAACATTTAAAACTGAAATAAAACTGTAAAAACTGTTGCACCTCCTAATTTAGGGTAATAAAAATTCTTTTGTAGCGCTAAAATGTTTAGATTTATTATGGTTAAATAAACTTTTACGCGTATTTCGTGCAGTACATAAATCTGTGAATGTGTTTTTTTTTTCGTTAAAAACATGGACATATAAAATATATACACTGGTAAAAATAATGTAAAAATTCGGTATAGTGATTTACCCAGTGCATTTCTTGCAAACATGTAGTTCTAAGATAACTACTAAATTAGATTTTCTCAGGTAAAGAGAAAGTACATTTCCATAATGTGACTAAAACTATATAATACATCGACACCTACCCCTATCACCCTCTTTCTTCGAAACAATATAGCTGAAAAACTATCAGTTTCATCCCTATTTCAAATATTGTAGAGACCGACATCCTGAAAGTCGCGAGAAGAAAAATGTCCCGAAAGGCTGGCCAAAATATGAAGGTATTATTCGATTTCGTCGAAACTTGACATATCGGGGTTTTCGAGACCGCTGATCATGAATACGAAGCCAAATTTTTAAAAAACAAAATGGCGACTCCAAAATGGCGGTATCTTTTTGGAAAAAGAAGAAAAATGTCCCAAAAGGCTGGCCAAAATATGAAGTTATTATTCGATTTCGACAAAACTCGGTATATCGGGGTTTTCGAGACCGCTAATCATGAACATGAAGTCACATTTTTAAAAAACAAAATGGCGGCTCCAAAATGGCGGTCTATTTTTGGAAAAACGCGAGTTATGTTTACAAAATTTTGTATACATCGTTTTTTGGGGTAGCTGATTACGAATATGAAATTCAAATTTCAAAAAACAAAATGACAGCTCAATGATGGTGGACTATTTTTGGAAAAACGTGACTTATTTTTATGAAACTCTGTATACATGGGTTTTTAGAGTTGCTGATTACAAATTTGAGGTTCAAATTTCAAGAAATAAAATGATGGCTCCGAAATGGCTGACCATTTTTCGAAAAACTGAGTTCTTTTTATGAAAATCTGTATATATGGTTTTTTGGGATGGCCGATTGCGAATATAAAGTTCAAATTTCAAAAAACAAAATGAATTCTTTGAAAAACATGAGTTATTTTTATAAAAGTTTTTATGAATTTTTAAACAATTTGCTACATTGTGCAACAAATTCCAGAATTTTAAAATTATTTTCCCAATTTAGTAACATTTTGTTGAAATTTTCAAGTATTTTTCAATTTTAATAACAATTTGCTACATGTTGTAACATTTTCCCGAATTGTTTAACTTACTTTATCATTTTGCAGCAATTTACAGAATTTTTAAGTATATAAATTTGTTAACTATTTTTCAGATTTTGCAACAATTTCCCGAATTTTCAACCAATTGGTTGAATCTTCTAACATTATCCCGAATTTTTTGACAATATTGTTAAGTTTGCAACACTTTCCCGAATCTTAAGAAAAACGCGTCCATGGCATCCACGCACACCTTCGCACAAAAACTAACACAGATACCAAACTTGTGACATCTAGCACTCAATTTTTCGATATTTTAGCAAAAAATGTCTAATAAACAACCTCCAACTCATTTCAAGTTAGAGTTCAATAGAGTTTTTTAACTTATTGCTTGTTCTTTAAAAATTTTTGGGAATATTTTCTTAAGAAACTCGATAATTAAACAGTTAATTACTCACTTAACTTTAAGTAAATATGAAATTCCAGAAACACAATGAAATTGTACTCATCTTCAGAGACAGAATTTATTTTCTACAAATAAAATTCGTTCACTTTTGCACTTTCTATAATAGTTTAAACTTGATGACGTCTGACGTGCTGCATAGCACTCGACGGTTCAAAATGAAATGAAAGTTAGGACACAGATGCATGCACCTGAGTGGCCGTAAATCATAGTAGACGAATTGGCAGAAGTATTCAAATAGAACCTAAATAGAACCTTTTGTTTTATACACTATGGCCAGCTTTTCGGGTTTTTGGACTACTGGGAATCGGATAGACAGACCGACAGACATGGGGATATATTTTTTTTGCGCAAAACGTAAAGAAAAGCAAAAATTGCAGGCGCTACGTCATTCTACTTTTTTATACCTTTATGGGTTAAATATTAAATGAACCTTTATGCGAATTTAGAACGGAATATAAATTTTTGAATTTGTTTGTTTTGTAGAGAAATTTACAAACGTAGCTTTCGTAGGAAGATCCAGTGAATGCAATAAATGTAAAGTTTAGTTTAAAATGCACATGACGTTTTCGCTACCAATAGGTAGGAAAAGCAGTGGGTTACGATATGCATAAAATTCGCAGTAAAAATACCTTTTCTTCTGTTATGTCATCTGGGAAAATACAGCTTTTCCTTTTGAAATATAAGTCACTATAGCGTACAGGTTAAAGTACGAGGATCATACAAAAGTAAAGAGACAAATAGCTCTAGCTCAAGAACGGTTTACTGGATTGCTGCAACATTTGGCCTACTCTTCCTATAATCCTCCCAACGTTAATACACTTGTCCCATTTTTCTGCTAGCTTCGTGATTCCTGTGGCAAAGAATTCTTTCGGTTGACGTCGAAGCTACTCTTGCACTTTTTCTTTTAGTTGTCGGAGAACCTCTTTCTACGTAGGGCATCTTTGAGGGGTCCGAACAGGTAAAAATCACAGGGAGCCAGGTCTGGGCTGTATGCGGGATGAGACAAGATCTCTAAACCAAGTTTTTAACGCTTTTCTTGGGTAAGTATGAGGGCGGGTATTGTAAATGGATCTGAATATTATTGTGAACAATTTCAATGCTTACCCTAACCTCCTAAGTTATCATTTCAATAGTAATTCTTCTGTTATTACTAATAATTCCATCAATCTTCGATTCCAACGAGGAACCGGAAACTTCGACTGGACGGCCACTTCGCTGCTCGTCACATACTCTTGTTCGGCCACTTTTGAACCGATCTATCCACTTGTAAACGTTCGCCCGGTTCATGCAACTTTATCCATACTGTAATAATATTCTAGAATGTATTTCATTTGGCTTAACACCTTCAGCTACTAAAAAATCTGATGACAGTACAGTACAGTCTTTCAATGAACTCACCATGGTAAACTGGATATTTTGAGGTTATGTTTATTTTACATGATCGAACAGCTGATTAAGACTTATCACAAGGTTGGCAACTTGCACTCCTAGAAGTATGGAGCGGTTTCGTTGAATGCGCTTAAGCTGAGACCAATTTTCTCTTTACTTATTGAATAGTTCTCGTAATTAGGTAAAATATTGCTATTACATAATAAATTACAGTTCTTGAAAATTTTTTTCCAAAGTATCCAGCATTCTTCTAAGAGAGTAGTGAAATTATTAATCTCGGCTTGGATTGGTTCCATTTCCTGCTGGATATTTTCATTCAATTTTTCCAGATACCAAGAAGAGTTATTGCAATCTTTAGAATTAAGATATTCCCACAAGGAAAATCCATGGACTCAAATTAAGGCTCCGTGGGGCCCAAGTTAAATCACTACTTACAGAAATAAATTTGTTAGAGAAAATTTGGTCGAAGGGCTGACAAAGATGTATTTGAAGTGTGTGTTGTTGCTCGATTCTCCTGAAACCAGGTTTGCTGGTTCTAACCGTCCCAATTTTTTAAAGCTGGTGTGAAGAAGTTCTCAACGATTTCCACATATCGGTCTCATTTATCAGTTGTAGACCATTATCAAATAACCGGTCAAGTGCAAGTTGAACTTGCGCAATTAGTGTTCAGTTCGTTGATTGCTTTTAAAATAAAAAATGTAACGGAAGTATAAAATGATCAGTGACTTCACAAAACACACCCCAAATGAGTTTTCAACAAAGTTTATTTCCAATCTTTACTGAAAATTGATGACCTTGAAATTTCTGTTTTTTTTTATATACCAGATAAATTATTACAGGTAATGCACTCGTGATAATTTTCGTTCAATCTACACCCCTTGGAGAACATTTCAGAATTTTTTGATAAGTACCTTTCGAGATAAGGCAAGTGGACAGCGATTTTTCGCGATTTTTTAAAAATAATAAAAAGAAAAGTGCGCGCAAGTATTACATTATATATATATATTTTTTACTCATGTTTTCACAAGCTTTCATTTGACACCACACTCGATTACCTAGTAAAAAAATTTTTTTTTCACCTTCGATTTCACCCCCCAAAACTAACCCCTTAAGCCAAAATTTTAACTTTCAAAACTACATGGCTCTGATGAGGCCATCAATTCCTATATTATTACCAAATTTCAACTTTCTATGACAAATAGTTTCGGGAGAAAATCGGGTGTGACAGACGGACAGACACCGAAGTGATCTTATAAGTGTTCCGTACGGAACACTAAAAAGTAGGGTCCGATTATACCACGTCTCAACATCGCTGCCATAGCTGCTACTTTAGGGGAATGAAAAGGTTTTTGATGCTTCAGATTTTAATTTTTCGGGCTCCAACAACAGTATTCTGTTTATTGATTTTTTTTTTCATTTTATTGTACAGGTCGACTAAGTGAACCGATCGGCTTGAAACTTTCAGAAAATATGCCTGTTGTTATAGTAAAAATACCCTGAAATTTTGGTACAAAAATATTGAACACAGTGGGCACAATTGAATTTGTTATTTAAAATTTGAATTGCCCGTCATTTTATGCCATTTTTTCAAAATGGATTTTTTTTCAAAATTTAGGTCTCCACGTCAGATTTACCGTTTTTTTTTTATTTTTTAAATTGAATTTGTACCTGTGTGGGAGAATATTTACAAGTGATAAAGGAGTTAAAGATCATTTTAAGAACAAAAATTCAAATGACCATTTTACGGTTATGGAAAATTTAATTAGCCGTTCTAAAACATATACCGAAATAATCCGTTCTTATATCGAACAATAAAAATGATTATTTGGTTCTATTACCTCTGTAATGCCTTTAAGCCGGAAACTTTTGTCCCTTACAACCTATAATCTTTCATTTAAATGTCCTTGTAAAACTATTGCACACAATGCCCTTCCCAGTCGTTGTGTTTACGCAATAACACAAAATAACTTGAACTTACTTACGAAACCCCCTGTAATTTTAGTCCTTTTTTCTGGGTTGGGAATGTGGAATCTTTGGCACAATAATACTACTCAGTATATATCACCACTACCATGTTAGCTTCATCAGGAGGGTTGAGTCAATTATCGCTCCTGATAAAGCTAACATGGTTAGCGAAACGCGTGTCGAGTGCAAAAATGAAGTGTTTGGTGTAGTGGTGATATATACTGAGTAGTGTCCTTTTCCTAGTTAAACATGTACATTTAAATAATCACAAGGAGAATACAGGTTACTAAACTTTGGGTTAAAAATATTTTTAAAACTCCAAAAAAAGAAATTTTATTAGATTTTTATAAGCCATAATATATTGTATCAACAATTTCCTTTTTTGTTACAATTTATGTCACATCTTGTGTCAATGACGTTGTTTTACAACTATAACGACGACGAGAACTCCATTTAAATCTGCTTTAACTATAAATGTTTTATTCATAAGAAACATCAATAAAACATTAATTACAGATTTATTCTGAAGTATTTGAGACTCAGAGAGAAATTATTTTATTGTTTAAAGTATACAGAGTGTTGTTAGAAGTTTTGTGCATTAAAACCAACGAATGCTTTTTGCACAAGGAATTGTAGAAAAATATTAATAAATAACGCCGTTATTAATAAACTGGAAATTTAACTCAAAGGAACCTAAAACATTATACCAATATTATCGTCGTCATTGCTTCGTTGAGCTTGAACATATAACTGATTTGAACAAGCCAATTAACTGACTTTCTCTTCTCAACCCATATTTGTCCACTCTTGGACGTAGATCTCTTCCAGTCTTCTCCATGCTTCCCTGTCTTTTATCACCTTTAACCACTACTTGCCCGCTACTGCTCTTATGTCATATACCCATCGTTTCTGTGGGCGTCCCACGCCTCTTTCTGTTTCTCTGGATTTTCATTCTGCGATCTTGTGTATCCATCTCCCTATGGATGATCTAGCCGCATAATCCGCCATCGTAACTTCAGCCTTGCCGCCACCAGAGTTATGTCATTGACGTTGGTTTGTCGCCTTATCTGCTAATTATGAATTGTATCATTATTGTAAAGCAACTGAAAATAGACAGAAGTCCATATTCCAGCAGCTTACTAGCTGATCTCTTGCCTGTCAAATCCATCCTGAGACGCGTTTCGCCATATCACGGCTCGTCAGTCAGGCTAGTATTGACAAACAAGAGAACGGTATCAAGTTGTACTTATCCCAGAAGTTACGGAGCACGATGGTAGGATACAACGAATTGTATTAAGTACGCATACCTATTACTCCATCGAAAGCTGACACAGCGGCTTTCGAACCGACAGAGTGGTTGACACAGTCAACGCTTTAAAAGCTTACATAATACAATTCGTTGTATCCTATCATCGTGCTCCGTAACTTCTGGGATAAGTACCACTTGATACCGTTCTCTTGTTTGTCAATCCTAGCCTGACTGACGAGCCGTGATACGGCGAAACGCGTCTCAGGATGGATTTGACAGACAAGAGAACAGCTAGTAAGCTCCTGGAATATGGACTTCTGTCTATTTTCAGTTGCTTTACAATAATTATATATACTCGAGGAAGGATCCCCTCGAAAAGCGCTACCTGTTTTTAAAGCGTTGACTGTGTCAACCACTCTGTCGGTTCGAAAGCCGCTGTGTCAGCTTTCGATGGAGTAATAGGTATGCGTAGTTAATACAATTCGTTGTATCCTACCATCGTGCTCCGTAACTTCTGGGATAAGTACCACTTGATACCGTTCTCTTGTTCAATTGTATGCAGATGACACGGCAATCACTGCCTCGGCTGCAGGGATAAATTATGTCATTGTCAGACTTCAACGTCATCTTGGACGTCTCTCGGACTGGTTTGATCGTTGGAGGATTAAGGTCAATCCAGCCAAAACCCAGGCAATAATTTTTGGTACCAGCACAGCCCCTCCTCAACTCTCCCTAAATGGAACTAGGCTCAGGTGGGCCAAAAACATCAAATACCTGGGCCTTCTATACGACAAACGGCTGGTATGGAAGGACCAAGTCCCAATGGTCGTGCGTAAGGCAAATCAGCTTCTTGGGAAGCTGTATCCGCTCCTGAATCGTCGGAGTAAATTATCAACTGACAACAAGTTGTTAGGCCTGGCCTGGTGTCAGATGTCAAAATCTCACCGGGCCAAGATCCAGGCAGTTCAAAACAAAGCCCTTCGGATCATTGCAGGTGCTCCTTGGTTCGTTCGCAACAATCAGTTGCACCGGGAGTTTGATATACCCATGATTAAAGACTTCACTCGTGTTTCCCAGCTTCGCTTCCTTGAGAAAGCCGCGGTTCATTCTAACCCAGAGACTGACGAGCCGTGATACGGCGAAACGCGTCTCAGGATGGATTTGACTGACAAGAGAACAGCTAGTAAGCTGCTGAAATATGGACTTCTGTCTATTTTCAGTTGCTTTACAATAATTATATATACTCGCTTTTAAAGCGTTGACTGTGTCAACCACTCTGTCGGTTCGAAAGCCACTGTGTCAGCTTTTGATGGAGTAATAGGTATGCGTACTTAATACAATTCGTTGAATTGTATCACTAAGGAAGATACCAAGCATACTTCTCTCCATAGCTCTCTGTGAAGTCACGAGTTTTTTAACAAATGCTTTAGTGAGGCACATCATTTTCAGTCCATATGTGCCATAGTTTTTGCCTTCTTGAGCTTTCTTTCATCTGCTCACACCCACTGTTTCGACTATTCCTTCGTCTCTGGCACGTAATAATAAATTTCATCTAGCGTTATAAAACGTCGAATCATTTAAATTATATTTAAACAAGTCTAAACGCTCTTGGGAAAAGTTCATTCGAATACATTTTTGGTAGGATACAGATATTGTAGACTTTAGTGTTTAGAATTATGGATATCATAGTACTTTTTAAGCTATACCCTAGTTTCTTTCCTAAAAGCTGTTGATGCCAACTCTATTCGCCTGCTAATTTCTGCATGCTGCTTCTCCTTTCTGATTTTAATAGTGTAGCCTAAGTAGATATACTAGTCGACGCGTTCTGGGTAGTTATTTCCTATCTGTATGTTGGTATCTTCAGGGCTCATTAATTTAGTTTTTTTTTAATCATTTTAAGACCTACTCTTGCAGAGACTATATTTATCTAGTTTAACATTTTCTGTGACTCATTGGAGTTGTTAGCTATCACGACATAGTCGCCCTTCTCACTCCAATTTCACTCTCAAAAGACGTCTTTAAAGGCCATCGTAAACAGTTTCGGTGAGGTAGTATTTCCTTGTCGCACTCCGCTTTTTAATAGTATATTGTTAGCGACAGTTATTTCGTTAATTTTAATATCTTTCTTAATAGATGCTCTCTATTATTTTTATATATCTGGAATCTATTCTTGCATTGGTATTGACAAATTCTAATATTCAGTGGTGGATCCATCATTTGTAAGCTATCTTTTTCTAATTGTGTTATCTAAATAAGAAAAGTGTACTTGCTGGTAGCTTTACCACTGAACTTCTACTTTTTTGTTAATCCCATGCTTCAAAATAAGTAAATAAGAAACTTTTTTTCTTGTATTTAAAAAATCAATATTAAGAAATGGCCTAAACATATAAACACAAATGTAATCTTAAAATCATCAATTTTATTTATTGTTTATTTATTGTATTGTATAATTAAGCAAATTGAACTAAAAATCGTTAATATATAATAACATAATTCAAACATTTTAAGATGCTTCTGGAACCCAACACTAATTTTTCACGAAACTCATCAAAGACAATAGATTTTACAATGTTAATAAAACGTATGGCTCTTGTGGTCCCTAATAGTTGTAACCAGTAATATATAGAAATTCCAGCTGATCTGTTTTTTCTATGAATTGATTCTGTTCTCTGATAGACCTTTCCAGTTGCTTATTATCCAAACCACCCCCATAACCCGTTATCCTGAATTTCGGTTTCTTCATTTTTGTTTTTTGTATCTCATAGTCAGGTAGTTTGCGTTGGGCTTCCCTTTGAAGGATCACCAAGTCACTCTTGTTCTGACATTTGATAATCACACTTCCATTTGCAGTGTTTCGTGTTCCCTTTACAGCAACCTCCAGTTCTGTCGGATTGATATTCATTCTCATGTATGTCTTAGTCTTTGCAATATCTTCTTGTTTTTTAGGTTTTATTATAAAACTGGGGACACTGACATTCACATTTTGCTTGCCAAGATCCCGATTAGTTACCTGACTGTATGATCTTTTCTGCACTAAAGGGAGGGCATTTTCTTTAGCTTCTAATCTTTTAATTTTCTTCTGGAGAAGATTTATATTTTCTTCTCTACTTAGGATGAACTTCACTTTGTCGTTAATTGTGCTCTGTAACACAGGCAAAAATTTCGGTTGAGACCTCCTTTACATGCCATGATGTAAATAAGGAGACGGTTTCCCGACTAATTCGAATCAAGCTTTTCTCTACATTGCGAAACGGGACTTTTAGAGGTCTTCAGCGGACTGCGCTCCCCCCTTCCCACATCGGTTTTCAATTGGTGTGACCACTTTGTCGATTGACGCCTCCTCTATAAGCAGCTTTACATTTAGTGTTCTTTTTTTTGTTAAAGAAACATCCTTTGTATTCATGTGCCCAACCCACTTCTTGAAGCTGGCTACGAAACTATTTTTTTGTAGTGGAATAATTTCGTAAAAATTTTGGTTCAGATTTAAGAAAAATAAGTATTAAATGTATCTCCACTTGTTATTGAATCATTCATCTATAATATATATTTATATATATATATATATATATATATATATATATATATATATATATAAATATATATATATATATATATATATATATATATATATATATATATATATATATATATATATATATATATATATATATAAATATATATATATATATATATATATATATATATATATATATATATATATATATATATATATATAATGCAACGTCTCTCTGACTGTCTGTCTGTCCGTTAGTGAGCTTATCACTCGACAACCACTTATCCGAATTACGTGCTTTTCTCTTTAAAACATACATATGTTCTCTGGCCAGGTTATAGGCTATATTTTATTATATTAGGTAACTAACTTAAGAAATAAGCAGTGACGATAATAGTGAATCAAGTCGGAAAAAAGTTTGCCGCTAGCGCGTTCTCTTGCAATCCGCTGCCTAAACCATTAAATATGTAGCAATATAATGTAGCAAAGAATATAATATATAAAATGCAACGTCTCTCTGTCAGTCCGTTTGTCCGTTAGTGCGGTTATCACTTAGGAACCACTTATCCGATTTATGTGTTTTTTTTTTAATTCATACATTTGTTCTCTAGCCAGGTTATCTATAATCTTCTATAATATATATAAAATGCAACGTGTCTCTATCTGTCTGTCTGTCTGTCCGTAACATAGGATATATTTTATTACACCTATAATATATATAAAATGCAACGTCTCTCTGTCTGTCTGTCTGTCTGTCCGTTAGTGCGCTTATCACTGGAGAACCACTTATCCGATTTACGTACTTTTTTTTTAAAAACATACATATGTTCTCTGGCCAGGTTATAGGCTATATTTTATTACGATAGGTAGCATAAGGAATGAGCAGTGACGTAAAATAGTGAGCGAAGTCGGAAAAAAGTTTGCCGCTAGCGCGTTCCTTTGCAATACACAGCCTAAACCATTAATTATGGAACAATATTATGTAGCAGAGAATATCTATAATCTATAATCTACAATATATATAAAATGCAATGTCTCTCTGCTTGTCTGTCTGTCTATTAGTGCGTTTATCACGCGAGAACCACTTCTCCGATTTACGTGTCTTTTTTTAAATTCATACATGTATTGTTTGGCCAGGTTGTATAATAATACTAATAATAATCTATATCTATAATATATATAAAATGTAACGTTTTTCTGTATGTCTGTCTGTCCGTTAGTGCGCTTATCCCTCGAGAACCACTTATCCGATTTACGTGATTTTTTAAATTCATACATATGTTCTCTGACCAGGTTATAGATATATATTTTATTACATCTATAATATATATAAAATGCAACGTATCTCTGTCTGTCTGTCCGTTAGTGCACTTATCACTGGAGAACCACTCATCCGATTTTCGCACTTTTCTTTTTAAAACATACATATGTTCTCCGGTCAGGTTTATAGGCTATATTTTATTACGATAGGTAGCATAAGGAATGAGCAGTGACGATAATAGTGAATGAAGTCGGAAAAAAGTTTGCCGCTAGCGCGTTCTCTTGCAATACACAATCTAAACCATTAAATATGGAACAATATTATGTAGCAGAGAATATCTATAGTCTATAATATATATAAAATGCAATGTCTCTCTGTCTATCTGTCTGTCCATTAGTGCGTTTATCACGCGAGAACCATTTATCCGATTTACATGTTTTTTTTTTAAATTCATACATATATTCTTTGGCCAGGTTATATAATAATAATTATAATCTATATCTATAATATAAATAAAATGCAACGTCTCTCTGTCCGTCCGTCTGTCTGTCTGTCTGTCTGTTCGTCCGTTAGTGCGCTTATGACTGGAGAACCACTTATCCGATTTACGTGTTTTTTTTAAATATACATATGTTGTCTGGCCAGGTTATAGACTATATTTTATTAGTTAGGTAATATGAGGAATAAGCAGTGACGATAACAGTGGATCAAATTCGAAAAATTTTGCCGCTAGCGCGTTCTCTTGCAATACACTGCCTAAACCACTAAATATGGAACAATATCATGTAGCAAAGGATATCTATAATATATATAAAATGCAACGTCTCTCTGTCTGTTTCTCCGTTTGTGCGCTTATCACTTATCAGATTTACGTGCTTTTTTTTAAACATACGTATGTTCTCTGGCCAGGTTATAGGATATATTTTATTGCCTTAGGTGACATAACGAATAAGCAGTGACGATAATAGTTAATCAAGTCGGAGAAATGTTTGCCGCTAACGCGTTCTCTTGCAATACACTTCCTACAGCATTAAATATGGAACAATATTATGTAGCACGTGTTTTTATAAATTTATACATATGTTCTATATAATTCGATATAAGCCTAGAGAATGGGAGATAAGGTGAGATAATGGGAGATAAGGAGAAATAATGGGAGATAAGTCGAGATAAGCCTCGATAATGGGAGATAAGGTGAGTTATGGGAAATAAGTATAAATAATGGGAGATAAGGAGAAATAATGGGAGATAAGCAGAGATAAGTCTAGAAAATGGGAGTTATGGTGAGATAATGGGAGATAAGGAGAAATAATGGGAGATAAGGAGAAATATTGCGAGATAAGTCGAGATAAGCCTAGATAATGGATAATAATGGGAGATATTTTATTACGTTGGGTAAGCAGTGACGATAGTGGTGACTCAAGTCCACGCGAGCGGAGCCGCGTGCTCGCCTAGTTAGGTAATATAATAAGCAGTGACGGTAATATTGAATCAAGTCGGAAAAAAGCGCGTTCTCTTGCAATACAGTGCTTAAACCATTAGATATGGAACACTATCATGCAGCAAAGAATATATAAAATGAAGTGTTTCTCTGTCTGCCTGTTCGTTAGTGCGTTTATCAGTCGAGAACCACTTATCCGATTTACGTGTTTTTTTTTAGATTTATACATATGTTCTCTGGCCAGGTTATAGGATATAATTTATACGTTATATAAGAAATAAGCAGTGACGATAATAGTGAATCAAGTCGGAAAAAAGTTTGCTGCTAGCGCACTCTCTTGCAATACGCTGCCTAAACCGCTAAATATGGAATAATATCATGTAACAAAGAATGCAATATATATAAAATGCAGCATCTCTCTGTCTGTCTGTCTATCCGTTAGCGCGCTTATCATTCGAGAACTACTTATCTGATTTACGTATTTTTTTTATAAAATACGTATGTTCTATGTTACGTTAGGTTACATAAGACGATAATAGTGGACCAAGTCAACGCAAGCGGAGCCGCGGGCACGGCTAGTATAATATATTAAGCAATTTTATTACAACCTCTAGTGCTTAAAAATGTTAAGTGAATTGAGTAAACTACGGCAATCTTACATCGATTTTCATATTTTCAACTCTTAGTGAATGTTGGCCAAAATATTGAGTTCAACATATAAAGTCCAAAATTTTTAGACATCGATGGGTACCACTAGTATGCTAGCTTGTTGGTTACAGGTTAAGTACAAGATTTTGGTCGTAGATAAATAAGATATCTTTTATTTTAAGACAAATTTACAAAGCTGGAAATACATCGAAGTATTTAAAATAAATATCAAAATTACATAAAACAAATAAAATAGTTTAAATGTAGTTCAAACAATGTAATGAAGAATGTCATCCTTGCTTTAAGATAAAGCTAAAGTTTCAACTTTATTTCTCTATCTAAATAGTTGCTTAATTTAATTAATAAACTGCTTAGAATTATTAATGCGGTTTCACGTATTCTGGATCATTAAAAGCTTACAGCTAGAAACTGTAATAAACAGGTAATACTAATTTGAAAAATTTGTAATAATCTGATATCTAAAATGTGTTTTTACGAATATGTCGCAATGAAGCAGAAGAAATACATGTATTTTATATAAAAAGATTGGATGGTGAATAGTTTCTATAAATTGATTCTGTTCTCTGATAGACCTTTCCAGTTGCTTATTATCCAAACCACCCCCCATGGGTATCTTAGGGTTTAGGAAAGTTTGTAGCCAAACAAACAGACCAGGGAGATCTCTTTTGCTATTCTTTATATATCTGAGAATTGAAAGTATTGGTTAAAGTTAGCTCAGTTTAGTTCGAGTTGGGTTAAATACTCTCTTCTTCGGATATCATGACCGTTCAACCGATCGTTGATTATCATGTTGGCTACCATATTGATGATTATCGTTCCATTGACAGCCGCTCAAAAAAGTTGAACAGTAGATTTTCCGTACCACTACCTCAAATTTTTCAACCACGGTGTTCTCCTTCTCCCTGGACCACGTCTTCCTGGAATCTTTCCCTCTACAATCAGATGCAAGATTTCGTATTTTTCTGGATGTCTCATAATGTGGCCAAAATATTCTAATTTGCGTCGCTTGATGGTCGTGACCACCTGCAAGACCTCGTTCATGCAAGTGAGAACGCTATTGTTACTAATTCTCTCCATCCAACTGATATTCGGCAGTCGTCGATACACCCACATCTCGAATGCTTCCAAACGTTGAAGCATTGCTTCAGTTAGCGTCCACGCAATTTATCAACTCTCTCTCTCTACCTTTGTGCCACTGATTTTAATACCACCATCTTCAATATTATATTCTTTGCTTGTTTTATTTGCATTAAGTCTTAAACCAAACTCTATGTACAAATGTCAGTTCTTTTATCCATAAGTTTTTGTAGTTCTTTTTCGTTATTAGTGATAACACAGCCCCACAAAAAAAAAGTGGGGTATACTTTTGATGCGATATATCAGATCCGTAGTATTTTTGCCCGCTGATCACGAATCTGTCGTCAAAATATCGCCATCACATCTCAATTTTTTTCTAACCTCAAAAAATAGATAAAAATTAGTAAAAATTAAGAAAAATATACTCCTAAAAAATTGATTCAAGCTTTTTCATGAATCCAAAGATGTATTAATATGTATTCGGACACGCTAAGCTAATATTCATCGGTTGGATTGAGCCATACAGTTCTCTTTTCTTTCTAACCTCAATAAATCAGACAGATATAGTGCTTCTCGAATGCAAAAACGAATTCAAATTAAAATTCAACCGACCCTTACCAAATTTGGTACACGGGGATTTTTTGGGTCGCTGATCACGAATCTGAGGTTGGATTTGCAAAATTCAAGATGGCAGATGTTTTCGCGCCATTTTGAACGCCGAGAAAATTCATCGGTCGATTTTTATTCTTTTACCTGCATCCAGGGCACCTCCACGTGGTGACGGTGGGCAACGGTGTTACTCCACTAGCCGGCAGAGTCCCTGGATAACGGCTTAGATGCCGTCATGGCAGGTAGAAGAAAGAGAATTACGATGCAGGGACTCGGAAACCCAGTATCGGCGGTTGGTCAGGGTGGGAAAGCGGGTCCGCAGCCGTCGTCATTCAGCGACCGTAGCTCTTCATGTGTGGGTGACTTGGCTCATGTAGAGTATAATGCTACAAGAAAACGGTCTCACGGTACAAGGACTTTTCATAAGTGCGATAAAAACAGTGATTCATTTTGTTATATTTGCTGTCAACACGTATTGAGTAAAATGGGGTCACCGATAACGGATCAGATTAAAACCTTATATAAGGATTGTTTTTAACATTGAAATACAGCACCAGGATACAGATTGGGTTCCCCACATCATTTGCAGTTCTTGCAAAATAATGTTGTACATCAATAAGAAGGCGATTAAATATTCCAGACTAGCAATATGGAATAGACCATACAGTGAAAATGATTGCTACTTTTGTATGAATGTTGTATCTAGGCATTACCGAAAAAATAAAAGCACTATTATTTATAACGATGATTCGACAGTTACAAGACCAACTAAACTAATTCCGCCTCCTGAACCACTTGATGCTGATGTTATGGAAACAAATGATTTCACCTTATCAGTTCATGCCGAAAACATTGAGACTGTCGAAAAAGATTCAAACACTGTTACTAATGAATGTTCTAGTGACAACCTATCATATACTAGTGACACAGATAAAGAATTTCTATCATACAACCGTAAACCAGAACCAATACTCTTATCACAGTCAGAACTTAGTGATCTAGTTAGAGATTTAGGCTTATCCAAAGATGGTTCAGAGCATCTTGCTTCCTTTTTAAAGAAAAGACATTTACTTAAGCCAGAAGCTACGATTTCTTATTATAGAAACAGAGATGAAGAATTTCGAAAAATATTTCACAATGGACGAGGAATTGTCACTTTCATATTGTACCGATGGAAAAGATCTAATGGATGAATTTCAAAATAACTCATACTATCCTGAAGAATGGAGACTGTTCATTGATTCTTCTAAACGGAGCATTAAGGCAGTTTTTGCTGCATAATACCAACGTTTACGCTCCCATTCCGATTGCTCATTCTACAGTTATGGAAGAGCAATATGAAAAAATGAAGCAGCTTTTGATAAAAATAAAATATGCTGATTATAACTGGAAAATTTGTGGAGATCTGAAAATTGTAACAATATTGCTTGGCCAACAGTCAGGGTTTACACTTTATCCCTGTTATAAATGTCTGTGGAATAGCAGAGGCAGGGAACGTCATTATAAGAAAAAAATTTGGCCAACAAGAGAATCGTTCACTCCTGGTGAAAATAATGTATTGTTTCCACCATTGGTAGATCCAGGAAAAGTTCTTATTCCCCCGCTTCACATTAAGCTTGGACTTATGAAACAATTCACGAGAGCATTAGATACAAACGGCCCATGTTTCAAATATTTGCATAAAAAAATTTCCGAAATTTTCTGAAGCTAAAATTAAGGCAGGCGTATTTGACGGGCCACAAATAAGAAAATTGTTTCAAGATTCATTATTTGTTTACTAAAATGAATAAAGTTGAAAAAGCTGCTTGGCTTAGTTCTAAAGAAGTCGCAACAAACTTTTTGGGAAATAATAAAAGTCCTAAGTACAAAGAAATAGTCGAGAAAATTTTCAAACATTAAGTTGCTTAATGAATCTAAAATTACATTTCCTGGACTCCCACATCGATGATTTCCCAGATAATCTTGGGGACTACAGTGAGGAGCAAGGGGAACGGTTTCACCAAGATCTGAAAATCATAGAAAATCGGTATCAAGGACGATGGATGACCATATGCTAGCGGACTATTGCTGGTCGCTAAAAAGAGAAACAAGTCCTCAAAAGCGTTTGGGCAGAAAGCCTTTGAATAGGTCACTCGCGGAAAAAAGAACAAGATACAGCCAAAAAAAGGAAAGTTAGGCGCGGGTCTAACCTTCGCAATTCTAGGGCTTAAGGGTCTACTATTTGAGAGTATATGGTTTAAAAGACCTGGTTTTGAGTTTATTGGGTCTCATTTTTAAAGTTACAGGTTTATTGAGGTCTATTTTTTGAGGTTACAGGGTGTGGGAGTCTAAGGTTTCAGGGTTTAGGGTTTAAGAGTATTAGGTTTGAAGATTCTCCAACTGTATACCAAATTTGGTAGGAATCGGTTGGTTTTCAAAAATTTTGTCCGCCATCTTGGATCCGCCATTTTGAATCTTGCAAATCCGACCTCAGATTCATGATCAGCAACCCAAAAAACCCCCGTGTACCAAATTTGGTAAGAATCGGTTGAATTTTAATTTGAATTCGTTTTTGCATTCGAGAAGCACTATATCTGTCTGATTTATTGAGGTTAGAAAGAAAACAGAACTGTATGGCTTAATCCAACCGATGAATATTAGCTTAGCGTGTCCGAATACATATTAATACATCTTTGGATTCATGAAAAAGCTTGAATCAATTTTTTAGGAGTATATTTTTCTTAATTTTTACTAATTTTTACCTATTTTTTGAGGTTAGAAAAAAATTGAGATGTGATGGCGATATTCTGACGTCAGATTCGTGATCAGCGGGCAAAAATACTACGGATCTGATATATCGCATCAAAAGTATACCCCACTTTTTTTTTTTGTGGGGCTGTGTAATTAGTGTATCATTGGCGTATCTGATGTTATTTATGTTAACGCCGTTAATGATGATTCCTTTAGTGGTACCAGTGAGCTTTATTGAATATAATCTCCGAATAGAGGCTGAACAACAAGGGTGATAGCACTAGTACACTTAAGAATACACTTAAGAATATTTTTTAAATAAAAATACGTGTTTATTCTAGAGGGTGATCAATAAAAACATGTTTTTTCAAACCAAATTTGGTCAGCTAAATCTTTTATAGGGAAATAGTGGCAACCATGTCAATAATAAGAGTCGTATTAAACACCGTGATAAAATATGACCGCAAAGTTTGTAAATTAAAAATTTCTGTATTCTAACACGAAAATTCTTTAGCTTAAATAAATTATTGCCGATTAGTGTCAACAATGACATAACATTAACAGTATTAAGTAATAATTAATCATTGTCTTATCCTAATAAAAATTTATTGATAAAGCAGGTTGTTTATATTTTTATCCATTTCAATTACTGGCAATTTATTATAAATTACTTATTTAATTTAAATAAATGTTTTGCATGTCTACTACTACTGCTGTCTGACCTAATTCGAGGTTAATAACGCATATGTCAGGTTTATTTTTATTTCAAAATTTTACTTTAAATACATTAAGTTTCAGTATTTCCTTTTTTGTTTGTTAATTTTTAATTTTTCTAAAAAAAAATAATTTGGCAATCTTTATAGAAAAGGAATTGTAAAAATTTGAAAAATTTTGTTATGGCTCTCGTGCTTCCTCAGAGAGTGTTCTTTACAAGTGGAGGTCGATGGATTTCTTTCTAATACCTTAACTATCAACGCCGGTGTGCCACAAGGATCCATACTCTCTTTCTCATTTACATTAACAATCTGCTGGAAAGGACCAGGCATCCAACTACAACTTTTCAGATCACAGAACCACAGCAAACATAAAACAGTAGCGACAGTCCGACTCGATACTTTTGATCTGAAGTGATTCGAGTTTGTAATGATCACATGAACTATCGCCATATTACTGGTATGATGTTGGCGAATTTTTTGAATATTCAAATTCCTTCTTCTAAGAAAAATCCTATTCTGTAGAATAATAAAAAACCGGTCAAGTGCAAGTTGAACTTGCACAATTAGTGTTCCGTACGTTGATTGTTTTTAAAATAAAAAATTTTGTTAGGGTGGTATAAAATGATCAGTGACTTCACAAAACACACCCCAAATGAGTTTTCAACAAAATTTGTTTCCAATCTTTACTGAAAACTGATGACCTTGAAATTTTGTTTTTTTTCTATACCAGATAAATTATTAAAGGTAATGATAATTTTCGTTCAATCTATACCCCGTGGAGAATATACCAGGATTTTTTTCAAAATTTTTTGATCAGTACTTTTCGAGATAAGGTAGGGGACAGCGATTTTTCACGATTTTTTAAAAGTAATAAGAAGAAAAGTGTGCGCAAGTATTACATTATATATATATTTTTTACTCGTGTTTTCACAAGCTTTCATTTGACACAACACTCGATGACCTAGTAAAAAAATTTTTTTTCACTTCCGATTTCACCCCTCAAAACGAATCCCTTAAGTCAAAATTTATGTTACGGTGATATAAAATGATCAGTGACTTCACAAAACACACCCCAAATAAGTTTTCAACAAAGTTTATTTTCAATCTTTACTGAAAATTGATGACCTTGAAATTTTTGTTTTTTTTATATACCAGATAAATTTATTACAGATAATGCACTCGTGATAATTTTCGTTCAATCTACACCCCGAGGAGAATATTCCAGAATTTTTTCAAAATTTTTTGAAAAGTACTTTCCGAGATAAGGCGGGTGGACAGCGATTTTTCGCGATTTCTTAAAAATAATACAAAGAAAAGTGCGCGCTTAAAAATAATTACAAAGAAAAGTGCGCGCAATATTATATATATATATATTTTTTACTCGTATTTTCACAAGCTTTCATTTGACACCATACTCGATTACCTAGTAAAAAAATTTTTTTTTCACTTCCGATTTCACTCCCCAAAACTAATCCCTTAAGTTAAAATTTAACTTTCAAAACTACATGGCTCTGATGAGGCTATTAATTCCTATATTACTACCAAATTTCAACTTTCTATGACAAATAGTTTCGGAGAAAATCGGGTGTGACAGACGGACAGACGGACAGACAGACGGACAGACACCGAAGTGATCTTATAAGTGTTCCGTACGGAACACTAAAAATGAATTTTGCTGATTGTAAGGAAGAAAAAAACGAGAAAAGTTTTTTTTTAGAAACATTTTTATTTTTCTTTATCAAGTTCTTATTAAAACAGTAGCTAAATACTTACACGTAAAATATAATAAACTTAGAGTATATGAAACAAAACTAACACATATCTTCAAAAGCACAAATTTATAATAAGAAGTAAAAATAAAATTAGATGAATCCAGCAAATACTCTTAAATAATGTTAATAATGAAATAAATATCTAGGTCTTACCTAAATAATAATAAATTATAAAAACTGCATACACGCTTATGCGACTAAACGTGTTGCGATGTCTAGCAACTTCACACAATAGTCTAGGAGCAAATGCGTACGCGGTTTCTTACCGTGCCACCGAAGAATACTAACGTTTGCAGCAGCTCCGTGCCTTGTAGGATCTGGAATAGCCACAGTCGTCGCTGGAATAGCTGTCAGAGTCGTAGCAATCAGTACAAGAGCAATCACTTGGGCAGCTACAGCTATCAGAGTAGTCACTTGAATAGTCTGAAGATGAATAGTCACAGCAAGTACCCCTGCTGCGGCGGCTTGTGCTCTTTTTGGCTGGGGCCTTGGTAGTTTTAACACTAGAGCATCCACTAGATTTTCGAGATGGTCTACTCTGATAGCTGTAGCTGCCCAAGTGATTACTTTTGTACTGATTGCTACGACTCTGACAGCTATTCCAGCGACGACTGTAGCTATTCCAGATCCTAAAAGGCACGGAGCTGCTGCAAACGTTAGTATTCTTCGGTGGCACTGTGAGAAACTGCGTACGCATTTGCTCCTAGACTATTGTGTGAAGATGCTGGACATCGCAACACGTTTATGAACTATCGCCATATTACTGGTATGATGCAAATTCCTCCTTCTAAGAAAAATCCTATTCTATAGAATAAAAATGAATTTTGCTGATTGTAAGGAAGAAAAAAACGAGAAAAGTTTTTTTTTAGAAACATTTTTATTTTTCTTTATCAAGTTCTTATTAAAACAGATACATAAAAAACAGGGAAAAAGGCAGAAAATATAAGAAAAAAATACATTTGGCTTCAACGCTTTTTGCAAATTATTCATTTAAATATCTCATTATTGAATTTATATTTCTCAACTATTAGGAATATTGTCCGGGGGGAAAAATGTTCATTTTGAGAATATATCACTGCACACCTCCAGCTTCGCGCATATAATGTCTACAGTCATGCTTTTTATATTTCAGTGTATCCCAGAATTACTATTTTTGAATGTCCAGATAATAGAACAACAACTGTTTTACAAATAAAATGTATTTTTAATGCGAAAACACAATTATTGGAATATATTTATACAAGCACTAACGACACAACAAAAAAATCCTCTTGACATCTTTTTTATAATAATTTTCAACTATAGCGTCCAACTTTTACTTATTGGAAAATTATTAATAATGAATTTCGGAGCACATTATAAAAAGATCCTCCTTGAAATCCAGATGTAAACACAACCCACGGCCACGCTGGCAGCCATATTTTTGGTATGATAGAGGACGCGTGCGTGATAAAAAAACAGAACTTATAAATGTTCTTGAATACCGCTACTGTGGTTATGTTTACTGTGACAGAATGCTTATTTTTTCATTCGCTTTGAACATTTCAACATCGACTACTCATACAAATATGAAAAGACAGCAGGGAGTGGTTAAACTTATTAAGGACTTGAGACTCTTGGGGGTGACAGGTGGAATTTAACGCATGAAAACTAAGGTGTTTTTTCTAAAAAAAAGTTAATGTTGCTGAACCCGACATAGTTATGTCGGGAAACTCCATTCCTGTAGCATCCCACTCACTTTTTCTGGGTGTTAATTTGGGAGCAAATATATCTTGGCATGAACCTGTTGCATGCATAACAAAGAGAGATTCTCAAAAGATGGGAATATTGTTTCGACCTAGAAAACTTTACACTCCAAAACAAATATTAATTATGGAATGTTGCTCCCATATTTAGGGCTCTGGTCCAATTGGCGACACTGCAAAAGAAATAAGTTAAGGACTATGAATTAAAATCTTGTGAACCGTAGTAGGCATATTAAACTGCGGATAAATATTAACATTGTGCTGTCTCGAATATCGATATTCAAATAGATAAATTTATTTTCTTTAGGCTTGAAACGTTAGACTTCAAAGTTTAGACTTAAAAGGAGTCTTCTATAAAAATTAGCAAAAATTAGCAAAATTGCTTTATGGTATATGATATATCATTAAATATATTATAATATCATGCTTATAACTTAGCGGGATCATGCGGGATAGACAATTATATAATTGTACTAGCCGTGCCCGCGGCTCCGCTCGCGTGGACTTGATTCATTACTATCGTCACTGCTTATTCCTTATATTACCTAACGTAATAAAATATCTACCATTATTTTTCCTTATCTCCCATTATTTCTTCTTATCTCCCATTATTTCTCCTTATCTCCTATTATCTCACCTTATCTCCCATTATCTAAGCTTATCTCGACTTATCTCGCAATATTTCTCCATATCTCCCAGTATTTCTCCTTATCTCCGATTACCTCACCATAACTTCCATTATCTAGACTTATCTCTGCTTATCTCCCATTATTTCTCTTTATCTCCCATTATTTATACTTATCTCCCATTATCTCACCTTTTCTCCCGTTATCTAGGCTTATGTCGAATTATATAGAACATATGGATAAATTGATAAAAACACGTAAATCGGATAAGTGGTTCTCAAGTGATAACCGCACTAACGGACAGACCGACAGACAGAGAGACGTTGCATTTTATAATATTATATTCTTTGCAACATGATATTGTTCCATATTCAAAGGTTTAGGCAGTGTATTGCAAGAGAACGCGCTAACGGTAACCTTTTTTCTGACTTGATTCACTATTATCGTCACTGATTATTTTTTATGTTATATAACGCAATAAAATATATCCTATAACCTGGCCAGAGAACATATGTATGTTTAAAAAAAGCACGTAACGCACTAACGAACAGACAGACAGACAGGTAGAGAGACGTTGTATTTTATATATATTATAGATAGATAACCTGGCCATAGAACATATGTATGTTTTAAGAAAAAGCACGTAAATTGGATAAGTGGTTTTCCAGTGAAAAGCGCCCTAACGGACAGACAGAGAGATGTTGCATGTTATATATTATATTCTTTGCTACATGATATTATTCCATATTTAATGCTCTAGGCAGTGTATTGCAAGAGAACGCGCTAGCCTCAAACTTTTCTCCAACTTGATTCACTATTATCGTCACTGCTTGTTATTTATGTGATCTAACGTAATAAAACATGTCCTATAACCTGGCCAGAGAACATATGTATGTTTAAAAAAAAGCACGTAAATCGGTTAAGTGGTTCTCCAGTGATAAGTGCACTAACGGACAGATAGACAGACAGAGAAATGTTGCATTTTATATATATTATAGATATAGATTATTATTATTATTATTATTATATAACCTGGCCAAAGAATATATGTATGAATTTTAAAAAAAGACACGTAAATCGGATAAGTGGTTCTCCAGTGATAAGCGCACTAACGGACAGACAGACAGCAGAACGCAAATAGCAAATTCTACATCTGAGGTTTCATGACTCTAAAAATCTTTATAACTATTAAAATAATAAGAATAGATAATATAACATATTCTTCTGACCTCCAGAAATCGAATGCATACTTGGGTATTTGTATCATATATCAATTATTATAAATTTCCTTAGTATAATGTTGTCGCTGTTACATTGAGCATATGTATATGCAACGTTAAAAACAAGCAAATTTAGGTTAACGTTACGGGCTATTCCTAAACAGAGGAATGATGGGAATTACGTCCTGATATGTCAAAAATGTTAGACTTTCGACTGGTATACTTCAAAACCGTGGAAAAAACTTTAATTCTTTTAGGTTTTAGCCAGCATTTTGTGAAAATTGACCAGTGTGCGATGGGCAAACAAGTGTCTCATTTTGGATTTTACGTAATTTCGACGAAACATCGTAATCGACTGATACTTTTACTAAAATGCGTCGTAGACAAAAGTTCCCTCTACCGATTTTTTTGTTGAATTGCTAGAGTCGCATCTACCAAATATTAATTATCGCAGACACGTTCTTACTTGACAGACCATATTTAACTTTTCTTATCTATCTTTGCCATTCTATAAATAATTATCATGTGATTGTGTAATGTATAAGTTATTACATAATAAAAAAAACTTGATTTGACACTTTCAAGTTCCTTATTAAAACAATCCGAGCCAATCCTCTTAACAACTTCAGGATATACATTCTGTTATCTTAGTATGCATAACTGATTAAACAATTTTTATCATTTAACTTAATAAATCATGGCTAGCCGTCTAAAAACATTGATTTACATCTATTACTATCAATCGATAGAACTATTTACATACATTTTAGACCTATCCAAACATTAATATTAAAATCCTTGCCTGCATAATAAACTTGAAAACAATGAACTAGTTTATACGCATAATATGATAATTAGTATAAACTATAATTTAGTAGGATGGAATCGCCGTGCAGAAAAATGTCCGTTTCACGGCTATAGATACAAATATACAATTGCTAGTCTATGAATAATTTATACGTAAATATTGTTAGCATTGTTGCTAACATAATTGTATAATTGTTTATTATACTGTCAACAAATCAGCACTATCAATTGTTTTAAATGATAATATATGTTTGCAGAGTAAGAGGGGACGAAGAATTATTTAATTAAATAATATGATTTAAATAGGCGGAATGGGAATATATTTAAATGAAAATGCAACCTTAGACACTCTACATTTCGCTGATGACCAGGTTGTTATCGCAAAAGACAAAGAGGAACTGGAATTCATGACAAGAAAACTATTTAAAGAATACGAGGAATAGGGATTCTCAGTGAATCGAAAAAAAAAGTAAATAAAATACCTATGCATCGGAAGTAACAGAGTACATTTACACCCACAAGAAAATCAAACAATAGGAGCGTGCACCGAGTACATATATCTGGGAACAAAAATGGAAAGCGGAGGCCGTACGGAGAAGAAAACAGGAGAGAGAATTACAAAAGGAAAAAGAGTGAAAAGTCTATCCTATAGTCAAAAAGTGTTTCTCGACGATCGAAACATCTCCTATATGAGTCAATATATATATATATATATATATATATATATATATATATATATATATATATATATATATATATATAGATACGAAACAACTAACCGCAAAATTGGACGGCGGCTGCTCTCTCTCGAAATGGACTTCTGGCGTAGAGCGGCAGGGAGATCAAGGATGAAAAGAATAACAAATGAGGAAATAAGAAATTCTATGAACACCAAAACAAATATAATAGAAGAAATTCAGCCAAGACAACTGGTGTGGTACAGGCATGTAGAGAGGATTGATGATATAGGAATCCCAAAATAAATACTCAAATGGACATCAACAGAGAAAAGAAAAAAAGGAAAATCAAAGGCTACATGGATGAGTAGGATGCTATAAAATCGGATATATATATATATATATATATATATATATATATATATATATATATATATATATATATATATATATATGTATATATATATATATATATATATATATATATATATATATATATATATATATACAGTACAATCCCAATCATCCGAATCGCGATTATCTGAAATCCGGCTTATCCAAAACAAACTGTTAAAAAGCAAATTGTATTCCCATTAAACGAAAAAATCCCCATTATTCGAAACAGACGATGAGTGGTTTCCTTAACGCGTCGGGGACTCTCCGACGTCTAGAATTTCACCGCTGTCTATGTTTTGGTTAGTCGACGAGTGTTATAACTTACTCATTACGTCTATTTTTATCGCAGAGGTAATAGTTTCGTTTCAATAGATATTTTATAAAATGGAGCGTCATATTCATTAGCGTAAACCTGTTGTTATTACCCTAAAAGAGAAACTTGAAGCAATTCAACTTTCAGATAATTGTGAACTTCTTAAAAATATAGCGAAGGATTTAGGTGTAGCCGTGAGTACTGTTTCAGAGTGGAGAAAAAATCACGAAAAACTTGAAAAATGGTGTAGTGTTTTGTCATCGCTCACACAGGCACGAAAAAGTATGAAAAGCGGTGAATACCAAAAAGTGGATGATTCTTTATTTTTATGGTTTACACAGAATCGAGAACGTGGAATACCAATTTCAGGAACAATTTTAAAACATAAGGCAGAGTTTCAGCGAAGAGTTGCCGGTTATTGAAGCGCCTGTAAATTTTTCTGCAAGTGATGGATGGCTAGACAGGTGGAAAAAAGACATGGTGTACGTCAACTGAAGGTTTGTGGAGAAAGATTGTCAGCTGATGTATCTGCTGCAAAAAAATTTGCAGAGAATTTTGAGCAGCTTATGAAAGAACATGGTTTACAACCAGACCAAATCTATAATTGTGATGAAACAGGCTTGAACTACAAAATGTTGCCGTCAAATACCTTAGTAGCTTCAAAAACGGAAGCTGAAGCACCTGGTTACAAGCGTAGCAAATAACGTATAACGTTCTTGCATGCAGTAATGCTTCTGGAAGATACAAACTCCCATTATTATGTATTTGTAAGTCAGCAAATCCACGAAGCTTTAAGAATATTCGTCGCAATGCTTTTCCTGTTTTGTATAAAAATCAAAACAAGTTTATACGAGAAATAAAACCGAAAAAAAAAATCTCGATACATGTGTCGATTTTTCCTTTTTTTTTTCTTCAAATCTGTACCGTTTGTAAAAGAATGACTCATATATATATATATATATATATATATATATATATATATATATATATATACATATATATATATATATATATATATATATATATATATATATATATATATATATATATATATATATATATATATATATATATATATATATATATATATATATATATATATATATATATATATATATATATATATATAATATATATATATATATATATATATATATACATATATATATATATATATATATATATATATATATATATATATATATATATATATATATATATATATATATATATATATATATATACTAGCCGCACCCACGGCTCCGCTCGCATGGATTTGATTCACTCTGTCACCTAACGTAATAAACTATATCTTATAACCTAACCAGAGAACCCATGCATGGATTAAAAAAAAAAATCGGATAAGTGGTTCTCAAATGATAAGCGCAGTAACAGACAATAAGACAGACAAAAAGACGTTGCCCTTTATATGTATTATATAGATTATTATTATTATATAACATGCCCAAAGAACATATGTATGAATTAAGAAAAAACACGTAAGTCGGATAAGTGGTTCTCGCGTGACAGACAGACAGACAGAGAGACGTTGCATTTTTATATATATTATATTCTTTGCTACATGATACTGTTTATATATATATATATACACATATATATATATATATATATATATATATATATATATATATATATATATATATATATATATATATATATATATATATTCTATGAAGACATTACTCGGGCCAAAAACTCCGAAAATTCTCATTATGTCATCATCACAGGCGACTTTAATGCCAAAGTGGGAAAGAGGGAATCGAATGACACCAAATATATAGGAAACTTTGGAAACTTTGGATTAGGACACCGGAATGATAGAGGAGAAATGCTTGTAGACTATCTTAACAACGAAAAACTATTCTGCTTGAACACTTTCTTAAGAAACAAGCCCAAAGAAAGTGGACATGGCACAGCCCGGATGGACAAATAAAAAACGAAATAGACTATGTCCTTGCTAACAAGAACAACATATGTCAAGATGTAACAGTGCTAAACCAATTCCACACCGGGAGCGACCATAGACTAGTACGCGCTAGTATACAGATTAATACAAAATTGGAAAGGAAGAAACTAGTGACTAAGCATAGATTACCGACAAGTGATGTTCTGCTCCTAAACAGGGAAACATATCAAAAGGAAATAGGAAAGAAGCTAGACCCACTGACACTTCAAGACAAAAACATAGACGAAATAACAGAGAAGATAGAGGAAAGTATACGCACTGTAACGAAGAAGATATGTAGTAGAGCAGGAAAACCATCCAATAACAAGCTAAGACCGGAGACAATGGGATTGATTGAAGGAAGAAGAAAAATGGATAGAAATACTCCCGCATATAAAACTATAAATAACACAGTTAAAAAACAGATAAGAGCAGATTTCAGAGCTTACAGAACGAAACAAATACTGGATATCATAGAAAACAATAAAAACAGGGTATTAAGATCGAACAGCACAAAAGGAAGACAAAAAAATCATAAACATCAAAAATACAGACAGGAAATTAGTCTCAGACAAAAGAGAAATGGCTAGAGAAATACAACGATTCTACGAGAAACTCTACAGAACAATGATACCAAACCCTAAAGGATTTTCCAGAAACATTCTGAATGTGGGCTCAGAAGACCTACCAGAAATATCACACTCAGAGATTGAGCACGCTCTCCAAAAAATGAAAAACGGAAAGAGCCCCGGAGAAGACCAAATAACTGCCGAGATGCTAAAGTTAGGGGGAGAAACACTAATAGAAACTATCAGAATACTGATGAATAAATGCCTTGAAAAAGGAAAAATACCTGAATCCTGGAAAAACGCAGAGGTCATTCTCATATACAAAAAAGGAGACCACACAAACATAGAAAACTATCGGCCTATAAGCCTATTGTCAAATTTATATAAGCTCTTAACTAGAATTATAACTAATCGCCTGACTACAAAGCTGGATTCATATCAACCAGTGGAACAGGCAGGTTTTCGAAAAGGATTCAGTACTATCGATCACCTACAAACACTCAGGACAATTATAGAAAAAACAACAGAATACAATATTCCCTTACATTTGGCGTTCATAGATTATCATAAAGCATTCGACAGTGTTGAAAAATGGGCGTTCTTATCGGCGATGGAAGATGCTCGAATCGATTCGAGATATTCTACTATCATTAAAGACATATACGATAAGGCAACCTTTCAAGTAAAAATCGACGATGACCTCAAGACAGATAAAATAATACTCGGCAAAGGTATAAGACAGGGTGACACCATATCGCCCAAGCTATTCACACTGGCTTTAGAAAACGTCTTTAAAAACTTGGATTGGAAAGAAAGAGGTCTCAATATTGATGGAGTACATCTAAACCATCTAAGATATGCCGATGATATAGTCCTAATAAGTACCGATGTCCAAGAACTAAACATCATGATTAACAAACTGGATGAACAATCTAGGAAAGTAGGACTTAAAATGAACTTAAATAAAACTAAAATCATAAGTAGCAGCCAACAGGACGTCATCGTGGATAGCACAGTTATAGAGAAGGTTGAACACTACATATATCTCGGTCATAAAATCAAAATAGGAAAAGAGAACCAAAGCACGGAAATTAAACGTAGAATTCAATTAGCATGGATAGCATTCGGGAAACTGAGCTTCATCTTTAAGGATAAGGAAATACCATTACACTTGAAAATTACATACGGCTTGGAAACCATGGCTATAACGAGGAAAATCGCGGAACGCTTGAGAGTTACTCAGAGATCTATGGAAAGAGTAATGCTGGGCGTCAGCATAAGAGATAAAAATACGTAACTCTATTATACGGGATAAAACCAAAATAATGGATGTTATGGAGAGGATAGCGGCTCTTAAATGGCAGTGGATTGGGTACGTGGCGAGGCAGGATGCGGAAAGATGGACGCATAGAGTTATGTATTG
>CM032453.1:40180133-40242633 GCA_019049505.1 Pachyrhynchus sulphureomaculatus | reverse complement strand
GTGAAAAAAAATTTTTTTTACTAGGTCATCCAGTGTGGTGTCAAATGAAAGCTTGTGAAAACACGAGTACATATATATATATATATATATATATATATATATATATATATATATAACACATGGGCTGAAAAGTCCCGGGCCTAACACATAGATGGCGCTAGTTTTATTGCAGTCACCTTTTTTTCAGTTAATACTAACCTTCAAAAGACAGCTGTTAAAATTTCATGATATTCTATTCATTAGTTTGTGAGTTATTGTGCTAAGAGTGACGCTACTTTTGTTATTTTCAAAACAATGGATCAAAAACAATTTCGTGTTTTAATTTTACACTGCTTCTTGATGGAAAAAAAATACCGTTCAAGCGAAGCAATGGCTTGAAAAGTGTTATGGGGACTCCGCTCCATCAGAAACAACAATAAAACGTTGGTTTGCTGACTTCAAACGCGGTCGTAGAGACACCGATGATGCAGAACGCAGTGGACGTCCAAATGAGGCGGTAACACCAGAAAACATCAAAAAAATCCATAAAATCGTTTTGAATGATCGAAAAGTGAAGTTGCGTGAGTTAGCTGACATCGTAAAGATATCAAAAGAACGTGTTGGCTTTATATTGCATGAGCATTTGACTATGAAAAAGCTCTGTTCAAAGTGGGTGCCGCGTTTGCTCACTGTTTATCAAAAACAAGAACGTGTTGATGATTCTGAGCAGTGTTTGGCCATTGTTAGAGCGGCGCTGGAATGATTGCGTTGCTCTTGATGGAGATTACGTTGATGAATAAAGCTAATTTTGAACCAAAAAAACCGTGTTTTCTTTGTTAGGCCCGGGACTTTTCAGCCCATGTGTATATATATATATATATATATATATATATATATATATATATATATATATATATATATATATATATATATATATATATATATATATAATGTAATACTTGTAATAATTTATTTGGTATATATAAAAAAAAAACAAAATTTCAAGGTCACCAGTTTTCAGTAAAGATTGGAAACAAACTTTGTTGAAAATTCATTTGGGGTGTGTTTTGTGAAGTCACTGATCATTTTATGCCACCCTAACAAAATTTTCTATTTTAAAAACAATCAACGTACGGAACACTAATTGTGCAAGTTCAACTTGCACTTGACCGGTTTTTTTATATTTATTTTGTTAAACTTTTTATTTAATTATATATATGCATTTAGTTAAGCTGTTGCTACGATTAAAAGAGTTGACTGCAAAACAGATTTACCAAAACTGTAGTTTTAATTCATTTTTAGACCACGAATTCCAAAAAAGCAGTGGACTAAAAATCAGTGTAGCAATTTAATTGAAATATTCCGTCAACATATTAACTTGAGAGAATCAAAAAGTATAGATTATAAGAATAAAAATAAAAAATAAGATTCGCTCAAGGAAACTGGTAATACTTTTGAAATTAGCAGTGTTGAAATTGATCGAAAAATCAATCAAAAATCATGAAAGTGTTTTTATTTCACGCAATGAAATTTTGAAAAAGTTTGACCAACTTCATTTAACGTCTGGATGATATTAGCTAGACTCCAGTCTTGCGAAGAACCCGAATCGCATGATCTACTAATGACAATTTTAGGCTGCTGTTTTACAGTCTTATTCTACACTTCCGTCTTACTACCAATCTCGATGGGGATCAACCTACTCCCCGTAAATGTCTTCATGGCAACATAAATTTCCAAATATTCACGTAGAAGTCGAAGAAAACCATATATTATTCGCCAACAAAATTTTCAGCAAGTTTATGGGGCGTTAACATTACGCAAAATATTTAATTGTGTAACAGAGTGGTAGGATGAAATGGACTAATTTCTTGGCCACTAACATCATCACCCTCTGTCTGTGTCATTTAGTTGGCTGTTATACATAAACCTTTTACCAAAATTAGAAACAACATTGCGTTGATATTCGAGGTAAATAACCATATGAAGTCAAGGGGTCAGGGGCCACTCCGTGTCCTAGGAAAAAAGGGTAATAAGTATAATAAAAGTAGTCAAAAATTTATTTGAAGTATTTTGTTAAAATTGCTCCATTAGATTTCAAGCTACAATAAAAAACCAAAAAATTTTCATTAATATATGTCAAAAACTAGGGGACAACATATGGAAATTTGAAAATATCGTTTTTTTCGAAAAATAATGCACATTTAAAAGAGAATGTTCATTTTTTACCGAAAAATTTCACGAAAAAATGTTTATAAAAATGTAAGTTTATAACTTATCGCAAAAAAATGTTTGTACATTTAAGTATTTGTTTAATAAAGCACTTCAAATAAATTTTGTGTTGAAATTGATCAAAAAATCAAAAACTTGTTCAGTCAGTACAACAGGGAAACCGGGAAGTATAAAAAGCATGGAAAAGTCTGGAGTTGGACACCCGTTTGTTTTAAAATGGTTTGGATATGGTGCCATGAGTTTTTTGTATGACAAAAATAAACCGAAGAAAGGAAGGCTTGATATAATGTTGAAGATGGTCATACAGGGCCTCACATACATCCGGTATGATTCGTGATACAGAAGAATTTGAAATTTGGTTGAAAACTGGCCCCAGTGGCTAAGTACCTCAGAGTTACTGCCAGGCGATCCTTCACCGAAATTGCGTCTCTGTAATTTGTATTTTTCTTGACGATTTTAGGTGCTAACAAATTAATTAACAATTCAAAATCGGTTCTTGACATTCTGGTAAAATTGTGGCAGGAAATCTCAATTCTCAATTCAACCCAACATTATCAGTGCTTAAATCAGCCAATAATTCTTCTGTGTCGTAATTAACCCTCCTTTTTAATAGAGAACGGACCCAATACCTTATTTTTTTTTCTGTTTTGGCCATTAACTAAAAACGAACGACAGCTAATTATAAAAAAAATCGTCGTCGAAGGACATTCTTGCGGAACCAAACAAAATGGGAAAAAGAGAACAAACACTATCAACAAAACTTTTGGAACAGTCTACAGGAATTGTTAGAAAAAAACAAATGTTTTGTTTTGTTTATTGAAAAAACTGTCCGTTTGATGGAAACCCGGCTTCATGGTAAACCTACGGAAACTCAAGATAAAATAAATACCCATAAAGTGAAGGCAAAGGAATAAATAAGGAAGTAGAGTACTTGTATACGTAGCTTGAAATCGAATGAATACTTGCATACAGCAACCGTAATGCCAATTGATGAAGGCAGACAATAATAACGGATAGTAGTAATACGTAATACTATAGACGGTAAAGCTAATTGAAAACGATCAACGATAACACTAGCTGGGGGTGGAAGGTGATCACGTTCATTGATTACACTATACGGGAAAGGTACTGATGACCAAATGAAAACGGTCGACGGAAACGCTCCTATAGGGAGCTCTAAAGAACAAACACTAGACGAAATTCGTTTCAGTTTTAAATGAATGCCGGTTATAGGGCCCGACGGCACGAGTATAGCACAGGCGGTGTCGGTTCAGGTGGAAACCTTGGCTGAAGAAGCTCTTTTGATCTGGTCTCTTGCCTAGTTTCTAATTTGATCTGAATCTCGGTCTAGTTGAGGCTGTTGGCAGTCGACGGACCGACTGCCCTAGTCGAGGCTCGGTCACGGATTTATAGGCCCGGCGTCTTATGGCGGCGATAACAAGAGGTATACAACTGTGCCGGTAATGATGATGCATCGTTAGTATGATCTAAACTGGAGGTAACGGATGAAAAAATTAAAAAGTTGATGAAAGTGTTTTTATTTCGCGCAATGAAATTTTGAAAAAGTTTGACCAACTTCATTCAACGTCTGGATGATATTAGTTAGACTCCAGTCTAGCGAAAAACCCGAATCACATGATCAACTAATGACAATTTTAGGCCGCTGTTTTACAGCCTTATTCTACACTTCCATCTTACTACCAATCTCGATGGGGATTAACCTACTCCCTGTAAATGTCTTCATGGCAACATAAATTTCCAAATATTCACGTAGAAGTCGAAGAAAACCATATAAAAATAAATAAATAAATAAACTTTTATTTCATGAGACCTGAAACAAGGTATGGAAAAAGTCAAGTCAAGTCACAGAATGTATATATCCTGTGAAAATACGGATCTATAAAGCTTTACAGTTGCACGTACTGTAGCTTACATACAAATATTTATAATATCAAGATCCAAAAAGTTACAATTACACGTACTCTAGCTTACATACAAACATTTATAATGTAAAGTCCTCAATCTGAAAAAAATCTTGAGTGCTATAAGGGACATTCTCAATTAACAATCTTGATATTAGTTTCTTATACATACTTAAATTTAAAGATTTAATACTAGTCGGCAGACTATTAAAAAGCTTTATGCCGTTGTAATAGGGACTCCTTTCAAATAGAGATAATGTATAACTAAATTTTTGTGATATCTTGTGTCGTAATTATGCATGTCGGCCATGGCTACAAATTTATTCAAATTACTGTTAACATAAATCAGAACCTCCAGTATGTACATAGCAGGCAGAGTGAGTATAGCAAATTTTTTGAAAAGTTCACGGCATGAATGTCTTGATCTGACACCTGCAATATTTCGAACTGCTCTTTTTTGCATTCTACGAGGCTGGTTTGAAAAGTCCGTGCAAAGTCCGGGAGATGGCACCACCGGCGCGTATCGAGGTCATGTTTAGTTAGTAGCATCTCTTGAATGAACGCACACCATGTTTCAGCCATATTGGTCTATTTCTTTGTGTTTGGCATTCGTGTGAATCAAGGAAGTCGAGTGATTTTCAAGAAATGGACGAAAAAGAATTTCGTGTGGTGATTAAACATTACTTTATGAAAGGCAAAACGCCTCAGGAGACTAAAGAGAAGCTTGATAAACATTATGGTGACTCTGCACCTTCGATTAGAACAGTTTATAAGTGGTTTCAAAATTTTCGGACTGGCCATATGGGCACAAGTGACGCTGAACGTTCTGGACGGCCTGTGGAGGTTACGACTCCAGAAATCATTGATCAAATCCATGATATGGTGATGGATGACAGAAGAGTTAAGGTACGTGAGATTGCTAGTGCTGTGGGCATCTCGACTGAACGCGTACATAATATTTTGCATAAACATTTGGACATGAGAAAGCTATCCGCAAGATGGGTGCCGCGATTGCTCACGCTTGACCAAAAACGGAATCGTGTGAAGTGTTGCAAGGATGGTTTGCAGCTGTTCCAGAAGAATCCGGAGGACTTTAAGCGTCGTTTCGTCACTGTGGATGAAACATGGATACATTACTATACTCCTGAAACCAAACAACAATCTAAACAATGGGTTACCAAGGGAGAATCTGCACCAAAAAAGGCGAAGACCGTTCCTTCGGCCGGAAAGGTTATGGCGACTGTCTTTTGGAATTCGCAAGGGATAATCCTCATCGACTATGTGGAAAAGGGTAAAACTATTACAGGTGAATATTATTCATCGTTATTGGACCGTTTGAAAACCGAGCTGCACGAAAAACGCCCGCGATTGGCCCACAAGAAAGTCCTTTTCCATCACGACAACGCACCAGCACACACCTCAGCAGTTGTGGTCGCAAAATTAATGGAAAGAGGATTCCAACTCGTTTCGCATCCCCCCTATTCTCCAGACTTGGCTCCCTCGGACTACTATTTGTTCCCCAATTTGAAGAAATGTCTGGCGGGACAAAGATTTTATTCAAACGAGGAGGTGATTGCAGACACTAATGGATATTTTGCAGACTTGGACAAATCCTATTATTCGGAAGGAATCAACAAACTAGAACAACGTTGGACGAAGTGTATAAGCCTAAAAGGAGACTATGTCGAAAAATAAAAAAGGTTTACCCCAAACACATAAGTAGTTTTTATTTTTGCACGGACTTTTCAAACCAGCCTCGTAAATACTCTGACCATATTAGGGGAAGCACCCCAAAATATTAAGCCATATTTCAATCGAGACACAAAGTGTGCATAGTAATAAGACATTATTGTATTAAAGTTAACGACACTTTTTAATCGAAAAATGGCAAAACACACCGATAAAAGCCTTTTGCACAATTCATTTATATGACATCCCCAATTTTAAACTGTTGTCTATATAGACACCTAACAATTTAGTCTCCGTTACCTGAGCAATTGAATGTCCGTTTACGTCCTAGGCACCAAATTTATAAAAACAGTCTTTTCAGCATTAAGACTTAACATATTAGTTTTGAACCACTGTTCAAAAACTCTTAACATATTCTGCAGTTTATCTAGAGCCAAAGTAGTGGTGTTGTCACAGCAGACATAACTGTTATGGTCTGCAAACATGATTAAATTACTTTGGTCATTAACGATATTCGGTAAATCGTTTACAAAAAATAAAAAAAGCAGCGGGCCGAGAATGGACCCCTGTGGAACACCCGTAGAAACTTTCATTCCATTCGACCTCACTCCATCAATATCCACAACTTGATCTCTACCTTTTAGATATGACTGTAACCAGTCACTCACATTACCTCTTAGTCCATATCTGTCCATCTTTGATATTAATAGATTATGATTGATCAAATCAAAAGCCTTACTTAGGTCCATGAAAAGTCCAAAGCACTTTTTACTATTATCCAGCTGCTCATAAAGCCTTTCAACCAACTGCAGTATTGTAGAAGATATTATTCGCCAACAAAATTTTCAGCAAGTTTATGGGGCGTTAACATTACGCAAAATATTTAATTGTGTAACAGAGTGGTAGGATGAAATGGACTAATTTCTTGGCCACTAACATCATCACCCTCTGTCTGTGTCATTTAGTTGGCTATCATACATAAACCTTTTACTGAAATTAGAAACAACATTGCGTCGATATTCGAGGTAAATAACCATATGAAGTCAATGGGTCAGGGGCCACTCCGTGTCCCAGGAAAAAAGGGTAATTTTTTCAAAAGTATAATAAAAGTAGTCAAAAATTGATTTGAAGTATTTTATTAAAATTGCTCCATTAGATTTCAAGCTACAATAAAACACCAAAAATTTTCATTAATATATGTTAAAAACTAGGGGACAACATATGGAAATTTGAAAATATCGTTTTTTTTTTCGAAAAATAATGCACATTTAAAGAAAATGTCTGTACATTTAAGTATTTGTTTAATAAAGCACTTTAAATAAATTTTCGACTGCTTTTATTATACTCTTAAAAAAATTACCGATATTAGCCTTTTTCCTGGGAACTGGACTGACCTACCCCTTAAGATGTATGTCGAGGACAGGTTTTTAAAATAACATCTTTTTTGCTCTTGTGTTGGTAATATTTGATGATAAGTTTTTTTTTTAGTTAGTACTATAAAGCGGTAAAAATCATACCCTAACTGAAAAAACACCCTGCATATGTCAACCCATAACAGTAAAGACATTTATGTACGCCTACTATTAAAGCAGTTTTAAAATTAAATAAATAATTCATAACAAATCACATAAGTAAAACTATTATTAAATTTAAAAAAGGTAAACAACTTTTATCAACACGGTCAGTACAATTTCTATTAGCAAATGATCTAATAAAAAATTCATTATCATATGTCATTAAATTGCTAGCATAAGTTACAATTTAATTGAGATATATGTTCTTACCTAAATAGAAAATGGAATTGTATAATTTTTCTAATAATTATCTTGTTTTACTTACTCATTATGTAATAGACATAGATTTTTTATTTTGAAGAAATTACTACGATGTATTATACACTTTCTATTTAAATTTTTTAGAGAAACGTATATCAGATTCAACATAGTTCGCTAAAGCTGAGTTCTAGATGTCATGCAGCGAAAAGAAAAGATGCACTTGTCACATCACCATTTTTATGTTTAATTTTATTTCATGAAAAAAAAATCTCAACGAGCTTTTTGAAAGGGAAGATTTCAAGAAAGCGTGGCCTCGGCCGACGAAGAATCTCTTGGCTGAATAATCTAGGAACGTGGTTTTCAGCAACAACAACAGGACTCTTCCGTGCCACAGCGAACAAAGTCATAGTGCCAAAATTATCGCCAACATCCAGACCGAATAGACACTACAAGAAGAAGAATATTTCAAGGTCCTTAGAAACGAGAGATACGGAGTTTTCAACTTGCGGATGACTTACTGTTGTCACAATAACTTCTGAACGGGATGAGAAATCGAGTTCAAAGTTGGTTATATATACATAGTATTTGCGGTGAGAAAAGATTTATAGTTTTTGGGTAACATCGCTTCCACAAGAGAAGGTGAAATTGCTGAGGGTTTATAAATGTTAAATTTTATTGGTATTTGGTGAATTTCTTGTAGTTTTAGGTTCCGAGGATGAACTGCATATATATTTATATATATATATATATATATATATATATATATATATATATATATATATATATATATATATATATATACGGGGTACACGGGATAAAGAAGAAGATTAAGGGCTTCTTCTAATATAATATACTTTAATAATACTACAGTATATATTACCACTATACCAAACACTTTATTTTTGCATTCACCGAGCGTTTCGCTAACCATGTTAACTTCATCAGAAGCGATGATTGACTGGAGTCAATTATTAACGGAATTGGGAAATCTGAAAATCAAGTTATTTTTTTATAATTTCTGCACTTAACATGTAATTAATTGAGTGACACCATTTTTATTATTGGTTAGGAGAAAAAACTAAGTTTACACGTAATTATTTTCAATCAAGCTCACTGAAGACGGTAAGGGGAGGGGAGGGAGTTTTCAACATATCATGGTAGAGGTCATTTCAGGATTCTTCGAGTCAAAGCGATTGAAAATATGGTGAAACAGCTAGTCTAGTTAATTGATGAAGCTTTTCTTCATTTAATTAGATAAGTGCAAAGCTTTGTTGAGATATTTTTTGATAAGACAAAAGAAATTATGTATTTGAGCTCATTTTAGAAGGTTCTACAAGATCTATTTATTTATTTATTTCGTGTCCAATTCAACATTATACTAACAAAAATGAAACAGAACCAAGCAATATAGGCACAGTAGACATAACATTTAAAAATACTTGTATAAAACAAACAGAATATAAATTAACAGATTAAAATATGTACATGACGTTTAACATTTAGTCACATAATCGAACAGTTATTACATTATATCACAGACATCATGCTGAGTTGCTCCAAAAACCTTCGCACGCCAGCGCTGTCAAGATAAGACAAGACATGATCTTGCAAGAGTCATGTAAGACCAAGAGAAATTCCTTTATGCAAGATAACTAGTTGACTATCACCTAGTTTCAGTATGTTTATATTAAAATACGATCAATCATCAATGTGCCTTCAATCAGCCAAATGTATAGTATTGTCAGGCTTATCATTAAAAGTCTGACATAATGAAGCTATAAAAATGAATAAATCAATTTGCCACGATATCCAGAGCGGTTTTTATTACAAAACATCAGACACTTCACTATGCCAATTGTGGCGTTGCATGGACATAATTCAAGGAAATTTTTTTAATGAGAAAAGGTTGCAATATAATAAATACAATTTTCTACTGCCAGCTAGTCAAAAGAAAATTAATCTTTTTTTTTTTAAGAATCGTAATCTTTTGTTGAAACCGGCCGTTGCTTTACTGGTTTGTAAGTCGATCAAAAATAACACGTAATAAAACTTTTTATTAAGTAAATTTTATAATACTTATTAGCTTGGTATGAATATAATAATATCAATGCTCGTAATAACAATATTTAGTACTTCATGTTATTGTTAATAATAATGCTTTTTATGTCTTTTCTTAATTAATAATAAGAATAATAATAATCTCTCTCTCTCTCTTCTCTAGCTGACTGCCTATTATTTTATACATTTACTCTCTTAAATTTATCATAGGCGTACTCTTACGTTTAGCTAATAAATATTTACCTATCAACCTAATGATTACAGAGTTTGGCGATTTGGCTGACTTGGCTTAGGCCCATCAGCCAAACATGGAACCACACTGACCAAATGTGAGAAAGAAAAAGAGAATAATGTAATAATGTCTTCTCTAGCTGACTGCCTATTTTTTTACACATTTACTCTCTAAAATTTACCATAGGCGTACTCTTAAGTTTAGCTAACAAATATTTACCTATCATCCTAATGATTACAGAGTTTGGCGACTTTTTCGCGCCATCAAGAAGTTTACAAAGAAAATAATTAATTGTAGGATGTAGTTGTTTAACTGAGCTATAGTAGTAAGTGTACATAGTATACCTTTTATTGAGAATGGGTTATTGTTAAACTATGGCTTTGTATTAAACTCTAGGCGTAGCTAAAGGGCAAAGCAATATAGTAATATAATAATAAAAAATAGTTTGTTTGCAAACTTTTATTGAAAAGTAGTTTGATTAAAACACTGTGAAGTTGAAATTTAAAAAAAAATTGCGCTGTATTAAATATCCAATTCGGACAGATGGCAGCTAAATCAGTTTTCAAATAATGACAGATTTTTCTCCAAGGTAAGAAAACTGCCGCTAAATCTCATTAGAAATTTAAGCTTTTCACAATTTAAATAGTGTCAAGTTTTAGGATCTTGTAAATGTACAATAAAATAGTGAACATAATACTTATTTGGTGTGGAAAGTATTTCAGTTCTTAGTTATACCTTGCGTATATCCGACAGAGTAACTCTTAAAGTTTTCATGTTCCGTGGTACCAACTATATAAATAATAAAACTGATAAACTAATAAAAGTTTTTTTTATCATCAGAAATGAAGTTACTGTGTATACGTAATCTGTTTAGCGAGTAATTTTGTTGTTTTATTTGAACTACCAATGTTGTTTACGTCGAGACTCTGGAACCTTTGGCACTCAACTCGCTAACCATGTTAGCATCATTAGGGGTCATGATTGATACATTATCGCTCCTAATGATACTAATATGGTTAACGAAACGCGCGTCGAGTGCAAGAATAAAGTGTTTGGTGTAGTGGTGAGAACTGTTGGGTAGTTCCAATGTTGTTTGTTTTTGTAGCTCCAGATGCTATTTTAAACTAGTGGTGGCAAAATTTTAACTGTTTAGAATATAAAAAAGGACGCTTTTGATTTTATAGTGCGACAATCGATATAATCAAAATCTGAGTTAATTGTTTTTGATATATCTTTTTGCAACAACCATTGGCATAGATGTTGAAAAAGCATAAAACTTGTATTATTTATAGAGGAGCGAATTGGTTTTCTATAATTGTTCTTTAGCCCAGTTAAGGGTTAACAGGCTGCATTTTGGCCTACGGTTAGTTTTTTGGACGTAGAATACAATAAAAGAAACTAATATTGATGTACCCTAAGCTTACAAAATCTAAAATAAAATTAAAAATTAGGTTTTTCGGTTATATCTCAAAAAATAAAAAAGATATCGATAAACTAATGTCCACGTGAAACAGCGGGAAAATTTACCAAAAAAAATATATAGGGTTTTTTTTTTTTTCAGATTTTTTTTATTAGCGTGAGAATTTATTAAAAATTCGGATAGGTTAATTTGGAAGTCTACGGGTACATCTCAAAGGTTAATCGATATTACTTGTTTTCAGAGTGTAAAAAAAGGAATTAAAAGATAGCTTTTTGAAAAGGAGACTTTCGGCTTTCCGATGATACTAATAGTTTCTATTTTTGTTGCTTTATAATTTGTAAAACCTAAAATGAAATTTCTGTTTGCATGATTTTAACGGGCAAACAGTAAATTACAAATCTCTAATATATATAAAATGCAACGTCTCTCTGTCTGTCTGTCTGTCCGTTAGTGCGCCTATCACTGAAAAACCACTTATCCGATTTACGTACTTTTTTTTAAAAACATACATATATTCTCTCGCCAGGTTATAGGCTATATTTTATTACGATAGGTAGCATAAGGAATGAGCAGTGACGTAAAATAGTGAATGATGTCGGAAATAAGTTTGCCGCTAGCGCGTGCCTTTGCAATACACAGCCTAAACCATTAAATATGGAACAATATTATGTAGCAAAGAATATCTGTAATGTATAATCTATAATATATATAAAATGCAATGTCTCTCTGTCTGTCTGTCTGTCCATTAGTGCGTTTATCACGCGGGAACCACTTATCCGATTTACCTGTCTTTTTTTAAATTCATGCATATAATCTTTGGCCAGGTTATATAATAATAATAATAATCTATATCTATAATATATATAAAATGCAACGTTTGTCTGTCTGCCTGTCTGTCCGTTAATGCGCTTATCCCTCGAGAACCACTTATCCAATTTACGTGATTTTTTTAAATTCATACATATGTTCTCTGACCAGGTTATAGGTATATATTTTATTACGTCTATAATATATATAAAATACAACGTATTCTGTCTGTCCGTTAGTGCGCTTATCACTGGAGAAGTACTTATCCGATTTTCGTACTTTTTTTTTTAAAACATACATATGTTCTCCGGCCAGGTTATAGGCTATATTTTATTACGATAGGTAGCATAAGGAATGAGCAGTGACAATAATAGTAAATGAAGTCGGACAAAGTTTGACGCTAGCGCGTTCTCTTGCAATACACAGTCCAAACCATTAAATATGGAACAATATTATGTAGCAGAGAATATCTATAATATATATAAAATGCAATGTATCTCTGTCCGTCTGTCTGTCTGTCCGTCCGTTAGTGTGCTTATCACTGGAGAACTACTTATCCGATTTACGTGCTTTTTTTTTAACCATATGTATGTTCTCTGGCCAGGTTTTAGGATATATTTTATTAGGTGACATAAGGAATAACCAGTGACGATAATAGTGAATTAAGTCGGAGAAAAGTATGCCGCTAGCGCGTTCTCTTGCAATACACTTCCTAAAGCATTAAATATGGAACAATATCATGTAGCAAAGAATACAATATATATAAAATGCAACGTCTCTCTGTCTGTTTGTCTGTCCGTTAGTGCGCTTATCACTCGAGAACCACTTATCCGATTTACGTGTTTTTATAAATTTATACGTATGTTCTATATAATTCGATATAAGCCTAGATAATGGGCGATAATGGGAGATAAGGAGAAATAATGAGAGATAAGTCGGGATAAGCCTCGATAATGGGAGATAAGTTGAGATAATGGGAGATAAGTATAAATAATGGGAGCTAAGGAGAGATAATGGGAGATAAGTAGAGATAAGTCTAGATAATGGGAGTTATGGTGAGATAATGGGAGATAAGGAGAAATAATGGGAGATAAGGAGAAATAATAGGAGATAAGTCGAGATAAGCCTAGATAATGGGAAATAAGATGAGATAAGGTGAGATAATGGGAGATAAGGAGAAATAATGGGAGATAAGGAGAAATAATGGGAGATGAGCAGAGATAAGCCTAGATAATGGAAATTATGTAGAGATAATGGGAAATAAGGAGAAATATTGGGAGATAAGGAGAAATAATGGGAGATATTTTATTACGTTGGGTAACATAAGGAATAAGCAATGACGATAGTAGTGAATCAAGTCCACGCGAGCGGAGCCGCGGGCCCGGCTAGTATTTAATAAAATATAGTATTGAAAAAAAAAAATTAATTCCATTCCATTTAAACATCCAGATATAAAGAAAACAGTTATGGAAAACACAAAAATTCTAAATTACTCAAAAGAATTTTGTTAATGGCGATCGGAGAAGAAACACGCGCACAGTGCCACCAGCCCGATCTATTTTCTGCCTTCTGTGCAACGCAATGCTTACGTAGTTTGTATACTGTATATTGTTAAATAACCTTTTAAATAAAACATAATTAACTTTAAGTGCAAACACTTAGCTGTTTTGTATTTATACAATTATTATTAAATATATTCATTTTTTATATAAATAAATATATTTTCATTTATTTTTTTTTATATACACTGACTGCTATTTTGAATCACCCATTTTGAATTTTTTAGATCTGTTCTCAAATTCTTAATTAGCACCCTAGAAAACTCTTAGTAGACATTTAAAAACAAAATTGAAAAATTAAATGAATTACATACTCTCTGGCCGCAATATTGGATCCGCCATATTGAGTTTTTTTAATCTGTCATCGGATTCTTAAGTATAATCTGTATTCTATTTTTCCCATTCTTTCAGGTGGTTTTTCGATATCTTTTTTATTTTTTGAGATATTCGAGAAAAACCGAATTTTGCATTTTATTTTCGATTTTGTATGATTAGCGTAGCCTTTAGAACAATAACTCTTTTTATTGTATTCTACTTTCAAAAAACTACCTGTATGGGCTACTTCAGACAAGGATTTACCATTTTCAATATATCAAACGACTTTCATCCATATAAGGGCGTTGACAGTCACTGACACAAAAAAGATTTACATCCCCACAAAATTGGCAACTATACTACAAAGAACACTTCTTGGGGCCACATTTTATCGGTAGTTGCTTCCAAGGAATATTAACTTTGTTTATCCCCCAACTAGATGATAAGTTATAACATGTCTTAATATTCTCAATGGACCTACTCCAACTTAAAGCAACGTTATCCCCAATGTGCTAAAGCAAACGGATATAGGCAAACAGAGAAGGGAAGATTTACTTAGGTACATAAATTCTGATGACATAATTGTTATTTTAGCAAGAAGATGCCATTTCCACGGCAATTTAACAACTATTAAGCGAGTTTAGAAACATGTAATGTTTTGTTTAAATCCCCTTTCTAATTCTACGAGATTCTACTGTGCTTTAATTAATAGGACCCTATTTTATCCACTCGCTTTGATTTAAATTGCCGCACAATAATAATTAAGAGTTTCCTCCCAGGGCATAATTATATGTACGTTTTAGTTCTCCTTATAACAAGATTCATAGTATGTTTTCGAGCGGTAAATTTGAGTTGAATTTTATTTCGAAAATGCCGAACTTGCTTTCAATTTTACCTAATAAACCATTAATGGAAAAGGTTAGAGCTGGCTTTAACTTATATTTTGTTTGTAACTCGTCAAATTAAGTTCATTATTTTAGGGCATGGTGACAGTTGTTTATCAAAAGTAAGAATGTTTTGAATTCCTACTTTTAAAATGATCTATTTGGGAAATATCTATGCATTGGGCAGTCCCTTGGCTGTCCGACTACTGTCCCAAGGATCCAAATGTGTGAAGTCGTTCGATGATAATTACCCGTTTAGGGGCGAAAATTTTATCCACTTCGGCATATCTGGGTGCCTTATTGCTCAAGTGTGACCACGTACACTCCCTTCCGCCTCTAAGCGCATAGTTCCTGGTACGACGTAACTATACGGCCTGGAACGGATAAAATATTTGAGATAAGTAATGCAGATAATAATGCTGTGATTCTATACTAACCATAGGGAGAGAGGCTCTCCAAAATAAGGATCTTTGGTCCTATTTGCTTTTGCAATTCCTCTTATGTTTATCAATGTCTTCAAAGTGATAAGGAAAGAGAAATTCAAAAAATATGATTATAGAATTGGGCCCCAGGCTCTTTATCGATATTTATTCAATCTGACTACCATAACAGGCAGTCAAAATGGATATATTTTCTACATTTTTATTAAAATTTTAGTTGGTCTTTGAAATAATGAATAAAGTTTAAGCATAATTATTTGTAGTAAAATATATTATAAAGTTGGAAAGAGAGTTAGAGAGGTTGTTTCGCATATACGTCCTTTTCATCGAGAAACTTGTAAATTCTGTTATTGTGTCTTTATTTTTAGTTACTTATAACTTAACCAAATGTAAAGATTAAAAGGAAGGGGGTAGAGGTTAGAAAGATTGCTTGACATAGAACGAATCATACATCCTTTTAAGAGTTCTTAAAATAGAGGATTCCGAAAATTGCGTTATTTTTTCTACTATTTTCCATTATTTATCGTCACGATAAAAGGTGCAAGGGGTGGCTAAAGGAATTAGTGGGTCGTTCCGCATATATCGTGTTTTATATTCTTTTGAAGATTATACAGGTAAACAAAAAAAAAATCTCTGTCTTTTATGCGAGACACGTATTTTGTTAAGTATTTTTTTTATGCTAAATTTAAAAAAAATCACAAAAAAAGACATACACCGTGAAGTTATTTCAGAAAACACAATTAAAGTTGCCAGAAAACTATCTATAATATATATAAAATGCAACGTCTCTCTGTATGTCTGTCTGTCTGTCCGTTAGTGCGCTTATCACTGGAGAACCACTTATCCGATTTACGTACTTTTTTTTTAAAACATACATATATTCTCTGGCCAGGTTATAGGCTATATTTTATTACTATAGGTAGCATAACGAATGAGCAGTGACGATAATAGTGAATGGAGTCGGAAAAAAGTTTGCCGCTAGCGCGTTCCGTTGCAATACACAGCCTAAATCATTAAATATGGAACAATATTATGTAGCAGAGAATATCTATAATATATATAAAATGCAATGTCTCTCTGTCTGTCTGTCTGCCCATTAGTATGTTTATCACGCGAGAACCACTTATCCGATTTACGTGTCTTTTTTTAAATTCATATATATATTCTTCGGCCAGGTTATATAATAATAATATATATCTATAATATATAAAAAATGCAGCGTATGTGTGTATGTCCCTTAGTGCGCTTATCCCTCGAGAACCACTTATCCGATATACGTAATGTTTTAAATTCATACATATGTTCTCTGACCAGGTTATAGATATATATTTTATTACATCTATGATATATATATATATATATATATATATATATATATATATATATATAAATGTATATATATATATATATATATATATATATATATATATATATATATATATATATATAAATGTATATATATATATATATATATATATATATATATATATATATATATATATATATATATATATATATATATATATATAAATGTATATATATATATATATATATATATATATATATATATATATATATATATATATACATATATATATATATATATATAATGCAACGTATCTCTGTCCGTCTGTCCGTTCGTGTGCTTATCACTGGAAAACCACTTATCCGATTTATGTACTTTTTTTTTTTAAACATACATATGTTCTCTGGCCAGGTTATCTATAATCTTATATCTATAATATATATAAAATGCAACGTCTCTCTGCCCGTTAGTCCGTTACGTGCTTTTTTTTAAAACACACATATGTTCTCTGGCCAAGTTATACGTTAGGTAACATGAAGAATAAGCAGTGACGATAATAGTGAATTAAGTCGGAAAAAAGGCTACCCTTAGCGCGTTCTCTGCCTAAACCATTAAATATGGAACAATATCATGTTGCAAAGAATATAATGTATATAAAATGCAACGTCTCTCTGTCTGTCTGTCCGTTAGTGCGCTTATCACTTGAGAACCACTTATTCGATTTACGTGTTTTTATAAATTTATAGGTATGTTCTATATAATTCGATATAACCCTAGATAACGGGAGATAAGGTGAGATAATGGGAGATAAGTATAAATAATGGGAGATAAGGAGAAATAATGGGAGATAAACGGAGATAAGTCTAGATAAGGGGAGTTATGGTGAGATAATGGGAGATAAGGAGAAATAATGGGAGATAAGAAGAAATATTGCGAGATAAGTCGAGATAAGCCTAGATAATGGGAGATAAGGTGAGATAATGGGAGATAAGGAGAAATAATGGGAGATAAGGAGAAATAATGGGAGATGAGCAGAGATAAGCCTAGATAATGGAAATTATGGAGAGATATTGGGAGATAAGGAAAAATAATGGGAGATATGGGGAAATAATGTCAGATATTTTATTACGTTAGGTAACATAAGGAATAAGCAGTGACGATAGTAGTGAATCAAATTCACGCGAGCGGAGCCGCGGGCACGGCTAGTTAAAAATAAAATGAAAAAAAATACATTTTAATAAATAATGTAAAACTGTATAATCATTAAAATTATAGAATAAAACTATTATTTCGGGCATCTTTAAATGTTATAAATCTAGAATTATCATAAAAATTTAAAAACATTAGGGTTCATGTTTAACAAATACACGCGTACACCAACTAACTAAGCTACGTAAGAAAACGCTGTTTAAAATAAATATGTGCAACCGATATTTAGTAAAAAAATATTTAGAAATGTAATACTCATACTAACTCATTCAATCACTCACTACCTCACTCATCCACTCACATTCCCCCATATTCACTCAATCAATCTATCTACAAAATTGACTTCTAAAACTGTCAAGGGATATGCATTAAACTGCACAGAAGGTTGCAACTTCTGTTCCTAAATAGTAAGCGGATATATTTTTTTCAAAACTAAACACTATTCCTCATGTTTTGATATCAAATTCGAATTTAAAACTTAAAAAACTACTAGAAATGATAGTTTTGCTCTAAAAAAATTCTTGTTTAGCTGTTGCATTTATTTACTTAAAAAAGCATTTTACAAACCACACACCACCCTTGTAAGCATTAAAAGCGAGTTTTCCGTTGAAACCGAACATAAAACTTTATTTTTGAGGTTAAATCAGGATTAAGAACTTCAAAAAAACACTGGAAATAATAGTTTTTGTTCAATATTAATAAAAATTTAAAAACATTCTTTTAATTTAGCGGTTGCACGTAATTATTTTAAACAGCACTTTGCTACGTAGCTTAGTTTTGTTAAACATAAACACTAAAACGTAATATTTTAAAGTTTTTATGATAAATGTAGATTCAAAGCATTTAAAGATGTCTGAAATAATAGTTTTATTCCATAATTTTAATGATTATACAGTTTTATATTATTTATTAAAATGTATTTTTTCTATTTAATAGTTTTTTGGTAATCTCAAGGTGGATGCCTTTTTTATGACTCTTTTGGATTCGGCATCAAAAAAAAGACTTAAGAATACACGTGTCTCACCTAGAAGACAGAGATCTGTTTTTTGGAAACCTGTGTAATTATACAATCCATTTAAGGGCAAAAATGTATGTATGTTCTGCCGCAAAATCCCATAAGAAAAAGTATGGGACCTAAATTCTGCAAGTTTTGGGTCATCTGCGCAGACACAAGATGATATGATCCAGTGATTATTGCAGGATTATTGATTGATACTTGATAATTATTGAAGTATTTTAGTAAGACAGAAGCTAAGTAGAAACCAGGATTCGAACTATCGATCTCTGTAATGGCAATGTTGCAGCTCTGCCACCGATCCCTTGAAGAATCTTACACATGTTAGTAAAATTATCATATTAGAAACAATCGAAATTTTTAGGTAACGTAGTTTCTGCAAGAAGTGGTTTCTTTAGTTGAAGGAGTGATTGACAGTGACATTATCTAGGATAAACCAGCCAACTTGGCTCCATTGAAGGACAAATTTGTCGAACAGGTGTTATTTAGTAGATGTTATGAGAAAAATTTTGTATATATTCTAATATTGTACAGGATTTTGTCTTTGTAGCTAAAGAAGAAAATAGCCGAAGATGTTACCATTACGCGATTAGAGTCACATGTATTAGTAATATTGAATTAATCAGATATGGAAATATACTGGTATAATTTTTTTAATAGCACTGATTAGCGCCTGTTATTAAAACTAGTCTTCTGGATTAACCATTAATTTTTATCTAATATAATCTTAAACTAAGTATTTATCTACTAAAGTCAGTCCATTGATGTCCTTTAGATAGTTCTGGTTTGTTGTAGTCATATCATTCGAGCACTATGCTCCACTTTCGCGTACAACACACTACGCAAGATCGTTCTAACCCGACTGACGAGCCTTGATACGGTAAAACGTGTCTCGGGATGGATTTGACGAATAAAAGAACAGTGGGTAAACTGCTGAAATATGTGCCTGGTCCATTTTCAGTTATTTTATATTAACCGAAACTCAGCTCTGACCAACCAACCGAGTTGAGTTTCGGATCGCGATGTGTGTACTCGTGAATCGAACGCCTGGCAATAGTCAACTCGTTCAACGAGCATTATTACAGTAGTGTTTCGATCTATTTAATTATTTTGTCGATCGCGAACAAGAGGGACTAGCAATAAAGCAGAGCCTAGTGTTAGATTAAGACAATAAGTAAAAAATATTTATGAGAATAATTTTGTGAAATTGTATGGAGATAACGAAACGATAAGCGACAACCTTGATCATTTTATTGTTTACGGTGATAAGAAATATAAACAACAATTTTTTTTCTTTTTCTCCCGTGTTTGAAAATGGAATATACGAGGAACACATAAGGCGAATAGCCAACTAGATCTGAAAATGGGTGTAGAACCTTTTTATGGAGAGGAGTATGGACACAAAAGTACAGATTAAAGATGTGATAAAAATGGGAGCGACTATATACAAGATAGAACTTGGAAACACGGGAGATAAGGAAGCTGTAATGGAAAATAAAAACAGAAACCTAGGAAAGGGAGTTTATATAAACAAGGATTTAACAAAAGATGAACGCAAAATTCAAAGAAATTGAAGCATATAGCAGAGAACGAGAGAAAGAATGAAAAAAGGGTGAAAATAGGATTTAAAAAAATCGTAATCGGAGGAAGAGAATATAAAGGGGATATTGAGGAAGAAAATATGAAAGAACAAACAAAGAATACTACGACCATCAAGTCAAAAAACTGAGAAAAAGGAGAGAGATAGGTAGATTGACGACGAACTTAGCAAAGATAAAGAATACGGAAGAGAGGACTAGTAAAATAAATACAAATAAGAAGATAATCAAAGAAATAGATAGGAAGAAAGAAATGGGAAATAATTATCGAGTTTTTAGATTGAAAACACGGAATAATAGGGGTATAAACGGAAAAGAGGATGAACTGACAGAAGAACAACAAATGCACTACGTAGGAATTACTGAAATCGAGAGGAAAGGAAATGGATGCAAAAAATTAGAAGGAAAAATATACAAAAATCAATATAAAGACATAATACCGGAACAAGATACAGAATTCATACAAACAGAAAAAACTAATAGAGAAGAAACAAAAGAGGCAATCGGGAATTTAAACAGGATGGAAGGATATAGAAGGAAATATGAAAAAGACAGATATAGAATAACTCAACTCTACGGGCCTTACACTCCTAACAAGGGGTAGAAAGGCATAAGGATTAAGTAAGTAAGTAAGTAAGTTATATTAACCACATATGCCTGAGGAGGATTTCTCGAAAAGCGCTGCCTGCGTTTCAGTGTTGACTGTGTCAACCACTCTGTCGGTTTGAAAGCTGTTGTGTCAGATAGAGTATTAGGTACGTGTACTTAATACAATTCGTTGTATCCTACCATCCTGCTCTTAATGGAAGAAATAAAAAAATCATGTTACAAAAAAGTCGCGTGTTCAATTTCTTTTACATATATTTTATTGTTAAAAAGTCCTAAATTTTTGTGTATCATAAAAAATTTAAACTTTGTAGACCAGTGTTATTATTGATCGTATATGAAAACTTAAAAGGTCAAACGGTTGGAATTAGTTTTGACTGTAGGCGAGCCCGATAAAATAATATGATTAAAATGCCATTAAAATATATTTCAGATATTGCAGAAAATTTTTTGTATTTTAAGTACTAATCTACGTTTGAAAATGTATACCACGTAGGCTGAAAAGTTTTTGGTCTAGCTACTTAAAACACTTTTTTTTTTTTTGCAAAATTCGAATTTATTCATCAATATAGTCTATCTCAAGAGCGATACAAGGCATTTCTAACATTTCTATACCTTTCTTGTAGCAGGATTTGTCTTTGCCTTCAAAATAGGCCTCAGTTTTGGCGATAACTTCTTCATTGGAGCCAAATCTCTATCTCGTGAGCACATTTTTGTGGTCTGTGAATAGAAAATAGTAGTTGGTGACCAAATCTGGAGAATAGGGTGGATGAGGAAGTAAATTGAACTACAATTCATGCAATTTTGCCATCGTAACCATTGACTTGTGACACGGTACATTGTCTTGATGAAAGAGCCTTTTTTTCTTGTTCATTTGGGGCCCCTCCTTTACGATTTCGGCCTTCAAACGCACCAATAATTTTATATAATATTCGCTATTAATGGTTTTTCCCTTCTCAGCATAGTCGATGAAAACTATTCCATGCGCATCCCAAAATACAGAGGCCAAAACCAGCCGACTGTTGTGTCTTTGGTCGCAGCTGACTGCCGATTTGATTTCGGTGTGTAGTGGTGGATTCATGTTTCATCCATTGTCACATATCGCATGAAAAAATCCTTTTAATTGCGCTTAAACAGGTCCAAACAGCGCTCAGAATCATTAACACGTTGTTGTTTTTGGTCCACTGTGAGAAAACGCGGTACCCATTTCGAACAGAGCCTTCTCATGCCCAAACGTTCATGCAAAACATGACTAACACGTTCTTTTGATATCTTTAGGGTGACAGCTATCTCACGCAATTTTACTTTACGGTCATCCAAAACAATTTTGTCGATTTTTTTTATGTTTTCCGGTGTAACCACCTCATTTGGGCGTCCAGAGCATTCAGCATTATTTGTATCTGTACGACCGCGTTTAAATTCAGTATACCAGAAATGATGAGTGATTTTCCAAGGGTAGAGTCTCCGTAATACTTATCAAGCCATTGCTTTGCTTAGACGGTATTATTTCCCATCAAAAAAACAGTGTTTAATCAACACGCGAAATTCGATTTTTTTCCATTGTTTTGAAAATATCGTAGGTTCTTGTGTTCGCGTCAAGGGTTATTAGCAGCGATGCCTGATCATCCGATTTCAATATTTGCCAAATATTCTACTTTCATAAAGTTATAAGAAATATACAATAAAACTCTATTCTTAAATGAATATGTTTACGACAAGCAGATGGTGACAAATAGTGAGAATAAACAAAAGACTTTTTCAGTGCATTTGGTACAGAAAAACTAGAGGAAAAGAAGAAAACTGTCCATATATTGCGGGGATATATCCGATACTTTTGCCATGAATGTAAAGAGGTGCTCGAAGATGTCTTTCTCCTTTATCCGACTAAAAGTTTGAACAATAAAATGAAGAATTCTGTTACTATAAGGTTTTAATTTAGGCTTTTCATCAAATATTATATAAATTTCGAACTATTTTTAAAATAACATTCCTGTAAAATAAAAATATTTATATTTCTACTCACGACGACATCTAGTTCCTAAAAAAGAAACAATAAGAAGTACGAGGAAACAATCAAATGAGAGAGGTTGCTTTAAGAATGAAAATATCGCCAGTGGCTGAAGGGTGGTTTTGCATACGATTAACCACTAAGAAAGGGGAAAAAAACTTTAGCCATTTGAAAATCTTAAGAATAGGTTCCAGTTTAATTAATTTTTGTTCAATTTTTTAAAGGTTTTTGATAATTAAAATAATTTCTAATATTTTTGGATTTTTGGAATTTCACTTATATTTAATTTAGGATTGGGGGAATATCCGGTGCTATAAAGTATTTCATTATTAAAATATAAAGGGATTTTAATATATTATTTTTTTTTTTTTTTTGATTTTAAATTTCTATCCATATATTTTTTTTCTTCTAATAATAATAGTTTGTTTTGTTTAAAAAAGTTAGCATTATTTCTGTATCCAAAACACTGGAAGAAACGGTTTTACGGGAATTTCGCGTTTATACTTCACCGCGTCTTACCAATAGAAGGAGTCCAGAGAGCCAGCAAAAATCCCGTATTTGGAAGAAAGTTCAGAAGTGATAAGAAAAGGCAGTAGAATAAAATTTACTAACACATTTCAGACTCAACCGTGATTCTCATTGTAGGGTTCTATTTGCAATATTGTAACAAATGTGGCAATAGGTCTAGAGTCATACACGCTACCAATGTCAAAGATTAGGATTTTTAGAAACATCGCTTTGGACACTAGATGTATTCTATCACAGCGTCTTCTGTTATCTTCAAAGAAGTACTCCACTTTAGGGGACTGGAAAAGCTTCAAATGCTTTCTTTGTGGATTTTTTGGACTATATTTATTGAAAATGCGCCTCATCTGAGAATAAGATGATAAATATTGAAAAGTGTTCAGGTTAGTTCAAAATTTTAATGACGAACGGATACAACACTGTCTCGTTTATTTGCGTATCGGTACATTTTTTTTTTAATTTCGTGACCTTAAAAACATTAGTCTTGCACAAGTAGACAGAATATCAGCTTTTAAGAGAGCCGTGTCTAACTCCACTTTATTGGTCTCCATTTTGTTGATAGCTGTGGTATCAGTGGTGACATTGTTATACGATATTCCGCATCTGGGACACAATCTACTACCAAATTTCAGCCTTCTAGCTATTAATTTATGCGTAAAGTAAGTACAAAACAGTAAACGTAAATCTTGCATCTCAAAGGTAGGCAACCACCCAAAACGGTATTTTGCTTTACCACCGACTCGACTCGACTGTGGCATTATTTTTAGTGTTCCGTACGGAACACTTAAAAGATCATTTTGTTGTCTGTCTGTCCGTCTGTCACACCCGATTTTCCCCGAAACTATTTGACATAGAAAGTTGAAATTTGGCACTAATATAGAAGCAGATGGCTTCATCAGAGCTATGTAGTTTTGAAAGTTAAATTTTGACTTAAGGGGTTAGTTTTGGGGGGTGAATTCAGAAGTGAAAAAATTTTTTTTTATCAGATCATCGAGTGGGGTGTCAAACACAAGTTCAGAAATATATATAATATAATACTTGCGGACATTTTTCTTTGTATTATTTTTAAGAATTGCGAAAAATCGCTGTCTCCCCCTTATCTCGAAAAGTACTGATCAAAAAATTTTGAAAAAATCTGGAATATTCTCCACATTCTTTGAATAGATTGAACGAAATTATCACGAGTGTGATATATATAATTACCTTTAATAATTTATCTGGTATATAAAAAAAAAAACAGGGTTATCAGTTTTCAGTAAAGATCGGATAAAAACTTTGATAAAAACTCATTTGGGATGTATTTTGTGAAGTCATTGATCATTTTATGCCTCCGTAACATAATTTTTAGTGTTCCGTACGGAACACTTATAAGATCACTTCGGTGTCTGTCTGTCCGTCTGTCACACTCGATTTTCTCCGAAATTATTTATTTTAAAACTAATCAACCTACGGAACACTAATTGCGCAAGTCCAACTTGTACTTGACTAATTTTTTAAATTAAAAAGTAGTGTCCTATTAATATCCGCAGCAAGTCTAATGTTTTGAGCACGAATCGCAAGGTGAGTTCACTTGACGTCCCCGGAGTATAAATATAACCTTTCGTTTTACATCATGGCGTCAACTGATAAAAAAAATGTGTTAATCTTGAAGGATAAATTTATAAGTAGTGTATCAAAAGTTATGTGACATCATAATATGCAGTATTGTTTGAGAGATTTATTAATGGACACAAATAAGTCTTATCGTTAATTAAATACTACAACTGCTACCTTCGTCACACTGTAATAAATTTTAAAAAAATCATGGAAGACAGGTGACTGTCAAGACAGCGGATAAATATTATAGGATACAAGTGGTTATTTTTTGTTGAGATAAGATGGTTTCACTACATACATATATACAGTGTATCAAAAAAAACTTAAAAAAACAGTTATAGGGTGCTATACGCCGTACATGCTGACGTTGACAACAAAATGCTTTGAACTGTAAGTTCGAAGAAATTACTCCATCTTAAATTTTTTAAATGGAAAGCCCTGTATATTATTTTATTTTTGAGTCCTACTAAAAATTCTAACATACTATATGTCTAAATTAAACTGTTTTGGAATTATTGATATTTGAAATTAAGGAGATCAAAGTAATTTTTTTTTTAAGCTGGCTTGTGTCAAACATTTACTGTCAGGTAACGACTTAACGCATCAAAAAATGATTTATGGACAAAATCGTTTATTACTGCTTTTCGTGAAACTACAATTTGAGCTTATATCACAATGGTACATTTAATAGAAATTGAAAACCCGCAACAGGAAGTGGGTGACCTTTTTAACGCAGAATATCCGAATCGAGAACCTATTACCCAATCCGTAGTTAGCAAAACATGAAAACGATCTAGACAATCAGGTCGTGTTAAGGATCGTTCTAAATTTGGACCTCCAGAAGTTAAAACAAGCAATGATAAAAAGTTATATGTTTTATTGGAAATTACAGAAAATCCCCATACAGCTACTCATCAGCTTTGCCTAGACCACAACATAAGTAAAGGTACCTTAAGTCGTATACTGAATGATGAAAAATTGCATCCATACAATTCCAAGAATTATCTGAAGGTGACTACGAAAGACGCGTTGAATTGTACGAGGTCATGATGGAACGAATCAATAATGATCCTAACCTAAATCATAATATTGTTTTTCTGACGAGGACACATTTTGTCTTAACGGAAGAGGTAACAGGCATAACGGCCGGTACTTGCCGATGAAAATAATTTGGATACCCCTAACAGGAATCTGTGGTATCAACAGGATGGAACACCTCCTCCTCAATGTTCGTAGATATTTGGACGCGATTTATCCAACCTAAACGATGGATAGGCAGAAGAGGTGCTGTAGAATGGCCTGCAAGGAGTCCCGACCTTACGCCACTCGATTTTTTTATAGGCTCACACAGAGCACCCCGGATCCTCTGCAAAACTCTGTTCAGACTGTTTATGATAGATTGGGTCATTGCCTCGCTGTTAAGGTAGACATTTTGATCAACGGTTACTTTAACAATAAACCTAGAGTATTTATTAATAGTTTTTGTCTTTTTTATGTTAAATTCCAATTGACAATAAATCCAAAATAGTTCAATTTAGACATATGGTATGTTAGACAAATAATATTTAGAATTTTTAGTAGGACTCAAAAATAAAATAATATGCAGGGCTTTCCATTTAAATGGCGTAATTTCTTCGAACTGACAGTTCAAAACATTTTATTGTTAACGTCAGCATATATGCCATATAACACCCCATAACTTTTATTTAAACTTTTTTTTGATACACTAATTAATAAATGCTGTGAAATCATTTATTCCATACATTTGAAGCACCCTGTATATATATATATATATATATATATATATATATATATATATATATATATATATATATATATATATACTGTTGAGGAGGAGACTGACTGTGCTGTTCCGTTTCTGGATACTAGGGTTGTACGTTCAGAAAACAATACAGTCAAACTGGACTGATATAGAAAAGAATCAAGTTCTGGTAGATATATCCCATTCCATTCTTATCACCCTATGAAACAGAAACTGAACATCATCACAGGACTAAAGAACAGAATAGATAAGATTTGCCACCCCTCATTTAAAGAAAAAAATGTAAAACTGTTAGAAAACATTTTGTTGGACAATTACTATCCTAAAGCTCTAATTAAAAAGAATTTTCAAAGACCCCCCCATTCAAATTAATCCAACTGTCACCACTAATGTCGATATTAAAGTAGGAAAGTTACAATACATTGAAGGCCTTTCCCAGTCCTTGTCTTCTCTTTTTAAAAATACAAACATTAAAATTGCCAATTACAACATAAAAAGAATGAATTGTTTTTATACCAACTTAAAAGATAAAACCGATACTTTACAAAGATCTAATATAATCTATGGCATTCCCTGTCAGTGTGGTTTGGTCTACGTTGGACAAACTTCACAAAAGCTCTCTAAGAGATTAGCGTTATACAAAAGTGATAGTAAACACAAACCTAACGCAACTAGCTTGAGCTTACACGTAAATAATACAGATCACAGAGTACAATAGAACAACAGCTTCATTCTTGATGTTGAGACTAATTATTTCAGAAGAAGTTTCTTGGAAATGTGTTACATAAAAACCTGTAAAAATAATCTCAATCACAAAAAAGACATAGAAGGATTGAGCTCCATGTATACTTATTTACTAACACAAAACTATACCAAACCAATAAGAAAGAACGGTCTTTATGAAAAAATTAGTTTCTAGTAAAGTTGACGTTTCTTTTCTCTTTCTGTCCATTTTGCTATTTATTACCAGTTACTTTTATATGTCTTCTTGTTAAAATTAAATAATTAAATATGACAAAGAATAAAGAACGTCCAGTATTAATTTTCTCTTTCAAATTTTTAAATTTTTAAATTAGCCTATGAATCTCTTGATTATAAAATTAAAGAATTAATATATAATTAATAATAAATAACTCGTCGAAGAGTAACATTCATCAAATTTAAGTCCCCCTCTTTTATAAAATTAAAACTAAAAAACAGATATCATTAATAATAAATAATTTATCTAAAATTATCATCCACCTAAAAAATTTACCACATCCCTAACTTCAATGCTTTTTATGGTTTTTTGTCGACCTGATGACGACATAGATTACCAACAATATCCGTTTCGGACTCAAATATCACTAAATAGTTACTAAACTCGACGTCAAAAAATTTTAAAATGGAGTACCATTTCAGCATCATGGTGTTTCTTGCAGTTATGTTTCGGTCTTCAAAAAGTGTTTTTAACTAATGTTTATTGACAAAGTTTTATTTTCAATATTTGTGTAACTCTCTAAGTGTCTTTTAATCATGTTTGTGTAATCGTTCATACTACCTGGCCAACAAAAATGCAAATTTCATTGTCTTCACCAGAGATGAACTAACTGCTAAAATTTTTGTAAGTAATTTCACATACAGTTGTACAATTCATTTAATCACATTTTAAAAAATGAACGTTTTGGTTTATTTTCTGTACTTGGTTTGCATTTTTAGAATCCAGAAGAAGCTACCATTAGGCAGCGAAAGCTCGATAATAAAAATAAAAAGCAGATACCAGAGCCTTTAGATCTTTGATTGCTCATCTCTTCTCCTTACAAAGGCGTTTCCCAGTGGTTAAACTTAGGATTGTATATATATATATATATATATATATATATATATATATATATATATATATATATATATATATATATATGTATATATATATATATATATATATATATATATATATATATATATATATATATATATATGTGAGCAAAAAAATCGACTCAAACAATTTTTCTTCATTTAAGAGAACATTACACTCTCTCTGTCGATAATTTTAATAATTTTTATGGGACTGGTAAATTAATAAAAAAACCTTTTTTGAGTCCGTAATTTTTCTGACATATATTTTAGGTCTTCAAATACAAGACAAAGATTTTACAATTCACAAAATGATGGACCTCTAAAGTTGGTGATCTCAAAAAACATTAAAAATTGAGGAAAAAATTAACGAATTTTTTTTATTCTAGTTTATACTGGGGCCATTGTTGTGTAGAAAAACATATTAAAATTTCAGACCGATCGGTTAAATGGTTTTTATGTTATCGTGCACGCCGATTACAAATATGTTGTTTTAAGAAAAACGCGCTTAAAGTTTTGACAAACGAATTTTCACATATAAAATCTACTTAACGTTCAATCAGCTATATCTGCTGCATACAAAATTCCTTCCGACTCCTCATACGCCTCGTTTTCAAGTGCTCTTTCGTCTCTCCGTGCGATTCTGGCCTCTGGATTCTGTACTATACAATAACTAAAAGTCGGATCAATGCTTGGACTCAAATCAGAACTTTTTACAATTTTTTCTGCAGATATACTGGCAAAAATAGAATTACTTCCATTTGAAAATCGATTACCATAAAACTGTCTTTTACGTGGTCTACACACTCACTTCAAACTAAATTTCTGGTCTTTTTTTCCATTTTGCACAATATTAGCCGAGACGTTTACTGAGTGTTAGCCCTACGAGCGATATTTTCGAACTGAGCAGGCCAGCGTACCGTTTACTTTGGCGCTATAGTTTTGCCTCAAACTGAAAAGATATTATACCCTTTATAGTAAGCTTTCCTCTTTCCTCTTACCTGCTTCTCCCTTTCTCAGAATCATGAAAGTAACAGCAGCTGTTCGACGCAGGTAGAGCAAAACCTTTGTAAACTGCCGAAAGGTAAGAGGGCACGCCGCGTGGTCGATTTGGTCTACCTTATACTTGGCACTATAATCGTCTATAACTTCGAAAGCATTTTGAAATTTCATTGAAATATAATACTTTCCAATAGGATACTTTCTAAAAAGTCAATTTTTCCGACCTGAGAAAGTGTAATGTTCCCTTAACACCGATTCTTGAATTTAATTTTTGAACAGTGGTATTATTTTTGGTATCATTAGAATGATGATTTTCTACTCTTTTAAATAATACCAAAAACATTTAGATTTCCAAAGAGTTTTACTGATTACAACGATTTTACTCAATAGAACCCTTTTTACTGGCTCAGCAACGTATTCGTTGCTATTCATCCCTACAAAAATACATGCAGCTGCATTTTCCTATCATTCCCTTATCGGAACTTGAACTGTCAACTTTTTTTCTCTACCGGCTCACTAATTACGTCATCGGAAAATCGATATCACCCCGGAAGAAACGGCACAAGTCATTGCCCTATTGCAAGAAGGGCATAGCCAACGTATAGTCGCTGCTCAAGTGCACGTGAGCCAGTCAGCTATCTCCAGAGTCTACAGACGTTACCAAGAGACTGGCGCCTTTACACGGAGACCAGAATCAGGAAGAAGAACGTTTACCTCGGAGCGAGACGACCGCTTCACTGTCAACACAACTCTAAGAAATCGTCACTTGACCGACGTTGAGATCCAGCAGGAACTCCGACAACTTTGTGATCGGGCTGTCAGTCATTGGACCGTCAGAAGAAGACTTAAAGAAGTTAAATTCGAAGAGACCAGCTAACAGACCCAAATTGACAGCAGCCCATCGACAAGCGCGACTCAGATTTGCCCGAGAAGATGTCGACTGGACCTGAGAGTAATGGCGCTCCGTCTTATTCTCCGACGAGTCGTGAATGTGCCTACATGGCAATATTGGAAGAAGACAAGTCTATAGGAGGCTTAGGGAGCGCTATGCACAGTGCTGCATTACTGAAACGGTCGCCTACGGAGAAGGTTCTATTATGGTGTGGGGAGGCAGCTCACTGAATGGGACCCGTAGCGGTGAATTAACTGCTTATCCGTACATTGAGGAGATCCGGCAGGAATACGTCGTTCCTTACGCTGGGTTTGTCGGTGATGGCTTCGTGCTAATGCATGAAAATTCGAGGCAACATGCTGCGGCATTGGTGCAGCAATACCTGGCAGAACGGGGAACACCTACATTAGACTGGCTTGCATGGAGTCTTGACCTCAATCCAATAGAGCACATGTGGGATGAGCTCAAAAGAAGGGTTCGAGTCAGAAATCCAGCCTCTGCATTGCTGAGGGACTTAAAGATTACGATGGCAGAAGAGTGGGGAAGAATCTCGCATACAGTGGTGAAAAAGCTCACCCGCTCCATGAAAAACCGGCTGAAAGCAGTAATAAGGGCTAGAGGGATAACACAAAATGTTGATTTTGATTTTTATCAATAAATTTAATTGTTTAACTTAAAATTTGTGTCATTTTTCCTTTCTCTTACCCCTATTTTCGTTCCTTGTTCTCCTTGTTTCCCATTTCGATCATTTTAATCAGTAAAAAACATGAGGTATACTATGGAATTTGGTATCATTAAAAAGAGGATAAAATGGGCTTTCAAATTATACTGAAATCCGTGAAAATATATAACCATTAAATTTTAAGATCTATATTAAATCAAGCTAAATAGCTCGAGTCGATTTTTTTGCTCACCAGTGTACATGCAGAACAAAATGGCAGATTTCTCTTAGTGGTGTTTTATTTTATTTCAATTTAAAGCCTAACTCGTTAATCTGTTGTTTTATAGTTTCCAAGCCAACTGCAGTTTTTCGCGCGCTTGTGATTTTAAAACTTACTTTTTTATATTGCGTTGATGTAAATCCTATGCAATAAATGAGAATTTGCTAGGGAAACATAAAAAATAAATAATGAATGTGAATTTTTATTTATATTGCTGTAATGGCTATCTAACCTACTTAATATTAGATTGAAATAAAACAAAATAAATAATTAGTTAAAAATTACTTTGACAAGGATCAGTAAACGGATTCTTTTGTAAAACATCGAAAAAGCAATTAGATATAAATCATTGCAACAGGTGACGTGCAAGCGAAAACCCATTTTTTGGATTATTTCTTTCAATTGTCAAAAAAACAAAATGCCAAAATTAATTTTCACTTTATCGGATATGCAGAACTCTGATTACCTGAAAAAGAAATTTGGATACTGGAATAATAAAAATCTAAATAAATATATGTGTGTGGGAAGTTATGAATCTTCCTCTACTTTCAAGTGGCTCACCTTTGTATACAATAAATTTTGCCTGTTGCAGTGTTAATACATCAAATATTAACACCAACCCTTTTCAGATGTTTAGGTATAGCAAGCTTATCTAAATTTTAAGCGATAAATTTTAGATACAAATAAGGGAAGTATCAACCCCTGACCGTAAGCTTATAAAATTGCTTTGTCCCGAATTAATATTTAAAGAAGTTTTTAATCTTTCAACACATCTAGTGTTATGAATATAGTTTATTATATTCAAATGGATAGGTTGAAAGGCATTGGCTACTTTTTATTTCTCAGTTAGGATATTTTAACGTTTTCTAGAAGTTTCGTGCACCAGCGCTTACTTGTAATTTAGTTTACAAGAATGTTGCTAAATTTATAGGTATAATTCTTTTGGATTTCTCCTGTGTCGATTGACATAGTACGAGTATAACGCCCGGCACGTCGAGGCGCAATTTTATAGCGGCTCTTTTTGCGGCTATTTTATAGCCTCATGTTTGCGGCGCTTTTTTGTATAGCCTCAACTTTCTCTATTTTTAAATAAATGTTTTATTTATTAAATAGAAGCCGTTATTTGCCCCTTATGTATTTCTTAATTTCTGAGAATGGATTGAGTGGATATTAATACTGAGAGATCAAAAATTAGATATATAAGCTAGCTCGTTTTGTTTGGAGAGATTATGGATAAGAGATATTTTTTGTACGTCTTTTGAAAATAGTCTCTATGGTTGTTTAAAACTTGGATATACAAATCTGAGCACCATTCATTTTAGAATAAAAAGATTCTAAGTTCAGCTCAAAATATGAAAAAATACTGAAGAGTTAATTAGTTGTCGAAATAAAATTGAAATGTCTACAACCGTTGCGTCCTGAAAGATAAAGCAGGTAGTTCAGTAAAAGGCTGCATTAACACAGGGAAAAGTATATTGATAAAATAAAAATCCTTGCAGATATTACACTCTTAAAGTTACATGAACTAAATAAAAACCCCTTAAACTATGAGAGTGTACACATTTAAACTAGAGTTCTATGAATTACTGATCCTAAGTGTAAAGAAAAAGACCTTAAAAAAACACGTTCTAAAAATTTGTAAAATTAACTCCGCGGATAACACGTGTTGAGTAGTCGTTGGAAACACACTTGTGGACAAGAAGTGAGATATTTAAGCTGGTGTACTACTGACTTCCGGATTGGTTTCTCCTCGTGGGTTTTCCATAAGCTACTTGGCCTCTCCTGGTGAGATTCTCATCAAAAATATTGTCTCAGCCACTGCTCTCCTATTCTTTTTTGGGTAGCTAATCACTTTTTAACCCGAAATACCTGAGGATGAGCAGAATATTTTAAGAACGGAAGAAGGCCTTAAACTTGAGAGCTAGAAACGACACCCACTTGGTGATAAAAAAACGTTACTCACTACTACATTACGGAGAAAGATATAAGCCACGACGTCGTGCTGGAAAAAAAAACACTACAGCATACTGGAGGAAAAAGCCCCTTAAAAATTCCGTCTGGCCGTTTATATATCTTTTGCTCCTTCTTCAAAGTGAAGTCTTTAAAATGGCTCACTTCCGGGACGCAAAATCAACGCAGACTAAATAAGTTCGGTCAGCAACACGTTATACACGGTTGAGTTACACTGTTAAAAAATTTAAATCACTGTTATAAGTTACACTGCTCAAAAATTGAAATCACTGCCTAATCAAATATAAAAATGTAATAAAATATAAATTATAGAAAAAAAAAACAGTGTCGTAACATGATCTTAAAATCTAAGAAAAAATGAATGCAATTTAGTTTACAAGAATGTTGCTAAATTTACAGGTTTTGGATTTTTCCTCTGTCGATTGACATAGTGATTTCGAATTTTCCTCGGTTATCCTGGCGGCTTCTTCCAGAACTGACTTGTTCGAAATGTAGCACGAAACTAAGTTAATTCGGCTGTACACGCTTTTTTGTATTGGTGGACCGAGCTGGGGGAAGGCTGGGCTTCATGGATAATCTGTTTCCAGATTGGTGAAAGGTAAAGATCAGTGTCCCGCTTAAAGTTATTGGGATGTTCAGATATTTGAATGGATTTCTAAATTTTCCTGGGATAGAAAAGGATTTTGTTGCAAGGCTCTTTGATTAGTCAAAGTCAATTGGGTGCCCTATTTCATGCTGGTGTTCTGTAAGAGCTGAAGTGGAAATGTTTCGATGGCACGTACTGCCCTTTGATGTTCTTTAACTCTAGTACATATTTTGCTGCTCGTTTTGCCGATATAGGTTTTACGGCAGCTACATGGGACACTGTAGAATCCTGGTCGTTAGAGGGGAGTCTTATCTTTAACAGATTTATGGTGTATCACAATAGAGTGTGGTGTATCACATAGGGAAACGTGTTACGTTTATGTGTTCGTAGAATTTTCGAAATGAATTCTGTGATATTTTTAATATAAGGAATAACTACAATTCAAAGATCTGCTTGACTTCGAGTCTTCAGAGACGGAGATATATCATTATCATCATCATTAGCTTATTCCATCCATAATTGGATTAGTTAAATGTAAGCCTCCCCAAGTTATCTCCAATGAGCTTTGTTGTTTGCGTGTCCTACTAAACTTTTAATGTCGTCCGACCATCTTGTCTGTGATCTACCTCTGCATCTTTTGTGTTCTATAGGCCTCCATTCAACTATTCGGCATGTCCATCTATTATTATTCATCCTAGCGACATGCCTCGCCCAATCCCACTTTAATATACATATTCGTTGTATTACATCTGTCACTTTGATCTTCTTCATATCTCGATGTTAGGACTACGACCTTGGAGTCTAATATTTAGCATTCTCTTCTCCATTGCTCTTTGGGTTATCTGAAGTTTATTTATTATACTTTTATTTAAAGTCCACGTTTCAGTGCCATATGTTAATACCGGCAGTACATACTTATCGAATACTCTGGCTTATTGTATTTGGGATGTTTAATTTAAATGCAGAACCTTCCGAACGCAGACCAAGCTAACGAGACTCTTCTATCCAAGTCAGCCTTTAAATTATTTTTTGATATTTCGATTTTTTGTCCTAAATATATGAATATTTGTACCTTTCCTATTCTTTCACCTTCTATTAATAATCCTGGCTATTATCTTCACTTTCGTTGTTCAAATATTTGGTTTTGGTGAAGTTTATTTATAGACCTATTTCTCGATACTTGTTATTTAATTCCATCAGCCTTTTTTGTAATTCTTCTTTTATGTTGGCGATCAGAGGGATATCATCTGCGAACCTTAAGTGATTTAATCGTTCACCGTCCATTAGTATATCTTTATTTTCCCACTTTAACGATTTGAACATGTCTTGTAGAGTCAACATGAATAGCTTTGGAGATATCGTCTAATTCCTCTTTTAATTTTGTTTTTACTTGTGTTCTCTTCAAGCATTATTTGTGATGTGACATTTTTATATATGTATTCAAGAAGAGTTGTGTATCTTTCATCGATTATGCTGTTATTTAAGGCGTTAAAGAATGCCCATATCTTTACGAATCAAATGCTTTTTCCTAGTCAACCACTGCTATCCACAAGGTGACTTTATATTTATTTGCTTTTTCCAATAGTAATCGAATTGTTTGAACATGGTTCAAAGTGAAAGCACTTTGAACCATGTTCAAACAATCCCAGTCTAAATCCCGCTTGTACACGTGCTTGATAAATGTCTAATTTGTTCGTTAATCTATATGTTATAATTCTAGTTAGGATTTTGTATAGTACCGATAACAAGCTGATGTTTCTGTAATTCTCCAATTTAAATTTCTTCCCCTTTTTAAAAATAAGCACAAACAAGACGTTTACCTAGGGTGTTGGTATTTTACTTTCTATTAGGTACATGTTAAATAGAGCTTGAAGAGATTGTATTATCGATGCCCCTCCATACTTTATCATTTCTATAGTTATTTCATCGTCTCCTGGTTCTTTGTTGTTGTGCATATGTTGTAGGGCGTTCAATATTTCATCCGTTGTTACATCGCGAATTTTTTCAGATCCCATATATATATATATATATATATATATATATATATATATATATATATATATATATATGTTACAATAGAGGTTTTAACGGATGGTGGAATGTAATACATTAAAATTCCGGGTTTCAATCCGTTCGTCTAACAATGAATTTGCACGACGTTTCACCAAAGTCTCATTTGGCATTTTGAAGTGCTCTTATTGCTGCTGCTACTCGATACTGTGATCTTGTTGCTGCTATCGCTGGAAGCTAACTCGTTGGATTCGAACGGCAGCAGTAGCAAGATCGCAGTATCGAGTAGCAGCAGCAGCAAGAGCACTTGAAAATGCCAAATGAGACTTTGGCGAAACGTCGTGCAAATTCATTGTTAGACGAACGGATTGAAACCAGAAATTTTAATTTATTATATATACATATATATATATATATATATATATATATATATATATATATATATATATATATATATATATATATACAGTTATGGTCAAAATAATAGCAGTGCTTACTAAATTTTTATCAAAACATATTTATTAAGTTTTTTTAATAGAACAACTAAAACATAAATATGGTAACTTTGAAGCCTACCTAAGATGCATCAAAGTAATATAAGGGTAATTAATTAAATTCTTAAAAATCAAAGATAAACGACAAATTTCTAAAAATTATGGTGGACAAAATAATAGCAGTGTTTTACTAAAATTACTGTTAAAAAAAACTATACAACTAATTAACAATATTTTTCTTTTATGAGTATCAGACACACCTAATACTTAATTGTAAACCCTTTATTGGCTATGACAGCTTCACAACGTCGCCGCATAGAGTTAACCAAATCTTGACATCTAAAAACAGGAATGCTTTTCCAAGAATCTCTGATTACAGCCCAGAGCTCGTCTTGATTCTTAGGTTTTTCACGTGCTACTCTGTCTTTAATATCGTCCCACAGATTTTCTATCGGGTTCAGATCTGGGCTTTAAGCTGGCCAATTTAAGACATTAATTTTTTTCTTTTCTAAAAATTGTTTACATAATCGACTGCTATGTTTTGGGTCATTGTCATGCATAAAAACCCATTTAAGTGGCATTTCATATTCTGCATAGGGCAACATAACGTCCTGTAAAATTTCAACATAAACACTGGCGGTCATTATGTTTTTAATCCAAAATATAGGCCCTACTCCGAAGTAGGAGAAACATGCCCATACCATTATTTTTGAACCTCTATGTTTAACTGTCTTAATAGTGTACTGAGGCTGATATGCGGTTCCTAAAGGGCGTCTAACGGATGTTCTGCGGCCTACATTTCCAAATAATACAATTTTGCTTTCGTCGGACCACAGTATATTACGCCATTTAAATAGAGACCATTCAATATGTTCCTTCGCGAACTCTAATCGCCTCTTTCTGTGTCTTTTATTTCACAAGGGTACCTTACGCGGACTTCTTGCTGGTAACTTTGCTTCTTTAACTCGTATCGTCCTAGGAGCTATATCCACTCCCACAATCTCCTGAAGTTGTGTTGACGAAGCAAATGGGTTTGCTTTTGAAGCTCGAACTATAAGTGTGTCCTGTCTGGATGTAGTTTTGCGTTTACGATCGCGAGTTTCAGGTGTAGGTTGCCATCTTAAAGCGTTTGCTACCATTTTAGCTGAGCATCCCAAAATATTTTGAATCTGCATGTAAGATTTTCCATCACGACGCAATTTTCTTATCAATTCACGTTTTTTTTTTCTAGAGAACAGTGCTTCTTCCTTCCCATAGTTGTATTGAAAATAGAAAAAGTGGTGATGGATCTGACACAAAACTATTCTAAATTTGACAATTTAACCGAACACAAGGAGCAAAAACCATTTAGGTTTGAAACACACCAGTGTTAAGCGAACACTGCTATTATTTTGACCAAGCAAAGTTCATCTCCTGCTACAAAAGACGTAAATACTTTGTTTATATTTTTATATACATATTATATATTTTTATATACATATTTTTTGTTGAAACCTCAGCACAGTTGATAAGTTTTTAAACGATAAAATATTTTTTGCCTTAATGGAATTTTGCAGTTACCTTTCAACAGTTTTAGTTATTTTTATTGAACCACTGCTATTATTTTCACCACAACTGTATATATATATATATATATATATATATATATATATATATATATATATATATATATATATATATATATATATATATATATATATATATATATATATATATATATATATATATATATATATATATATATATATATATATATATATATATATATATATATATGTATATATATATATATATATATATATATATATATATATATATATATATATATATACATATATATATATATATATATATATGTATATATATATATATATATATATATATATATATATATATATATATATATATATGCAGTTATTATTTAGTAATTATCAGTTATATTCTATATGAAATTTTATTTGTATTTCTGCAAAAAAAGGCTAATAGATAAAATATACGTGCTGATGATAAATTTATTATGGCATCCATACAAAGTTGTACGAGTGGACAATAAATTATTGGAGGACCGACAATAAATTATTTACACTAGAAATATAATAATAAATTGCTTTAATGAATATGTGTAAACAATTGCTATTATATTTAAAGATTTATGGGATAATGATTTATGAATACCATGGTAAATGTGTCAATAATTGAGTGTCTCCGTAGAATTTTTAAGTTGCATTGTTCTTGGGGACGGTTTATTTGAAGTGGTCTAGAAATTATAGAAATATTTGCTTGATTATCTTCTAAGTAATTTTTTATGGTCGCTTGGCATAGACGCGACCGAGATATTTCCCATTAGATTTCACTATTGTTAATTGAGCAGCCCTGCAGGGACCTGTACGGGGACCTTCTTTATTGAACTGCTAAATTAATGACTTTCTTTCAGTCCCCGGATGGTTCATCAATTAGTCTCGTCCCCGACGTAGACTTGTCGAATATGTATGAATGTGTTGTTTCAATGATTTAATACTCAACTTATACAAATAGTTCCAGGACAATAGTTCAGGATATGAAACGAGAAATTTTAGTGACCTATTACCACATATGCTCAACAGGCGAAAATCCTAATCACGAGTACTGTTCACATATTGCTGAAAGTTGGTGAGTGGCAGCAAGCTAAAGCTACTGGAGCTGATTTGAAGTTATTGAAGCACTCTGCACCATTGCATCGAAATGTGCAAAAACATATTCTTCTAATCTACCAAGATCTATTTCGAAATGATTTATTAAAACGATGCTTCAACGGCCACACACAGAACGCAAACGAGAGCTTCAATGCTACCATTTGACGAATGGCTCCAAAGCATTTGAATTCTGGTTTAAATATTATTGAAATTGCATCGTACATTGCACCTGGAGTATTTAATAAAGACCATACTTCAATTTTACGAGCAATGAAGGAATTAGGTATTACGATTGGTAAGCAAGCCATGACATATGTTGAAAAAGCAACTAGCACTAGAATCGATCGATAGGAACGACGCTCCATCTTAACGTCAAAAGAAGCTCACAAATCTCGTAGGGAAGAATTGATACAGCAAAATGAGTCTTACGAGGAAGCGGAGAGACTGGAATAGCAGACTAGCCGGTTAGTCCCGAAGATTATTCAGTTTTTACTTTTTGAAACATTAAACTCGTTTTTCTCAAAACCATGTTTTTGGAACTGTCGTACACGATTACATAAAAACTACTCATACGATCTTCTTGAAATTTTGCACACAACTAAATAATATAATTGTCTTCGATATGATAAACCAGTTTTTTCAAAAATTATTGGAAAAAATATTGTTTTATGCATTTATATATAAAAATTTGATCATTAATAGTAATTTTTTTGTAAAAATGTAAGTAATCTTTTTGCTTTTTAATTTTTTTCGTTCTCTTTCATGTCATATAGAAGCCACATTTATAACGAATAGAAAAAAAAAATTACTTTTGTGTTTTAGATCAACATACCAGCGCTATCTTGTACGCCGTGAAACAAGTACCTCCGAAAGCACAAACAATGATCATATTCTTTAGCAGCAATTTTAAGGCATTTTTTTAATAAAAATTTTTTACGTATACTTTGATATATGAGTAAACGATCCTTTAAGTTTGGGAAATTAAATATATTTTTCTTTTTTAAAAAAAATTGTATGCATTCATTTTTACTCCTTTAAAGGTATTTCCCCACTTAAGTTTCATAGGAGGCAAAATAAGCGGATATACCAGGTGTACAAGTATGAAATGCGGATTTCAGACAACAGATGATGCACCAATGCATTTTGTGCTATAAAGATTTGACACTGCACCATTTTCTTGTGTCATCAATAAGTGTCAGACGCGCACAAGTGATAAATTGGAAAAGTGTGTGCATAGTGTTGTGTTGTTGTGTTCAATATGTCGAAATTTATACCGAACAAAGAGCATTCGCGGACAGCATTAATTTTTTGTTTTCATTTGAAGAAAACTACTGTTGAATCATACCGATTACTTCCAGAAGCTTATGGTGAACATGCTCCATCGCAAGATACTTGTGAACGATCGTTTCGGAGTTTCAAAAGGGTGACTTCGATGTTGCATACAAGGAACGTGGAAAACCGCCAAAAAAATACAAAGATGTGGAATTGCAAGCATTGTTGGACGAAGATGATTCGCAAACACAAAAACAACTCGCCGAGCAATTGGGCGTTAGTCAACAAGCTGTTTCCAATCGGCTACGAGAGATGGGAAAAATTCAGAAGCCGGTAGATGGGTACCATATGAGTTGAACGGCAGGCAAATAGAAAAGCGCAAAAACACGTGTGACATTTTACTCGCTCGGTACAAAATGAAGTCGTTTTTGCATGGTATAGTTACAGGGGATGAAAAGTAGATTTATTTTGAGAATCTTAAGCGTAAAAAATCATATGTAGACCCAGGCGCACCATCCACATCGACCGCAAGACCGAATCGCTTTGGCAGAAAGACGATGCTCTGTGTTTGGTGGGACCAGAGGGGCGTGATCTATTATGAGCTTTTAAAACCTGGGGAAACGGTTAATACTAAACGTTACCAACAACAATTGACCGATTTGAATCGTTCGTTGCTTGAAAAAAGGCCAGAATACCTAAAGAGGCAACACAAAGTAATTTTTCTTCATGACAATGCTCCATCACATACGGCAAAACCAGTTCGCGATACGTTGAAAGCACTCAACTGGCAAGTTCTAGCCCATGCGGCTTACTCACCAGACTTGGCTCCTTCCGATTACCACTTGTTTGCATCGATGGGTCACGCACTTGCTGAGCAGCGCTTTGGTTCGTACGAAGATTTGAAAAAATGGCTCAATGAATGGGGAACATTTTTACTGGCGTGGTATTCACAATTGCCCGAAAGATGGGAAAAATGTATAACAAGCGATGGAGCATACTTCGAATAAAGCACTTTTTATCATTCTTCCGAATTTAACATGTTTTTTTAGAAAAAAAATCCGCATTTCATACTTGTACATCTGGTATGATTTGAACTTAAAAGCGGGAGTGAACACTCAACTTCTCTGATATTCCTACGACCAACAACAGACCAGAAATTAAATAACTTGAATTTTATGGTAAAAACCCTTAAACTGGTCTTCACTATGGAGGAGCTTTTTTCAGTTGATAATGTCTATGTGGGGTCTAGTAACCACTGAGGAATTTATTTTTTTAAGCTTTGCCTTCATCAAGGGATGTTTTTGTTACTCACAAAAGCTTTTACAATTTTTGATATAATGAGAGGTAGAAGCCAAAAATAAACGATCTAATCGTACCTTTTTATCAAAAAAATCAGGCTGGAGGCCCCGAAACAAAAGTAGAAAAAAGGGATTCGATTAAAATTACCTTGATATATGTCCATCATCTAATTATCAAGCTATCACAGGGTGCGTAATTAGAAATAGGTATTGAGAAAATTCTGACAATATCTACCGAAAAAAACAATGCGTATATGTTTACAAAATTAGTCTACTTGCTTTAGATATGCTATGTCAATTAGGTAATGCCACACGGTAAAAAACAATTACATGAAACATGTTTAATTTATTTATAATCATTTATTATTCATGTAATTACACACAGTTGTTATAACCTTCTAAGCCCTTAGGTAAATTTCCTCCAACAAGATTACATGGGCGTGTTATCTATACTACGTAAAATATAGAATGAAAAAAAGCTGTATATTTGTGTAAAATTCCTTTATTCATAGTAATACTTTACAGTTAAAATATGTGAATGTCATTTTATTAAGTATGTGACATAGCAAATAGATGAGAAAATTAAAATAAAAAAGGAATAACGGTCAAGTCCTTTATTGACATAAATTCTACATAAAATTACCACCGATAAACTTATCTAAATTTTATCTATTTCAATAATACGTGGTGCTCAACTTAATCTTTTTCCAAATTATCAAACTATTTGTGTGTTAGAATAACTACATAAAGCACGGCTAATAATTCAAATCAAGTAATAATGGGTAAAAAATAAAATTAAATAACATTTAATTCGTAACAGCACTAATAAGACTGAACATCAAAATTCCTTCGTTGAAGGCTTCAAATAACAGCAAAGAGATAGCACAGAGTATACGCAAATACTAACATGTGAATTATTACAGCTGACTTTTACATTTTTTATTGGAAATTTTGCATACCAATATGCAGAATAATAATAATACGAGTATGGGAGTAATACGGGGGTACCCGACGCAGTCAAATTCATTCTACATCTTCACAAAAGGTGGCAAGACTTGAGGAGGACTTTCGTTCAGCAGTGGATTTTAAATAAACAAAAATTAACATGCTTTGGTGAACACTGCATAGACAATAATCACCTTTTTAATGACGAGAGAGTAAAGTTGCTATACAGTTCTCAAAAAGGAAAACATATGGATTATTTAGAAATTCTTAGCATAAAAAAGTCATCAAAAATAATATAAAAATACCAAACACCTAAATAGAATTTGGAAATACCCCCATATTAGACGCCGTGTTAACACAAACTACCTGTAATGAATCCAATTTCATTAAAGTAAATCCCAAGATATAATATCCTGCCTTTTTTGCTTTTTCAATAGGGCAATAAACGACCCTATTAAGGTTTTGTGCATAGTTGCCAGGTATTACGATAAACGTATTTTTATTTTACCTGCTTTGTATACCGCCTTCACTTGCACCTGCAGTCATATTGAATCTATTTTTACCTATATATTTACTAACTGGCAACCCGGTTTGGAGCCCTTTAAGTATTTGATAATATAAGCCTAATGACCACAGGTAGTCATTAAGATTCGAAAGATACTTTTTTTATTATTTTTATTTTTAGTTTTACTTACAACTTACAACGTAACGGTTCTATTTTAAATATGTGGCGTCCGTGGGAAAATTGCAATAGTGGCTATCGCAAGATAAAACATTTATCACTTGTCGCTAAACAAATTGTAAAAAATGTTTATGACAGTTTGGTAACAAGAAATTTGAATAAATAAAGTGCTTTGCAAGAAACCAGGGAATTAATAAAAACCCCAATTTCTAGGATTAAGGGTATTGTAGGAAAACCATCATTCAGGAACAGGAAAAAACGGAAAGATTTTCAAATACATCATGTACACGATCGTGAAAAAGACGTCATCAGGAGAAAAAATTATTATGTATGAAGAGCAGTTGGTGCCGACACTAGACAAAATAAAATTAAGACTGGTGCAGGACGGAACCAATATTCATTGTGGCCGATCAACCCTTCACAGAATTCTCTTAAAAATGAGATTCGCGTACCGAAAAATCAATAAAAGGCAAGTAGTGGTGGAATCATAAAGATTACGAATCCTGCGACATACTTATTTACAAGAAATTAAAAAGTATCGATCAGAGAATGGGCCAATAATTTACCTTGACGAAACATAGTTCGATACCCATGACACTGTGCAAAAGGGTGGGTTGACGGCAGTACATAATGTTAGACTAACGCACCTTCAAATAAAGGTAAACGAATAACCATTTTGCATCCTGGATCTGAAAAGGGCTGGGTTTCAAATTGTCTACTATTATCTGCAAAAAACATAAAAGATTCTAGTTTGGACTTTTGAAAATTGCTTTCAAAATTCCCTTTTGCCAAATGTTTCCGAACAGAGTGTTATAGCTATGGACAATGTAAGTTACCATAGTCGCCTACTAAATAAGGTTCCTAAGGCAGCCAACACCAAATCGGAAATACAGGAATAAATGTTAGAAAAAGACATTTATTTTGATTTTAGTTATAAAAAAGTGATCCTTTGGAAGTTATAAAAGACTATAAATTGAAAAAGAAATATGTTTGTGATAGTATGGCTGAGAAAATGGGACACGCTGTTTTGCGGCTTCCTAAGTGTTATTGTGTGTTTAATCCAATTGAACATATTTGGCATCACGTGAAATCAAAAATAAGAGCACAAAATGTTTCTCCGACTTTAAGCGTGTCAGTGGTTGAATTAGTAAAAAAAGTTATAAATGATATACCTTGTGAAAGCTGGAAAAATTCCATTCAGCACGTTGTTAAAGTTGAAGATTCATATATTTATGTAGATAAAATAAAACCACTGATAATTACCTCAGCTGATGAAACCGAATTAGGCTTAAGTTAAAATATATTTTATTTATACAATATGTCCCCTGTTGTAAACCCCATTCATTCAAACTGTATATTTGTACTTCTTATCCATTTGTTTTTACATGCATCTATAAATAAACATCTCCAAAACACTTATAATTTTATCTATATGCATTAATGAATAAAATTCTTAAGTCCATCTCTGCAACCTATCATAAACAAAAAGTCAGAATTTTTATATTGCTCACTTAAAACGGCAAAAAAACAGGATCTTATATTTTGGGACAAGCTATACCTCCTAATTTAAATTTAGTACCAATTAACCATCCAAATGTAAAATACACGTACATATGAGGTTCAGCTTGTTACTCCTCGTACAACGATTTTCAAGAAGTCTTTTATATGGAGAACATCATCCCTTTAGAATGGCTTACCCAGGACTGTGTTTCGCACCGAGAACAATTTACAGCGATTCGAGAACAACGTGAATCACTTTTTCCGCACACGTGTCGTTCCTGTAGCGCTTTAGGGACTTCCCTGCAGCATGTGTGCTAGACCCGTAAAAAAAAAATGTAATATTTTTTAGAATTTAAGTTTAGTCTTATTGTAAACCCCTTCGAAAATAGTCGCGAGACCGAAGCACATGCCAGTGAAACGCCATAAATTCTGACTTAAATGTTTTAATCTATTTGAACGTATTTTTACTAACAGCATTCTTATTTCCTGTTTCATGATAACTGTAGGTTCTCCACCATGAAATATTCAAAAGTTGTTAAATAGAAACCCAACTGCCCTGAATTTTGTTTTAACCACCGCAGAAGCCACTTTCAACATGTAATGTCAGTATTGTGGGTGTAGAAATTAAAACATAACAACATGCAGGGCGTAGTGAATACTTTATAAAGGCAAATATAAACTAGAATTAAACTTAAACAAAATGCAATTTTCACTTCTTTCGCCTCCCATTAGTTGTTAATGACAGGCTGCTAGAAAATTTAATGTCTGCGTCGACAACTATTGCAGTATTGATAATTCAATTTGCAGCTCCAACTGAATTCGTAACACTGGCGATGAGTTTTAATGTGAAATTGTTTAGTTAAAATATCAAAGGTTTGTATTTGTTATTTATTCATTATTAGTGACGTATTTCTAGCTATAAAGTGAATTAAATTGTTTCACCTCAAATGCATGATCGATTTAAAGTACGATGAGGAAGAAAGTAGAAAAGAAGAGATTAAATTGCAACATTGTTTTATACAAAAAGATACCTTACTCTGCTTCCGTGCAACACCGTTAAGAAAACTGAATGGTCGCCTGCTATCCTGTAGTTAAACCTGCCTTAGCTGCATGCCGATTTGGCACTATTATTTGTTAATTTTAATAGCTGGTTACCTGTATATACGAATATATTTAATTTTCGCATAGTTCAAGCGACTACCGAAAGCTGTGGACTTACTGAGCTATAAAATCCACCCTAAAGCCGTGATTTAGCACTTATTTTCGTTTAAACATCTAAAGAAAACAGGGGTTCAGAATTTTCCTCAAATAATGATACGAGGCTGCTTTGAAAAGTCCGTGCAAAAATAAAAACTACTTATGTGTTTGGGGTAAACCTTTTTTATTTTTCGACATAGTCTCCTTTTAGGCTTATACACTTCGTCCAACGATGTTCTAGTTTGTTGATCCCTTCCGAATAATAGGATTTGTCCAAGTCTGCAAAATATCCATTAGTGTCTGCAATCACCTCGTCGTTTAAATAAAATCTTTGTCCCGCCAGCCATTTCTTCAAATTGGGGAACAAATAGTAGTCTGAGGGAGCCAAGTCTGGAGAATAGGGGGGATGTGAAACGAGTTGGAATCCTATTTCCATTAATTTTGCGACCACAACTGCTGAGGTGTGTGCTGCTGGTGCGTTGTCGTGATGGAAAAGGACTTTCTTCAGGGCCAATCGCGGGCGTTTTTCTTACGGCTCGGTTTTCAAACGGTCCAATAACGATGAATAATATTCACCTGTAATAGTTTTACCCTTTTCCAGATAGTCGATGAGGATTATCCCTTGCGAATCCCAAAAGACATTCGCCATAACCTTTCCGGCCGAAGGAACGGTCTTCGCCTTTTTTGGTGCAGATTCCCCCTTGGTAACACATTGTTTAGATTGTTGTTTGGTCTCAGGAATATAGTAATGTATCCATGTTTCATCCACAGTGACGAAACGACGCTTAAAGTCCTCCGGATTCTTCTGGAACAGCTGCAAACCATCCTTGCAACACTTCACACGATTCCGTTTTTGGTCAAGCGTGAGCAATCGCGGCACCCATCTTGCGGATAGCTTTCTCATGTCCAAATCTTTATGCAAAATATTATGTACCCGTTCAGTCGAGATGCCCACAGCACTAGCAATCTCACGCACCTTAACTCTTCTGTCATCCATCACCATATCATGGATTTGATCAATGATTTCTGGAGTCGTAACCTCCACAGGCCGTCCAGAACGTTCAGCGTCACTTGTGCCCATATGGCCAGTCCGAAAATTTTGAAACCACTTATAAACTGTTCTAATAAGGTGCAGAGTCACCATAATGTTTATCAAGCTTCTCTTTAGTCTCCTGAGGCGTTTTGCCTTTCATAAAGTAATGTTTAATCACCACACGAAATTCTTTTTCGTCCATTTCTTGAAAATCACTCGACTTCCTTGATTCACACGAATGCCAAACACAAAGAAATAGACCAATATGGCTGAAACTTGGTGTGCGTTCATTCAAGAGATGCTACTAACTAAACATGACCTCGATACGCGCCGGTGGTGCCATCTCTCGGACTTTGCACGGACTTTTCAAACCAGTCTCGTATACATATATCCAGTCAGTCAATAAGTTTTGAAAGCGATACCTGTGGAGCACAATTTGAACCAAATATTTAACACCATTTTGAAGCTTCATCTGTCATATGAACACAACCTAATTTTTAAGGCGATTTGTCAAGCCATTCCTTATTTATCAGCTGGTTAAAGTAGACGTGTTTGAGTATTTTTTATAAATCGAAAAAATCGAATATCGTGTAGTGATAAAATTTGCCCAGTTTGCAGAAGAAAAAAACTCGTCTTTCATCCTGACAATGCACCTGCCCACAGAGGTGGTTTGGCAATGGAAAAAACTGGTCGGAATTACGAATTGTTGGAACATCCGCCCTATTCGTCTAATCCAGCTCCGTCTGACTTCCATCTATTCCCCAACCTCAAAAGATTTCTATGTGGGAAGTGTTTTTCAATAATTAATGAGGTGATAGCATTCGTAGATAGGTATTTTGAAGGTCTTCCGGAAAACCACTTCAGAGATGGGGTAAATGAATTGGTAAATCGTTGGAAAAAATGTGTTAAGTTTGAGGACGATTATACTGACGGATAAATGTATTTCGATTCATTCATCTTATTTCATTTGCGCTTTCAAAACTTATTGACTGACCTATAATAAAATAATTTTTTGTTAGATGGAATGAAGCAACACGAAATACGCTGGACTAAATTCAGAGGGCAGAATTTTTTTCAAGTATAAACGGAATGATTTTTTTCTTTGGATGGAATGAAACAGCTCAAGTAATCCCAAATCTACTATAAGTACGGTAGATAGTTATGTAGAATGTATAATTACTTTTTTAAATTCAGCGAGTTTTTTATCCATAGCTAGGTACGTTACTCAAAAACCACCCTAGTGCGCACAGAGTATTATGAAAACCGTTCATAATTTTAAATTAGTAATTTGTTAGGTTAAGTAAAGAAACTTCTTCTTTAGGTGCCGCTGTGGAGTTTGGCAAGCATCACTGCTATTCATATTTTTGAAGCTACTACTCTAAACCATGGAGTAGACATACACCAAAACCACTCCCTCAGTTTGCGAAGCCAATAGATACGCCGTCGTTCAACATTTCTTGTGTCCTGAACCTTCCCGTCTTTTTTTTTATCGTTCACCTCCTGAGTAGGGTTTTACCCTCTTTCATATCCTAAGAATATCGGCGAGGATGTCATAATCCCCGTCAACGTTGTCCAAGTACTGAATAATACATTTTTATATTTCACAGAACCTTTTAGAAAACGCGGCAGTGCTGCCACGGACGTTATTGCATTTCTGCAAACAACTACTACCTATGTATGTGGCCCGGCCAAATATACTTAAATAAATTAATAAATAAGTATACCGACCTGCGGGATTGAACCCTAGACCTTCTGACCGCCAGCAAGTACTCAGGCAGCTGCAATAGTTGGTATTTTTTGCCCTATCATTTCATAACTCAGATATTCGATTTTTCGCCGTTGAACGGTAAGTAAAATTTCTCGATCTTTGTTCATTCTTTGCACCACTTCAACGTCCGTGACTTTATCGACCCAAGGTATTCTAAGTATCCTTCTATATACTCACATTTCGAATGCCTACAATTTATTGATGTTATTTTTGTTTAGCACCTACGCCTCTACCCCGTAGAGCAGAACCGAGAAAGCGTCTCATCTAACTAATCTCATTTTTAGGTCTAAGTTTATATCGTGGCTTGAGAAGAAGTTTTTCATCTTCACAAACGTAGCCCATGCTTACCTAATTCTCGCTCCAATTTCTTCTGGGATGTCGTTATTGTTATTGACAATAAACATATTTATGTACACGTTGAACGGGATCATTATGAATGAGGCGTCTTCCATTTGCTGATTTTTTGATATTATCATAAATTTGATTTTGTTTATATTAAGTGTCAATCTTTTTCCTTCACTGGCTTCAACTACTCCGACAAAAATTCTTTGCAAATCCTCCAGAGTTTCCGCAATTAGGACAGTGTCATCTGCGCATATAATATTGTTGACTGGTTTGCCATTAATTCTTATTCCGTATGTTATCTCTATCATCTATAGAAAATTTGACACGCATCATTGCTCTCTGATCGCTATAGGGGTTGATTATTATTCTTATCTTCTAAAGAAACATTCACTACTTTTTTTTCCTCAATTCACAAATTTTTTTTTTAAATTTTCCCAAATATCAGCCTTAGAGATACGAGTGCTAACAGTGCTGCCAAATGTTCATATTTTTTTAAAGAAACATTATATTTGGTTAAAACAGCTATTCTTAAAACAATCGTATTTTCAAGTGAAAACAATACGAATTCTGGGGTAAGATTTTTTAATGGTATTATTGTAAATATTATTCATAAACAAGGTGTAATTTAAAACAAAATAAAAAGTTTTTACTGTGTCCAATAAAAAACCGTACTTAATAAATCCACTCAAGATACGCTTTGTTATTCAAATTTCAACTTGAGTCAAAGTTATCTTTCTAGTGTAGTTCGTTTCTGTAAACAATTTTCTCTATCATCTATAGAAAATTCTTAGAATATATTGCAGGATAATAGAATATAAACACAATATTTACCTAATCTGCAATGTTGAATAATGAATGACTTCATTGTTTGAACACAAAACAATAGGTAATAATGACATTTTTGCGAATAGTGCAATTACTTGGGAAAACATTAAGTTCCTGTAAAATTATTTACAGAAATTCTACAAAAAAACTTTAAAAAAAAAACAGGACGTATTTAAGAAATTCGCTTATATATCTAATTTTTAATTTATTTGCAGTTCATCATTTCCCGTCATTCCATTCCATATCCTTCTGTCTATATTCTATATCTTGATTTATACTGAGCTCCTTGGTGGCTGGGTTTAACTCCGCGAATCTTTTTAATTCGTCATAATATTGTCATGGCAGTTCTAGTTTTTCTTTTCTTACCTCAGGCTCATCTTGTAACTGACAGTTAAATTCCTTTGTATATTGGAGCTCTCCAATGCCATTTGAGGCAGTTAATTTGTTTAATTATGCCCTTACCTTAAGTTCTCTGCCATTGGTTGGTTTTATGGTTTGTGTTATATTTCCACATCTATAACCTTGTTTCGGAGAGAACGTTGTTCATTGTAGATTTTAGCTTAGATGGTATCTTCATGTTCATCAAATAATTCCAATTTATTTTTATTATTTTTAAATTTCCTGATCTTAGCCATTCTTGTTAAGTATTATTATTTGTTCAAAGATATATATATATATATATATATATATATATATATATATATATATATATATATATATATATATATGTTCTCGATGGCCAGACGTTGTCTTTAAGGAATGAGTGCGCTTGAATTTGTTGATTTGATATAATTCTAGTTGTACTCGGAACAACCTATAATATCATCATAATCTTCTTTCTTTTTCTTCCAGCCATTCTCTCTCTCCTCTGGATATAGGCCTCTCTCGTGTGCTTCCATATGTCCTTGTTTTGAGCAATTTGATACCAAATGATCCCTGCTGATTTTTTAATGTCGTCATACCAACGTTGTTGGGGTCTGCCAGTACTTCTTTTTTTCCCCCATGGTCTCCATCTGGTCACTTTTCCGCTCCAGTTATCAGTATTTCTGGCCACATGGCCAGCCCAGTTTCACGTGAGGGAAGATATCCTCTAAATTATGTTGTGGACCCCTGTTTTTCTCCTGATCTAATCGTTTAATTTGCAGTCCCTAAATGATACACCCAGGATTTTTGCTCTCTGATGAAATTTTCTAATTATTTTCCGCGTCAAAACCCAAGTTTCGCTACCATATATTATTACTGGTAGAATGCATTCATTATATAATTTACTTTTAAGTTTTAAAGGCATTTTGGACTGAAAGACTTGCTTCATTTTACCGTAAGCCGCCCATTCCAGGCGTATCCTTCGATTGACTTCCAGTTCTTGATTCAATTTTCTGAGTGTAACTTCCTGTCCCAAATATACATATGAATCCACCCTTTCCACTTGTCCGTGTATGGATATTAAGTCATTAATGGTTGTTTGTTCATTCGTCATGAATTTGGTTTTGTGATGTTCATTTCTAAACCGATCTTCTTTGCTTCACTTTGTAATTCCTGGAGCATTTCTTTCAATTCGATTTTATTTTCGCCAAAAAGTGGGATGTCATCAGCAAATCTTAAGTTGTTGAGTCTCTCTCCGGATATGTTAAGTCCCCTGTTTTCCCAGTAAAGGCTCTTGAAGATATCTTCTAGTACCTGGGTGAATATTTTGGGTGATATGATGTCACCCTGTCTAACATCTCTCTTTATTTTTACTTCCTTGGTATCCTCGTGTAATTTCACTTTCAGTTTTGATTGTTCATTGATTTTTGACAGTATGTTAATGTACCTTTGATCGACTCTTGCGTTTTTCATCGGTTTCTTAATTGCCCAGTATTCCACTGTCAAAGGCTTTTCTGAAATCGACAAGTGCCATCCAGGCTGTGATACTGTATTCAGTTACCTTTTCTATTAGTTGCCTGACCGTGTGTGGATGTTCGATTGTGCTAAATCTTTTTCGGAAGCCTGTTTGTTCTTTGGATTGGTAATTTTCAAACTTCTTGTCTAATCGGCTTGTGATTATTCTCATGAATAGTTTATATATTTGCGATAGAAGAATTATTGGCCTATAGTTCTCCAAATTGCTAGGATCTCCTTTTTTATATATCAATATAATTATGGCAGTTTCCCAATCTCTTGGTATCATTCCTTCGATTAAACATTTATTGAAGAGTTTTTTAAGCTCTTTGATTAATCGCGGTCCTCCCTCTTTTAGGATTTCCGGCAGGATGTCGTCTTCTCCTGCTGCTTTTCCATTTTTAATTTGGTTAAAGGCTTTTTCAACTTGTTCAACTTCGATGTCTCGTAGATCTTCGGAACCGATATTAAGTATCCTTCGGTTGCCCTCTCTTGATCTTCTCAGAGTTTCCCCATTGGCTTTCGACCCGTATATCTGTATAGAATGTTTCTGCCACTTTAAGTATTTGTCGTCTTTCTTCTATAGGGTTTCCATTTTTGTCTATTAGTTTGTTAATCTTCCTTTTGTGTGAGTTTTCCTTTCTGAATATGTTCAAACCCCTATTCTGTTGTATCAGTTCTTCTATTCATTTCTCCTTGTATTTTCTAATTTCCTATTTTGCCATTCTTCTTGCAGTTCTGTTGATTTCAGCATATTCCACCGTATTTCTTTTATTCGACCTTATTAGTTCTCTCCGTTTCTCCAGTAGTTGTTTTGTTTTTTTTTTATCAATTTATCCTTTCTTTGTTCCTAGAGACGGACAGGTGTCTTTCTTTTGACTTTACCAAGTAGATCGGGGCGCCATTTCATGGAAATTTACTTGAATTAGCGAACGGCCTTATTATAGGTGCTCTATTAATTTTGTTGGGTAATATTTTGTATACATGTACTTAATACCTAAAGAAAAAAGATTGTGTGTTTGCATTTGGTTTCTTTAGGGAAGAGCCGTGAGAATAACCGGCTTTTACAGCGTTCTGTGGAGTAATGAGATAAATTAAAACGAAAATGTTTTATCTGTGGAATAATAATCAACAGTCGGTTACTCTATGGTAGTGGTATTCGCAAAAATATATTATATATGTATATATATATATATATATATATATATATATATATATATATATATATATATATATATATATATATATATATATATATATATATATATATATATATATATGTATATGTATATATATATATATATATATATATATATATAAATATATATATATATATGTATATATATATATATATATATATATATATATATATATATATATATATATATACCTATGATATGTAGTTTTGAATTTTAATTGGAATATTAAGAAACTGTGCTGATTTGGGCTCAATACCGGCCCAAATTTGAAAATGGATTTCAAAATACTTCGAAAACACTAAAGTAAAAATGTAACTTCCTAATATAACCAAAACTTTTCTCTGATGATCTTATTTTACCCCAAAAAACCTACAACCTTTGTAGGTAAAGTTTTTTTTATGGTCTCAATTTTCGGAAATATTTATCACGGCGTGTTTGCCATATTTTGGATATTCAACAATATTTTACTCGAAAACTAAAACTTTAAAGAAATTACGTGAGAGACGAAAAAATACTTGCTTTTGTTCGTAGAATCTTCACGAATTTTTTTCAGAATTTTTGAAGCACTTTTTAACAATTCGTTATTTTGATCTGTATTTTTTTTTTTTTTTTTTTTTCCGATTTTTTCGTTCTAAAACAATTTGCCGGTACAAAAATCTTATTTTTAGGACAAAAAATTTCTTTCTTATACGTTTTCGATGTAAAATTTCCCGCAGAACATCCCATTATAAGATTTTAAAAATTTTTAAACGGGTAATTATTAAACTCAAAATAAGTAAATTTTTTAATGAAAACACATGAAAAAAAATTGTAAAAAATATAGGTCAAAATAACAGTATCAAGTAGCAGGAGCAGCAAGAGCACTTGAAAAGACCAAATGAGATTTTGGCGAAGTAGAAATAGACATTATAAGAAGATGACCTAGAATTTCCAGAAAGGACACGATAAAAGAGAAAATGGGAATTGAAGGAAGAATAACGTAAGACATCGAACAAAAACAACTCAAAAGGAATAGAGATGTAAATAGAATGAGCAATAGAAAACTCCCAAAACTTACGATGAAGTGGCAACTAAGATTTCGCACTTCAGCAAAAGTTGGAGTTACAAAGGTAGTGTGTTTAAGAAACCTTTAAGATAATACATCAACAATATGGACTGGAAATTGAGGATCAGATAGCAACACAAGACACCACAAAAACATACATATATTTGTATTTGAAAAATATAATGAATCTTCTTTTTTGGAAAATAATTTAGTTGTTCTTAATTTAAATGGCATGTCTTTATAAAACAGCGTAAATTTAAAAAAAAATAGTAAACAACCTTGACATTGGCTCAAATAGACTGCGGTAATTGACAAGAATAGCACTTTAATTAGATAATTGTAAAATTACTTGATCTGGTATGTCATAGTCGGTTATGGTCTGGTGATTACAGCCGGCATAGAAAAATAACAACAGAAGTTTTTAAAAAGGACAGTCGTAAACATTCTGAAACACTAATTTCTTAATTTATACGAATTACAGATGTACGTGATTCGAAAAAAGGAAACAGCTAATTTTATCCATCTTTTTGTAAAAGAATGAGTTTACATTTAAAATTTTTTTTAAGTATTTTGTTAAAATTAACCAACATATTGATTAATTTATTAACTTATGCTCTAGTAATATACAAAGGCTCTATTTATATTTTACCACTATTTTTCGATAAGATTTACGTTAAAAAATTATTTTCTATCCCAATACAAGTATAGTAATAATACGACGATACGACGATTGTATGACAAGTATTACGAGGCTGGTTTGAAAAGTCCGCGTAAAAATAAAAACTACTTATGTGTTTGGGCTAAACCTTTTTTATTTTTCGACATAGTCTCCTTTTAGGCTTATACACTTCGTCCAACGATGTTCTAGTTTGTTGATCCCTTCCAAATAATAGGATTTGTCCAAGTCTGCAAAATATCCATTAGTGTCTGCAATCACCTCCTCGTTGGAATAAAATCTTTATCCCGCCTGCCATTTCTTCAAATTGGGGAACAAATAGTAGTCCAAGGGAGCCAAGTCTGGAGACTAGGGTGGATGTGAAACGAGTTGGAATCCTATTTCCATTAATTTTGCGACCACAACTGCTGAGGTGTGTGCTGGTGCGTTGTCGTGATGGAAAAGGACTTTCTTGTGGGCCAATCGCGGGCGTTTTTCTTGCAGCTCGGTTTTCAAACGGTCCAATAACGATGAATAATATTCACCTGTTATAGTTTTACCCTTTTCCACATAGTCGATGAGGATTATCCCTTGCGAATCCCAAAAGACAGTCGCCATAACCTTTCCGGCCGAAGGAACGGTCTTCGCCTTTTTTGGTGCAGATTCCCCCTTGGTAACCCATTGTTTAGATTGTTGTTTGGTCTCAGGAGTATAGTAATGTATCCATGTTTCATCCACAGTGACGAAATGACGCTTAAAGTCCTCCGGATTCTTCTGGAACAGCTGCAAACCATCCTTGCAACACTTCACACAATTCCGTTTTTGGTCAAGCGTGAGCAATCGCGGCACCCATCTTGCGGATAGCTTTCTCATGTCCAAATGTTTATGCAAAATATTATGTACCCATTCAGTCGAGATGCCCACAGCACTAGCAATCTCACGCACCTTAACTCTTCTGTCATCCATCACCATATCATGGATTTGATCAATGATTTCTGGAGTCGTAACCTCCACAGGCCGTCCAGAACGTTCAGCGTCACTTGTGCCCATATGGCCAGTCCGAAAATTTTGAAACCACTTATAAACTGTTCTAATCGAAGGTGCAGAGTCACCATAATGTTTATCAAGCTTCTTTTTCGTCTCCTGAGGCGTTTTGCCTTTCATAAAGTAATGTTTAATCACCACACGAAATTCTTTTTCGTCCATTTCTTGAAAATCACTCGACTTCCTTGATTCACACTAATGCCAAACACAAAGAAATAGACCAATATGGCTGAAACTTGGTGTGCGTTCATTCAAGAGATGCTACTAACTAAACATGACCTCGATACGCGCCGGTGGTATCATCTCTCGGACTTTGCACGGACTTTTCAAACCAGCCTCGTATATTTTTCACAAATATAACGTTTCACAAGAATCCTGTCGGTTTTTCAAGTCACTGCATGATTTAGTTTGTGAGTGGCAGCCATTTAAATAGAAAAAATTAAATATCGAGCAGTGTTAAAACATTTGTTTTTAAAAAAGAAAACGAAAGATGAGATAAAAGCGGAACGCAGCAGTTTATGGAGACTCTTCACCTTCGTTACTGACCATAAAATATTGGAAAGGTGAATTTAAACGCTGCCGTACAAGCATTTTTGATGAAGAAAGTCCAGGTCGTCCAAATGAGGTTACCACATCAGATGCTGAGAGTGTGAGCATCTGAATTGAACGGATGCAAAACATTTTAACAACTGATTTGGATATGAGAACGCTTTCCGCATGATGGATGCCATGATTGACGACCATAAACACGCCGTGTATCAACTTCAAAAGAATGTTTGGCGATGTTAAAGGAATGATTTTTGACGTCGATTAATAACCGTGGAAACATGGATTCATCACACTACAGTAGAGACTAAATAGCAATCCAAACAGTGGATTTTCCGTGGCGAACTGGCGCCAAAGAAGGCAAAGGCGATTTTATCGGCCAACACAGTGCTTTGCGATGCACACGGCATAATCCACGTCGGTTACCTTTAAAAGAGCGAAACGATTAATGGAGAATATTATGTCAACTTACTGGATCGTTTCAACCATGCTGCTAAAGAAAAACGTCCGTATTTGGCGAAGAAAAAAAATCTTTTTCATCAAGTCGCGAGCACACTTGTCATCGTCATGACAAAATTCAATGAGTTAGGATGCGAATTACTTTTGCATCCACCATATTCGCCAGATTTAGCTCCTATTTTCGAATAGGAAAAAATGGCTCGGCGGAAAAACATTTTGAAGGGTTGGAGAAATCGTATTTTTCAAATGGGATAAAGAAGATAGAAAAACGTTGGACTAAGTGGATCGAGCTAAAAGAAAATATTGAAAAATAAAATAAATTTTACACATAAAAATGTTTTTTTCTTGTCAAGGCCAGGTACTTATCATACAACCCTCGTATAAATGATGTATTTATTTAGAAAGAAAGGAAAAATATCATTATAAACTACTAAAATTGCAGTTTTTAACTGTTCTCTCATCTGTCAATCCATCTCAGGTCGCGTCTCACCGTATCACAGCTCTTCAGCTAAGCTAGGATCGACGGAAAAAAAGAAACCTAAATTACTTATTTTTTAAAAATTATTATACTAAATTAACTTAACTCTACAGTTATATCTAAAAAAGAGAAAAAATACCTGTTTACAGATCTACCTCAACAATGGCATTTGCATACGAATAAGAAGTTTTTAAATTTTTAACATAAAAGGATAGAAATGGAACCAAATTAATGACGTCATGAATCCCAATAAGAACCGTGATATATATATATAACCACGAAGAGCTAGTTTTATAATGCAACTGAAGCAACAGCTGCTATCGCGACAGGTGACAACTCTACGAGTTTTGTCGGTCGTGAGTAAAGTTCACTTATTTTATGTAGAAAATGTTTTCATTTTTCCTTTTTCGGACTTTACATCATGTTTTGTGTGCTACTGGATTTACAATTTGGTTATAAAAAGGATTTTTTACACGATATCGTGCCTTTAATGAAACTATAATAAAAGTTAAACAATTCTTTTAACGGAATTATAGTGATCCGTGGCATTACCAAAAATTTCGGCTTTGAATAGACAATTATTTGGGAAGGTTAGATTTCGGCTCTTTTATGTAATAATTTCTTTATTTAAAACACTGAAAATCAAATGCAGTTTATTTCTATAGTATCAAAAGCTTTTTCAAACTGAAATAGGTCATGAATTAGAACATAAAATAATAATAATAATAATAATAATAACAGACTGTCTGTACATCAGACGGGGTATATTTCAGGGAGACTCGCTCAGCGCTCTATGGTTTTGCCTCTGTCTCAATCCACTCTCAAATATACTAAACAGAACAGAGCATGGCTTCAATATCAGACACCAAAAAGGGAATCAACATAAAATAAACCACCTCCTATATATGGATGACATAAAACTCTAACGCTGCCACAAAAACACAGCTGAAAGAACTCCTCAAAATCACAGAAATATTCACCTTAGATGTCAATATGGAATTTGGTATAAGTAAATGCAAAGTGCTCCACATCAACAAAGGCCAATGGAAGTACCACCATGAGACAGAAACCATCAATAATGAAACACTCGATAACATGTTTGACAAAGAAACATACAAATATCTAGGCTTTCAACAAAGCACCAAACTCAACCATACTCACATCAAAACAGAGCTCAGAACCGAATTCAAGAACAGACTGACGAAACTTTTACAAACAAAACTCAACTCCAAATATCTCACTAAAGCCATCAACACGTTCGCTATACCTATACTCACATATTCATTTGGTATCATCAAATGGTCACAAACAGACTTAGAAAATATTCACATCCTTATACGGTCTCAATTCACCAAATACAGGAAATTACACCCCAACGCATGCAAAGAAAGACTTACCATCGAGAGGAAGGCAGGAGGAAGAGGAATTGTAGACATCAGATCATTACACACAAAACAAATACAAGCACTTAGGAAATTCTTTCACACCAAGCAAACCAGCCTCCACACAGCAACAGTCAAAGCAGACAAAAACTATACCCCACTCGACTTATCCCGGGTAGACCACCCAGCAGATACACACAGTCACATCCAATTACAACAGGAAAAGATGAAAACGTGGTCAGAAAAAACACTTCACGGAAAACACAGATACCACATAGAGCAAGACCACGTAAATAAAAAACAATCATACACCTGGTTACGGGATGGGCAGCTATTCCCAGAAACAGAAGGCTTCTTACTTGCCATCCAGGATAAAGTCATATTAACCAGAAACTACCAAAAGCATATTATCAAAGACCCAACTATTACAGAAGACAGATGCAGAAAATGCCACCAACAGAAAGAAACGATCGAACACATAACAAGCGGATGTAAAATATTAGCCGGAACGGAATACACAGCCAGACATGACTCAGCGGCAAAAGTAGTTCACCAAGCACTAGCCACCACATACAAGCTCATAGAAAACACAGATCCCTACTACAAATATACACCAACATCCGTACTTGAAAATAAAGATTACAAACTCTACTGGGACATCAGTATCCATACAGATAAAACAGTCTCCGCCAATAGACCCGATATTACTTTTCAGTGCAAAAAAGAAAAAGTCACCTATCTAATTGACATAGCTGTCCCCAACGACACAAACATCCAAACGAAATACACAGAAAAAATTTCCAAATACACAGACCTTGCAACGGAAATAAAAAGGCTATGGAAACAAGAAAAAGTCATCATTGTCCCCCTCATTATATCAGCCACAGGCCTTACACCAATAACATTCACACCACATTTAGTACAATTAGGACTCAACACAAACATACACAAAAACATTCAGAAGTCAGTGATTTTGAAAACATGTAACATTGTCAGGTCATTCCTTAATACACAATGGTAATACGTTTGTGCTGACTTGGTTTGCGCCCGTCAGCCAAACATGGAACCACATTGACCAAATGTGAGAAAGAAGAACTTTTTTGTAAAATAACACTCACACACCAAATCAACAAAGCCATTCTACGACCACACACATTTCCCACTTTCCTCACACAAGGAATAACATACATTAAACCCAAAAGCTCAGACACCACAAACCCGTCAAACTACCGACCTATCACCTGTCTTCCAACCCTATACAAGATCATCACAGCCACAATTTCGAAGAAAATAGAACAACACCTAACAGACAACAATATTCTCACAGAAGAGCAGAAGGGATGCAGGAAAAATAGTCAAGGATGCAAAAAGCAGCTGATTATACATAGTGTGATTATGGGACAAACCAGAAAAGAACACAGAAACCTTCACATCGGTTACATAGACTATAAAAAAGCCTTCGACTCCATACCCCACAGCTGGTTAATCAGGGCCCTAGAAATCTATAAAATCAACCAACACCTCAGGCAGTTTCTCGCGCAAATTATGAAAACATGGAAAACCAAAATACGCCTAGAAACACAAACCGAACGGATCCAAACAGAAGAGCAGTACATCAGACGGGGTATATTTCAGGGAGACTCGCTCAGTGCTCTATGGTTTTGCCTCTGTCTCAATCCACTCTCAAATATACTAAACAGAACAGAGCATGGCTTCAATATCAGACACCAAAAGTACACAGACCTTGCAACGGAAATAAAAAGGCTATGGAGACAAGAAAAAGTCATCATTGTCCCCCTCATTATATCAGCCACAGGCCTTACACCAATAACATTCACACCACATTTAGTGCAATTAGGACTCAACACAGACATACACAGAAACATTCAGAAGTCAGTGATTTTGAAAACATGTAACATTGTCAGGTCATTCCTTAATACGGAATGGTAATAGCGTTTGTGCTGACTTGGTTTTGGCCCGTCAGCCAAACATGGAACCACATTGATCATGTGAGAAAGAAGAACTTTTTGTAATAATAATAATAATAGCCCTCAGGGGCTAGGGGAATCCCAGGATTCTCCTAGTACGGGCATTGACGATCCCGAGGTACCTGAGTCATGTGCTGTCTTGTGTTGTCCAGATTATGTGTAACAAAAACGCAATCTTAAGGTGTTTACCGTGCCGAGAAGATGAATGGCTCAGCGTTTATGAGTCGCGAACGGTTCCCCCGGATACCGGGCGCCCTCCGGGAGTAAGTAGCCTTGCTGTGGCATCCAGGCTCTGCCGCAGTCAACCCCTCTTTCCTAGGATACTCGTGGGAATACTATGTCAAAGAATAATAATTATAGTAATGATAATGGAAGGGTGTTGCGGAGGCGGACCCCTGTCGTACAAACAGCTAAAGCAACACCACAACAACAACAACCACAGACGACCCAAACAACCGCCTCAGCCGAAACTACTCCCGATAGTTTTTTACCAGATCGGACATTGTAGGTGATGGAAATTGCCTTTTCCGTGCAGTTAGCTTACACTTGTATGGCCACCAAAACCATCATGAGAAACTCCGAGAGGTTGCTCTAAGATATTTACAACAAAACTGGTCGGAACTTCACACATTTTCATTAATTGAAGTCGACGATATAAAAGACTTCAATAACAAACACAAACATACACAAAAACATTCAGAAGTCAGAGATTTTGAAAACATGTAACATTGTCAGGTCATTCCTTAATACACAATGGTAATGCGTTTGTGCTGACTTGGTTTGCGCCCGTCAGCCAAACATGAAACCACATTGACCAAATGTGAGAAAGAAAAACAAAAATAATCATAATAATAATATTCAGGAATTATAACGTGAAATAATAATAATAAAATATATGAAAAATCCCAATGCTGTAACAGAGTAAAACAAGTTGTTTCATTATATTCAGAAAAAACATTTTGGTTGTGGACCAACTACATCAACTCCCGCTTCATGGAAGGACCTCAGTACAACACTCAAGTCTCATCACCTATTATAATTCGCCAAAAAGAAACACTCATCGTTCTCTAAAGCATCTAAATGTTTTTCATCGCCAGTTCCTGCCCTGGTGTAAGAAGCTCATGCAATTTTTTCTTTATTCCTTATTAAGTACTGGGATTTTCATCCGTCGCTTTGACGGCAGTAAATCTTCAACAAACCTAATCATTGCCTTAGTTCTTGTCTCAACTGCCCTTCCTGATCGGGGTTACCCTGAATTTCGTTTCGATCCTATTAAAACTGTTGAGTCCAAAATTTTACTCGAAAATAAAATGGGCAGTTATTGCCGTATGACATCATTTTCTTGATTAGATAGAAAAGTTAAGAAACAAAAACCCAGCAAAGTACAAGCCGGACTTGCGCAATAAGTGTTCCGTACGGTGATTGCTTTTAAAATAAAAAAATGGTGTTACCCTAAATGAGTTTTCAACAAAGTTTGTTTCCGATTTTTGTTGAAAACTGATTACCTTAAAATTTCTCTTTTTTTATATTCCAGATAAATTATCAGAGATCATGCACTCTTGATAATTTTCTCCAATTTAACAGTGTGGAATTTTTTCAAAATTT
>CM032453.1:39695133-40175133 GCA_019049505.1 Pachyrhynchus sulphureomaculatus | reverse complement strand
AAATCCATTTAATAAAAAGTTAGAAGTTTAATCACGTGTTATTTTTAATCGACTTACCAACCAGTAAAGCAACGGTCGGTTGCAACACCTGAACGTAAAAGCCCTGTGAGTTTAGCCGAATCAGCAGCTCATCTACCACTGAGTTCCAGAGAAGTTACGATAACATATCTCCCTGTGGGCATCCTTGGCTCGCCTTTGATTCTATGGTATCTCCATATAGCTTGGCTTTTATTCGCCGATATAAACGCATGTTATTTATCCACCTGCTTGAGGTGCCGTCGATATCATGTCTTTGTAAAGCTGCAAGCTGATTATTTGTATGTACTGTAGTTCTTCTAAATACTCAGAGTATACATCTTATGCTAACGTAAGCCAGCGCTGTAATCTAGAGTTGTACATAGCGGTCTAACTAATTATACATGAGAATATTTTTGTTTCGTTTACGCTCTTTCATGTGTTCAGTAGAATAAGCTGTTCGGTTTTAGAAGAATTCTGAAAGTAATAGGAATCTTTAACAATACTTTAGCCCAGGATCATGCTGATGATATGATTCATCACAGTCAACTACAAATTTTATTTTAAACCTTTATTAATAGTACAATAGATTCCTCCAAATCATACAGACTGTACGCACACAATCCATAATAATGTATTATTCATCCGAGGCTAACGTAATGTTTGAAATTTGCTATTGGCCACCGATTGAATTATTGGCAACTATTCGATATTTGCCTTCGGTATTAAATAGACCTGTTGCCGTATTAAACCTAATAATAAAGTTGATGTTATAGGTGAATCATTAATTTATTTTTAACTACAAAACCAACAATAATTTGTTTTTACTGTGAGTATTAAATGCACCTGATAGTGTATGATTTAAGTTAATAATAGTGATTTGTGCCATGAAAAATTGGCGATCATAAATGTACAGTAATGTTTATTATTAGATTTTTGTCCGTTCCATAGTTCTTCTACGCCTTACTTAAGATCTCTCTGATTTTTATAGGGTATGTGATCAGTATAAATAAGAGCTGTAGACCTTGTAGACTACACCAAAAGAGATATATCAGAAAAATCCAGAGAATAGTACCGGACCGGAAATACTCAAACAAAAGATCATCTACGCTGTGAAAGCTTTAAAAGACATAAAATTCTCCGAGATCGTATGAGTTACCTTTTGAGCTGTAAATAATCTCAAACTTTAAAATTTATCTTAACCATTTGTATTATCAATTTAGAACAGATTACTCAATTTTGCTGGTCAAGTTACAAGTAATTTGCACTTCTGGTTGATGTAAACCTAGTACGCCTTCAAAATATATATGTATATATATATATATATATATATGTATATATATATATATATATATATATATATATATATATATATATAATATATATATATATATATACATATATACATATATACATATATACATATATATACATATATATATATATATATATATATATATATATACATATATACATACATATATATATATATAATAGTATATATATATATATATATAATATATATATAATATATATATATATATATATATATATATAAATATATATACATATATATACTGTTATATACATATATATATATATATATATATAATATATATATATATATATATATATATATATCTACATATATACATATATACATATATATATATATATATATATATATATATATATATATATATATATATATATATATATATATATATATATATATATATATATATATGAATCAGAAGAGGGATTATCGGGTGTCGGTCCGTATGAGGATATGAAACTCAATTATTTCGAACCACTCAATATTTCGTCAATTTATTGTTGATATCATCAGGAGTTAACTACAAAACAAATCTTTACTAGTTACGTGTACACAATTCTACAATAACTTATTATTGATATATATATATATATATATATATATATATATATATATATATATATATATATATATATACATATATATATATATATATATAATATATATATATATATATATATATATATATATATACATATATATATATATATATATATATATATATATATATAATATATATATATATATATACGTATATATATATATAATATATATATATATATATATATATATATATATATATATATATATACATACATATATATATATATATATATATATATAGTCTTTGACAACTAAATCATTATAACACACACAACATTCAAAAAAAAAAAAACATTTCAAAAGTTTATAAATTATCAAAAAATCGTACCATCAACAAAAAAAAATAATCTAAAAAACCCTTACTAATTATAAAATACATAGGAAAATAAGAGCTAATCCATTATAAACTTCAAAGTAAAACTCCTGATGATGTCAACAATAAATTGACGAAATATTGACTTGTAAGAAATAATTGAGTTTCATATCCTCATACGGACCGACGCCCGATAATCCTTCTTCTGATTTAAAATAAGCGTACGGTCGATAAAATTAGCCCTGAAATTATATATATATATATATATATATATATATATATATATATATATATATATATATATATATATATATATATATGAATAATTTAGAGGGACTGCGGTACAAAAATGGCCCTGTTAACTTTTTATTGTGACAGTCTAGCTTTCGAGAGAAATATACTCACTAAAAATTATAATAAAAAAGATTCAATTTCATTCAAATTGTAAGTTTAAAATACGGAATTTCAAAGCCTTAGGTAATAATGGAGGTTCTGACATTTAGGGTTAATTCATAGTAAAAAAAATTCGGAAATAGGAACTTTTTAAAACTTTTAAAATAATTTAAAACTTATATTAAACATTATAAAAGTTTGGCAAGGACATTCTTTACAAAGCTAAAAAGACTTAAAAAGAGAAAAATCTTCACTCGTGCCATGTCTTCATTTTGTTACACTAATCACAGTTCAATGACAATTTGATGAATGTCACTTATGACTTTTTTGGGTAAAGAAGAGAACTGTAATGTCGGTCGAGAATGGACCCGAAAGTCTATCTTAAGATACAGAGATTTACTGAAGAAAAAAACCCACAAAAATGAAAAAAGCAAAAAAAAAGTTTACAATTCGGCTTTATATATAAATTCCTTGTTGCAGTTGTTCAACAACCTATTTTTGCATTTTTTGACCTCAGCTCCGTTAAATTATTCTCTTTTTATATATAAATATATATATATATATATATATATATATATATATATATATAATGTATATATATATATATATATATATATATATATATATATATATATATATATATATATATATTTCTCAAAGCATGTAAGAAAGTTCTTAGAAATTTTATTTTGCGAAAAAAAATATGAAGTTTTAACCCCTAATCATGATTATCAAACTCGAAACAACAATTTTCAAATGATCTTGAGACACACAACCACAATTTGTACAACCTTACTAAACTATGACGTCATTGTGTTACATAATAAACTATTGACGGACATCAATAGATTTAGAAAAACATAATTTACAGGACCAATTAAACCCCTACATACAAGACGCATACTATCCCATCAGTGAATTTGTGGAATAACTTGGAACATCTGAAACGGACGGGGCCCACTCTTCTCTAATTTGTCAATATATCCCAAGACACGTTTCGCCGTAACACTGCGCATCAGTTGGGCTAGGAACGACACACAAGAGAGCAGGATTTTCTAGTACTTATCCAGGTACTTACGCAACCTGGATGAATACTAGAAAATTCTGTTGCTTGGGATAGATTGGCAAATGAGAGATCAGTGGGTAAACTGCTGAAAATTTAGGTCGAGTCCATTTTCAGTTCTTTTACATTTAACCATATATATATATATATATATATATATATATATATATATATATATATATATATAGTATATATATATAAGTATATATATATATATATATATATATATATATAATATATATATATATATATATATATATATATATATATATATATATTATTATATATATATATATATATATATATATATATATATATATATATATATTATTATATATATATATATATATATATATTATATATATATATATATCAAAAGGGGTTTACCTCCGGGATTGCCCTTAGCATTACAGAGTGAACAAAAAGGTTTTAACGTTCTTAGTAACTGTAGTTTTATTCTAATATTGAGCTTTTGATGCTAAATCGTACATCATCTTCAAGACTGAATATTTACAGCTGGTTCTCTTTCGAATGAGAATTCGATCTATATCAGTTGAGGGAAAGGAAGTGTTGACACATGGTTTTAAACAATAATTTATGCAGAACTTTCTCTTATAAATATAAATTCACACAATAACTCACAAGTTTGTTTTCTTAATTGTTAAAATAATAGAGAATCATACTTAGTAATTATTAAATTGTTATAGTCACAACAAAAAATTTTTAAAACGGACAACGTGTAGTAATTTTTAATTTAGATAAATGTCACTCCTGCCGGAAACAATGAGTTTTACTAAAAAATTTAAGATCTTTTCGGTCACCCTTATTCCTAAGGACCATTTCTATGTTAAACCCCCTTTTGGTTGTTAACAGTAAGCCCTTTAACATTCCTTTTATATATATATATATATATATATATATATATATATATATATATATATATATATATATATATATATATATTCCACAACTTGCACTAGGTGTATAAATTTCAAAGAAGATTATGTGGAATAAGTAATTTTTGCTTATGAGATTTGCTTATTTTTTCTATCGGGCTAGAGACGGGCCCTTCTTGTCATTAGTTTTGTACTATTTTGTTTAATTAATTATTCAAAAAGCTTATTATTAACTGTTTTTATTTTGGTTCTTTAAACAATTTCTTCTACAAATACGTACAATCTGTCAAGTAAGAACGTATCCGCGATAATTCATATTTCAAAAAGAATCGGTAGAGGGAACCTTTGTCTACCACGCATTTTAGTAAAAGTATCAGTCGATTCCGAACTTTCGTCGAAATCACGTAAAATCCAAAATGAATTATTTGTTTACGTGTCGGTTTGAGGTAGTCTTTCTTTGTTTCCATCCAAAGGGGCATGAAATGACATATTCCTCGGCCGCTAAATATATTAAAAGTTGGTATCGTTTGTTAAGAAGTGAGTAAATCATTTTAACGAGACGAAAAATGTCGACGACTTGTCAAAACGTGGCTCGGTAGGCAATCACTCCGAAAGCCGAAACACCAATCGTGTCTTTGTTTTTACGGGATTCGAAATTGACGCTGCATCAAGGAGTCGCCAAATTGTGAAAATCGGGTTTGAATGGGTCCCATGAGAACATTCGACAACATCTTCGGGCTCATGATCTCAAATTCCGAAGCACGTTGAAGAAACCTTTGATGGGCGAAAATCACGTCGCGAAGCGGCACGCTTGAGCCCACTATAAGATACTAGAGTGGCTCTCACAATCGCCGGGCCCCAACCCTATTAAAACGTTTGGTCTGTTGTAAAGAGAAGGCTCAGAGGACTTTGACCCGTGAGATTTGAAAAATTTGCGTATGCAAGAAATCTCGTCTACAGCATGCCTCGAGGATGCCAGGCGATTATTGATGCAGGAGGCTATTGGACAACTTACTAAGGTAATTACGCCGTTATTAGCACACCAAAGAATACATTGATGGCAAAAAATGATCTCGAAACACATTTTTTTCAAGAATACGAGCGGTCACGTTCTTACTTGACAGACTGTAGTTCTGTATCTAGTGTAATCACATAAACTATCATAAGTATCATGAGGTAAAGAAAATATGCTAGAAATAATTTATATTTAAATTTAAAAAGTCACGACAGCTGACATAACAATTCACTATTCCTACGAACTTATTGTCGGCATGAAAAAAAATTCATGTGTAGGCATATAATTAGCAAATTAAACAATGATTTCTCAATCACTTAAAAAAGTTATTCTAAAATAGTTCTGTTGTTTACATTCCATATTTGTGGTATGAAGGTTAATTACCACTACATATTTTAATCACTACTATAGGATGTCTAATAACAATTACAGCTGTTGTTAATGTTCGTGATAGATTGCCTTTTTCAGTAACATATTTCAATAATATTGCTAATAAAAACTAATTAATAAAATAGATCTGGTCTATCTTCTTTTACGATAACAAAAAGACTAGGTTTAAATAGCTGGCATATTCTGAGAAGCTAAGCGCACTGCCGAGACTTATACTTTTAGGCAATGCGCTGCGTATAGAGTCTGTCAAGTAAGAGCATGTCCGCTATAATTTATTTTTGGTAGATGCGATTCTAGCGATTTAACAAAAAATCGGTAGAGGGAATTTTTGTCTACGACGCATTTTAGTAAAAGTATCAGTTGATTCCGAACTTTCGTCGAAATTACATAATATTGTTTTTGTAGAAATTGGATTAACCGAGCCAAAATATCAATGCGTATTCTGTGCAATTAAATCAGTAATATACCCCTATACTTTTCAGTACATTACTGCATTTGGCCAATCACAAATAAAGTAAATTTCATTGATGACTGGTGTCTAACGGATAGGTACCGAGATAAAATAATTTTATTTTATTTGATTATAATTAAACAAAAAAAATCTAGTAGTAAAAGTTTTACGTAGTAAATATTTGTTTTAAACTTTTACTACTAAATTCTAGACTGAGCTATATTGATTTATTGGCTATTAGACAGCTAAGAAGCTATAACTATTATGGATTACTGATTAAGAAAAAACGTAAAAATACGTATTGGATCTTAAGAGTGATCTTACACTACTAGAGGAGTAAATAAAACATGTGAGATTCAAGAAATAAAGAAAAAAATGAAAATGCCCTAAACCAAAGGGCAGTCAGTTTAAGTTTGAATACTAAATATTCATAAAATGAACCCAAATCCCAAAAATTGAATATATATATATATATATATACTATATATATATATATATATATATATATATATATATATATATATATTGTCGGAGACTGTCCCCTTGAACTTTTTACCTTCTACCTTCCCCGTTACTACAAGCTTTTCCATGGCATTCACTTTCCTCATAATGTGACCAAAATATTTCAGGTACTGTCTATTCATTTTGTTTGAAAATCGGCCATTTATATCAAGTTTTTCAAGAATAAATACATTAGTGCGGTGTTCGGTATATGATTCTCTGAGGATTCTTCCGACGCGTAAGTTGCTATGGGGAATAGTAAGGTTGAATAGCAATCTTAATTTTATATTTTTTGTGACAGGTGGATCTTTCCAGACCTTAGTGAGTTGATGCTCAAGTTCCTTGCTTTTGCCAAACGTCTTCTTACTTCTGCTTCACAACCACCATTGTTAGTTATGAGGGATCCCAAATAGTTGAAATGGTCTATAACAGTGAAACCAGCAATTTTATTTATGTGTAACAGATCTTCATTACGACTAACAATCATTACTTTGGTCTTCGCTCTATTAATTGTCAATCCATAGTTTTTGCTAGTGATTTCCAGGAGCTCTATAATTGATTCCAGGTGAAGTTGCAAGTATAACAGTATAATCCGCATATTTATGGTTAGTTAGCTTTTTTCCACCGATTGTCACACCCCCACTCCAGCCATCCAAAACAGAACTCATTATATGTTCACTATATATGTTAAAAAGTAAAGGTGACAGAATACAGCCATGTCTGAGGCCGGCTTCTACGATAAAGGGATCGGAAAAGAATTATTCAATTTAATTCTACCATTTGTGTTCTCATGCAAGAATTGGATAAGGTTTACAAGATGTATAGGTGTTCCCATGCTGATTAGAATTGACCAGACTTTGTTCCAATGTATGGAGTCGAAAGCCTTAGAGTAGTCTATAAAACAAATATATTTGGAATTCCCTGACTGTTTCTATTATCTGGCTTATGTTAAGAATTTGTTTTCTAGTCCCTCTTCCTGGAATTAAAACGGTTTATTCGCTAATATTTGCGGCAGCAGAAAAGTTTTAAGTCTTTCATTTAAGATCCAGAGAAGCACCTTAGCAGCGTATGACACTAGAGCGATTATTCTATAGTTGCTGCAACCCACAGGGGATTCCTTCTTATGCAAGGGTATAAATGCAACTTTGCACCAGTTTTTCGGCCATCTTCCAGTCTTCCATACCTCATTAACATAGTCACGGTGGTTTCTCCCATCATCTTTATTATTTCCGCAGTGATCTCGTCAGTACCTACTGCTTTTCTATTCTTTAACCTTCGAATAGCCTTCTTGACTTCAGACTTAAGAATACATGGCTGTTGTTCTTCTGCGGCTTCTTTCTCGAGACTGCAGTCACCCACTAATTGAGCCACAAAAAGTTCCTTACGCCAATGATTCCAGGCATGTCGGTGACTGTGACGGATAATTTGTGTTTTAGGTTTGAATTCTTACAATAGGTATTGTACCTTTTCATAAAGTTCTAGTGGTCGATTGTTCGTAGCATATTGTTCTAGCTCCTCACATATATTATTCAAGTATGCGTTTTTGTCCTTTTTACATGTATACACACTACTAAAGTATTTGCCCACCTACAAATTTCAATGAAACTGCCAAAAATTAATACCTAATTAAACCCTTTTATTATATTAGGTAAATTTAATTATTCTGTGTGTGTGTCCATCATAAAATTGTTTAGATAAGCCTTTTTGGTGAAATTACAAATTAAAACCAATTAGAACAAATTTCCAAGTTTTGCATGATAATCATTTTGAGGCGATTTCTGAGAATTTCAGTTGAAGTAAGAACTCATTTCAAGTTTCTAGGGATTATGGAATTTCCTAGTGACATTTTATGATAAAAACTATGCTATAAATACCTTTTGTCCTTTTGGAAATTAACCATTCGCAAACAGTACTTTGTCACTGATACAGGCACAATTGTTTTGTGAAAATGCCAAAAACGAAAGAAGTTTCCTTTAAAAATCGGGCTCTGATTATTCCGAGACATCAGAATGGTCACTCGAGTCGACAAATCGCGAAAGATATGCGGATGCCAAGGAGAACGGTGGATTACATCGTAAAATAATTTTCTGCGGGACATGGAATTCCAACCAAAAATGTTCAGGAAGGCCTCGAAAAACGACTCCAGCAGAAGACTGAGCTGTAATAATGTCCAGCAGATGTAATCGCCGCCTAACTGCACCAGAAATCACGGTACAAGTAATCCTGGGAGCGCCCCATCCCCATCAGCGTGAAAACCGTGAAAAACAGGTTAGCAGAAGCTAGATTACACGGGAGAGTTCCAGTGAAGAAACCACTTCTTAGGCAAGTGAACCTAAACAATTAGAATGGGCCTGAGAAGTGAAAATTGGACATCAGAACAATGGAATTCCGTCTTTTGGAGCGACGAATCTAAATTCGAAATTTTCGGTTCAAATCGACGAGTCTATGTGCGGCAGTCAGCTGGAGAGAGGATGTTGGAAGCCTGTCAACTGCCTACACTAAAACATGCTGGAGGTTCAGTGATGGTTTGGGGTTGTTTTGGCAACGGTAAAGCTGGAAAAAATCTTTAGAATAGAAGGAATCATGCGAAAAGAATAGTAGCAAGAAATTTTGTTAACTCAAATGCTTCCTTCTGGAAGAGATATTTTTCAGGGGAAATTTATTTTTCAGCATGTAACCACCCTAAACATTCTGCTAAACATATTAAAGAACTTTTGGGCCAATGGAAATCCGATGACGTCCTGGAATTGATGACTTGGCCTCCACAATCACCCGACTTGAACCCCATCGAATTGCTGTGAGACCATTTGGACAGGGTATTCAAAAACTCAATCCAACATCAGAAAATCACTTGTGGGAACTTTTACAAGCAGAATAGGTTAAAATAACTCTGAAGAAACACTGGACAGAATGCCGAAACTCTGTAAAGCGGTAATTAAAAACAACGGAGGTTACATATATGAGAAAAATCCTGGAAAATCATGAATATTTTTCTAATTTTCTAGACTGTAAATAATGTGAAAATAAATAACAATTCATTAAAATTTAAAAAATAAATATTATCTGGGTTTTTGTTGTCTTGGGATTGAAATAACTAGGTGGACAAATACTTTCTGACGGTGGTGTATATATATATATATATATATATATATATATATATATATATATATATATATATATATATATATATATATATATATATATATATATATATATATATATATATATGTGTATTAGGAACATAATTAACTTAGCCAACGTATGGATTTTATTTTATTTTAAAAGCAATCATAGTATGGAACATTAATTGAGCAAGTCCGACTTGAAATTGGCCGTTTTTTTTATGATTTAATTTAAAAATTTGTATTTTGTGACGTTTACAATACGAAGTATAACGTCAAAAACCAAAGGTAACCGTATGTTCAACTGAAAGTTTTAGATACCATGAGCTTAAATATTAAACCTTATTAGTGAATTTGACTAGTAATGTTTATTTTCTGTTTCGTTTTGTTTTAATACCAACAATGAATTTCAAAGATATCAAATGAAACTTTATTTATATTTTAATGCGGGCTAAATCCCAAAAGTCTTACTAAATTACTATTCGGATAAATCCCAAAAAGCTACGGTACTAAATAAAGAACGACTCTAAGCCTATTATTTTGCGTAGGAGAGAAAGTATAGATTAAGTTATATAAACATGGGGATTTTAGTATAATATCAAGTATTTTTTAAAATGCGTAGTCTATTTTAATTAAAGACAATCTTCATTGTTATGTCAACATTGTTTCTGTCTAACATTTTAAAACCTTATAACATAATTATTAGATTTGCTCATTAGGATGAATCCTTAACTTATTTACTTGTAAGTAATCGCCCGTGAAAAAGTCAAGTAATAAAATTTTACGTTCAAACACCAATTGTCGCAGCTTTTACTTCAGGTTAGTAACAGCTGATGTTACAAAAATAAACTCGTTTGCGATTAATTTCGTTACAAATGTAGTTATCAGTTATGAAATAATTTTTATTACAGTTACAATACTCAATCGTTCATTTATGAATTTTATTTCCCGTCATATTAAAAAGAGCCAGATTGTATGTTACCCAATAAACTTTATCTTGCTGATACCGGAAAGAACGGTAAAGAAAAAAAATTATGTAGGTATGCACGAGTTTCAATGAAAAATACATATACATAATAGAGATTAGGATTACATTATATATATGGGTTCCCAGACACTCAAAATTATGGCTTAATCCTTGTACATTAGATAATTTCAAAGACTAGACTTTTTTTTATGTATCTGCTGTTTTATGACGGCTATAAAAATCATGGCCAAAAAGTGATGATCTGATGATTTTATGACTCTTGACTTTACTAACCATTCAAATATACAACGCAGGCACTTTTAACTATCTAATACAAAATGTTTTATTTATGAAATACTATACGATCTATTGACAGTTGAAATTATGATTACAGTGTTGATTTTTACACAGAAAAGGTAACAGACTTCATTTATCTATTGAAATTATATTTAAATAGATAAATAAATTTAATATGTTTATGTTCCCAAAATCTTTCAAAACAGGGTGAACACCGAGATGAAATTCCACGTAAATAATTTACTTAATTCATAATTTAAATAGGTAAATATTAAGTACATAAGACGAAATGCTGACATAATAAATGTTGTTACTTCATACGAGTACACTTTCAATCAATAATACGAACATAGTATAGTATTAATGCTCTTTCGAAAAATAGAGAGACTTAGCTTTATTTGATGATAAAATTACGCGTTTGATTTGTTTCATTTACTGTAAGTGAAAGAGATAGAATGAGTTCTGGTTATGAAAATTATATAGATTCTCTTTGTTGCTTGCAACTGCAGGAAAAAAAATTCAGAAAATTCTAAGACTTAAAATGAGATTCTGGGGTTTTGCACCTGACTAACAATTTTTTATTCTATTTCGTCTCGAATTTAAAGCAATCCCGAGGTAGGGATAGTATATATAAAGACGGAAGAAATTTTTAATATGGAAACACATCTACCTTGACTTTAAGTTAATAAACACACCAACTTTCTTGGTCTCATTTAGTCTTATTTCAATATATTCCTTTCATTTCTTCTTGTCCCAAAACTCTTAAACAAGAAACTGTTCCGTAGGGTGATTGCTTTTAAAATATAATATAATCCTTATCTAAGCTAATTTAATTAGGTCCCTGATATCTCTATATCTTAAAATCTAATATGTATTTTTACGTTTTTTCTTAGTCAATAATGTATAAATAGTCAATAAATCGTTGATTCCCAACCGATCTACAAGGGGGTCACCTTGGCTTCTTTGGGAGGTTGCCGGTTATCAATTTTAAAAACCAAAATTAAATTTTATAGTTTAAAGGTAGGTGTTAAAATGTTAATAATTTATTTATGCTTGGCAACACACGAGATATGCGACGTAATTAATGGACGACTGACGCACGCACCTCTCCTTATGCCTGGTGGTAAGCTAGCCAGGTAGTCCGCAGTGATCGCGACACTCCGTTACCTCTCGAAGAAACGTGTAAAAGAGAGAAGTTTCGAGACGGACAGCTTGACGTTCCGCTGAGAATAGTCGGGGAAAGTACTCCGAACTGATATATAAGCAACCAGCAGAGCCGTGGGGTACAATCTTCAATTATTCAGCCGCGAGTTTAAATTTTCGAACATAAATATCATAAATATGAGTGTACAGATAAATTATCGCGCTCAGTAAACTTGTTATCTAATGTTAAATGGTTACAATTTTCAAAATTTTTTAAAAATTATTTTGAAGTATTTTATTTTCCATATATCAACGTCATGGAGAAAAAAAAACGAACACTTTTGCATCAAGACTGAGCGGAATCGGATACCGGAATTGTAGATAATCTAAGAGAGAAAATTAATAACCACCTTCAAGCCCTTGAATCTGAAATACAACGTTATTTCCCGGACTTCTCTGAACAAGAAGCTGCATTAGTATGAATCCCATTTCATGTATATTTGGATGTTACCGACATTCCCGATGAAGTGCCGGATGCGTTTTTGAAGCTGCGTAATGACTCCTCAGTGAGTGAATTATTTCAGGAAAAATCGTTCCCTCAATTTTGGTGTGCTATGCGTCGTTCGTTTCGTAAAGTGCCCACGGTTTAATATCGAATATTAGTGCCATTTGCTTCTACTTAACTCTGCGGCAGTGGAATTCTTCTGCAGATTAAGACAAAAGCCAGGAATAAGCTGGATATTCAAGATGAAATAAGATTGGCCTTGACAAAAACTGAACCAAGCATTATAACACTTGTTAAGTAGACGCAAACTGAATCATCACTTTAATTAATAATTAATACTTTATAAAAAATATCACTGTTAAGTCCTAAAATATATTTTTTAAACTCTTTATTTTTTGTTTTATTGATCTAATATGGTGGATGGGAAAGGAGGGTAGCGAATTTTTTAAAAAAATCTAAAAAGCGTCGCCATTAAAAAAGGTTGGGAACCACTGCAATAAATGAATCTAGCTCAATCTAGAATCTACTAGTCAAAGTTAAGAATAAATATTCACCACCTAAATATTTGTTTAATTATAAACAAATTAAATAAAATTATTTTTTCTCGGTACCTAGTCACCAGACATCATTGAAATTTATTTTACCTGTGGTTGGCCAAATGCAGTAATGTACCGAAAAGTATATGAGCACCGAATACGTACTGATATTTTGTAGCTTTTAGTCCCGGTTAAATTCACAATTTTCGACGAAAAAAACTTCACCAGTTTGTCAAGATACATAGTTTTTTTTTAAATATATAAATTATTAAACGTAATGCCCTTGTGATAATTTTCGCTCAATCTACCCTTTTTGGAGAACATTCCAAAATTTTTTGATCAGTTTAATTTGGGGGGGGGGGTGATTTTTGTGCATTTTTAAAAAATAATATGAAGAAAAGTTTGCGCGACTATTACATCATATATATTTTTGAACTCAAGCTTTTATTTGACAGTCACTCCCAAAACTAACCTCTTAAATCAACATTTAACTTTCAAAACTACACAGCTCTAATTGGGCCATCCATCCCTATATTTGTGCGAAACATTAACCTTCTATGTTAAAGTTTCAGAAAAAATCCGATGTCACAGACAGACAGACAGACAGACGGACACCGAAGTGACCCCGTAAGTATTCGGTACGGAATACTAAAAATTAGGCAAATCGAGATACAAAATTTTATATCAGTATATTCCTCTTTTCAAATAAAAAAATATGTTAAAAAACGCCTTGAAACTAGCTGCGTAACACCACATATACATTTACAGATTATCCAACTTGTTTTCATTTCTTTAATGTTAATGCATGCAGAATTTAATACACGTGGTAATAAAAAATATACTCTGGGCAAGAAATGCATATTTTGCAAATATCGCAGACAATGTAAATATATGCAAGAATACTATTTTGTTTAGGCACGTTGCTATTCTACTAACTGGTCCCAAACGACTTGCTTGAATCTTAATACTAATACGCTAGTAATACTTTAAAGTTCATTCTAAAAATATTGTTTATAGAGGCAGTTGTTAAACATTTTTCACAATCAGGTACGTAACTTTTTATTCACATTTCCATACAAAAAAACCGGCCAAGTGCAAGTCGGACTTGCGCAGTTAGTGTTCTTACCTAGGCTAAGTTAATTAGGTCCCTGACATGTATATATCTTAAGACCCAATATGTATTTTCACGTTTTTTCTTAGTCAATGATGTATATTAGTTATAGCACCTTAGCTACCTAAAAGCCTATAAAGTGTAAAGCAAATATTTACTATCTAAATATGTCTTTAATTATAAACAAATAAAATAAAATTACGTCTCTCCATAGGAGCGACGCGCCACTCGGTAACAGTAATGAACTGAAAAGTATATTACACAAAACTTCCAACATATCGTCAAGCAACATAGTTTTCATAGTTTTTTTATACCAGATAAATTATCAGACGTAATGTACTAGTGATAATTTTCGCTCAATTTACACTTTACGGAGAATATCCCAGAATTTCTTCAAAATTTTTTGATCAGTACTTTTCGAGATAAGAGGGATAACGATTTTGGCAACTTTTTAAAACTAATACAAACAAAAGTGTGCGCATCTCTCATTATTTCGCCTTATCTCTCATAATCTCGGCTTATCCCCAATTATATAGGCTTATATCGCCTTATCTATCATTATTTCGCCTTATCTCCCATAATCTCGCCTTATCCCCAATTATATAGTCTTATATTGCCTTATCTATCATTATTTCGCCTTATCTCCCATAATCTCGCCTTATCCCCCATTATATAGGCTTATATCGGCTTATCTATCATTATTTTGCCTTATCTCATATTATTTCTCCTTATCTCCCATAATCTCGCCTTATGCCCCATTATATAGGCTTATATAGCCTTATCTATAATTATTTCACATTATCTCCCATTATCTTGGCTTATACCGCCTTATCTATCATTATTTCGCCTTATCTCCCATGATCTCGCCTTATCCCCCATTATACAGGCTTATATCGCCTTATCTATCATTATTTCGCCTTATCTCCCACAATCTCGGCTTATCTCCAATTATATGGGCTTATATCGCCTTATCTATAATTATTTCGCCTTATCTCCCATAATCTCGCCTTATTCCTCATTGCTTATATCGCCTTATCTATCATTATTTCGCCTTATCTCCGATTATTTCGCCATAATCTCGCCTTAGGCCCTATTATATAGGCTTAAATCGCCTTATCTATCATTATTTCGCCTTATCTCCCATTATTTCGCCTCATCTCCCATAATCTTGCCTTATCGCACTACTACATCACATATATTTTTTCAACTCGTGTTTTCACAAGCTTTCATTTAACATCCCACTCGATAACCTGTTAAAAAAAAATTATTCACTTCCGATTTTACCTCCCAAAACTAACCCCTTAAGTCAAAATTTAACTTTCAAAACTACACGGTTCTGATTGGGCCCTAAATTCCTATATTTGTACTAAATTTCAACTTTCGAAGTCAAATAGTTGCGGAGAAAAGCGGTTGTGACAGACAGGTGGACACTGAAAATCTTGAAGCAAATATAAACTAACATAAAATGTTGACTACAAATATCAATCGGTAATAATACTGCACCCTGGGAGGTTAACTTGTGGCAAAATTATGACGTAATTTGATATAAATCAATGACATCCACATTTGATACCCCAGGATAATTACATGGCATTAACAACTGACATATTGTGTTTAAAACCGATCCTCACCCAGACAGAATCATCGGAAATTATATAGTAGTATAGTAAGTAATTAATAAGATATATGCATAATATATAAGGTTAATTAATTCACAATAATAAAAATAGCCATGAAGTGAAACGGAAATTTAAATAAATTTAATTTAATCTTGATAGGTGTACACCCGATAACAAATACAAATACTTAGCTTTACATTTTTTTAGATGTATTAGACAGAATAGTGTTATCATTATTGTGAAGTTCAATTATCTATTGTATTTTACATACTTCAGGTTGCTTTACGTCTCAAATTCTTTTTCTATTTGGTTTTTTTAAGAGTGCTTCAAAGATTATCATAAAGGGATTTCCAATATTGTAAGCATAATCACTCAGGCTCAGGTTAGTTTTTTTTACTCACAATCAACAGGAGATCTTCTGACTTATGTAACATATGTTTGAAACAACGCAATTGAACACTTTGGAGAATCTCAAGCGGTTACTCTTGACATGCACAAGGCATTCGACTGTGTTTGGGACCATGGACTGTTGGCTAAGCTACGCTCTTATGGTATGTCCGGAAAGTTCTATTTGTGGCTCTCATGTTTCCTCAGAGAGCATTCTTTACGAGTGGCGGTCGGCGACTTTCTTTCTAATACCTTCATTATCAACGCCGGTGTGCCCCAAGTCTCCATACTGTCTCCTACTCAATTTATCATTTACATTAACGATCTGCTGAAAAAGACCGGGAATCCAATCTACAGCTTTGCAAATGACAGTACGCTTATCTCTTCATTCACTTTGAACGCTCGGACATCGGCTACTCAGGCGAATATCCGCAGACAGCAGAAGGTCGTTCAACTTAACAAAGACCGGGAAGAAATTCAATCTTGGGGTGACAGTAACCAAGGGGAATTTAATGCTACAAAAACCCAGGCGGCAGTTTTTTCTAAAAAAGTTATCGTTGCTGAACCCGACATAGTCATGTCGGGGCACTCCATTCCCATAGCATCGTCACTCAATTTGTTATGCGTTAATTTGGTAGCAAATATGTCCTGGCATGAACATGTTCCAGGGATAGCAAGGAGAGCTTCTAAAAAGTTGGGAATATTATTTTGAACCAGAAAGCTTTACACTCCACAACAACTATTAATTCTTTACAAAGCTCAAATTCGACCAACTATGGAATACTGCTCCCCATATTTGGGGCTCTGCTCCCAAACACACACTGCATTTGTTGGATTCTGTTCAGAGAAGATCTGTTCGTCTGATTGGAGACCCGGAACTGACCGGCCTTGATTCGCCGGAATATCGAAAAACGGTTGGCGACTTGAGTCTGTTTTACAAGTAATTTCATGGAAAGAGTTTGAAGGATGTATCCCGCTTAATTCCTCCCAGAGCGGTGCATGTTAGAAATACACGTCGTGCTAATATTTCACATCCGTATGAGGTTCAGCTTGTTACTCCGTGTACAATGCTTTTCAAGCAGTCTTTTATATGGAGAACATCATCCCCTTTGAAATAATTTGCCCAGGGCTGTGTTTCCCACCGAGTACAATATAAATATATATATTTATATATATATATATATATATATATATATATATATATATATATATATATATATATATATATATATATATCTACAAGAAAAGTCTCGAAAGAAAGTAGACCTGAAGAAGCTCAGACAGCACACTCAAGAACGAAATAGACTACATACTCACATCAAAATGTGCTCAGATGTGTCAGTCCTGAATCGTTTCAATGCAGGCAGCGACCATAGGCTGGTCAGAGCAAGGATCCACATAAGTACTCGATTCGAGAGAAAGCGTCTAGTGGAAATAAAAACCAGACCCACTATAAGCGAACCAGAGGGAAAGAAGAAGAGTTCAACTTGAACATAGAGAAGAAGCTACATCCAACAAAAGAACTGCAAAAAATGAAACTGAACGAGTCATTGACTAAAATTACTAGCAGTGTTCTTGATACATAAACAAATTACTTCGGAAAGAACAGATTTTAAATACCATTGGAATTGAGGTATTTATAGCTAGCTTACGAAAATTATGCATTGACATATAACTGGCAGTAGTGAATTTAGAATGAGAATGTGTAATAACATATGTTTTACATATTTCAGGAACAAGTAAGTTACATCTTAAAAATACCTAGTTTTCAAAAGAACTAGTTTTTTCTCTTTATTAGTTGTAAAATGTATGGATAGCATATTACATTGATATGTACAAAATGATTTGATATATTTCAATTTGGACTTTATTTCTAAACTACTTTACATTTATACTCATAATACTTTCATTATTAGTGTTCTGTACGTAAAACTTATAAGAACACTTCGGTGTCCGTCTGTCTGTCTATCGGTCTGACTGTCTGTAACACCCGATTTTCTCCGTAACTATTTGACATAGAAAGTTGAAATTTGACACCAACATATAAATTGATGGCCTCATCAGAGCCGTGTAGTCTTGAGAGTTAAATGTTGACTTAAGGGGTTAGTTTTGGGGGGTGAAATCGGAAGTGAAATTTTTTTTTTACCAGGTCATCGAATGGGGTGTCAAATGAAAGCTTGTAAAAGACAAGTTCAAAAATATATATAGTGTAATACTTGCGCACAATTCTCTTTGTATTATTTAAAAAAAAAAAGTGCGAAAAAATCGCTGTCCCCCACCTTATCTCGAAAAGTACTGATCAAAAAATTTTGAAAAAATTCTGGAATATCCTCTACAGGGTATAGATTGAACGAAAATTATCAGGAGTGCATTACCTCTAATAATTTATCCGGTATATGAAAAAAACTAAAATTTCAAGGTCGTCAGTTTCACTAAAGATCGGAAAAAAACTTTGTTGATATACATTTGGGATGTGTTTTGTGAGGTCACTGATCATTTCATACTTCCGTAACAAAAATTTTTATTTTAAAAGCAATCAACGTACGGAACACTAATTGCGCAAGTCTACCTTGACCGGTTATTTTATTTTAACCTAAGATTTTAAATATAAAATTTCCTATGCTGGGCGTGAAAATCCTAATCGTAACATCTTTGTTCGTACCCCGAACAGATGCAAATAATTATAACAAACTTCTTGTCTGTCCCAACAATTCCAGGTCCTTTTGGTTAATCGCTAAGTCTGTGTTAGTCAAAGATTCACTAAGTTCACTATGGCACCATTCACCAACATTACTGCAAAGATAGCAGTTGCGAAAGCCAACCTGGTACCTGCACTCTTTGCTTCACATTCTACTGACGATTTCTAAGGAAAAACACCACCAACGATTCCAAAAGTGCGATCAAAATACCCGATATTGTCTTCAGACAGAGTATCATTAAAGGTATTTTAATGAAGAAAAAAGCTTCTCTGCTGCTCACGGAATACTTACAAAATTCGCGAGGGAACTAACACCAGTTTTCTATAGAATTTTCAACCTACCCTACAGAAAGAGACTGACTGTCAACACTGGTGTACCCCAAGGCTTCATACTATCTCCTACTCTCTTTCTTATTTACATTAACGATTTGTAGATTTCCAGGAGACAGTACGTACATCCGTATGAAGTTTAGCTTATCATTCCTCGCACAACTCTTTTCAAGCAGTATTTTATATGAAGTAGCTCATCTCTTTGGGATAATTTGCCCAGCACTGTGTTTCCCATTGAGGAACATTTACGGAGACTCAAGATCGACGTGAATTGCTTTTTTTTCCGCACATGCGTAGCTCCTGTAACACTTTAGGGATTTCCTTGCAGCGTGTGTGCTATGCCCAGAAATATTAATTTTGAATACTAAATATTCATAAAATAACCCAAAAATTGAATATATATATATATATATATATATATATATATATATATATATATATATATATACAGTCGACACTGTTTATAATGAAACTCTATATAGTGAAAAACTCTTTATAGTGCAATTTTTTCAAGACCTACATACGTAGCAATATATACGGATTTTCTCCTTATATAGTGAAAAACTTTCTATAGTGAAATTTCGGTCAACATTTTGGTCTTTCACTACTCAGAAAGTCGACTGTATATATATATATATATATATATATATATATATATATATATATATATATATATATATATACATATATATATATATATATATATATATATATATATATATATATATATATATATATATATATACATATATATATATATATATATATATATATATATATATATATATATATATATATATAATATATATATATATGTATAATATTTATTGGAGTAAATATTACATTCTTTCCGCAACACTTCCTTGGTTTAAGAGGAATACCTCGTCGATATTCAAACTATCCAGACGCTTATACTCTATGAAATGCTATCTCATCAATTGCAAGACTAATTTCTCTAATAGGAGTATTTTATTTTATTTTTAGTGTTCCATACGGAACACTTATAAGATCACTTCGGTGTCTGTCTGTCTGTCCGTCGGCACACCCGATTTTCTCCGAAACTATTTGTCATAGAAAGTTGAAATTTGGTAATAGTATAGAAATTGATGGCCTCATCAGAGCCATGTAGTTTTGAAAGTTAAATTTTGACTTAAGGGGTTAGTTTTGGGGAGTGAAATCGGAAATGAAAAAAAATATTTTTTTACTAGGTAATCGAGTGTGGTGTCAAATGAAAGCTTGTGAAAACACGAGTAAAAAATTATATGTATAATGTAATACTTGCGCATACTTTTCTTTGTATTATTTTTAAAAAATCGCGAAAAATCGCTGTCCACTCGCCTTATTTCGAAAAGTACTGATCAAAAAATTTTGAAAAAATTCTAGAATATTCTTCAGGGGGTGTAGATTAAACGAAAATTATCACGAGTGCATTATCTTTAATAATTTATCTGGAATATAAAAAAAAAACAAAAATTTCAAGGTCATCAATTTTCAGTAAAGATTGGAAACAAACTTTGTTGAAAACTCATTTTGGGTGTGTTTTGTGAAGTCACTGATCATTTTTATACCACCGTAACAACATTTTTTATTTTAAAAGCAATCAACGTACGGAACACTAATTGTGCAAGTTCAACTTGCACTTGACCGGTTATTATCTTATGAGAAGCTTTTGCAGTTAAGCGGCATAATTTGTCATTATTAAGAATAACTTCATTTATTGAATGATTAAAATTTTTTCCTCCTGCGGAACATAGGTTTTTAGAATTGCCAGCAGTAACTAGAAACTAATAAATCTAAAAGGACAGATTAGTGCACTGGATTTAAATCCCAAAAATGAAATTTATACTTCTTTTAGAAATTTCAACATGAAAAACTTTACCTTTACAAGACAGAGCATCTCCTATTACAGAACAACTAGCATTTATCCATGATCATGCTCTATATATATATATATATATATATATATATATATATATATATATATATATATATATATATACTATATATATATATATATATATATATATATATATATATATATATATATATATATATATATATATATATATCAGCTAAATATCTTTTTGATGATATCTGCAAATGGAATTTAAAATCCATGTCAAAATAAAAGTCAAGGGTAGTAATTCAAAGTAATTTTATGATATCCTTAATCTAGTGCAATTGAAAATGTTTAATAAACAATTTCATGGAAATGATTTCTATATTTTAATTTGTCTCTCTATTTACTGCATTATGTAACGTTTAAAATTCGCCTAATTTGACAATTAGGGGTTTAAAATTGACAAGATTTTCCATTAGCCAATTAAAACTACAAAGTTGTGAAACCTTAGACTAGGATAAATATTTTTATTTAATTATGTTAAGATTCTAAAAATGTTATTCTAAACTTCCTGATGTAAAGATTTAGTTGATGACAAATACAATACAAAATATAATAACGGTAAAAACAAAACTCAACTCTAACACAAGATGTTTTGGATTTAGTGCAGTAAAAAAAAGCATTTGAAATTGCACAGCCTAGATACAGCAATACTATGATTTTATCCTCTCTAGGGTATTAGCCTGATTATTGATTATTGACATTGCCCTGAGTTTTGGATCTCGAAAAAACTTGCGCTTTTTTTGTTTACAAACAAATTAAGTTTTCAAAATGCGTTTTTTTAGCTTAAAATGTGAATAACTTCGGTTATATAAGTCGTATCGAGATATAAAAAAACCAAATTCTTCGTAATAAAATTTCTAACGCATTGCTCAAGTGCGTACATAACTTACAAAATTGAAAAAATAGGCAAAAAACTGTGTGTTTTTTTTTATTTTATTTTGACACGTCGACTAAGTGAACCGATCGTCTTGTAACTTTCAGAAAATTGGTTATAGTAAAAATACCCTGAAATTTTGGCTCAAAAATATTGAACCCAATAGACACAATTGAGTTTGTTATTTAAAATTTAAAATGCCTGCCATTTTATGCCATTTTTTTATTTATTTATTTATTTGTCAACGGTAACACCATTTCTACAAAAACATCGACAATATGCCAAAGAAAAACAATTGATTGAACAATATGATTAAAGCTAAATCTAAAATTAATAGATCAGACTGCAAGGTATTACAATTTAATTTAATTCAATTATTTATAAAGATAAACAGTACTTGACATATAATAGTAAGATAAAACTACCCGAAAATTAAAGAAACTATAGCGAGGTCAGTTGCTTCACTATATTTTTGAATCAGTGTGCTGGGCCATCAATTGGCAAATTATATTTATCGAAATTCTAAAGATTGGACTATGCAAGCCATAGTTTCTGGTGACATTAGCTGGGTAAAATAACGATCTTGCGCGGGTACGATGTACGGCATGAAAAGATAATTTACTAAGTAAGTACTCACAGTCAATATAGCCGTTTAGCTTAAATAATAAATGTAGATCAGCTTGCATTCGTCTGTCCTGAAGACTGCACATATTTAACAATCCTTGTACCAGGTCATAGTTGGTATGTCCCTCAATTAAAGGAATTTTGAGTTTAAAAGAACAGATAAGTAATAATTTTTTTTTGGACACTCTCCAACTGATTAATATGGACATTATAAAAAGGAGACCACACCAGGCTTGCATACTCCAAAATCGGTCAAACGTACGAGCAATACAATAATTTAAGCATGTTACAAGAAAATCGGTACTAAATCTATCAATAAAACCCAAACACCTACTGGCTGGGTGCACCACACTTCTCTGATGGCCGATGAAGGATAAAGACTTTTTGGTCCAAATTGGATCTTTTTTGTTTCAAAATTTAGGTCTTGAGGCCAACTTTCCGATGCCATTTTATCACATCTGGTAGAGAATCGCGAGACCTTTATTAAAAAAATAATTCATTTTCGTTAACAATTTTTGTTGGAAATTTCATTAGAGTTTGTTTTCTTTGTCTCGATCCGACTTATATAACCGGAGTTATTAACATTTTAAGCTCAATAACCGGTCAAGTGCAAGTTGAACTTGCGCAATTAGTGTTCCGTATGTCGATTGCTTTTAAAATAAAAAATTTTGTTACGGAGGTATAAAATGATCAGTGACTTCACAAAACACACCCCAAATGAGTTTTCAATAAAGTTTATTTCCAATCTTTACTGAAAACTGATGACTTCGAAATTTTTATTTTTTTTATATACTAGATAAAGTATTAAAAGTAATTCACTCGTGATAATTTTCGTTCAATCCACACCCCGTGGACAATATTCCAGAATTTTGTCAAAATTTTTTGATAAGTACTTTTCGAGATAAGGCGGGTGGACAGCGATTTTTTAAAAATAACACAAAGGAAAGTGCGCGCAAGTATTATATTATATACACTCCTGGACAAAATTAACGCAACAATATATTAAATCATACATATCTCTCTAATCAATGAATTTTAATAATTTTTTATGAACATTGGTTACACTAAAAGTTACAAAAAACTTATTCGGATACTTTAAAAGTGAATTAGCTACCAAATTTCTCTATAAGATTCGAATTAAAATTGTTCTTAAGACCTAATAACAAAATCGTTGAAATTATGTAATAATGAAAAAAATAAACTGGGACACTAGTAGCAAAATTAATGGTGTAACTGGGACACTAGTAGCGTGTGTTCCCTCCTCTACTTCGGATGACAGCGTTTATGCGCCTAGGCATGCTTCTAATTAAATTTTGGATAAAATCTTGAGGAATTTGCTCCCATTCTGTGATAACTGCATTTTCAAGTTCCCTCAGGTGTCTAGGTGCAGGTATATGACGTTTCACATTTTTCTTAAGGTGATCCCATACATGTTCTATCGGATTCAGATCCGGGCTTTTTGGTGGCCATTGCATAATCGGTATATCAACTTGATTAACATAATCGAGTACCTCCCTAGCCACGTGAGGTCGAGCGTTGTCTTGCATAAACAGGAAATTGGGCCCCACAAAATGACCGAAAGGCACCACATGTTCTATTACAATATTCTCAAGCTAGCAGTCAGCATTCATGGATCTCGTACGGACAGGAACTAAGCAGATGCCACCCCAGAATATAACAAAACACCACCGCCCGAATGGAATCCTTGCAGAGATATTGCAAGGAGCAAACCTCTCTCCTGGTCTTCGCCATACTCGCTCACGACCATCTGGATGTTTTAGACTAACCCTAGTTTCATCTGTGAAGAAAACTTGTTTCCAATCATCCACAGACCAGTTTTCGTGATTTCGAGCAAAACGTAACCTGGCAACTCTGTTCTCTCTGGTAAGCAAGGGCGCAGTGGCTGGTCTCCTACTGTTTAATCCAGCTTCATTTAATCGTCTTCTAACTGTTTTAGAAGAAATTGTGACATTGCGAACAGCTTCGATTTCGTTTCTTATTATAGACCTAGTGACAGTCCTGTTTCTTAAAGCATATTGTCTTATAAAACGTTCATCTAGGTCGCTAGTGCATCGTTTTCGCCCTTGCCCTAACCTTCTAGAATAAGTTCCTACTTCATTCAAGCGTCTTACCATACGACTTATTGTGGAACGATGTTTACCTAACAAATTGGCAACATAACTCTGACAATATCGTTCGTCCAATAAAACTGCGGCTCGCACTACCTCGTGTTCAGTTAAATTCCTTGTTCGATTCATTTTTCTAATTCTTCGGGGTTAAAAATAAAAACAGTCTACCACAAAAACGTATTACTTTGAAAAAGGGAACAATTTATAAGCTTACTTTTAAAGAAAATCTATCGCATTATTACAGAAAATTGTTTATCTTCTAAAAAATTCTTTAAAACTGTAAATCTAAAAGAATTGTTTTGATTTCTGTCATGAACAACGAAACAAAATATGGATAGCCTACTATTCAAATACTCGATAAACTTTAAAACTGACATAAGAAAAAGATAAATTAATTTTCAAATTGTTGCGTTAATTTTGTCCAGGAGTTTATATATTTTTTACGCGTGTTTTCACAAGCTTTCATTTGAAACCATAAATGACATAAAACATAAAACCATACATGACATAGTAAAATTTTTTTTTTTTTCACTTTCGATTTCACCCCCCAAAACTAACCCCTTAAGTCAAAATTTAACTTTCAAAACTACATGGCTCTGATGAGGCCATCAATTCCTATATTATTACCAAATTTCAACTTTCTATGACAAATAGTTTCGGAGAAAATCGGGTGTGACAGACGGACAGACACCGAAGTCATCTTATAAGTGTTCCGTACGGAACACTAAAAAGAACGTTTTGAAAACTTAAATTGTTTAAAAACAAAAGAACCCAAGTTTTTCGAGGTCCAAAACTCAGGAAAATACTCCTGGTGATACCCCGGAGAGAATAAAATCATAAGATTGCTGTATCTAAACTATGCCTATCTCATTATTATATGCAGTAATTTTGTTCAATATTAGAATTTAAATTTACAAAAATAGCTCCGTGATGGGCGCCCACATTTTTTTTTAAGTTGTGATCGTTATACAAATTATTGAGTTTATTTTAATTTCTTTTTCAATATGTATGAGTATGATGCCATTTAATATTCTTGCAGGTGCAATAAGCAAATATTTACATTTTGCATTTTCGCAATAGTTCCAGATAATATTCGTATTCAAATTATATTCAACTATATTCCTGATTAAGTTTACCTATAAAACCTTTAATCGCATATTCACATTTTTTATCGCTCAACTCTCTGATAACGACAGTCTTATCTCTTTACATCTAATCCCTATTTTTATTGACGCAAAACTTCCTATTTACCCAAATATACAATTGGCGCCGTAACATTACTTTCGAAAATTCCTGAAAACATTTAGCACACTAAAAATAAGAACTTACGTGTTTTTAAGCTAAGATGAAGTATAACCCAAAATGTTAAAAATCCGGTCATCTTGTTGGTAAACAAACTTAACAGAAATTAGTTTCAACTGTAAACATACACTAATAAGTCACACTAAAAGGTAAAATGAACTGTATAAGTGTCCTTCACAATAGTACAATCGCATATTAAGCATAAAAGTCCGAAAAATTTTAAATATTACTTCCAAACTGAATGTATGTAGACTTACGTAGATTTTTGAGGTTATGTTTTACTTAAGTAATCTCGCACTCTAGATCCAATCGTGAATATAAACGCCGGCAGACTGACTTAACATAGGAAGCGGCTTAGCAGCAATAAACGGTGTTTGCATACGATGTTGCCGCGTAGGGCAGGCTTTTTTAATTTCATACCGGTTATTGTTTTTATTATGATTGTCAGAGATAGATGGACCGATAAATAGATGTATGAATTGATAGATAGATAAATTAAGTTCGTTTATTCTATTGCGAATACCATGTAGAGATTGATTAACGTGCTGTTCTTTTATATACGTATCACATTTGAAAATTGTTGAATTGGAAGAGAACAGGAAGACGACCTGAAGGAGGGGAAAGTTAGGCGAGGAAACCAATCAGGCTGAGAGGAAAATTTGGATAAAAAAAGAAGTGAAATAGAAGTGCAGAGTACAAGTCCAGTAAACGCAATACAGTAGTGAAACTCAGGGATAACCGTATATAAAAATCAGGTCTCAGTTTTCAAGAGGTTGCGGGGCAGTCCTCCATGTTAAAAAGGGCACCAGCGGGAGATTTTAAATAGAAATAATGTTACTGTGTAAAGTTTTATCATTCAAAATCATAGATATTACACAAATGTTTAAAAATTTTTGATTTAATAAAATGTCAAGTGCAGTGGAGCATGGGTAATGTAAAAAAAAGACAAAAAGAATGGAGCGCTTTATTAGAAATGTAAAAAACTTGTCAGGAAGGCATTTTCGGAAAAAATGTTGCAGCCCAAAGTTTTAGCATTTTCTCCAGGAGACTGAACAAGCATATCAGATTTTGAGCCCAACGCTTTATTGGAAATCTATAAGGCCAAACATGAAAACCATAACAGTACTGTTTAGAGGGTTATACCTAACTAATCGATCATGTAGGATTAAACAATAGGCAGCTGTATCTTTGGGTACATTTTTACTGGTTTCAGATTCGATGCGTATATCGACAGCTTCTCCTTTCAGTATATCTTCACTCTGTCGAGAACAATTACCACTAGAGGTGTACGTGATTTAAATCTTAGAGGATAGACACATGGATCGTTGAGAGATGTATAATAGTAGGATTTTTGAAATTGTGCATACCTTTCATAGAGAATTGAATATATGTTAGAGTCAAAATCTAAGTTTAAATTGTCGTAGGGAAAACACCTAGACTTTTAAATTAGTCAAATTGATGTGATTAAAATTACTCATATCTTTGTCAATTTTAGTTTTCATAGCTCTTTGAAAACCAGTGATAACAAAACGTGGTTTTTTCCAATTGATTGGAAGATTTTACAGTCCAAGTATGATTTTTAGCTTGTTGCAGCTGTGGATATTCATGCAATTCCCAACTACTATTTAAATCCTTGTTGCTCTCGAATTGTTTGAGTAATTTTTAAATACATATTTGAATTCAGCAAGGAATTTTATCTTCGAATATAAATTGATTGTTGCTGGGCCTGATTGGGCCTCATTGTAGTTAGAATAAAATCCGACTCTTACGAGGATTTTTACCTGTGTTATTAACCTTTGACACACGGAAGATTCTTTTCTCACAGGTAGAATTACATCCAAGCTAAGCCCGATGAATTTGAAATTTTTTATTTTTTTTACCACTCTATTAAATATGTTTTGAAATGTGAATTTATCACTGCGATTTAAATATCCTCTCTAATTTAGAAGCCTGTGGAAAGTAAACATTTTAGAAAAAAATGTGTTTTATTTACAATTTACACAAATATAAATGGTTTTAAATAAAAAGAATCTGAATATTTCTAGTTTATACAAAAATAAATCTTCTTCAATTGGACAATTGATGACGCGTTTGGTTGCTGCAAGTTAAATCTTTGCGCTATAACCAAAAAATGTCATAAGGGCTTCTCAGGCTTCTTAGAATTATTCAATTTATCCGCGAACAATTTTTACGCAACTGATATTCTTTAAATAAATCACTTATCTTTCAACATCTTTGGGCAAAAAGAAGAAACTCACTCCTGGCGTAATTTCTAAATTATTTTTACAATTGTCAACGGCACAACAATAACCTCCTTTCTCCATGACTATATAAATTGTTTGTCAACCTTTTCGATTCTCTTCACTTACACACGTTTTTCATTCTCTTTTTATACAAACTCTCTCTTCCTTCTGACTCTAAATTCATATAAACTGCACTCACATCAAGAAATGATCGACAGATGAGATATAAACTTGGAACTCATTTTTGCTACTCTGGGTTTACTGTGGTACAAGAGGGTTTTTTTTATGTTATTTATCTAGCAAAAAAAAAGACGTTTAGTTGTCGAATTACTGTCACCGTTTTAAGTACTTGAACGAAAATTTTGTTGCGTTTTTCAGCTTCTACGGTATTCTTTCTACCGAAAAATAAGTGAAAATAACCAAAAACATCGGGTAGTGAAAAAGTTTCTCACTAAAGAGGGAAATGACCAAAAGTTATTCATAAAATAATGTCCGAGGTATGCGATAATTACACCCTACCATAGATTCAAGTAAAATTGTGGTCTAAAACGTTTTGATGAGGCCGAGACGCAATTCACCCTCACTTCAAGTGAGTAAGACCGTTGAGGCTAGAACCGAGAAAATTAACAAACTTGGTACGGATTTTCCGCTCTTAAATCGACTAATTATAATCCCAGTGCTTGGTACTGAAGTTGGAGTATATAAAAAATACGGTTTTTAAAATTGAGCATGAAGATTCATGATTAAAAAAAAGTTTCTGCACGATGAAGCCCCGAACTGCTTATAGCAGAGTAGAAACTGGTGAAGAAAGAAATTTGTTAAGAACATTTGGCCGCTTTTAAGAACGAGAGGAGTTATTTTTCGGAAATTGTCAGGCAGGAATCATAAGGGCTCTCTCTTCAAAGAAGAAGGAGAACTTAGTCGTCTTCGAGAAAGTACTGGCTACCCTTATTGAAATCGTGAAGTAACTTTGCTTTTGGAAAAAGGAATAGTAATTACTGGAGAGGTTTACTCAAAAATGGTCTAAAACCTGAAGGAAGCACTACACACAGTTCAAGCCATTACCGAAAGCTTTTACCGAGTTACAAAATCCATCCTATAGACTTGATTTAGTGATTACATCTGAAGAATAACTTCAGTGGCTGGCACTGTTCCATCATTTTCTGAGGCGCAAGCAAAATAATTTTTGAAATGGAATGAAACAACTCGGGACTCTGTACTAAATCTGTTAGTGCAGACTGTAGTTGTGTAGAAAATGATTTATTAAGGAGATACGTGTTTTCCTTTATCGCTAAGTAGATAAGTTAAAAAACATCATCGTAAATATCAGTTCGTTGAATTCAAAAAGACTCAAACATCTATTTTAGACTTTCTTTTAGACACAAGGAGAAAGAGAAGAAATATTCGGTATCGATTTACTTCAAGCCATACTTGAACACACAAAAAAAGATTTTGGATAGTGTAGAGACGTAACAGGAACTTGCAATAGGAAAAGTGATTCAAGAACTGGAAGTTAATCGAATGATACGCTTGGGATAGGCGACTTACTGTCAAATGAAGCAAGTTTTTCAGTCCAGTGCTTTTAAAACTTAAAAGTAAAGTATATGCATTCTATCAGTAACAACATATGGTAGCGAAACTTGGATTCTGATAGGGAAAGTTAATAAAAAATTGCTAGTTAACCAAAGAGCAATTGAAGGGAAATCCTAGGTATATCACTTAGGGATTGCAAACCAAACGATTGGATCAGGAAAAAAAACAGGGGTCCACGATATAATTGAAAGAATATCTTCCTTCAAGTGGAACTGGGCTGGCCATATGGCCAGAAATATTGATAACTCGAGCGGAAAATTGACCAGATAGAGACCATTTGGGGAAAAACGAAGTACTGGCAGACCTCAGCAACGTTGGTATGACGATACTTCATCCAGTCAGCGGGGTCCAATTGGTATCAAATTTTTCAAAACAAGAACATATGGGAGCACATGAGAGAGGCCTATATCCAAAGGATAGAAAATGGCGAAAAAAAGAAAAAGAGATGTAACAATACATCGAAACAATGCTGAATGATGCTAAAATTGACGTAAAGACTTAAAAATAATTTACAAATTATTTTTAAATACACCTCCCACCTCAGAAAGGTATCAAAATAATTTAAATTTGAAATGATTTGTTAATTAATTCTGACAAGAATTTCAAATAATGCCCTTATCTGTTTAATAGAATGTCATGAATCGTCAACGTCATTATCAAAGCACAAAAACGTTCTTCTAGTGAGTCATCGCAACATGTTTTATATTTAATGTTGTACTGATTAGGATGTTACTAGTTGCTATTAGTTTCCACAGTGTTTTTAAGTTACGTTAGGCTGGTTTTATTAATAAATGCTACTCTTAGAGTGGTAGCATTTTGCCAAAAAGGAAAATTACTGTAATTAATTTATATATTTTATCAGTATGTTTTAAAATGGAAACGATATAACTATTCTATTGGTATTAAGGAATAAAATATAAAATAACCGGCCAAGTGCAAGTCGGACTTGCGCAATTACTGTTCCGTACGTTGATTGCTTTTAAAATAAAAATTTTTGTAACGGAGCGCAACTATTACATTACATATATTTTTAAACTCGTGTTTTCACAAGCTTTCATTTGACACTCCACTCGATTACCTGGTAATTTTTTTTCCACTTCCGATTTCACCCACCAAAACTAACCCTTTAAGCCAAAATTTAACTTTCAAAATTTCACGGCTCTGATAGGGGTATTAATTCCTATATTAGTGCCAAATTTCAACTGTCTATGTCAAATAGTTTCGGAGAAAATCGGGTGTGACATACGTACCAAGTGGTCTTATAAGTGTTCCACTAAAAAGAGGTAATGTTGATACATCCTTCCAACCAATAATTTAAAATTTTAACCAGTGGTGGAATTCTCCGTTGAATATCAGAATACTTCAAAGAGTAGTAGTTTTTTTAATTAATACAAAAAATAAATAGATAAAATTTTTTTTATTATTTTAGATCATAAATAATAAAAAAATATTGAATTTGGAATATATATATATATATATATATATATATATATATATATATATATATATATATATATATATATATATATATATATCCATTTGTACAAGTATGAAATGCGGATTTTTTTTCAAAAAAAACATGTTAAATTAGGAAGAATGATAAAAAGTGCTTTATTCAAAGTATGCTCCACCGCTTGTTATATTTTTTCCCATCTTTCGGGCAATTTGTGCCAGTAAAAATCTTCCCCTTTTGCTGTGAACCATTCATCGAGCCATTTTTTCACATCTTCGTACGAACCAAAGCGCTGCTCAGCAAGTGCGTGATCCATCGTTGCAAAAAAGTGGTAATCGGAAGGAGCCAAGTCTAGTGAGTAAGCCGCATGGGGTAGAACTTCCCAGCTGAGTGCTTCCAATGTGTCGCAAACTGGTTTTGCCGTATGTGATGGAGCATTGTCATGAAGAAAAATGACTTTGTGTTGCCTCTTTCGGTATTCTGGCCTTTTTTCAAGCAGCGAACGGTTCAAATCGGTCAATTGTTATTGGTAACGTTTAATATTAACCGTTTCCCCAGGTTTTAACAGCTCATAATAGACCACGCCCCTCTGGTCCCACCAAACACAGAGCATCGTCTTTCTGCCAAAGCGATTCGGTCTTGCGGTCGATGTGGATGGTGCGCCTGGGTCTACCCATGATTTTTTACCCTTGGGATTCTCAAAATAATTCTACTTTTCATCCCCTGTAACTATACGATGCAAAACGACTTCCTTTTGTACCGAGCAAGCAAGATGTCACACGTGTTTTTTGCGCTTTTCTATTTGCCTGTCGTTCAACTCATGTGGTACCCATCTACCGGTCTTCTGAATCTTTCCCATCTCTCGTAGCCGATTGGAAACACTTTGTTGACTAACGCCCAATTGCTCGGCGAGTTGTTTTTGTGTTTGCGAATTATCTTCGTCCAACAATGCTTGCAATTCCACATCTTCGTATTTTTTTGGCGGTTTTCCACGTTCCTTGTCTGCAACATCGAAGTCACCACTTTTGAAACGCCGAAACCATCGTTCACACGTATCTTGCGATGGAGCATGATCACCATAAGCTTCTCGAAGTAATCGGTATAATTCAACAGAAGTTTTCTTGAAATGAAAACAAAAAATTAATGCTGTCCGCGAATCCACACAACACTATGCACACGCTTTTTCAATTTATCACTCGTGCGTGTCTGACACTTGTAGATGATACAACAAAATGGCGCAGTGACAAATCTTTATAGCACAAACTGCATTGGTGCACGATCTGTTGTCGGAAATCCGCATTTCATACTTGTACACCTGGTATATATATATATATATATATATATATATATATATATATATATATATATATATATATATATATATATACGAGTATATATATATATATATATATATATATATATACACATATATATATACATATATATATACATATATATATATATATATATATATATATATATATATATATATATATATATATATATATAATCCTAATACATACTACATATTCAGCTTTATTGATTCTTGAAAATGATAAATTCAAATTCGATTCAAATTGTGTCAGTCAAAGTTTAAAAGCAAAATTTGAAAAAAAAAAAACATTAAATTAAATTTACCTCAAGTTCTGGTGATATATAACCGTTAAGAAAAAAAAAAACGATATATATGCTATGTATCTGGTGAATGAAACAAATTAAACAAATATGCAAGATTTATGCTCATAAGCCAACTAAAAATTTAGCAATATTAATAAGTGCCATTTGTTATTTCAAATTAATTTTTAATGAATATCAAATTCTTAAATGATAATGAATGTCGGCAATACATAAATTATCCTCTCTAATAAATGTTTTCAACCTTCAACTTTAATATAAAGTAGAGTCCTTTTTTTATATAGATATTCGGTGTTCGGCTGTTAAAAATATTTTTATTTTCAATCTAGGTAAAATTTATTTAAATATTAAAGTTATTAAGTAAAAAATTGTCTTAGGAAAGAAAATAATTAGCGAAAATTTTAAAAAAGATTCTCAAAAAGGAATTTTGTTCTACAAAACAATTTCGAGTTTTTTAAATACATTTCATATGTGTTTAATTTAGGTTGTTAAAAAGCTGTTTTTGATACAATAGTAGTTTTAATATAATTATATTTACTAACAAAATTAAATTTTGACATCTTACTTTATTCGATAACAAGATAAAAATTTGATCCTCAAACAATTTGACATCTACTTGAAATATATAAAAAAAAACAGTCTTTAATTAGCTTTATTAATTGCTTATTAACTAAAATCATTTATAGAAATTTTTAAGCGTGAGATTTTTTCTGTAGTATACCAGAGGTAGGTGCTTCGTATCAGTATTAAATGTTGCTAAATTATAGATTTTCTTAAGGGAAAGTAAAGCATGCATCATTTATCATATAAAAAATAATGATTGTGTGCTTCAGCAAAATAAAAAATTCTTTACTTAAAATGATGGTTAAAATATTTTTTAATATTTATTTATATTGTTTCCTATTTTATAAATAAACATTCCCATACGTTATTTTGTTTTTAAATAATTTGTTCAATTTTTCACTATTCGACCACAAGCTATTTCCTTGCCATTTTGACAGTGTGTATTATGAAATAACAATAGAATATATAAACACAACTTCTTTAACATTTATATTCTTTACATAAAAACTCCCAACTTTCTTAAAAAGCAATACTTAATTTTTCGAATATAGTAAAGTTGAGGTCGGAGATTTACTAAGATTATATTACGTTCGATTGAATTAAAACTACTTGAAGTCAAGTAACTCTCCAATCAGTACTGAAAGTTCTAGAAAACAATATTTGCTTTTATTAAAGGCCTTACTAAACTTACCACAATTTATTGTTTTGTCTTAATTTTGAATCAAGATATCTACAAAATTATAAAATATTATTTAAAATCTATAAAATACAATAATAATTCTTATGCTTGACGATATCGAGGTACAAGGATAAGCATATGAATATCTATGCTACTAGAACAAGAGGGCGACCCGAAATTTTAACCTGTCGACTAACCGCCTACCTATTTGTTCATTCTATCGGGCGACGTTGCTTTTGCGACCCCAGTGCCTAAGAATGCCCAGATAAGATAGGGCCCAAAAGGCAGACGCCGCCAATACCGGAGGACGAAGCTGGACCCGCTCTTTTCCAGCCAAAAATAACCCTTTTTGGCTGGAAAAAGCGGGTTCAGGTTCGTCCTCCGGAATTGGCGGCGTCTGCCTTTTGCAGGTTCTCTCTTATTTTATGAAGACCAAACTAAATTTATTGATTTTATATGGTTTTTTTGGGCCCTAAAACTGGGTCCGATCTCGGCGGCGTCTGCCCTTTGGGGCGCTTAACTTTTTTAGTGTCAACAAATGTTATGGTACTTGATTAAAGTGGTTAAATGACAGTCCATTTTTGGATGTAGCATTTTGGGCCTTATCTGGGCATTCCTGGGCACGGGAGAGGCAAAATCAATGTTAAAGTCTTTCATTAGACTCGCCCGATAGAATGAACAACAAGACAGACGGTTGGTCGACAGGTTTCGGGTCACCCTCTTGGTCTATACAAGAAAGAGACTGTTACTTGCTTTCTTACCCAAGTATTAATAGCCTTTATCTATCGAACGATATACCAGCTCATTCTCTCTCAGTTTGCAGGCATCTTCGAAAAATGTCTGGATACTTCTGAAAATTCAAAATTTACTTATCACTATCAGTAATTATCTGCTTAATGACACATTTCAGATACATGGAGTTTTCATTCTCTGATAGAGTCTTTTGCGTATATTTTTTGTCACTCACACACTATGTCAGAGTTAATCTAAAGTCCAGCCACGTGCAGAAAAATAACGCAAGAATAACAACCTCTTTAATCTCTCCAGCCACTGCCTTTGGATTCAGTACAACATCCCCATAAAAGGTTAGTGGATATTTGTGCTAACCTTCATCACCAAAACACCTCTTCCTTCAGTACAAGATGATGGAACCCAAAATCGACTGTCATTAATGACTGATTCAATGAGATGACATTTATGGTAAAACTTCTGACTTCCAATTCATTATTTATTCTCTTGTGTAACTTCAACGGAATGTATAGCACTTGTTAGCTTCTAGGCGGTACCTTAAATAACATTCAGAAATTTCCTGTTTGTTATGAGTTTTTACACCACTGGATTTACCGCTATAGAAAATTCAGCCACATAATTTTATTAATTCTAAGTTATTTTTTATTTCCAGGAAAAAATTGTCTTCTCTCTCTCTCTTTCTCAATACGTTTTACGGCCACAGCTGCCAGGACTATTCGGCGGAATATCGGTTTATATTTCAAAACCCTTATTTTTCTGTTATATTAAATGATTCCCAACAAAGTCCACAACAAAGTGAATCTGTATACTACGTCGCTAACCTTGTAGGGATTTTATATTTATTTAGTTTTACTTTTCATATACTTCATCGGCTCTAATAAAGGTTCTCTTTGGGAAACTGCTACTGGTTTTGGATATAACCGTCTTCTGGCAGCTCGTCAGCCCGATTACGCAACTTTCACAAAAAGTGTACGGCCCGACGTGCTTGACCACCTACTAAAATCGTATAGCCTCAAACCCACGTTTTAGGAACCACTCCGCACGGCGCTTAGCAACCCTCTGCGATTAGAATCCCTACCGTTTGTGGACCACCGTTCCACACTTCGAAGCCCCAAAACGCGCAAACTTTGCCCTCAGAAGTCCCAACCGGTAACACACGTCCTCGTGCTTTGAACTGTCAAACGAAAGTCCAAAATTATCTTTTATTAATAAAAGGTTAATTTGCTTGTTTACACTGGTAGTTCCTTTTTAGTTATTTATGACGTCAGTTATTTAAGACATAAACGAAAACATGGATATCTGTAAGTTTGCTTTTAAAGTTGCAGTATTTTTTTTTATAAATTAACAGCAAAGAGGTGCATATATATTTCGTTCTATTTTAGTCTCTCGGTTATATTTTTGAGCTGGTTATTATTTGAGTAAATAACGGCAACGTTGCAATTGAACTAGGAATGATCTAGTACCGTCAAAAAAAATCTGATAAAAGTGATGCACAGGTCGTGAAAACTGGTGCAAGGTGTGGTAGTATTTTACGATGATATTAAACGATATTAAAATAGGCGAAGTCAATGCACATTACTTCAGTTCGTGTTTTAATAATTTGCCTACCGAGTAAAGCTTTTTGTAAATGAATGTTCGACCCATTTTTGTTTTGATTTACTTTACTTTGGTTAATGTAATGGAATATTGGAAACAATGGCGTAGTTAACAGGTTAAACGAGCAGCCTCCGAGGTTTCAAACTTGCGATAGAAGATGCTGGGTTTTCTCACAGTCCAAAAAACAAACACATTAGTATATAGCAGGAGCGCGCGTATTTAAAGAAAAAAAACGTTTCCTGAATTTTTGAACATAATAGTATTTCTTAAATTATAAGATATCTTAACTGGAAACAGGAAGTATGATAGAGAATCAAATCTAAAGGTTTCAACTCATCAAAAATTTAAATCTAAAGTCTGTCTTTCCACTTCTCTATTCAATTCCGGACTAACTGGATACTGGTACATTATCATAATTTTTCATACAAATTTTTGTTACGCCAATGCCGGTGTATCTAAATGCATCGGGGCATTTTCGTGATAATACACAATTAGTAGCCTAAACAAAAAGACCATTTGCTAATGTTGAAACAGACCATAAAAACAATAACGGGCCTTAAAAATGGTCAGATTAAGGTGTTTGTATTTAGTTTGAGTGAAATTACCGTTATTTTATGCCAGGTTGTTGGCATTTCAACAAACAATTCTGGAATAACCTTTGTATTATTGCTTTTTTATTATGTTTGCCAATAAAATTTTCTTAATTCTCTTAGATAAATCAATCGGCGCCAACTGAATTCTGCCATTCGGCGGGAGATATTTTGACGAGAGGTGTCTCCTACTGGTTAGATAAATAACAAGCAGATAGTAATATAGAAATCAGAGAGAAGTGAATGTGCTCGATAGATTAATTTACAAAGTTTTATCTTTGAACGGTCACAATTCTGTTTAGAATTAATAACCAAATTGGCAGTCACACTCAAGAATAACTTAATCGAAGTATTTGAGGGCATAATGAGACTTCTCGGAGCGTGTCTAAATCACATTACATTTTGGTAATTATTCGTTTTAGGGTACTCACCTAGAAATTGAAAAAAAAAATGTCATCTTATGTTTTTTGGGGCGCTGAATATGAATCCGGTGTTCAAAATTGGCGCTCGGCGATCCCTGCATCCCTAGGCCACCCCCAACCCCGAAAATCAAACAAAAATTTTTCAATTACGCAGGCGTTTATTATTATTATTATTAATAATAATTAATATTGTTGTTGCTGACACCCCGGACCCCTCCCATCGAGGGACGCCTGAGGGGCAGTCCCTAAATTCGGTACACGCACCCCTACTATTTCGCCGGTACGGTAATTGTCATTTTCGCACAGGATAGATAGTTTTTTTAAAGTTATATTATGTATGGATGTAAATGATTTTCCAATTGAGGAAGAAAATAAAGAAGAAATTTGAAATGACATCAAATCAATAATTCTATTACGCAATGTGATATTTCAAATTTTCCGATTTTTGATTTTGATGGTGGGGGTAGGAGTGGCGGGGATCCTGGATGTCAGCACAACAATATAATAATAATAAAGCCCCGCGTAATTATAATATAATAACGTGAACTAATCTGAACTAACCTGTACTAACTTAACTAACCTGTACTAATCTGAATTAACCTAAACTAACCTAAACTAACCTGAACTAACCTAATATTTTTAATAATAACAGAAAGGTTCTTACTAACTAACTAACCTGTACTAACCTTAACTAACCTGTACTAATCTGAACTAACCTAAACTAACCTGAATTAACCTAATATTTTTAATAATAACAGAAAGGTTCTTACTTGCCATCCAGGACAAAGTCATATTAACCAGAAACTACCAAAAGCATATCATCGAAGATCCTACTACAACAAAAGACAGATGCAGCAAATGCCACCAGTATAAACACGCGATCAATCACATAACAAGCGGATGTAAAATATTAGCTGGAACGGAATACACAGCCAGACATGACGCAGCGGCAAAAGTTTTTCACCAAGCACTAGCTGCAACATACAAACTCATAGAAAACACAGATCCCTACTACAAATACACACCAACATCCATACTTGAAAATGAAGATTACAAGCTCTACTGGGACATCAGTATCCATACAGATAAAACAGTCAACGCCAATAGACCCGATATTACTTTTCAATACAAAAAAGGAAAAGTCACCTATCTGATTGACATAGCTCTTCCCAACCACACAAACATCCAAACGAAATACACAGAAAAAATCTCCAAGTACACAGACTGCAACAGAAATAAAAAGACTATGGAAATAAGGAAAAGTCATCATTGTCCCCCTCATCATATCAGCCACAGGCCTTACCTCAACAGCATTCACACCACACTTAGTATAATTAGGACTAATTAGGAAAACATGTAACATTCTCAGGTCATTCCTTAATACACAATGGCAATAGCGTTTGTGCTGATTTGGGTTAAGCCCGTCAGCCAAACATGGAACCACATTGACCAAATGTGAGAAGGAGGAACAAAAGTATAATAATAAACGCTCGCGTAATTAAAAAAAAATGATTTTCGGGGGTTGGGGGTGGCGTAGGAGTGCGGGGGTAGCCGAGCACCAATTTCTGACACCTGAATCGTGTTCAGCGCCCCAAAAAAACATAAGATGACATTTTTTTTTAAATTTCTAGGTGAGTACCCTGAAACGAACCTTCAATTTGTTCTAATAAGTGTTTCGCATGATTTTGAAACTTCTGGCCTCCAAAAACACTGAAAGTAACATATAATGGCTCGGCAGAATATAAGAGCAGGGGAGGGAGAGCAAATGGATCCAACGGACATTTTCCAAGAAAAAGAAAAACAATAAATCATCTTTTCTATACCATCAAGCTTTGTAAATTCTTAGATATACATGCTCCTTTTTTTAGTAGTTCTGGTTGGCAATAAAAGCCTAATTTCTTAATTATTTATTTATTTATAATAAGCAACTTTAAGATTTATAGGAGAATAGACTATTTTTCCAAACCCATCGGGGCCCCCTTTGGTCTCTCATTAATTAGAACCCACCTTCTTTCATCACCTTTCGATTAAAAATAATTATGCAAGGCAAGGAGCAAGTCCAATAACATTGTTAATTTATTTTGGGCTTTTTAGTCACATCTCGATTTTCTCAACATAATACTTCAACGAAGATTAAGAACTACATGATTTGCAGATCTCCTGACGCCAACAACACTGAAAATGATAAATAATATACCACCCTCTTTAATCATGTAGACTAGATCGAATGAAGGTGTAACAATGACTTTTGCAATCACCTATGTCACTATAAATATAAAGACCTTCTTTTTGTTGTGTTACACTCAAACAATGTCTCGGACACTAATGCAACTCAATGCCACTAACTGTACGTACAATTTATTAGATATAAGTTTTCACCTACGCAAATACATAAAATATCTAACAAGTAATATGTCGCCGTAAAAGTAAAAACAAACTTATAATTACTGCACACAAGCTAAATATACCGTTCGTCATTCAATGATTGATGTGCAGAGGTGAGAAGTCGTCCCTATCTGAAGACCTTTAGAAAAACCACAGGTGTTAATGTTTTAATTCAATGTATATCATCAGGAGTAAGTGTAAAGATAAAAGAAATTTGTATTAAGGAAATTGAGATCAGGAAACTCTCTCAAGCCTCGCGAATTGCCTTCGTTTTTCATAGCCTTCGTCTTATCTCTATTCAGCGGTAGTCCTACCCTCTGTGATTTGTTTTGTAGTTCAGCAATCATTTCCTGAATGTCATCAAAATTATCTGATATTAGCACTACATCATCAGCTAATGATTTAACACTTGTCCATTTTTACTGATTCCCTTTTTTCTCCACCAAAAAGGCTTCTGGCGCTGATGGAATACCTGCCATAGTCCTCAAAAACTGTGCGAGGGAACTAACACCAGTTTTCTGTAGACTTTTCAACCTATCCTACAGAAAGGGAATATTTCCTTCCTGCTGGAAATGTGCCACAGTTCAGCCGATACCTAAAAAAGGCAAGAAGACCTTCCCAAATAACTACCGACCAATCGCACTGCTTTCAATAATATCGAAAGTCATGGAAAAGGCTATCAATCAGCATCTTCTAAAATATCTTGAAGGATTCAACATTATTAGCGATCACCAATATGGCTTTCGTAAACATAGATCAACAGGAGATCTTCTGACTTATGTAACACATGTTTGGAACAACGCAATTGAACACTTTGGAGAATCTCGAGCGGTTGCTCTTGACATATCCAAGGCATTCGACCGTGTTTGGTATGATGGGCTGTTGGCCAAGCTACGTTCTTATGGTATGTCTGAAAAGTTCTGTTTGTGGCTTTCATGTTTCCTCAGAGAGCGTTCTTTACGAGTGGCAGTCGACGGACTTCTTTCTAACACCTTCTCTATCAACGCCGGTGTACCCCAAGGCTCCATACTGTCTCCTACTCTCTCAGGCATAGCAAGGAGAGCTTTTCAAGCAGTCTTTTATATGGAGAACATCATCCCTTTGGAATAATTTGCCCAGGACTGTGTTTCCCACCGAGTACAATTTACACCGATTCAAAAACAACGTGAATCGCTTTTTCCGCACACGTGTCGCTCCTGTAGCGCTTTAGGGACTTCCCTGTAGCACGTGTGCTATAAATAGTTTTGGATTCATGGAATCTCCCCGTCTTACTCCACGATTGATAGGTACAGGATTTATTTTACTATCCGTTTCCACTATTATTTGAGCCTTGTAAATTGTTGTTATGAGCTGAGTATACTTATAGTCTATTGTGCTGTTATACAAGGCCCTTTCGTCGGCCCGGCTCTAGATACTATCAAAAGCTTTTTGATAATCTATATCAACTGGTGTACTGAGATACAACTAACACAAACACGAATTTTAATTATTAATTTTTGTAAGGATGAAACCACTATTGTTTAGTACTGATATCACTCTGGGACTAAAGATAAGGTCAGCGAAATGTTAAGTGTTAATTTACAGTGTGGCGATATTGACACAAAGAAATAAAGGAAAATTGGAGGCATTTGAACCTAAATCGGTAAAGAAAATATCAAACGCAGAGGTCATATGCAAAATCAAAAAAAAAATAACCGGTCAAGTGCAAGTTGAATTTGCACAATTAGTGCTCCGTACGTTGATTGCTTTAAAAAAACAATTTTGTTACGGTGGTGACTTCACAAAACACACCCCAAATGAGTTTTCAACAAAGTTTGTTTACAATCTTTACTAAAAACTGATGACCTTGATTTTTTTTATATACCAGATAAATTATTAAAGGTAATGCACTCGTGATAATTTTCGTTCAATCTACCCCCCGTGGAGAATATTCCAGAATTTTTTCAAAATTTTTTGATCAGTACTTTTCGAGTTAAGGTGGGGGGACAGCGATTTTTTAAAAATAATACAAAGAAAAGTGTGCGCAAGTATTACATTATATATATATTTTTTACTCGTGTTTTCATAAGCTCTCATTTGACACCACACTCGATGACCTAATAAAAAAAATTTTTTTCACTTCCGATTTCACCCCCCAAAACTAACCCCTTAAGTCAAAATTTAACTTTCAAGACTACACAGCTCTGATGAGGCCTTCAATTCCTATATTATTGCCAAATTTCAACTTTCTATGACGAATAGTTTCGGAGAAAATCGGGTGTGACAGACAGACAGACAGACACCGAAGTATAAGTATTCCCTACAGAACACTAAAAAAGAAATTATAATTACAGTGAACTAAACGAAACGCTTGTTGACTTTCACATGAAAATAATTTTTGTGGAATGTTAACAACCCAAAAACTGCCCCACTTGGAGAACTTATCAATCGATATCGTTTGGAATATCTATTGCTGCTGAGCGAAAGTTCTACTATTTGTCGAAATTTCTCATGCTCTAGTGTATTCGTCAGGAACAATATTTTAAAGTATTTAATTTTCTGGAAGTTATAGGCTTGGCAACATAAAAAATACCGTTTTTACATTGTGTATGGTTTATTACTACAACATAATTATAGATATAAACATAACGTTTTGACAGTCTTAAGTGAAGATTTAATTGTTTAACTCGAATCGATAAATTTCGAATAATTTTACAATTCATAAATGTCGGCAATAATGTGGCTTAATATGCCGCAAGAAATGTACACTGTGAGCTAAAGTAAATTAGTTCTAACTGAACTGGTACGTTATTTTTTTAGATGGTTTTTATGTTTTCTCTTCTTCCGAAGGGGGAAATAGACAAAAAAATTATTCATGGAAGAATGTACCAGGTTTTGTTACCATACAGTTATGACCCATCTTAAAGTATCTTTAAGTTTGTGTTGGAGGATTTAAGGTTCTTCAAACACTAGGATAGAAACTGGCGCAGGAAAAAAATTTTCAAGAACTTTTAATCGCTTTAAGGAACGATAAGAGTTTATATCTCGCGAATTTTCACAGACAACAAGACTTGGGTATTCTGTTGGGATCCTCCTACGTAGCGAAAATTGATGCAATGGGTTCATAACCTCCAAATAAGGCTAAAACTCAATCATCTTCTAGAAGATTGATAGCGACCGTTTTTTAGGACTGCGAAGGAATTTTTCTTATTAAATAAATGAAGGGATTCACGGAAACATGAATTCATGGAGCACCCAATCTTTGGTGTTGCCCTGGCCCCCAACACTAGCAGAGTTCAAGCTAGTACTGAAAGCTGATGATTTACCTAATTATACCATCCACTCTATAGCATTGTAACTTTTTCCTGCTCAAACATCTAAAGACGGCGCCGAAAATTTTTTTCAGATGATCAGTTGAAAGGCGCAGTAGTGTCATTTTTATAAGCAAATAAATGACTTTTTTGGATGATATAAAACAACTCGAGAATCACTGGATTAAGTGTATTAGTGTAGAAAGGGGTTTTATAGATACTAATATATATATTATATATATATATATATATATATATATATATATATATATATATATATATGTATATATATATATATATATATATATATATATATATATATATATATATATATATATATATATAATTTTAAAAACAATAGCCAAAGTACGTACAGTTAGTGGCACATCCGCAAATGAAAGATTATCGGGTACATAAGGACTGGTTTATCAACTATGCAGAACACCAGCAAGCCGCAAGGTCTTACACGGTATAAATATACTAAAAAGCACACTGTATCCATTGAACTCAAAAAGTGTAAACCAACCTTGTAAATTTTACAGATATTATAAAGCTTCTCTGAATTTGAATTTGATATTGTGGTTACCGCTCCGCAATATTGTGCAGTTATATTGTACATCAGTGGCAGCGTGAAAAAATACTCATGATAGCATTTCCTTAGAGTCAATTTTTTCATTTATTTTTGAGATCCGCTATTTAAGGTGAATTTTTTGCAATCGGTCTTGCTACAAGGAGGTGCCATATGTTATGTAAGATATATATATATATATATACATATATATATATATATATATATATATATATTTATATATATATATATATATATATATATATATATATATATATATCTATATATCTATATATATCTATATATATATATATATATATATATATATATATATATATATATTTATATATATGTATATATATATATATATATATATATATATATATATATATATATATATTATATATATATATATATATATATATATATATATATATATATATATATATCTATATATCTATATATATCTATAGATATATAATAATATATATATTATTATATATTATATATTATTTATATATAATATATATATATATATATATATATATATATATATATATATATAATATATATATATATATATATATATATATATATATATAAATATATATATATATATATATATATATATATATATATATATATATATATATATATATATATATATATATATATATATATATATATATATATATATATATATATATATATATATATATATATTATATATATATATATATATATATATATATATATATATATATATATCTTACATAACATATGGCACCTCCTTATAGCAAGACCGATTGCAAAAAAATTCACCTTAAATAGCGGATCTCAAAAATAAATGAAAAAATTGACCGTAAAGAAATAACATCATGAATATTTTTTTCACGCCGCCACTGGTATACCATACAAGTGTACAATATCGCGTAGCGTTAACCACAATGTCAAAGTCAAATTAAAAAAGGCTTTATTAATACTCCATAAAATTTACAAGGCTGGTTTGTTGTTCTTGAGTTCAGTGGATACAGTGTACTTTTTAGTACATTCATCCACTGAAGACCTTACGGCTTGCTGATGTCCTGCATAGTTGGTATACCAATCCTTATGTACCCGATTATCCTTCACCCATTTTCGAATGTTTATCCTTTAATGATTATTATTATTTGTGTTTTTTTGTAAAGATACTTTGGCCATTGTTATTAAAATTAGGGTATTTTTTTCATTCAGTCTACTGGCAAAATTTTTTAATAAAAAACCCAGCTTGAATCAGAATATAAGGTTACTACACACAGTTACTACAGCGTTGATCACATTTGAACAGGTTCCTAACCAAGTTTTCTAAACACTTTAAACTTTTAAAATAAATACTTCTTGACACCAAGTATAAATTATACAAGTTTTATATTTAAATATTTTATTATAATAAGTAAAAATTTTAACATATGAAACTCACTAAATTTTTTTTTTATGTGATTAGAAAACTAACCTAATAAATAAGTTGGGTTAGGTCGAAAGTCGTTCATCTTCTTCGGCTTCCTTTAGTTCCACACAAAGAATCCTTTCTTTTGATCAGCGACCCGCGGAAGTATTAAAGGATTTTTGGGAGTTTTAGATATACCGTAGTATTTTTGTTATTGGTGGTGTCTTTCTTTTTTTTTTGGATTCTTTCTTTTGTTTATTGATGTCTTTACCTTTTTTAAGAACTTGATGTAATTTCCATAGTTTTTTGTACAGGGCAATGCAAGGCAAACCAGATGAAGCTCGGCACAGAGGCAGATTACCTATACGGTGGAGTGAGACAACAAGGATAATTATGAACATCAACCTGGAGCAGGCTGTCGTACTAACCGATGACGGACAACACTGGCGAAGAGCCACGAAGAGAGCAATTCAACAGCTGGAAGAACAAAATCCCTAGTCACCACTTTTCTGTCAAGATGATAGGACTGGAGGAGGAGGAGTGACCGAAAATATAATAAGACTAAAAGGAATATATGTAAATTAGTGTTAATAATGTTAACATTTGTACTCAGTCTATGTATAAACCTTATTAATTAATTAATTAATTGCATATTAATTTTACTAATAACAAAAATATATTATACATTAAAATTAAAGGAAACCTAACCTAAACTAGCCTGAGCTAAGTACTATTAAATTATAGGGTAGCTTATTTCAGCGTTGATGTAAACTTTAGAGGTGTTACATTCTCCCTGTGAACTTTGAAACTCCTAAAATCCAGCTAGGCTCTGAAATACAATAAGTATGTATTTAGGGAGAGTCGGGTAATTAGGGACATCTAAAAGACTGGTATAAATTTACTAATAGTTTAAGGATCGTTAACCGATTCTTCAAATTTTTCAAAGACTGAAAATAAGTTGGAAATTTAAATTAAAATTTAAAGAGGAATAAGGCAATAATAACACATATTAACTTTTCAAGATAGCAATACTACTACGAGGGTGGTTTTTAAAGTAAGTACTGTTTTTATATTATAAAAACACAAGGACATTTTTTAAAAAAATTATTGAATGAATTATTTCTACATGAATGGTCAAACCTACGTACTGTTTTAATATTAAAAAAAAACACAGCCATTTTTTTTAACAATTTTATTTTTACATGAACGCCCGGATCTAAATCTACTTTTCAACATATTTGTCACCTATATTAAGGCATTTGTCGTATCGTAAGACCAGCTTCTGTATTCCATCCTCATGAAATCAGCCACCTGGTGGGCTGATCATTGCAGCATTATCCCAGTAGATAATAATAAAATCGTAAAATCGTAAAGCATCTCTTTTCGCGAACTTTTCGCAGTTCGTCCTACATCGTACATGTATGTACGACCGTCTTTGAATGCTCTATCCTATTTTCTTACCAATCCATCGCTCATAGCATTTTCGCCATGCACTTCATTAATTTGCCGATGAATTTTGACCCCTTCCACGTCTCTTATATTGAAAAAAAGAATTACAGTGGGTATTTCATAGTCTGTGGAATTGTCAATGATCTGAGGCAGTTTAAACACGCGCAAGCAAACGTAAACTCTGACGAATGCTTCCCTAATGGCATCTGTGGTTAGCCAATAGATGCAGGTGATCGGTACGCATGTGTGGAATGGCGACCGCAACGCTGCAATGACAAGAATTCAAACGGTACTTACTTAAAAAAAGTGACTCGTATATTCAAAAAATTAAACTATGATTCAGTTGAAAAAATCATAATAGAGATATATGGTGCAGACATTGAAGAACAAGGATTAAACACACTAAGATACGTAAACTATGAAGTTCTTATTACAGACGATCGCTTGGAGCTGAAGTAAATGTGCAGCGAGTTACAGAAGAAATTAGAGGAAATAAGAGTTAATATAAATAAATGTGAGAAACATAAAAATCACGAAAAGATCCTACAAATACAATAACAAGCCGTTCCTTCTATATGGGTGGTGTTAGAAGAACTAAAACTATATATTTACCTGAGACGCAATATCAAAATATAATAACAGACAGGAAAATACGAACCGAAGATTTAAATGGTGGTCTATTTTCTATTTCAAGAACACAGTACTCAAGGCAAAAGTAAAGTGGAGATGGGGAAGACATGACACATGACAGGAAACGGACGGAATAAAAACCATGGGATAATAAAAATATAGGAAGGCCCCTGCTAAGATAATATGTTGACATACGAAAAGTGGCAGATAAAGGATGGATAAACGTAGATCGAAGGAAATGGAGAAGACAAATGTACACTTATGGACAATGAACGTTGAATGGAGAAAGAGAGAGAACTTATTCCTATTCACCCTTTTTTTAATATTTACAATAGGACTTCTCAACATACACAGACACACACACACACAAACACGTAGTTTTAAAATAAATACTGAATTCGACTTGACACAATAGCAAAATAGTAATAAAACTCGATATTTTCAATTATAGGTACTTTATGGTGAGATAATAACTATAACTTGATCTTATCCCCCTAATATTTTTCTTAAAATTGGAAGTAACGAAATAACATAAATCTTAGATTTCTTAAAGCTGGGAAACTTAAACCGGATGTATAACAAAAACTATAAGAAGCAACCCTTTTAACTCACTTCTTCACCTCTTTAGCCTCTTATACGTTAAATAACTATTCTCAAAACATATTCATTAGCGCAACCGAAAATTACGAAAAATTTTATAATACTGTTGGCATTATATAACTTCTTTTCTTTTTCAGGTACAACATTTGTACCCATTTTGAAATCCATATTTCATTTTGTTCGAAAGATACCAAGCACAGACAGGCACACTATATGACAGAAATTGGAAACAGTGTTTGTCTTTACCTTGGGAACTTAAAATGCGAAGAAAAGCAAAAATTTTCGAAGATGATTTTTTTTTGCAAACACATTACTTTTCAGTATAGAAGTGTATTTTTCAACAGAAATGAAATAAAACTAAAAAAATTTTTTTACTATTGTATTACACTGGATAAAATAATTATGTGGATAATCCTGGCTCCGTTTACAACCATCAGAGATTCACGTAATTATTCACAAATTTTTATAACCTACTAAACTTTTTTGTAAATTTTCATAAAAGTAGTAGGGTAAATTTTCTTGATTGATTATATGACCCTGTAAGGCTCCAGCTACGCTACTGATAATATAAGGTTACTTCATTTAACCTTTTGGAAAACTTTATTATTCTTCTTTTAATAACTTTATCATCCTCCTCTGTCCTATTGCCCTTGGCAGGGCGTAGTGACTACTTATGAGCTGGTTCTTCGTACTTGATCCTTTCAGTTCTCTCGGTCTAGAGCCATTTGACCCCGACTCTTGCAGAGTTTTTCCAACAAGGTTTGCAATTGGTCTATCCACCTTGTAGGAGATCTGCCTCTTGATCTTCGACCGCTGACTTTTCTTCGACCACCAGTTTCTCCATCTGGCGATGTGACCAAAATATGTAAGGTAGGCTTGCTTTACACGTTTGGGTAGCCGGGTTTTTACGTTCATCTCCTCTAATACTGACGCGTTAATCCGGTGCTCTGTCCAGGAGATTTGAAGAACTCTCTGTATACTCACATCTCGAAACTTTCGACTCTTTTTCTGTCAGTTTGCTTTAGGGTCCAGGTTTCGGCTGCATACATTGCAATGGGAAATATGAGCGCATTAATGAGTTGTAATTTGATCGTCTTCGTTATTATACGACCCAGATTTCTGTCAATTTTTTGGTTGCTGTTTTATCCATGGCTATCCTTCTCTTGATCTCATCCGAGCATCCTCCAACGTTGGTGATTAACGCGCCTAGGTATACGACTTTGCTCCCAACCACCTCTCGCATCTGTGGTTGGTTATTGGTAAGTCTGTCGATGATCATAACTTTAATTTTGATGTTGTTTATTTCGAGTCCATATTTCCTGCTGATTTGAATGAGCTTTCCTATAACAGTCTCGAGTTCCGGAGCACTAGCGGCTATTATAAGAGTGTCATTAGCGTACCTTAAGTTATTAATCTTTTTGCTACCCACCGAAATCCCCCCTTCCTACTCTTTCAAGACTTTTCTCATTATATATTTGGTATATATATTAAATAGAATAGAGGAGAGAATGCAGCCCTGTCTCATGCCGGCTTCAGCTCTGAATGTCTTTGAGGTAGTTTAGTTGACTCGGACGGCTGCTGTGTTATTCTCGTAGAAGTTCCTTATTATAGTCACGAGATGTTTATATGTTCCGTGTAAATAAAGCAAGAATTCAAGAAATATAAATAACATCTAAAAAAGGGGTATAATGCAAAAGGCATAGAGTGCATGGTAAAGAATTAGTATCGCACTGTAGATATCCTATTATTACACAGTACGACAAATTTTTCCTTTTTGTCTACTGTAGGGTCACATGAGTTTTTTTTTTTTTTTTTTTTTTATTGGTCTAGCACACGTGCTGCAGGGAAGTCCCTAAAGCGCTCCAGGAGCGGCACGAGTGCCCTGCGAGAGGTGACCTGACCCCAATAGCACTTTCTTTTACAGAAAACCATTCAGTTTACGGAATTGTTTTAACCATATTTGGTTCTGGAGATTTCCCTAATTCAAATTGCAAAAAAATGCAGTTTGAGCTGTATTTTGTCCAATTACATTCTATTCTGCAAAAAATAGTTAAGTGTGGTAAATCCAAGGTAAATTTATAACCATCGCTTATTCACATAATTATAGACAAATTTCTGTAAACTTCCAATCTTTTATTTATAAAATTATGTAAATAAAATATATGTAGGATATACTAACAAAAATATGTAATGATATATTTTTGTATACATTTATGTAAAATTCCATTATTCGCAGGATTATTTTACATTTAAAATATGTAAATTACGTTTAAATGTGCGTGTATGTATGTGAGTGTGTCTGTGAACATTTTCAGACGTCACTATTTATACATTTTATAATGTATATATTACATATTATCGAGGAAAATTACACAAGGCCATTGAGATATCATAATTTTATCTAATTTTAATATTGACTTTTAGTAATAATACAGAGACAAATGTAACTGTACAGCTTGAATCCAGGATTTTCAAAGTTTTTTTCCCCGTGGAAAGTTAAGATAATGTTTCCCCTGATATTGTATGTAGTTTTACATAGATTTTTTGGAGTGTACTACTACCCAACAAAAAAAATGTGATCTGCTGTAAAAGTTAACTAACATGAGAATTTGCTAAGAACGTTAGAATCCAAGGGGCTTGAGATGGTTTCAGAAACTTTTAATTCATGTCTGTTTTTACTTTACTGTCCCCTACATCTGGAATTAGCTTCTCCGGAACGTTTATTTCATGCTTTGCTCCTTCTCGTTCCTGCAGCGACTGCAGCAAAATATTCAGCAAGTGTGACATGTAATTTTCTCTAAAATCTTCCTGAAATATGATACTTTAAAATGCCTTTTGTAACTGATTTACTCAAGAAATAAGTAAATCTTTTATTGCATCGTAAAAAAAAAATATATTTTATAGAAAAATGCACTTTAAAGTTAGATAAAAAGCACTCTGATTTAAAATATTAGCAATAATAATTGTAATTTCCCTCTGGAGATAATCTGGAACGATGAACATAGAGGAGTGGGCGCCTTTCTGTTTAGGTCTGTGCAAGGCGCAGCGGAACAAATTGGTTTGGCAGTAAATTTTAGCGACGTCATCGAACAACAAAATGGCGGGTTTAACATTCCGAATTTAGAAGCGCCTATTAAAACAGCAGAACAACAATAATTTTAAAGACAGCATACAGGAAAGTTCCAAACTAGAGCGCTTTGCAGAAATATTAATTCGGGATGTCGAAAAAGCGTACATTTAACTTTTTATAGTCTTATGTTAGAAACTCTTGTATTTGTGCTGACTTGTCAGATGGTGTGATTAATATGTTGTATCGTAATCGATTTACCGACCTGGCGAATACCAAGCGTAGAGCATCCAGCAAACAGTCAGAATCACTTATGTTTTTTTTACATTTAGAATGCTTATTTCACGTTATATTTGCGTACCATCTTACACATTCGTACTAGATTTAAAGACGTTCCCAAGCTGTTAAATGTTCCCAAAGACATTAAGCCGCTCACGTAAAATAAAAATAGTGTTGCATTAACTGAAATTTTGTCTTTTTAACTCCAAGACGTTTACACTCCAACAAACTGGATTTATTTCTTTTAGACAAAATAATAAAGAGATTTTTATAATTGGGTTCTCGGCACCTTGTGAAACAAATTAGTTTTAAGTAGAAGGATTTAAACTACGAACTTCCTGCTTTATTCCTACGACGTTCAGAAACGATGGTGGTCCTAGAGATTTGATTCCTATATATATATATATATATATATATATATATATATAATATATATATATATATATATATATATATATATATATATATATATATATATATATATATATATATATATATATATATATATATATATATATATATATATATATATATATATGAGCCTTTCCGTAAATTGTTGGTATGTTAGCGGTTCAAAAAAGAGAGAATTTTTTTGAGAATAACACTCATTAGACTCAATTTGATTCGTTCCTTGGATCTTACAGCTGAACAAGACTCTTTTAAAAACTGGAAAAACTCGCTAAAGTGCCGTAAAAAGCGTGAAAAATCAATTTTATTATTTACATTATACTATTATAAGTTTATACATGGGATTTATTGAAATTATTCATCGTGAATCCCGACACTGTTTTCCTCTTTTATATAATGGTTACTTTTGCCTATTTTATATCTTTTAGTCAAATTAACGTTCAGGTACACTTTTCTTATGATCTTTGACCTGCCGATTTCGAATTTTTATGTATATTAGGATATCGTTTCCAAGTAACCACTTTTTGGCCAGAAATGAGAGATGTACACGCTGAAAAATTAAACTTGTGTTTTTTTGCTTGTATTATTTTATAATTTTTAAAATAATAAATAGGTACGTTTTAAAAAATGTTATCATAAACTACATTATTATATTTTTAGCAGAGAAATAATAAATCTTTATAAACAAAATGAACTTATTTAATTAATTTAGTTATAAATTTTACAATTCTTCCCATTATTTTCAGTGTCGTTGTAAATATCTTCATTGAAATAATAAATAGCTTTACCATTTTTGTTCTGGACTTTGGGACAATCAATTTCACACAATACTTGTGACACTACGATTTCTTGTATATTTTTAATTTACGGTCATTTTTGACTAAAAAGTGGCTAAAATCTGACCATAACTTGGAAACGATGTCCTCGTATCAACAAGGTATATAAAAATTCGAAGATAAACTTATAATACGTAGGTCTAAGAAACGATTTAAATCGAGTCTAATAAATGTCACTTTCAAAAAAAATTCTCTCCTTTTTGAACCTCTAACATACCAACAATTTACGTAATATATATATATATATATATATATATATATATATATATATATATATATATATATATATTACCAGGTGTACAAGAATGAAATGCGGATTTCAGACAACAGTTGGTGCACCAGTGCAGTTTGTACTATAAAGATTTGACACTGCGCCATTTTGTTGTGTCATCAACAAGTATCAGACGCGCACGAGTGATAAATTGGAAAAGTGTGTGCATAGTGTTGTGTTGTTTTGTTCAATATGTCGAAATTTATAGCGAACAAAGAACATTCGCGGACAGCATTAATTTTTTGTTTTTATTTGAAGAAAACTGGTGTTGAATCATATCGATTACTTCGAGAAGCTTATGGTGAACATGCTCCATCGCAAGATACGTGTGAACGATGTTTTCGGCGTTTCAAAAGTGGTGACTTCGATGTTGCAGACAAGGAACGTGGAAAACCGCCAAAATAATACGAAGATGTGGAATTGCAAGCATTGTTGAACGAAGATGATTCGCAAACACAAAAACAACTCGCCGAGCAATTGGGCGTTAGTCAACAAGCAGTTTCCAATCCGCTATGAGAGATGGGAAAGATTCAGAAGGCGATAGATGGGTACCACATGAGTTGAACGACAGGCAAATGGAAAAAGCGCAAAAACACGCGTGACGTTTTGCTCGCTCGGTATAAAAGGAAGTTGTTTTTGCATCGTATAGTTGCAGGGGATGAAAAGTGGATTTATTTTGAGAATCCTAAGCGCAAAAAATCATGGGTAGACCCAGGCGCACCATCCGCATCGATCGAATCGCTTTGGCAGAAAGACGATGCTCTGTGTTTGGTGGGACCAGAGGGGCGTGGTCTATTTTGAGCTGTTAAAACCGGGGGAAACGGTCAATACTAAACGTTACCAACAACAATTGTCCGATTTGAACCATTCGCTGCTTGAAAAAAGGCCAGAATACCGAAAGAGGCAACACAAAGTCATTTTTCTTCATGACAATGATCCTTCACATACGGCAAAACCAGTTAGTCACACGTTGGAAGCACTCAGCTGGGAAGTTCTACCGCATGCGGCTTACTCACCAGACTTGGCTCCTTCCGATTACCACCTGTTTGCATCGATGGGTTACGCACTTGCTGAGCAGCGCTTTGGTTCGTACGAAGATGTGAAAAAATGGCTTGATGAATGGTTCGTAGCAAAAGGGGAAGATTTTTACGGGCGTGGTATTCACAAATTGCCCGAAAGATAGGACAAATGTATAACAAGCGATAAAGCATACTTTGAATAAAGCACTTTTTATTATTTTTCCGAACTTAATATGTTTTTTTAGAAAAAAAATCCGCATACTTGTACACCTGGTATATATATATATATATATATATATATATATATATATATAATATATATATATATATATATATATATATATATACGGCGTGATCATCACTATCTGACAGTACCACGTGGTACTCTGGATCGGAAACTCGGAATTTATAGCGCCATTTTTTTTTCTTTCGTATACTAATAATAATAATAATTTATTTAAAAAAAAATCGCATTAATAATTACCTTCCAAACCTGCTGTTATGAAAGTTCTTCAGTTTAACTATTAGAAAGGACAAAGGTGAATATATTTTTCAGTTTTCCACCAACTGTCACAGGCTGATATAATCATCCACAGTAATTCATATTAATTAGCATTATTTCATATTATGATTTACAGGTCGAGTCCCCTCTGAATAAATAAAGTTGATTTTGAAATTGAAATTAAATAAATCGCTTTTAATAACGGATACGTTACCTACTAACCTATCTATTAAGTTTTTACAAGAACGATGAAAGTGGTGGTATTAATTGTTTTATAGTTTCTCAAAATAATCGCCTTTAAGATTTATACACTTCTGCATGCGTTCGAACCAATTGTCGAAACATTTTTTCCACTCTGAAGTTGGTACTTCAATAACATGATTTTTGGAGGGATTTCAAAAGCTTCTTGAGGTGATGCAAATCGCTGTCCACGCATTTTTTTTTTGATATTCTTAAACAAAAAAGTCTTTAGGCGATAAATCAGGTGAATACGGGCAATGAGACATTAATTCGATTTTCTCAGTCAAATATTCAATTGTTTGACGTGCTGTGTGAGAGCTGGCATTGAAATAATGAAGAATTACGTGATAATTTCGGTTGTTTTTCCTAATTTCATCGATGAGTTCTGGCAAGGAAATTATGGTATACCATTCAGCATTAACTGTTCTTCGTTCTTCTAAAGCAAGCAACATGTCCAGTATAACCAAAGAAACAAGCGATCATTTTCTTAGAACTGCTTTTATTGGATTCGGTTCATCTTAGAACACCCAAACAGTAGATTATTGCTTAGTTTTCAGCTCGTACGAATATTTTCAAGTTTTGTCTCTTCTTAGGATGTTCTATACGGATTTTGTATGTTCTTGAACGAATTTCTTGAACATTTCCTTACACCAATCAACACGAGCCTGTTTCGGTCAAATTATGTGGAATTCATCAGGAACAGATCTTTTCACAGCAAAATGGAATGTACTGCAGTCTTCGATATGCCTAAGAATGTCTCACGGTAAGTCACTTGCCGATTCTCTTCATTCATGTATCGCAAAGCATATATTTTTTTGGAACAACAACCGATTTTGGTCGACCTTCACGAAATTCATCGCTGACGGAAGCACGACCTTGACGAAATTCTGCAAGTCAATTGTAAACAGTCTTTTCTGATGGTGATTCATTACCAATAGTTGATCGAAGCGATCCGAAACGTTGTTGTTGAGTTAGCTCTTTACTAAATTCGTAAAAAATCATCTAACGAAAATCTTCAGGTGAAATTTCCATTTGTTCACAAAACTGTTTTTTTTTTAACGCTCACTGTAAACAAACTACTTGACTAACTTTTGAGCTGGCCCCTCTTTTAACAAAAACAAATGTAAAATTTTATGTCACGCCTCAATAGAGCCATCTAGTGGTCATTTGTAAAAACTTAAAAGGTGGCCCTCGTATAAACCTAGACTTAATTGATAAGATTTTTAATAAAAAAATATCCAATGACATAATAGTTATGACTAGTTTAAAACGCATTGCATACTACGTAGTAAAAAACTGCTAAATATTTAAACAGACTTAATCTTTGAGTAGCATTTAAAAATAATAATTTGATATGCAAATTTATAAAAAACAAGAACATCAAAACAAATAAAAATAACGAATCTCATGCTTATAAATTAACAATGAGTGATCAGTCAGAAAAGGTCCAAAAAGGCCAAAGTTACGGTAAATTATTAGAGGAACACTTTACATTTTTTATTTAAAAGACAAAGGGATCGTATTATGCAATTCGTTTAAACAAATTAAAACATACAGTTAATGAGAATTTTAAAATTTTACACTCTGAAAGCTGGATATGAATAGTCGGTAAAGCAAGAACATGTCGACTATATTTTGTAGTCGGTTGGGTTATTTATTATTAACACCCCCAGTTACAAACAATGCTTTTGGAAAGAGATTCATTTCTAAGCTCTAAGCTGCAACATGTTCATGCCAGGACATATTTGCTCCCAAATTAACGCCCAACAAATTGAGCGACGATGCTAGGGGAATGGAGTGCCCCGACATGACTATGTCAGGTTCAGCAAGGTTAACTTTTTTAGAAAAAACTGCCGCCTGGGTTTTTGTAGGGTTAAATTCCACTTGGTTACTGTCACCCCAAGATAGAATTTCTTCCAGGTCTTTGTTAAGTAGAACGACCTCCTGCCGTCTGCGGATATTTGCCTGGGCAGCTGATGTCCGAGCTTTCAAAGCGAATGAAGATACAAGCGCCTGTCATCTGCAAAACTGTAGATTGGATTCCCGGTCTTTTCCAGCAGATCATTAATGTAAATGAGAAAGAGAGTAGCAGACAGTATGGAGCCTTGGGGCACACCGGCGTTGATAGTGAAGGTGTTAGAAAGAAATCTGTCGACCGCCACTCGTAAAAAACGCTCTCTGAGGAAATATGAGAGCCACGAACAGAACTTTTCAGAAATACCATAAGAGCGTAGCTTAGTCAATAGTCCATCGTGCCAAACACGGTCGAATGCCTTGGATACGTCAAGAGGAATCGCTCGAGATTCTCCAAAATGTTCAATTGCGTTGTTCCAAACATGTGTTACATAAGTCAGAAGATCTCCTGTTGATTTATGTGTACGAAAGCCATATTGGTAATCGCTAATAATGTTGGATCGTTCAGGATATTTTAGAAGATTCTGATTGATAACCTTTTCCATGACTTTCGATATTATCGAAAGCAGTGCGACTGGGCACTTTACTGTCAATTAACGTAAAAAACTTTTAAATAAATACATTTTTTAATGGACAATACACGACACGTTCTTACTTGACTAACTGTATCTATTTGAATCTCTTGAAATGAATAAACTCTGATATGTGATTTAATGACTAGACCAGGGATGTCAAAGATACGGCCCGCGGGCCGCATCCGGCCCCCGGGACGTATCAATAAGGCCCGCGATCGCAACATGTCACAGAAAGAAGAATCATGTTTTTTAGAGCTTTTAGACTTCACTCGATTCCTCTACGGAAGTTTTAAAATGCGCACACTACATTTATAAGTAATTTCAAGGGCAGCGCGTGCCTCGACAAGCGAGAGAGATAGACAGTAACGCCATCTCTTAGCAACAAGCGGAAATACCCTATCATTTTTGTTGAGAACAATAGAATCCTTCACGCGCTTCGAGTCTAGACTAGAACCTTCCTTATCGATATTATAAAAGGAGTGCGTCGGCGCGACGTGAGTCAGTTGAGTGTGAGTCGAGTAATCGAAGCGATACGGTCGGAGAAGGATTTTAGTTGTACTGCGAAGTAGTAATTGTGAAGGTATTGTGCATTTGTTTGTGTCGTGCGCGTGCGATATCCATAATTGTTGTGTCGAGTTCCATAATTGTTACGATTTTGGCATAATGTCACAAAAACGTAAAGTTGATAGTGAGTGCAGAATTTTTTTCAGTCTAAATAAGAAATTGCATATTTTTTCATAGAATGGAAAGGTGAACCACTGTGTTTGATTTGCAATCAAACAGTTGCTGTTTGTAAGGAGTTTAACTTGAAGAGACACTATGATACGAATCATACATCAAAATTCGATTGTTACACTGAAAAATAAGAATGGACACATTGTCATCTTTAAAATCTAAACTTCGAGGTCAACAATCGATGTTTACTAAAGCTAATACTGAGAGCGAATATGCCCTGAAATCAAGTTTTATTATTGCATTAGAAATCGCGAAGAGATCAAAACCTTTCACTGATGGTGATTTTATTAAAGACTGTATGTTGAAAGTTGCCGATGTTTCATTTCCATTTCAAAAGTCAATAATTCAAAATATTTCGCTGTCAAGAAACACTGTTGCTTCAAGAATAAATGATTTATCTCAAAATTTGGTTCTTCAACTGAAGGAGAAAATTAAGGAATTTACAAATTTTCACTGGCTGTTGACAATGAGCTTGTCAAAAACAAGAGAAGTCAGGTATCTGGATCCTCGAGCTCAAAATAATTACCCTCTTTTATAACTTTGATATAATTTTTAACAACCGTATATTATATACTATATAATTAAATAAATAAAATGTTATAATAATTCAGTACATTTTTTTTATTTGAATCTGGCCCGCCTACACATTCTAAATTTAATATATGGCCCTCTGCAAAATTGAGTTTGACACCTCTGGACTAGACTGATTCAAATAATTTTCCAAAAATGTTTTTTTTTCAAATATGGTGAAAATTTTGAGTACAATAGTTTTATTTTATTTAATTATGAACTAGTTAGGGATTTCTAATAGGCATCGGCTAATTCAGAGAATTAAACCAGATTTGTATTGCTTTTGGTTTCCAAAATAGACATTTTCGCACCACTAAAATGTAACACACCGTATACGAAGTTTACCTGTACCCACTCAAGTTACTTTCGCTTTATCTTAACTGTAAACTTTATTTTAATTTATCCCCTTCGAAATAACTTTTACATTAAAAAGAGCTATTGGGAATTGAGACTCCATTTACCCCGATACTAAAACAACTTAAAGTTCCCGACCTAGTATTGGCACTTAAATTTTCTATACAATATTATTGAGGAAAGTTGGCCCTTTCAAATTTATAGTATACAGGAGCGTCGGCAGGTTCCAGAGACAGGTGAACCAAGTGGATATTCAGCATGTACGCTAAAAATTGCAGTAAACAGAAATATAAAAATAATGACTCGTACTTTGACAATAACCTGGACTGTTGCAATGTTACCATGCATAAAATCAAGAATTTATTATTTTATGATATAAAAAATTGAGGGAATTTTACCAGTTTAAAAATAATTATTCACTAAAAAAGATTAAATCCAGAATAAATTTTCTATTGCCTTTTTTTCCTTAGACAAATTTAGTGTCACATATCTCAGATAATGTAAGTCTCATCGGATCATACTTAGCTTCAGTTGAAAGCTGATATTTGACAGTAATAAACGTGCAAAAACTGATTGATTTAGAGCGCCTTAAAAATAAATGAAATTTCTGGAAAAGTTCACTACATTTTACAATCTTATATCGATAAAAGCACAAATGTTGCGCAGGCCTATGAAGAAATTTGTGCTGTTTATGATCAAGAAAGTTTATCAAAAGTTACAGCCAATCAATGGTTTAGTCGCTTTCGTTCTGGAAATTGCGATGTCGAAGATGCTCCTCGCACTGGTTGACCAATGACAGAAAAAGTTAATAAAATTTTGGCAACATTTGAATAAGACTTGCATGTAAATAACCATGATATTGCGAAGGAATTAACCGTATATCAAGTGGTAGAATGACATACCATCAATATTTTTGAGAAAATTTGATTTGTTTATTTACAATGTGTGATTGAAAATGTCTGCATTGTCTGATAAAAAAATCATTTTCTCGTAAAGTATAAAAATTGATAAAAATCCGTGAGAGTTGTAACTACTAAATGCTGTCAATAATAGCATGCTTAAAAATATGTAATTATTCATTGTTGGTAATTTTTTATCTATAATATATATAAAATGCAATGTCTCTCTGTCTGTCTGTCTGTCCGTTAGTGCGCGTATCACTGGAGAACCACTTATCCGATTTACGTACCAGGTTATAAGATATATTTTATTACGTTAGGTAACATAAGGAATAAGCAGTGCCGATAATAGTGAGTCAAGTCGAAAAAAAGTTTGCCGCTAGCGCGTTCTTTTACAATACACTTCCCAAAGCAATAAATATGGAACAATATCATGTAGCAAAGGATATAATATATATATAATGCAACGTCTCTCTGTCTGTCTGTTTGTCCGTTAGTGCGCTTATCACTCGAGAACCACTTATCCGATTTACATGTTTTTTTTTTAATTCATAGATTTGTTCTCTGGCCAGGTTATCTATAATCTTCTATCTATAATATATATAAAATGTAACGTCTATGCCTGTCTGTCTGTTTGTCCGTTAGTGCGCTTATCACTGGCGAACCACTTATCCGATTTACGTGCTTTTTTTTTTAAAAGATACGTATGTACTCTGGCCAGGTTATCTATCTATAATATATATAAAATGCAACGTCTATCTGTCTGTCTGCCCGTTAGTGTATTTATCACTCGAGAACCACTTATCCGATTTATGTGTTTTTTTTTTAAAACATACATATGTTCTCTGGATATATTTTATTGCGTTAAGTAACATAAGGAATAAGCAGTGACAATAATAGTGAATCAAGTCGGAAAAAAGGTTATCGTTAGCGCGTTCTCTTGCGGTACACTGCCTAAACCAATAAATATGAAACTGTATCACGTAGCAAAGAATTTAATATATATAAAATGCAACGTCTCTCTGTCTATCTGTCCGTTAGTGTGTTTATCACTCAAAAACCACTTATCCGATTTACGTTTTTTTTTTTTTTTATAGGTACATATGTTCTCTGGTCAGGTTATATAATATTAATAATGATCTATATAATATATATAAAACGCAACGTCTGTCTATCTGTCCATTACTGTGCTTATCATTCGAGAACTACTTATCCGATTTACGTGTTTTTTTAAATCCTTAACATTTATCAAAAAAAATCTATAATATATATAAAACGCAACGTCTCTCCGTCTGTCTGTCCGTTAGTGCGCTTAGCACTCAAGAACCACTTATCCGATTTACGTGTAAATTTATATATATGTTCTATATAACTCGATATAAGCCTAGATAATGGGAGATAAGGTGAGATAGTGGGAGATCAGGAGAAATAATGGGAGATAATTCGAAATAAGCCTCGATAATGGGAGATAAGGTGAGATAATGGGAGATAAGGTGAGATAATGGGAGATAAGTCGAGATAAGCCCAGATACTGGGAGATAAGGTGAGATAATGGGAGATAAGGAGAGATAAGTCTAGATAATGGGAGTTATGGTGAGATAATTGGAGATAAGGAGAAATAATGGGAGATAAGGAGAAATATTGCGAGATAAGTCGAGATAAGCCTAGATAATGGGAGATAAGGTGAGATAAGGAGAAATAATGGGAGATAAGGAGAAATAATGGGAGATGAGCAGAGATAAGCCTAGATAATAGGAATTATGTTGAGATAATAGGAGATAAGGAGAAATAATGGGAGATAAGGGGAAATAATGCGAGATATTTTATTACGTTAGGTAACATAAGGAATAAGCAGTGACGATAGTAATGAATCAAGTCCACGCGAGCGGAGCCGCGGGCACGGCTAGTTATTTTTAATAAACAAATGCTGATTTGATCCTGTTCTACATAAGAAATTTTTTTTTTTTTTTCAGGGAGTAAAAGCTCCGAACGCTATTGATTGTAAAACCATTTAATCATTTTTGTGCTCACTTTTTGGGTTAACAGAAAGTAATATTAGTTGGCGCGCTGCTTGTCCAGCGGCGACGGCTTGAGCAGCGCGTTGACAGGCTTGTGTTTATCCGGCGTATGAATAATTTTATGCAAGTTCGAATATGTCAACTCTTTGACTACGGTGGTTCTTATCATAAAGTGTCAGTTTGTCAGTCATCATAAAATAAAAAAAGTTTTTTCTTCTCCGGATTCCAGAAAAATGTTGTCGATTAATTAAAATGGTTTCATCTAAACTATCATATTGGAACTTTGGAGTATTGTTTTCACTTGCTCGTGATCTTCTACAGGGTCACTTTTTCCGTTTGGGAAGATAAAATGAAAACTTCGGATTATCTTTATTCTCGTAAAAAGATCGTCTGCAGGTATTACACGGATGTAATCCAAATAAATTGTTAAATATCGAGTGTCATTTTGTCGTTACGGTAGAGATTTATCTTTACGAACTTATTCCCACTTTTTTTCAGAGGATTGCAATACTCTTTGGTATGACCCATTACCAAAATTACTGCAAATCAGATTAATTTTTTGGAATAAGGTGAACAACTTTTTTATGATAATGATATTTTTAATATCATTTTCTGAAAGATAATGTGTGACTGACAATCTTTACTGACACACTTATAATAAGAGCTTCTGTAGCCAAAGAATTGACTTGTCCGAACTTGCTCAAAATTGTTCATATGCCACGTGGGTAAGCAGAAATCTGTCAACGTGTCGTCGAAGCGGTCACCTCTGCACACGCAGCGCGCCTTATAATATTATTTTCCGTTAACTTAAAAAGTGAGCACAACACTGTGCTACTGCTTCAAAAAAAAGAAAGTTCGTATGTTGAATAGGGACAAACCAGCATTTGTTTATTAAAAAATAATAATCTGTTAGCAACAATGAACAAAAACATGTTTTTGGGAATGTTATTGTTGACTACATTTAGTTCAAACCATCTCAGTTTTTATCAATTTTCCATGATTACTTTACGAGAATATGATTTTTTTTTACGAAAAGATGCAGAAATTTTCAACCATACATTGTAAATAAACAAATCAAATTTTCTGAAAAATATTGATAGTGAGACATTCTACCAGTTAGTGGTTTAGGCTTCAGTATTTACTTTCAATTTTACTCATAACGTTGAAAATCCTCAGCTCACTTGGAAAATTTTTGTCCGTTAGATCCAGGATATAATATTTTATTTACCCGATGATAAAAACCGAGAAACGCTCTGTAGGATACAAACACAGTTTAAACTCTTTCAAAATAAAGAAGAAAAGCAATTTTCACCCAAAATAAGAATTGCGACATTCACTATTTACTTTAAGTTTATAAAATGGCAAAATTTGTAAGAATAAGTGTTTTCTTAAAGTTTATGCCAGTTCTTTAACAACAATAATATACATAATTAAATAAGCTTTTCTGGCTACCACGATTGCATCTCCTCCAGCGTTTCTCAACCTGTGGGGCGCGCCCCACTAGGGGGGCGTGATTACACTATTGGGGGAGCACCGCAGTAAATCTGTTTTCATTTAAATACATTTTTCACTTGATTGTTAAAGGGGAAATATTGGACATGCTGCCAAGACCGCGCAACTGCGACGCTTCAATTCAGCAGGACTGCATTCTTGAGTTAAAAGAGTGATTTTGAAGTAGGGTATATAGACAGTGCCTAATTATTTTTCTGTTGACTTGCAATTATCGAGCTAAGCCCCAGAACGAACACATATTCTGAAGTTCTGGACAGAAAACTCATGTTTGGGTAAGAATCTGAGTTTCTTTTTTTGGGTGTTTTCTTAACGATTGACCTTGAATCGCCAGTGAAAAAGACCATTTATTTTTTTTTACATTAGTCAACGCAGTGTCCATGTTTAAATGTTGGAATCACCTTAAAACCACGTTGAGAGGTCGATAAGGTAAAGTTATTATATCTATTTAGGTAGTTCAACATTCTTTTTTTCCTCGATACGAATCCCTGGCTTCAACTTTTGCGATACTATTTTTTTTTCATTATTTCATTATACAGGTCTTGTGCTTCCAGAGTTTAGTCATAGTATTCGCATTGTACATACGTAAATATCTGGGAAACAGGTGTTACAAGAATACATAATAATTTCAAGAGGATAGCTCTGCAACGCCATTTTTATGGATTAAGAAAGCAAATTACACAAAATAACATTTTTTATAGTAAATTTTACAGGAAAAATAATCAAATGGTTAATAAGTATATTTAGGAAATAACTTTAGTTAGTTACACCTGTATATGTATATTGACAGCCATTTACCAAGTCGAAAATTTTCCTTCTAACTACTTTTTTTATAGTTCATTTCCCCGTCTGAGTAGGGATTTTACCCTTTTTTATATTCCCACAACGTAAGTCTTTTCTTAAAGTTTATGCCAGTTCTTTAACAACAATAATTAACATAATTAAATAAGCTTTTCTGGCTACCACGATTGCATCTCCTCCAGCGTTTCTCAACCTGTGGGGCGCGCCCCACTAGGGGGGGGGCGTGATTACACTATTGGGGGGGGGGGGGGGGCGAGCATATCGAAAAAAGAAATTATTATTAAAAACATTCATTTAAAAACATTTAATATAATTTATTGCAAGGAAATCAAAACAAAATACATTCTGACATAATATAAAATAAAATACACATTTATACTGATATAATACACCTATAAATAGGATTGTATTAGTACTGCACAATGTATTTACCTAATAATTAACATATCAATACTAAATTAAAAACAAGTTTAATAATTATTAGTGACTCCCTTCGGCCTGTTTTGCAGAGCAAAGATTTTCGAAAGATGGTTTAATATTAAAAATAGACACTCTGTGTGTTCCTTTTCTATATTTAATTGAGATCTATATTTTTTTTTAAAGCAGCCACCGCAGAACATCCGGTTTCGCAAAGGTAGGATGTTGAAAATGGTAATAGTATACGAAATGCTTTTGTTTTCAGTTTATCATTCACCCCTGCCCAAAATTCAAAGAGTGATTTATTATTAAATTGTCTTTTGATTTCGCCAATTGCCGTGAAGTCTATGAAGATTTCTTCTTGGGAAGTTGAGAGCCCTTCGGGAGTATTTTGAAATGGATCCCTAACCCACTCGTAACTTGCTTCCAAGTTGTCCTCAGTAATAAAATACTTTTTAAAATTCTTTGTCAACATGGCTAGATGATATTCAATGGTTACTAAAACAACTTTCACATGTTGTTCTTCAGCCTTGTATGTTTTAACACATTCACCCATAAACATTTCTAGGTTTTTTTGTTTTACATTTCTGCTCTACAATTCCAATTTTCTACAAAAAGCATTAATTTTATCACTTGTATCGAATATATGTGTATTTGTTCCTTGGATTTGAAGATTTAAGGTATTTAGTTTCTCGAATATATCGACCAAGTAGCTCAATTTCATCACAAATAAACTATCTCGAAACTTCTAGGCTTCCGGTCGGTCTTCCTCTTCTAGAAAAATGACGATTTCATTTCTTAATTCATAAACACGTTGCAAACATTTCCCACGAGATAACCACCTTGCCTCGCAATAAAATAGTAACGCTGAATGTTCGGCACCCATGTCTTTACAAGGTGCAGAAAAAATTCTAGATTTTAGGGGTCTTATTTTAATATAATTTACTACGGTTACAACTGTAGTAAGCACAATATTCAGAGCAGGACTCATTTCTTTGGAAGCCAGAGCTTCTTTGTGGATCATACAATGTGTCCACATACACAGTGGAGATTTTTGTTTCACAAGTGCTTGTACACTTTGAAATCTTCCATACATTGAATGAGCACCATCGATACGTATTCCGACGCAATTTTTCTACTCCATATTTGCCTCGTTTATAAAATCATTTAAGATAGTGAATAATACGAGTGATGTTGCTTTGAGTTCTATTGGTTTGCAGAAAAATAGTTCTTCTACTGCTGACATACCATCACAAAATCGAACATAGCCAATGTAATGAGCATCTTTATTGCTATTTGTTGACTCATCAAGCTGAATTGAAAACAATTTGTCACGCAACTTCCCGAAAAGCTGATGCTGTACATCTTCAGCTATATGACCAATTCGACGGGCAACAGTATCATTTGATATCGGTATGGATAGCAATTGTTTGGTAAAATTACCTCCAAACATAGTTTCTACAATCTCAATTGCTTTTTACATCTGGCTATTTTCTATGAAACTTTGTAAGAGGCAAGTAAAGGTTTTTCATTCACAAACAAAGTTTCTGACATATGATTTTAATTTTAATTCGAAGAATTCTCGGGGTTTGTTAAGGTACTCACTATGAAGCATTTCCAAATGTCGTTTAAATTTATTTGGCTTCATGCTGTCTGCTGCCAAGATTTTTGAGCAAATAACACACAGGGGCCTTTCTTCTTCATTTACTTCAGTACTGGTAAACTCTAAATTTAAGTATTCTTGAGAATTTCTCGCGAAGCCGCTACCAATATGGTGGACGTGACTGAGCAATTCTAGTTTTGTCAACGCAGCAGATATGTGTTGCCAAATATGAATAAATTTACTTATTCTTGGTAGTTTGTAAGGTTTGTAATTAAGGTCATAGCGTAGCTTTAGCATCAAAATACTGAAAATACATTATTGTTATTGTACGAGAGGGGGGGGGGGGGGCGCGATAAAAATTATGTTCGAAAATTGGATCGTAAATACTGAAAGATTGAGAAACGCTGAACTACTCTGAAATTTCTTAATATCATAGTTAGCCCACTGTGCCTTCGTCTATGTTTAGTTTCATTATAAGAAGTAGGATTTCTACTACATATGCGTCATAGTATTTCTTTTCTATTTATAGTTTTCTTCATATATATCTTTTTAGCCGATTGTACACCTTAGTGTAAAAGGAACATGTTTCCAACATAACTACAAATATTTGTGCAAAACCTTCTCCACATTGAATTTTACATAGTTTGCCAGCCTATAAGTTCTCTATTGAAACATTTTTCCATGTTTATTAGCCTTAATGGTAAACTGTTGTTTAGTAAGCACGACGCATTCGAATATCAGAATATTTCACTAAATAATACTATCAAACGGAGCACTGTTAAACGACCATTAAACAAGATATTTCGTTCCAAGTTTTATTTTTACATTTTAGGATTATTATTGTAAGAAAAGTCGAAATTAGAACGCCTGATTTCTAGTGAAAGATAAAACTTAGTTTCTTGAAACTCGAGAAGTAATTAAAATCATTCGACTTTCAGTCATAGACATAATAAATCTAACACTGTATTTGTTTATCGGCGAGATTTTTTCCAAGTATAATTAAAGCAATAAAAACGAAAGTTAATTGATATTCTTTCGCAGTAACACAATCGACCTTTTAAAAGTACATAGTTACGTGGGAAGGCATAGGTTGTAAAAATAAATATATCAGCAAATTAAATATAATAAACAAATAAACAATTATGGAAATAGCCAACATTCCAAAGTATTTGGTTTTAGTTACAGTATTCTGATAAACATGGTTCAATATTACAATTTTGATCAGCTTGTACAGGGTTGACACAACAACAATCACACAAACTTGATAGTTTTTAAAGGAAACATCGTGTAGAGTATTTTTTATTTCAATAGTAATTTTAATTCTAAAACCGCCATTATATATTTTTATAGTGGTCGCTTAAAAATAAAGAAAAAAAAACACTTTTTCTATCTCTACCGAAGATAAAAAAGGCGAAGATATTTGACAATAATGCAAATTGACTATCGCATTTCTTTATGTAAAGGAGGTTGACAGCAGTAAGTTAGAACTAACGTTAACATAAAAATTTCGGAAAGTGAAAAGACAAGAATAACGTTAATATACAAGACTTGATGGAAAACAAAGAAGAATCCCTAGCTTAAAAATATTTTCAAGCGCATATAGCCACATCTTAACAACGTTTAAACAAAAGAAAAGTGCTACACACTGTAGAGAAAAGTACGAAAATGAAACATTTGAAAATGATTTTACATTTTTACGGTACTGTACTATTACGAAAACTGAACGAAAAACTAATTTACTATTTTTTTTTTGATTCTAGAAAATCCGAAAGGTTTTGATAACAGATGCTGTTGAAAATCCTGGTAAAATGTATTACAGGATTTAACATACTTTTTAAAAACATGGTTATTACCCATATAAAGTTTCTCCAGTACAGCATTTAACACAGGAAAACAAAGAATTACGTTTAAGCTTTTATCAGGAGATAATGCAACCTCTGGAATACGATGTGCTACTATTTAATAAAATTGTTTAGCCAGGTGAGTCAGCTTTTTTTTAAACAGACAAAGTTTTTAGTAGAACAAATGTTCGTGTATGAGCGAACAAAAATCCTCTGGAGATATTAGAACTTAAAAAGTATTGGTCCACCAAAGTGTGACTTTGTTTCGGTATATCGAACAATGGAGTAACAGGACTAATATTTTAGTAGAAATTTAAAAGAGTCAACACACTTGGAAACAGTACCAGAAATTGTTGAAAATCTGGTATCACATAGTAATAGGGAAATAATCTAGCAGTAAAACAATAACGCTCCGCTACACAACATGCTGGCAGTAGCCAATTTTTAAAGTAAAACCTATTCTTAATGGAATGATAGATTTGGAAAATTCGGATAGCTACCAATTAGCGAAGATTTAATTATGTTGCGTACCTTTTCATGAGGCTCTTTAAGAGGTAAATCAAAAGAAGAAAACTAGGAAGTTAGACAAGAGGTCAATTTTTTAAATGATTATGGCCAAAAAATAATCTTCGAAGCCATGAAAAAACGAAAACTGATTTATAGGATATGCAATGTGCATTGAATAGAATGGGGGCAATACTGAGCATTTGACATAATCCAGTTTAGTTTAATTCATTTGCTACAGTAATAATATCGTATTTAAGACCAACTGAACAAACTTCTGTTTTATTTCTCGTAATTTTCATTTGTTTATATCACTAATTTAAGTTCTGGTTATAAAATCTTGGGTGTGTTTAAACTAGAGATTCTTTCTTGCAATTTGTTATAACCATTTGTAATAAGTGTTTCGTATATATTACATTTTCCACTCTATATATAAGTATTTTTTTATTGACACTTAATTTTTAAATTTATAACATATTTGACATCGTCATTGTCAATTTGCGTTATTGTCAAACGTACTTAACCAACTTCGGCAAAGTAAGAAAAACGTTTTTTTTGCACAACAATACCATAAAAATATTATTTTTAATAAATATCTTATTTATTAAATAGAAGCCGTTATTTGCCCCTTATGTATATCTTAACTTTGAGAATGGATTGAGTGGATATTAATACTGATAGAGGACCAAATTAAGATATCAGCTAGCTCGTTTTGTTTGGAGAGAACATGGAGATCGAGGTAATTTTTGAACGCCTTTTGAAAATAGTCTTTATAGTTGTTCAAAATTCGGTTGTGCTATTTTTGGGCACCGTTCATTTTAGAATAAAAAGATTCTAAGTTCAGCTCTAAAAATGAAAAAATACTGAAGAGTTAATTAGTTGTTGAAATAAAATTGAATTGGGTACATCCGTTGCATTCTGAAAGACAAAGCGGGTGGTTTAGTGAAACACTACACATTTAGATAAGGAAGGGTATATTATTAACAGAATAAAAGTTCCTAACTTTATTACACTCTTAAAAATTACTTCTACTAAATAAAAACCCCTTAAGCTAGAAGAGTGTACATTATTACGTAGTCTTTAAATCAGGATTACTAAGTTTTTAATAAAAGGCTTGATAAAACACGATATTAAAAGTTTGTGAAATTAACTCCGCGAGTTACACGTGTGGGGTAGTCGTTGGAAACGCACTTGTAGATAGGAAGTGAGATATTTAGACAGGTGTGTTTATGACTTACTGCTTGGTTTCTCCTCGTGGGTTTTCCATAAGTTCCTTGGCCTCTCCTGGTGAGATTCTCATAAAAATATTGTCTCAGCCATTACCATCCTAGTTTCATTTGGGTTGCTAAACACTTTTTGACCCGAAATGCCTGAGATAAGCAGGATATTTCCAGAAAGGAAAAAGGACTTAAACTTGAGAACTAGAAACCGTTACTGCATACTGTTTTAAACTACACTGCTCAAAAATTGAAATCATTGCAATAAATATAAAAACGTAATAAAATATAAATCATAGGGAGAAAAACAGTGTCGTAACATGATCTTAAAATCTAGGAAAAAATGAATGTTACATAAAACTGAGAAATAAAATAAAGAGTGTTCGATTTAAAAAATATAAAATTTGTGTTATATGTCAAAATGACGATAACGATGCGCCACTGTTTTTATTTCAAAACGATAAAAAAATCTTTAAGAACACTACAACTTCTGTATTTAAATCTTTTGCTAAACTCTTCAAATAAGTGGGTTAGAGAGGTTGATGATTTATAATTAAATTTTATGGTTTTTCTGTAGATACGCCAATGATTCTATGTCAGCAACGAGAAACTGATATCTTAATAATAACCTGAGCTGTAGTATTGGAGTATTACTGGGCTTACTACATATTTTTGATTATTATTTCATGCTATAATTAATGAATATAACTTTACCTATTTCAGTTTAGGAAAGCTTCTGATTTTGTAGAAACAAACTACATTTGATGTTCAGTGTTTTAATTAAAGAAATTAATACACAAAATAGCCGAGATCTAACACATCTACACAAATAACTTTCTATTCAATTCTGAAATTTTTGGTAATGCCACGAATAACTATATTTCCGTTAAAAAAATTGTTTACATATTATTATAGTTTCATTAATGGCACTATACCATGTAAAAATCATTTTTTCTACTAACTAGTAATTCTGATAGCACCTAAAACATGATGTATATTCCGGAAAAAGGAAAATGAAAACGCTTTCTACATAAAATAAACAACATAATAAAATTACTAGCTATGAATTCTTCAAAAACTTTAAATTTCTTAACAAATGTCTACTGATGGCCGACAAAACTCATAAGGTTGTCAACTGTCACAATAAAAGCTCCAGTTGCGTTGTAAAACTCTTTCGTGCTCTTCACAGTTATAGTATCAGGGCACCGGTCCTTATTGATATTCATGACTTCATTATTTTTGATTTTAACATAAAAAGATATATATATATATATATATATATATATATATATATATATATATATATATATATATATATATATATATCTTTACATCAAAAATTTAAAGTACAAAAATTTTTATTCGTATGCAGATGCAATTTTACAAATACAGACATGTAATAGTTATTTTTTCTTTTTTTGATTAGTGCGTTTAGAGAAGAAGAAAGAGCTTGCGCTAGTATTACATCATATATATTTTTAAACTTTCATTTGACGCCCCATTCGATGACCTGGTAGATTTTTTTTCACTTCCGATTTCACCCCTCAAAAGTAACCCCTCGTGAAAATTTATCTTTCAAAAAACTACACGGCTCTAATTAGGCCACCAATTTCTATATTTGTGCCAAATATTCTCTTTTCTATGTCAAATGATCTCGGAGTAAATCGGGTGTGACAGACGGACAGATAGACAGACTGACAGACACTGAAGTGATCTCATAAGTGTTTCGTACTGAACACTAATAAAAATCAAACATATGGATCATACACCTCAAACTGAAATTACCTACGTAATAATTGTGGAAGGAAATGCAATAATTGCACACAATTTTTCGTAGATATTACAGGACACCCTTACTAAATAGCAAAGAACTCAAAACTAAATCAAGTAGGTAGGTGTACCTAAATTAAGGAATATTACTAAAATAATAATTGCTGCCTAAATGAATCTCACACTATTAGGTAGTTCTTGAACAAATACGCTAATAACAATAAAAACATGTAAATAATCTTTTAATTGTTATTTAGTACCTATTGACATCAACAATAAAACACCGATGTACTACAATTTTAAAACTACGAATAACAAAACAACAAATCTTTTCGTCTCCAAAAATATAGTATCACGGAAATCACTTGACTAACTCTCGACATAATCAGTTTAAATACTACTCCAAAATAAACCCTACCAGCATATTTGCTGGCTCGCCACGCCGTTTTCTGCCACGGTCACCAGCAAACAGTGCAGGCGTTCGCTCGTTTTTCCAACACGTCAACTCCTTGTTATCCTACCCTCCTAAAATAGCCTATGTCCATCCCAAAAGTTCAGGCTACACACCAGTAAAAGATTTTTTTAAATCGTATTGGTAGTTTCAGAAATTACCTCTAACAAACAAACAAGCATACAAACTTTCCTTCTTTATTGTATTAGTTAAGATGAAACTTATGCCATAGAAAAAAAAACTTTTCTGTTTTTCTTATATAGATGATGAATATGACTACATAATAATTGAATAAGTTTCTTCTATATACCCGTAATAATAAACTGTTAACCAAAATTAACTGTTACTAACTTTCTTTGTAAATTAGGATGTCTACTAATTTTATTATATGCCTAGTAATATGTGAGATAAGTATTAAATCAGCTTATAAACAACATCCTAATAATACATCTCAATCTAGTTTCAATTTGCGAGCCTTGCTTGAGGAAGAATAATGCAGCGAGGGCGGCATAAGCCACTATTAAGAAAATATATAGAGACAAATTCAGTATAGAGCAATATATCAAGGAGATTTAGGGAAAATTAGTTGGAACATTTAAGAAAATCCGTTACTATGGCGTAACGATAGTGTCTTAGACCAAAGTCAGATGGTCGGAAAAACGTTTTCGAGTTAAATAAATAAATAAATAGGTCTTTAATGTAACTTTTTTATGAATAATATTATATACCCAAACCTAGTAGTTTTTCTAATATTTGAACTTAAAAAAAATATTAGTTTTTCAGTTTTGTAAAAAATTGCCAGTAGTGCCATTGTTTCTGAAGATGGAATACTCATAATTGTTACGAGCGTTCTATAGAGATGAAAAAAAAATATATGTAAAGAAATTTGAGTTAGATGCTACAGGGTGTTGAAAATAAATTTATGCATTTCTACTATTTTAAATTGAAAAATCTCAAATTTTTTAAATGGCACACCCTGTATATTATTATTTTTTTTCTGATAGATTTTATAAAACCAATTAGGTATAACATATACCTATTTATAATAGTTTTCGATTTATTTTGAATTTTCCTATTTTTACCCTTGTTTTTAACACACTTACGCTATAACATCATAGTTCCAAGACAAAACAAAAATGTAGGCATTGTCAAATTTTGACATGTCTATTAAGCAAGTAAAAATAGTTTAATTTGTTATAGTAAGTGACGTATAAAGGTAATAGTTATGGAGTTTCCTAAAAATGAATTAATTGATATGGTTTATATACTAGGCGAGGCGGGAAAAAATTGTCTTTTGACAGTAAGGCTTTACGGAGCGAAGTACCCTAATAGACGTATACCATCTAGAAACTCTTTTCAGTGCTTAATAGAATGGTTTGATGATAGTTCAAACCGAAAACCATTGGGAATTTTAAACTATCGTTACCCACAAAAATGGTTCGGTAAGGATGGATTCATTCAGTGGCCCCCTCGATCATGTGGCTTAACACCTTTAGACTTCTTTTTGTGGGGCTACATTAAAGATCGTGTTTGTGTGAATCCCCCTACAACACCAGTAGATATGGAAAATAGGATACAAGATGCGTGCAGGGCAATAACGCCCTTTATGCTAAGGAAAGTGAAGGAAAATATAGTAAAACGACTAAACATGTGTATTCAAGTAGACGGGCATATTTTTGAACATTTATTACGTCATAATAATTAATCATTTGATAAGTTAAACTATATTAAAATTATTATTAACCATTTATTTATGTTTTCACAATAGCGTAAGTGTATTAAAAACAAGGGTAAAAATTGAAAAATTCAAAATAAATCGAAAACTATTAGAAATAGGTATATGACATACTTAATGGAAGTTTTGTAAAATCTATCAGAAAAAATAATAATATACAGGGTGCGCCATTTAAAAAATTTGAGATTTTTCAATTTAAAATAGTCGAAATATATAAATTTATTTTGAACACTCTGTAGCATCTCACTCAAATTTCTTTACATATATCTTTTTTCTCATATCTATGGAATTCTCGTACCAATTATAAGTATTCCATTCAGAAACAATGGGGCTACTGGCAATTTTTTACAAAACTGAAAACTAGTATTTTTTAAAAAAAAACTGAAATATTAGAAAAACTGCTAGGTTTAGGTATCTAACATTAATAATAAGAAAGTTATAAAATTTTACGCATAATTTAAAAATAAATTGGAAAATAGTTCCATTAAAAAAACATATGTTATATCTGCCACACTTTTTTGAAGTACCCTGTATACTCAAAAATAATTTTAAACTGTGCACCTTAACATTCCCTAAAACTATTGTATTTAAAATTTTTTCGTTATTCCCGAAACAAATGAAATAATGAACTTTATTCTATTGTTGACTCACCCTGTACTAGTAGTTAGAACATTTCCATATAGATATTTTAGAGACTAAAGGTGCTAAACGAACAGTGAATCTTACCGCAAGAAATAGTCAAAGACAGTTTAGAACTACTGATCAAAATTTTTGCATGCTGTTCTAATTTTCTACACTGAAAACCAATACAAACAAAATATCTCCTTATGTCAAATTAGAAAAAATAAGCAGGAAAATAATGTTGATTGATCAACACTAGCGATATCTTCGTATATGTATAACCCTTTAAGCTGAGAATATGATTATTAAATACGAAACCTAGGTTATAGAAAAAATAAAAATACTAAGACCTCAAAATATAGTCTCTATCAGAGCTTTATCCCATGTGCTCCTTACAATTAATATATAGTTTCTAGGTCTCTGTTAAGTTAGTTAAGAGAATAAAATATAATTTTCAGTAAAATAAATGTAGACTTGCTGACAATGAGCATATTGATGAATGACAACATTAACAAGAATTCTATTACAAACTTAATTAATTGTAAATTACGGGATATCTCTATAAACCTAACATACATATAATATTTATTTAAATCCAATCAGAGCCACATTATATTCATGGAGACTTTTTACGTCAGAGAAAAGCTTCTTTGAATTACCTTATCTTGATGTTTTAACTAGATTGGCATTAAATGTTTCACCAGTATGAACTCTGAACTCCTGACGCTAGAAAATCCAGGTTGCGTGCTTCGAAAAACAAAGCTTGATTTTACCTTATTTTCCAGTGGCAGGACATTCGGGAAAATTTCGTCGTTTAATTTGTAAGTGCCTACTTTAAAATAAACAATTAAATTAAAAAATGTTTTTATTTATTTGGACTATTACACAATAAAAGGAAAAGTGCTTGCTCGTTAGTAAATGCTGAAACTGAGAATAAAAACTATGGAAAAACTCAGTAGAATATAAAATACGAGGAACTGAAATATAAGACAAGCATCACAAAGTTTACTAATTATTCTTAAATGTACAGAATAATAGAACTACTAGTTATTCAAGCAAAAATTTAAATTCATAGAAAAGAAATCTTTATAATTAAGCATTAAATTAAAGAGCTTTCAACTACTAAGAAACAAGAAGTGGATTTAATTGCGCTATACGGGTGTTACAGTATAATATAACATGGTGGCATGGTAGTTGGTTATTTCAAATTAGTTTACAAACTTAGACTTTTTTGTGTGTCTTAGCTACTCCAATGTAAACTAACTTAATTGGTGTTATAATTAATACACTGGGTGACGATGATGATTCGTTAAGTTTGAGAAAGACAGGTAACGCCTGTTGGTGCCAAGTTGGTCGTTAGGGTGTAAATAATATAGTATTTCATTAATAAAAATATTTAAACAACATTTTATTAAGGAAACAATAAAACGTCCGTTTTGAAACTGTTTTCACTTGTGCTATTCATGTATGAATTTGTTAGTTTTTCATTGATGAAAGTAAAATAGTAAAAATCATAAACTCAATGCCTAAATAAACAATCGAGAAATTTCCTAGTAAGAATTTATGTCACTTTAAAGGAAAAAACGTACTTTTGGCAACCTAAAATAACAACTGTCAGCCATGAGTGGTAAATAAGATATTTACCAAATTTTTAGTATGCTTGGATTGTAAAAAAAGGGAATGTCTCCCCTCTTAACTTATTTCAATATATTAAACTATTTCTATAACACCAGATATATATATATATATATATATATATATATATATATATATATATATATATATATATATATATAGAGTATTTTTCTATTGAACCTTTTGTTTACATATACTTGGTTGATTTTTCTTGGGTAATTAGGCTCTTTTGAAAAAATACCATGCTAGTTGTTTATTGACATTTTGCCTTATTTTTTTCAGGCATTTTCAAAATTTTTTTTATTCATTTTAAAATTAAAAAATACATAGTAAAATAATTGCAGGTTTAAAAAATAACATTTCACGAACACTCGGACATTTAAAATAGTTAGACATAACACAAACCAATATAAAACAATCAAAAGTACATACCTTGAAGGTCAACTATTGGTATTTTAGCGTCACCTATATACCATATATATATATATATATATATATATATATATATATATATATATATATATATATATATATATATATATATATATAATATATAAATATATAAATATATATATGTATATATATATATATATATATATATATATATATATATATATATATATACATATATATGTATATATACATATATATGTATATATATATATATATATATATATATATATATATATATATATATATATATACGAGGCTGGTTTGAAAAGTCCGTACAAAGTTCGAGAGATGGCACCACCGGCGCGTATCGAGGTCATGTTTAGTTAGTAGCATCTCTTGAATGAACGCACACCAAGTTTCAGCCATATTGGTCTATTTCTTTGTGTTTGGCATTCGTGTGAATGAAGGAAGTCATGTGATTTTCAAGAAATGGACGAAAAAGAATTTCGTGTGGTGATTAAACATTACTTTATGAAAGGCAAAACGCCTCAGGAGACTAAAGAGAAGCTTGATAAACATTATGGTGACTCTGCACCTTCGATTAGAACAGTTTATAAATCGTTTCAAAATTTTTGGACTGGCCATATGGGCACAAGTGACGCTGAACGTTCTAGACGGCCTGTGGAGGTTAGGACTCCAGAAATCATTGATCAAATCCATGATATGGTGATGGATGACAGAAGAGTTAAGGTGCGTGAGATTGCTAGTGCTGTGGGCATCTCGACTGAACGGGTACATAATATTTTGCATAAACATTTGGACATGAGAAAGCTATCCGCAAGATGGGTGCCGCGATTGCTCACGCTTGACCAAAAACGGAATCGTGTGAAGTGTTGCAAGGATGGTTTGCAGCTGTTCCAAAAGAATCCGGAGGACTTTACGCGTCGTTTCGTCACTGTGGATGAAACATGGATACATTACTATACTTCTGAGACCAAACAACAATCTAAACAATGGATTACCAAGGGGGAATCTGCACCAAAAAAGGCGAAGACCGTTCCTTCGGCCGGAAAGGTTATGGCGACTGTCTTTTGGGATTCGCAAGGGATAATCCTCATCGACTATCTGGAAAAGGGTAAAACTATTACAGGTGAATATTATTCATCGTTATTGGACCGTTTGAAAACCGAGCTGCAAGAAAAACGCCCGCGATTGGCCCACAAGAAAGTCCTTTTCCATCACAACAACGCACCAGCACACGCCTCAGCAGTTGTAGTCGCAAAATTAATGGAAATAGGATTCCAACTCGTTTCACATCCCCCCTATTCTCCAGACTTGGCTCCCTCGGACTACTATTTGTTCCCCAATTTGAAGAAATGGCTGGCGGGACAAAGATTTCATTCAAACGAGGAGGTGATTGCAGACACTAATGGATATTTTGTAGACTTGGACAAATCCTATTATTCGGAAGGGATCAACAAACTAGAACATCGTTGGACGAAGTGTATAAGCCTAAAAGGAGACTATGTCGAAAAATAAAAAAGGTTTACCCCAAACACATAAGTAGTTTTTATTTTTGCACGGACTTTTCAAACCAGCCTCGTATATATGTATATATATATATATATATATATATATATATATATATATATATATATATATATTGCGAGTTAAAACAAGTTTGAGATAATTGACTTTGTTCAGTGACAACGATGTCTTCAAGAAGTAAAGAAAAGTGACACAAAATCTTGCACGTTTACATTGCAAATCCCTGAAAATCATTTTCTTTCACTGCTAAAAAAGAAAGAACTAATAGCTGGATTGTAAAACGCAACATAAATTTTTTTTAAAATAACTAAACCATGAAAGAAAAACAACGATGTGGAAGGAAAGGGTTAACCAAAAAATCAAAAAAAAAACAGAAAAAAGTATCGAAGTAAACAAAACAATGTCGGTGTGAAATATTGCAAAGGTAAAACACATATGTAGTATCAAAAACATATAAAAAAGAAAACCCTGAACATGCTGCCACACTAGAAAATATTGTTACAAATCTCTTAAAGTAGTTGATGCTCTCTTGGCGAAGACATCTGATAAATGCCTAATAAAGGATAGTCAATTGTAATTTAAATATCGTTTTAGTTTTCTGGTAGGGACGTATATCTCTAAAGTAGTGGGCAATGAGAATGTTCTAGATTATACAAGACGAACTGCTGTAGAAAAATTTGGACTCGAGGTACTTATTTGGGAGGCTATCTCTCAATGTGATCTTCTTAGCAGAAGAAAAAAAATAGAAAATGTACTCAAAACGTTGTATTCTAGTCAGATTTAGCAATGACACTCTATACCAAAACTCTGATCAGACAATTTAAGAAATATCTTAGGAAGTCCAAAGGATAAAATCCACGAACCTGAAAGATGTGGAAGGTACGAGATAAATTGTAACGATTCTTTTTTTATGAGTCTACCACACATGCTACAGGAAAGTCCCTAAAGCGCTCCAGGAGCGGCATGTGTGCGGAAAGAGCGATTCACGTTGTTCTTGAATCGCTGTAAATTGTACTCGGTGGGAAACACAGCCCTGGGCAAATTATTCCAAAGGGATGATGTTCTCCATATAAAAGACTACTTGAAAAGCGTTGTACGCGGAGTAACAACCTGAACCTCATACGGATGTGAAGTATTAGAGCGACCTGTATTTCTAACATGCACCACTCTTTCCATCAAAATATTTGTAGAACAGCTTAAGTCGCCAACCGTTCTTCGATCGCGAATCGAGGCCGCCGGCCAGTTCCGGGTCTCCAATCAGACGAACAGCTCTTCTCTGAACAGAATCCAACAAATGCAGTATGTTTGGGAGCGGAGCCCTAAACATGGGAGCAGTATTCCATAGTTGGTCGAATTTGAGCTTTGTAAAGAATTAACAGTTGTTGTGGAGTGTAAAGCTTTTTGGTTCGATATAATATTCCCAACTTTTGAGAAGCTCTCCTTGTTATGCCTGCAACATGTTCATGCCAGGACATATTCGCTCTCAAATTAACGCCCAACAAATTGAGTGACGATGCTAGGGGAATGGAGTGCCCCGGCATGACTATGTCGGGTTCAGCAACGTTAATTTTTTTTAGAAAAAACTGCCGCCTGGGTTTTTGTAGCGTTAAATTCCACTTGGTTACTGTCACCCCAAGATAGAATTTCTTCCAGGTCTTTGTTAAGTTGAACGACCTCCTGCTGACTACAGATATTCGCCTCAGTAGTCGATGTCCGAGCGTTCAAAGTAAATGAAGAGATAAGCGTACTGTCATCTGCAAAGCTGTAGATTGGATTCCCGGTCTTTTCCAGCAGATCGTTAATGTAAATGAGAAAGACAGTAGGAGACAGTATGGAGCCTTGGGGCCCACCGGCATTGATAGTGAAAGAAACCCGTCGACCGCCACTTGTAAAGAACGCTCTCTGAGGAAACATGAGAGCCACAAACAGAACTTTTCAGTCATACCATAAGAGCATAGCTTAGCCAACAGTCCATCGTGCCAAACACCGTCGAATGCCTTGGATATCTCAAGAGCAACCGCTCGAGATTCTCCAACTGCGTTGTTACAAACATGTGTTACATAAGTCAGAAGATCTCCTGTTGATCTATGTTTACGAAAGCCATATTGGTGGTAGCTAATAATGTTGAATCCTTCAAGATATTTTAGAAGATGCAGATTGATAACCTTTTCCATGACTTTCGATATTATTGAAAGCAGTGCGACTGGTCGGTAGTTATCTGGCAAGGTCTTCTTGCCTTTTTTAGGTATTGGCTGAACTGTGGTACATTTCCAGCAGGAAGGAAATATTCTCTTTCTGTAGGGTAGGTTGAAAAGTCTATAGAAAACTGGTGTTAGTTCCTCGCACAGTTTTTGAGAACTATGGCAGGTATTCCGTCAGCGCCAGAAGCCTTTTTGGTGTCTAGCTTCATTAAAATACGCTTTATGATACACTGTCTGAAGACAACATCGGACATCCTTGACTGTAATATGGGACTAGTAGGTAGTGTTTTTCCGTAGAAATCGACAGTAGAATGTGAAGCAAAGGGTTCAGCCAACAAGTTCGCTTTCTCAACAGGTGTCGTTGCAATAAAATTATCTGGCCGTGTGAGTGATGGTATGGTGGATTTGGTGAAATTTTGACTAACTGCCTTAGCGACTACCCAAAAGGACCTGGAATTGTTAGGACAAGCGAGAAGTTTGTTTCTAATTCGTTGATTGTGTGCCTCCTTGGTGTCGGATTCGCGAATGTAGTCTTCAAATTTCTTATACAAATCAACTGAATGTTTCACGTTTTCTGATTACCTATATCGAGAAACATCTATGAAGTCCGAGAAAAAAAAGTTTTATGTTTCACGCCCGTTTTATTTATTTTGACCCATATGAGAAATATAATTTTTAAATTTTAAGTTTTTTTTTGTGTTTTTAATTTAAATCTAAAATCATGCAAAACTTTACGGGATGTATCCTTACATATATTCCAAATACGAACAGCTTTGTCTATTGTTCGTATACAAAAGGTAAAACTCATAAAAAATTGGAACACAACTTTTGATAAATCTCTTATTGTGGCCGCTACTGTTTGCCCTGATGATTTTACCTTTCTTCTCCATTTTTAAAAGCAATGCAGTGTTGCTCCCTCCCGTGAAATATTCTGCAAGTGTCGCCTGTAATTTCTTTTCAAATTGCCTTGATATATGATGCTTTATATTGCCTTTGTCTTTTATTTTCTTTTTTAGAAACGGTAATTCTTTTTAGTACGTGAAGAAATAAAATATGAAAACAAAAACATAAAAAGAAAGTAGGTTTATGAAATACATACAAACGTAAGAACTACAACGTATTTGAGATTAGTATTTAATGACTGACATGAAAGTACACATTAAATAAACTCATTTTCATTAATTTTATTTTACTCCTCTTGTTCGGGTCCAGGGAGCAAAATAAACTTCTTGAGCTTAATGTGGGGCAAAGTGAAACGTTTTTTGTACCATTTTATAGATCATCATAAAACATTCAATAGTTCAGTGAGTGTTATCAAATATATGATCTATGGTCGCGATTCGGAAACCTTTAGATTACACGCCCTTTCGTTTTTTACCTTGAAAAAGTCTGCGTCCCTCTGACATAACGGAGGATAAGGTCAACCCAATACTCAAGAATTTAAACTTAAATTTACAATATTGGCTACCCTTACCAGTGCGGATCCGTCAGTATTTTTCGTCTCTTTATCCGAATGCTAGCGGGGAAATACCGAAACGGTGAATGCTGGACTAGCTATTGGTTTGGCGATGTGCATATGAGCGTTGTAGTCCAAAAACCCAAACAAATTACTGTTGATATTTAATGATATTTGATGCAGCATAGATAGGGTTTTAATTGGAGGCAAAGTGTAAGCACGAGGACGATAAGTCTTCAACATTATTAAACATGCCCAGTATTAATTCTAATCCTGTTATAGAATCAAAAATAAGAATATGATCAAAGGTACTACTCGTTATCTTTTTTGCTTTAAACAAACACCCTTCCTATCCATGTACTCCAGCGCCACCTGTTCCTGGCTACTCTACAGCCCTTCCACCATCCCTAGACGTTCTCTACAGCACTGTAAAGCATATATTTTTACCTATTTGTTACATTTGGAATTGGAATTTAATAGAAATATGAGTTGATTTTCGATAGAACCCAACCTGTTTTCATTAAATTCTGTTAACGGACAGAAAAAATAGTGAAATTATTACTTTTACTGTCAGTCGCCGTCCATGTGGATGAAACATGCTGAAACTAAATTCCGTAGAATCGAGAGAATAAAAAAAAGGCAGTCTCACTACCTATTATTTTAGGAAGGAAAAATATAAAATAAAATTATTTTACCCCTTTTTTTATGAGTTGTGGAAATTAATTAAATAATTAAAGATTACGATGTGTTTGGTCTCTCAAATATTTTAGTCAAGACCGGGGTTCTTCTGGAAACATGACTCTAGGCTTGAGCTTACTGAGTCTATAAGCAAAAAATGAAATATAGAGGTTAAAAAATAGAAATTCTATAATTTTCAGTTATGAAAATGGTAATACGCCAGTAAGGACATGTTATTATTACAGTTTACTTCGTAACACTTATATGTGAATACTAGAAAAAGCCATCAGCTTTAAGCTTTAAACTCTTAGTCATTAAGATATAGAAAAGGGTAGCAAAACTGCAAGAAGATGATATACCCCCTCCAATTTGTCGATTGAAATCTGTCTCTAGAAGCAGCTACGTTTTTCCAGTTTTTTTTCCTTAATCAGCGCTATTTATATCCATATACCTCCCACCATTTCAACCGGGCTACGCCACTGCTAAGCCCTAACCTGAAATATTTTGAGCTGTCAATCCTTAATTACTTTATTTTTTAAAGGACTTTTCATTACTAATTACTTTTTCCAGCGCCTTTTAACGGCTTAAAGTTTAGCAACAATATTTGAAAACTCTTTAAAGTGCTAATAGTTTAAAAAAAAAAACATATTGGGTGCTAAAGTACTTAGCAACCCTAACAGGAAAAAGTATTTAAGACCCTTAAAAGCAACCTGCAAGCCCTGTCAAACTTGACTTAAATAAGTTTCAAACACTGTAGAGAACCTGAAGCACTTTGAAGAGCTTGGAAATTTTTTTCTAATTACCAATTACTTAGCACTTTAACAAAGAAGTTGTAAATGAAAAGTGAAAAATTTTTAGACACCGAAAGTACTTTTTATTAAAAATAAGCTCTGCACCGTGGTGTTACTCATAAAAAAATGATGCAGTTGTCCAAAATCATTTATTTATAATTGAGCCATGAGCGGTTCTTCGATTGAGTACCGTTTCGTCGATTCCCGTTCTGTCGACCTTAAGAGACATTCCCGTTTTGTCGGCTGGCCTTTTAACCTATACATCGGTGTCATTAAGAATTCCCCTTTCGGTCGATTCACTAAACCTCTTTATCTGTTATGGAAATCTATATTAAGGGTAAATATTAATTATTTCTTAAAAAAATCGATTGAGCAAAATTCTTTCTTTTTTTCACACTTTCTATAGACTTAGGACTGTCAAACCTGAACCTGAACTAACCTGAATGCCTACGATAATCTAACCGGCCTCACCCTTATATTATATGAAGATAAATACCTAGATAAAACTACCTGTAGAGGGTTGAAGGCCACTTACAGCTTTACTTGGTAGCTTTAATTCGGCGAGTCGACAAGAAGGGAACGGTTTTAAATGGTCAACGGTCAAACGGTCTCAGACGACGAAACGGTAACAAAATAGGTAAGAATGCTCAGTCGCCGAAACGGTCAATCAACAAAATGGGAATTTACCCGTTCTTCTCTATACAATATATACATAAAATTAAACTTTAATAAATTATATTATCCTCTAAATCTAAGACCGTATTGTTATATTTTTTAAAAATTTTAGTTATATTTTTGTATCTTAGTTGTACCAGGCTCGTTTTTAAAGTAAATACTGTTTTGATATTAAAAAACACACGGCCTTTTGTTCACAGCCATATAACGCAACGCAATAGGTAAGTCGCTAACGACTGTGCGATGCTATCTTGGGTTCGATGAGCTACGTGTGGACGAGCATTGTGTGAATCAAAACGCCTTTTGTTTAGTATTGTACGACACCGTTTATTTAAGATTTCACAATATGTCTCGGCATTTACTGTATCCCCCCGAGACAAGAAATTCACAAGCAACACCCCCTGCCTATCCCAAATGGGGGGATGAAATTGTTTGCTTGAACGTTACCTTCTTGTTAAATGACTTTATTCCATGGACTCTTGTTTTGATTCTGGTGTAACATAAATAACCCAAGTTTCATCACCAGTGACCATTTGGTTTAAAAACTGATCATCTTCGGCACTGTTCCTCTCGAGAAAAATCAAATAACTCGACAAACGATTGGTTTTGTGCACCTCAGTCAGCATTTTTGGTACCCAGCGTGAGCACAACTTCTGATAATAATTTAACTTAAGCGTTCCGCCCAAATTTCATAAAGGACACGTCTTGAAACACATTAGATAATGATGAAGTTATAAAGCTTCTGTTTCTTCGAACTTTTTCATCAACTTTCCTCACCAAGTCATCACTAATGACCGACGGTCGTACACTTTGTCCCTCATCGTGCAGGTTTGTACGGCCGTCTTTCCCAATTTCTCGCCATTCCATCGCTCATAGCATTTTTGCCACACACTACTAATATGCCGATGAATTTCGTCCGATTTTACGTCTAATACATTTAAGAAACGAATTTCAGCGCTTATTTCACAATTTGTGCGATTTTCATTCATCTGAGGCATTTGAAATATGCACAAATAAACGTAAACTCGGGCAAGAGTTTTCGTAATGGCGTCTGTGACTAGCCAATTAATTCAGGTACTCAGCGCGCATACGCGAAACTGCGACGGCAACGCTGCAGCGGCCATTTTTCAAAACGGTACTACCTCAAAAAACGCGCCTTGTACAAAGGGCCCAATAAAAAAGTTTTAAAATAAACAGTAAAACAAGCAAAATTATCAATAAAGGATTTTATTTTACATCAGACTAAACTTTTGGTGAGAAAAATATATCGGACCTGCTACGTGGGGGCCAGTTGATAACACTTTTTTCAGATAGAAGTTTATTCCAGAAAATTTCTCGAATGACTGGCAAAGATGTGTTGAGGTGTTTGATGTCGCTCTATTCTAATGAAACTAGGTTCGCTGGTTACAGCCATCAAAATTTTCTATAGCTCTGCTGAAGTTCTCAGTTTTCTCCGTGAATCGCTCCTAATTAATACTTGTTAAGTCACCTTTTTCATCCTCAAAGAAGTACGTGCTTATTATTTAAAGAATAATAATTCTTGAACCAACAGTACCTCGTAGAAGTGCAGACATGAATTTTTATGAAGAATGCGGTGAAGTGAACTCCCGGGTACATTTCTTGCGTATCGACAACTTCGGATTATCGCGAAGGAGCACTCGTATACATACCACAATTGTATAGCTTCTTGAAATCTTTTTTTAAAATCTTGGTCTTATTTCTTTAAACAGTTAGAAATATGACAGCATTTTTGCTCTGTAAATGATACTGAAATTAAAATTTTTACTGCGCGATGGTTGCGGATTTGAAAATGAACATGGACGAGTACGCATCTGAATCTTGATAGGATGTACATCGGAAATGAAGGTCATTTTCAACCCCTTTGTTCCAGACTTCCCCTCATTATACTGACCAACTAATTTCCTATTAGTATGATCCTGGTTCTCCCACCGTCATTTTAGTGCAAAACAAATTTGAGGTTTTTTTATAAGATGAATATAAATATGAATATTTTGAATTGCTTTGTTTTTGTAAAGGGTCATTGATGTATTGTGAGTTTATGAATCCCACTTTTGGCTGAGTGGATGTTTATTTATTTATTTTTTTATCGAATTCGACGATATAAAACTCTACTAGGATTTTTTTTTACCAACTCATGCACATAATGAAAACAGCATTAAATCGATTGTTATATGCTGGTATTTATTTATTTTTGGTGTTTTGGCTTATTTGATTCGCAAAAACCACAAACTGTTGTTTGGTATGTAATTTGTTTTGAGTAAATACGCCAACCTCAATCAATAAAACTATTTTTAGACGTTTTTTGTTGAGAGCAATTTTAGAAATATACATAGCCTCTAGTGTTATTTAGGTATAGATTTATTAAATTTATTACAATATTTTTCTGGAATTTGCAACGTGGACCGCCTACGTGGAAAAATTTCAATTACAACAAAATATTTTTGGTTTTCTAAATTGTTATATGGTTATATATAATTTGCGTGGGAGCATTATATTTGCTTTGGGTAGCGTAATAATTAGTAAAACAACATTTTTTTCATGTAGACTTCTAGTAGAATATCAAACAAATCTAAATTAAAGTTTGAATTAAAAAACACGGTATAGGATTACTTCCTCGTCGTGTTTTTTCTCTCGAACGTATTTGGCATGACGGATTGTTGGCTAGGCTATGCTCTTATGGTATGTCTGAAGAATTTTTTTATGGCACTTGTGTTTCCTCAGAAAGCATTCTCACTGTCAACGCCGATGCGCCTCAAGGTTTCATACTGTCTCTTACTCTGTTTCTCATTTACATTAACGATATACTGGAAAGGACCAAGAATCCAATCTACAGCTTTGCAGATGATAATACGCTTTTTTCTTCATTAACATTGTACGCTCGAACATCGGCTACTCGTGCAAATATCCTCAGAAAGCAGGAAAACCGTTCAACTTAAGACTTGGAAGAAATCCTATCTTGGGTGACAGTAACCGAATAGAATTTAACGCTACAAAACGCCAAGCAGCAGTTTTTTTTTAAGAAAGTTAACTTTCCTGAACACGACATACTTATGAGGGATACTCCATTCTTCTCAATTTGCTGTTGCATGTTGCATGCATAATCAAGAGAGCTTCTCAAAAGCTTGGAATATTGAGCCTTAGACTCAGTAACCAAGTGGAATTTAACCCTACAAAAACCCAGGCGACAGTTTTTTCTAAAAAAGTTAACCTTGCTTAGCCCGACCTAGTTATGTCGGGGCACTCTATTCCTCTAACATCATTACTCAATTTATTGGGCGTTAATTTGGGAGCAAATATGTCCTGACATGAACATGTTGCAGGCATAGCAAGGAGAGCTTCTCAAAAGTTAGGAATATTATTTCGAGCCAGAAAGCTCACACACAACAACTGTTAATTCTGTAGAAAGTCTAAATTCGACCATTGATGAGATGCTATTTTCATATTTGGGGCTCTCTTCCTAAACATACACTGCATTTATTGGATTCGAGTCAGAAGAGAGCTATTCGCCTGACAGGAGTGCCACAGCTTACTAGAAATCTTGGAACATCAAAGAATAGTTGGCGACTTGAGGCTATTCTACAAGTTGTGCAAGTGCCGATACATACATTTGTAATTCACAATTGTAACACAATATTAAAATAAAAAACCAGACCAGTCACCTTAAATTTGGTGGGCTAGTATAACGAGGAATGCTTAATGGCAATATTTATTTATGAAGCAGTGCAAATCAATTAAATTTAAAGTTGGGCAAAACTTTGTCCATTATAAATGCATTAAAAACCTGCAAGTAATGAAATTCGTGATTGTAAATGGATTACGACCCTATTTTAGTCGCCTGTTAAATGCGATTTTACCGAGCCAAATTGTTTTTCTAGAGTTTTTTAGGTTTAAGGTTAATTAAACACTAATATTTTATAGTTTGATATAACATGGCGTCACAATTATATGGCCATGCCAATTTTAAGCTATCAACATCAACTAAAAAAAAAAATAAAAATTGTGACATTTGTAATATAAAAAAAAATGCTCATCACCATCTTGTAATAGCAAAAATACGAACAACCATGCAACGACTTCGTAGCGAACCCGTCGAACAAATAAGCAAAATCAATATAGAATCTCTATCCGACAACTCAACCAAATATCTATGTCAACAAAGGTTAACAGAAAAAATAGCCACAAATGATATTCGAGAGTCCGATGATATAGAAATGGCATGGACAAAACTCAAAACTAATATGCTAGAAGCAGCAGAAGAAGCATTTGGACGAAGGACTATAAAGAAAGGGGGGAAACCAAACACAAAGCCTCGGTTCAAACAAGAAGTTAAGACACTGACTGAAGAAAAAAGAAAATCGTACCTACAATACAGATTCAATGCTATAACATACAATGATTATAAAAATGTAAGAAATATCCAGAGAATCAAAAGAGAGCATTGGGAGAAATTTTCGAACGATATGGAACATAATCTGTACGGAGGACAAAAAAAAAATGGAATCTACTGAGAAGTAGAAAAAAAAACAATAAATGAGTATATACAAAATACAAAAATTACGGTGGAAGAATGCGAAAGATATTTCGAAAAACTCTATAGTCCATCAGAAACCAATTCATTAACACAGGAAATACAGCATGAACATGAAAATGTTGCCCAACTAAATAGGACCATTTCCTTGAATCAAATACAGTACATGGCAGTGAAACTAAAAAACAGAAAACCCCGAGCATGGACGAAATTTAGAACGAAATGATCAAATATGGAGGTGATAAATTACTAGAAGAATTACAGATTTTCTTTAACAAAATACTCACAGCCAAGATTATACCATCTGAATGGAAAGAAAGCATCTTGATACCAATTTTCAAAAAAGGAGAAAGAACAGATCCAAAAAACTATCGAGGTTTCAGCTTAATGAGTGCGGTACTAAAATTGTTCACTAAAATTTTAGCAGAAGAAATAATGTTAACCGGAATTTGTGAAGAACAGCAAGGGTTCAGAAAGAGCAGGTCTACTATAGACGCCATATTTATAATCCGTCAAATTACCGAAAAAGTCATAGAATTTAATAAGATAGCCTTTATGTGTTTCATTGATCTTACCCAGGCATTCGATAGGGTACGGTTAACTGATGTCATAACCCTACTACAAAAAAGGGGAATTCACCCGAATATAATAAAAACTATAGAGGAATTGAACACCAACAACCACACATATGTAAGTGTGGCAAATAAATTGAGCAATAAAATATCTGTGACAACCAGAATCAGACAAGGAGCCTAAGCCCAATCTTATTTAAAATCATAACGCATGAAATTATAAACGAAGTAAAGAAAACTGGGAGAGGATATCGATTGGGAGACAAAGAAATAAAAATAATATGCTACGCCGATGATGTAGTAATCATATCAGAAGACGAAGATAAGAGACTTCTACATAAGTTCCAACAAACAGCAAAAGTGTTTAATATGCAAATATCTGTAAAGAAAACAAAATCCCTTACAATATCTAAAGAACCGAAAAGATGCAAACTCGCAATTTATGATCAGAGTGTAGAACAAGCGATGTCCTTCAAATATCTAGGGGCAAACATAACAAGTACCAGGAACCTTAAGGAGGAAGTAAAAACTCAAACAACAAAGGCATCATTAATATCAGGATACTTAAGAGATATAATTTGGAGAAACAAATATATTAGCACCAGGAGCAAAGTAAGAATATATAAAACATGCGTAAGACCGATCATGACGTACGCGATAGAAACCACAGCGAAGAACACAATAACAAAACGACTCCTAAGAACAACAGAAATGAGAACACTTAGATCGATAACAGGACATACCTTATTTGACCGGAAGAGATGTGAAGAAATAAGGGAAATATGCGAAACACAGGATGTGGTGAGATGGGCAAGGAATAGGAGAAGAGAATAGAGAGACCATGTGGACAGAATGCCAAATGACCGGTTGGCTAAGGTTACAAAAGAGAAGCGACCAAACACACCTCGACCGCTTGGAAGATCACCAATAAGATGGTATGAGAGCTAGTCTTCATCATCGCAATTGTTTCTGGGAAACCTTTGAAGTGAACACAGGACATGGTCCTAACGTAGGAAGAAGAAGAATAAGAAGAAGAAGAAAAAAAAATATTTTCCGACGTTTCAAGAATCATTTAGATTTTAAGTTTTGCATTTTAAAGCTATAATAACTCTAAAATTCCACTTAAATGTGAAATGTTGACATAAAATTCACTACTTCACTAAACTAAAAATTTCACATTTTAAAAATAATTATACACGCAAATATCGGCCACATTCTGCAAACCGCTGATTTTGTTTGTTTATTGTGAACATAATCAGAGTGGTATTCCGAAATCAACAACGGCATTTCAAAAAAAAAAAATAGGTGTGGCATCTTACTTTTCTCGTAATAATTCAATACTAGTATTTTAATAACTGTATTACTGTTTTAAAAATATACTGAATTTTTAAAACAGCAATAAACAGTACCTCTCAAGGCCAAGCGACTGAAATTGAACAGGCACTAGTTTGGATAATAGGGCGGAAAATAGCAACGGAATGATTGGAATATGCCGACGAGTTGCCATTTTATAGAGGCTACATATAATAAGTTCATATATTGATGCTTAATCACTATTTGATTTAATTTCTTTTATCTTGTGATATATATATATCCAATATATTTTATTAGGCCTTATTACGTTTTATATAATCATAGATAATTAAATAGAAAACACACAAAATAACTAATAAATAACTTTTCCACCCTAACATGTTATCTCTTTGTTTTTTTTCTCCAAAAAATATACCGAATCTCATTTTTCTGATAAACCTCCACTATATATAACGAGAAAATAGGCCGAAGAAACCATAACATCCAAAAACTACCCACACTCGTCTCCTTAATAAGAAAAATTGATTCTCTCGTTAAAAATAAATTGTTCGAAAATCGAGATGAAACAAGTCGACGGTTAAAACCTTGTTGTCTGGTCTAAAGTTGAAATACTGAATTTTCTTCCTGCTCGGTTGAACTTCCCGTTTCAACGTCATAGCGTCTTCCGCGATACTGTGGCATCTGTAACCGTTAGAGGGCGCCTAGGTCAATCGTGCTTACCATTATGTGATATATTTCTACTTCTGATCAGTGGTGTATCACAAAAACTCATCAGTTTTGTTCAAAATTGTTTAAACATAACAAAGGGCATCTAACAGTATATTGCTGTGTATAACGTGTAAGCGGTAAAGCGATAACAATTCACTCATGTGAAAATAGAGAGAGAGAGCAGTAGTGTAGGCAGGTGTAGGTGAAGGGGAGCAATCTAGGTAGTAACCTGTAGAGGTGGTGGGAATATATGCTTTTCTGCCACACGCCCTTGGATAGAGAATCAGGTTTAACGGTAGAATTAGGCATGCATCGAATTTGGTAGCGAAGTTTTCTCCACGCCTGTTGACAAGTAATCAAAAGCAGGGACTCATTGGTATTTGCGCTGAATTAGGCATGAAAAAACTTACTTCCGAAGTTGGAAACCATTTTGTCGAGACCTATTACCAGCGAAGAAAGCTGGATATACGGCTAAAATCTAGATACGTAGCAACAATCGTCGCAGCGGAAGAGACTGCATAAGCTGAGGCCTTTGAAATGCCGACAACATTCAGAATTTCGTCCGCAGGTATAGACAGTGCATTCAGCATTCTGTTGCAAAGTTCCAAGACGACTTCGCGAAGATATTCGAAGAAAACAGAAAAAGCTTCGGAACGAGAAAAGTTTCCCTGTGTATCATGACAATATCTCGGCCCATAATTCGTTGTGTAAGCAACAATTTTTGGTGAAGTGACTTTGGAGTATTCCCCCATATAAAGATGAAATTATAGGGTCGCTGTTTCAAGCAGGTTTTTTTATCGTTCACCTCCCCGTCTGAGTAGGGATTTTACCCTTTTTCATATTCTGAGGATATCGGTGGGGATGTCGTAATACTCGTCAACGTTGTTCAGGTGCCCAAAACATAAATTTTAGTATTTTGGGGCACCGTTTAGACAACGCGATAGTGCTGCCACGGATGTCATTGCATTTCTGCAAACAACTACTACCTTTGTGCATGGCCAGGCCATACATACTTAAATAAAAGTATAACGACCTGCCGGGATTGAAACCCAAGATCTTCTGCACCGCAAGCAATTTCTGCGCTACGGAGCCACGGGCCGCCAGTAGATGAGATAAAACACGAAATTTATATATATATATATATATATATATATATATATATATATATATATATATATATATTCAAATCTGGAACGATATAATACGTAACTGTTAGTGCCGGAATCGATTCGGCGACCAACTAGTCAGTTGGCAGGCTTCCAGAACAGGCCATATGAGAAAATCGACCATTTTTACTTTTATTAAATGATGACCAGAAAATTTATGCGTCTTCGGACCCTTCCACTAAATACGCCACTGCATTATAAAGATTCATAAAAGTTTCGTTTAATGTCGTAATAGTTTGCATTATGTACACAACTAATCTAAAAGTTTCGTTTGCATCGTGAAGTAACTGAAATCGGCATTTAGTTTGTAAAAGTAAATAGTGACCTTTTATGCTTATTGTACACTTAAGTTCTAAGTAAAATCGGTTAGTAAATATTTTCACTGGAAAGTTAGGTAATGTTATAGAACATTTTCCAATATATGTATATATATATATATATATATATATATATATATATATATATATATATATATATATATATATATATATATATATATATATATATATATATATATATATATATATATATATATATATATATGCATGTATATATTATACCGGGTGTCCCATTTAACATGAAACACGACGAATAACTCGAAAAATAAGCCTTGTCAAAAAAAAATATTTCAAACAAAAGTTGTAGGATGGACTTACAATGGTAATAGGAAATTTGACCTTGAGTGGTGTTTTTAAGGTCAAATCAAGATCAATTCAATTTTTCGAATAGAAATTAATATTTTTTTGTATTTTACATGAAAAAATATGAAACTTTTGTTAAGAAACTTTTTCTGAAAATGTAAATTTTAATTGTACTCAGCAAAAAAGAAAACAATTTCTAAATTTCAAAGAATGTTTAACACAAAAACCATCAACGTTTATGAAAAAATGAAAGAGGCAAAATATACTTTTAGAATTAAAAAAAAAATTATCCTACGTTTTTATTATTATGGGAAAAAAATACTTAAAAAATGCATAAAAAAAACTGAAAAATTCTACAAGTATATTTTATTATTATTTTCAATTTTTATGATATTTAGTGAAAAAAGGAAATAAATTTCAGTTGCTCTAAAAATGTTAATTAGTTACATATATTTAGAAATTATCGTTTTTTTTTGCTGAGTACCATAAAAAATTGACATTTTCAAAAAAAAGTGTTTCGAACAATAGTTTCTTATTTTTTCATGTAGAATACGAATCTGTAAAAAAATATATTGGTTTTCATTTTAAAAAATTAAGTTGACCTTGATTTGACCTTGAAAACGCCACTCAAGGTCAAATTTCTTACTACCATTACATGTCCCCCTTTGAACCCTGCAACTTTTGTTTGAAATATTTTTTGCAACAAAGTTTATTCTTGGAGTTATTCGTATTTTTCAAGTTAAATGCGACACCCGGTATATATACATATATATATATATATATATATATATATATATATATATATATATATATATATATATATATATATATTATTGCATCTTGGGATTTGGCCCAAAAAAACTATTTTTATTAATAATTTTTTTTTAACGTTTTGGTTAGCCAACTATCTTCAGAATCGAGATCGCTATTTTTAGTGTTCCGTACGGAACACTTATAAGATCACTTCGGTGTCTGTTCGTCTGTCTGTCTCTGTGCCATGTAGTTTTGAAAGTTAAATTTTGACTTAAGGGGTTAGTTTTGGGGGGTGAAATCGGAAGTGAAAAAAAAATTTACTAGGTAATCGAGTCTACTCAGTATATATCACCACTACACCAAACACTTTATTTTTGCACTCGACGCGCGTTTCGCTAACCATGTTAGCTTCATCAGGAGCGATGATTGACTAAAGGTAAACTACATATCTACCCTATTTATACTTAGCCTAACCCTAGAATTACTCAAGCGGAACTAATGACATAGACAAGGCCCTCAGTTCCGGTCAAGTAACCAGTAGAGGGAACTATAAGGAATAGGCCCTCTGTCTTTATTTAAACTACTTTTACATTTTATGATTTCCATACTTTCGTATGCGTTCAACAATCTCCTATCAGATACATTTTTTATTAATCTTAGATTATCTAATGTTAGATATATTCCTAATGATTCATTTCATTGCAAACAACATAAATTAGCCTCAATACATTTTTTAGTTCATCGTTTGGTCACTTTCCCTCTGAATAGAGTAAACTTTAATAAAGAAAGGAATCGTATTAGAAATATAACTAGAGTTAATGGTTATGACGATGACTTAGTAAATAAGCTAATAAATAGACATAAATTTAGGTCTAATATTCAGAATTCCACCTTTTTTACACGCGAAGAAAATAACACCAAGTATGTCTCCATACCATATAATCCGAAATATAGCAAGGGACTCAATAAGGTATTTAATAAGGTAGGCCTCACCTTAGTCTATAAGTCATCAGACAATCTGAGGAATATCTTAGGAAATCCCAAAGATAAGATTCCCAATTGTGAGAAAAGTGGAATTTATGAAATTAGTTGTAATGATTGTGACAAAAAGTATGTTGGGCAAACTAAAAGGTCAATTAAAACACGATTTAAAGAACATTTAGCACACTTAAGATACAATAGAACAGAAAAGTCTAGCATTGCCGAACATGCCCTTGAAGCTGATCATACTGTAACATTAGATAATCTAAGATTAATAAAAAATGTATCTGATAGGAGATTGTTGAACGCATACGAAAGTATGGAAATCATAAAATGTAAAAGTAGTTTAAATAAAGACAGAGGGCCTATTCCTTATAGTTCCCTCTACTGGTTACTTGACCGGAACTGAGGGCCTTGTCTATGTCATTAGTTCCGCTTGAGTAATTCTAGGGTTAGGCTAAGTATAAATAGGGTAGATATGTAGTTTACCTTTAGTCAATCATCGCTCCTGATGAAGCTAACATGGTTAGCGAAACGCGCGTCGAGTGCAAAAATAAAGTGTTTGGTGTAGTGGTGATATATACTGAGTAGTGTCATTGTGCCAAAGATTCCACATTCCCAACTTAATCGAGTGTGGTGTCAAATGAAAGCTTGTGAAAACACGAGTAAAAAATATATATATATATAATGTAATATTAGCGCGCACTTTTCTTTGTATTATTTTTTACAAATCGCGAAAAATCGCTGTCTACCCGCCTTATCTCGGAAAACACTTATCAAAAAATTTTGAAAAAATTCTGGAATATTCTCCACGGGGTGTAGATTGAACGAAAATTATTACGAGTGCATTACCTGTAATAATTTATCTGGTATATAAAAAAAAAACAGAAATTTCAAGGTCATCAATTTTCAGTAAAGTTTCGAAATAAACTTTGTTAAAACTTATTTGGGGTGTGTTTTGCGAAGTCACTGATCATTTTATATCACCGTAACATAAATTTTGACTTAAGGGATTCGTTTTGAGGGGTGAAATCGGAAGTGAACAAAAAATTTTTTTACTAGGTCATCGAGGGTGGTGTCAAATGAAAGCTTGTGAAAACACGAGTAAAAAATATATATATAATGTAATACTTGCGCACACTTTTCTTCGTATTACTTTTAAAAAATCGTGAAAAATCGCTGTCCCCTACCTTATCTCGAAAAGTACTGATCAAAAAATTTTGAAAAAATCCTGGAATATTCTCCACGAGGTACAGATTGAACGAAAATTATCATTACCTTTAATAATTTATCTGGTATATAAAAAAAAAAACCAAAATTTCAAGGTCACCAGTTTTCAGTAAAGATTAGAAACAAACTTTGTTGAAAACTCATTTGGGGTGTGTTTTGTGAAGTCACTGATCATTTTATACCACCCTAACAAGATTTTTTATTTTAAAAACAATCAACGTACGGAACACTAATTGTGCAAGTTGAACTTGCACTTGACCGTTTTTTTTTTATTTTAATGAATTTTATTTTAAAATTAGTCTTTTACCTTAAACAAGTATCTCGGGAGGTCCCATCTTGCTAGATCATTAAAAATAATCACGGAGGTAACATCCTTGAGGTACATAATTACACATGCTTTAAACAGTTCTACACACACACACACACATACACACACAGATTGGAGACAATTACTGAAACGAAGTCCGAAGTTTTGATATTCACAACCGGATTTTTTCTTTTTGTTGACTTTTTATGATATATGTATACTTACTGTTTCAATATGTTGTAATAAATTTTACATAGTTTGATATCTATTTTTGAGTTAATGGCGTTTTGATTTTGTTTGTATTTCAATTATTTGGTAAAATTCGTGGTTTTTGTGTGGCATTCAATTCTTAAAATTTTGGTTTTTTCAAAGTCGACTTCTTGTTTTTTTTTTGTATAATTGGTAAGTGCGGTTTTATTTTTTTTTTATAATAATTGTGGCATTTATTCTAAATTTTAAATATTGGCTAGTTTGATCTATATATGGTAGACCCCATCGCAAGTAAATTATGTCCCCTGTCAGAGATCATAATATGATATCCTTTGAAAGTATGGTTTTTGATTAACTTAAAATAAAGGATAGTGAAAGAAATTTGTTATTGTTAATTTGGTGGCTATGTTGTACCGAAATTTGTTGTAAAATTTATTTATGTTTTTTAATCATATTTTCCAATAACTTATTTGGAAAATTATTTAATACTACTGCTCTTTTGACCTTTTGTATGGATTTTGTTCTGAACTCCGGATCAGACAGCTTTAATGCCCATGCAGCTAAGCCTGTTATGACCAAATTTTTTTTTTTTTGGTCAGCGGATATTGTCAGTGAAAATTTAAGTATCTGGGAGTCCAAGTTTCTTTAGTATATCATTCTGTTTTTATGACTTTGTCTTTGTTATGGAATAAGAGGTATAAAAAGCTTATTTGGGTTTTTTCCAGTTCCATAGCAAATGTATGTCATAGTATTTGTCTTTGGAAGAGCAGAAATACAGTTATCTATGTATCGAAAGAAGAAAGGGATTGGTTTATCTATGTTGCTTAATACAGATTCTTCTAAGTGTATATATATATATATATATATATATATATATATATATATATATATATATATATATATATATATATATACACTTAGAAATATATATATATATATATATATATATATATATATATATATATATATATATAATATATATATATATATATATATATATATATATATATATACTAGCCGGGCCCGCGGCTCCGCTCGCGTGGACTTGATTCACCACTATCGTCACTGCTTATTCCTTAATTTACCCAACGTAATAAAATATCTCCCATTATTTCCCCTTATCTATCAATATTACTCCTTATCTCCCATTATCTCTACATAATTTCGATTAACTAGACTTAACTCTGCCCATCTCCCATTATTTCTTCTTATCTCCCATTATTTCTCCTTATCTCCCATTATTTCTCCTTATCTCCCATTATCTCACCTTATCTCCCATTATCTAGGCTTATCTCGACTTATCTCTCAATATTTCTCCTTATCTCCCATTATTTCTCCTTATCTCCAATTATCTCACCATAACTCCCATTATCTAGACTTATCTTTGCTTATCTCCCATTATTTATATTTATCTCCCATTATCTCACCTTATCTCCCATTATCGAGCCTTATCTCGACTTATCTCCCATTATTTCTCCTTATCTCCCATTATCTAGGCTTATAACGAATTATATAGAACATATGTTTAAATTTATAAAAACACGTAAATCGGATAAGTGGTTTTCAAGTGATAAGCGCACTAACGGACAGACAGACAGACAGAAACACATTGCATTTTATATATATTCTAGACAGAAGATTATAGGTAACCTGGCCAGAGAACAAATGTATGAATTAAAAAAAAAAAAAAACACGTAAATCGAATAAGGGGTTCTCGAGTGATAAGCGCACTAACGGACAGACACACAGACAGAGAGACGTTGCATTTTATATATATTATATTCTTTGCTACATGATATTGTTTCATATTTAATGCTTTAGGTAGTGTATTGCAAGAGAACGCGCTAGTGGCAAACTTTTCTCCGACTTGATTCACTATTATCGTCACTGCTTATTCGTTATGTCACCTAAAATATATCCTATAACCTGGCCAGAGAACATATGTATGTTTAACAAAAAAGCACGTAAATCGGATAAGTGGTTCTCCAGGGATAAGCGCACTAACGGACAGACAGACAGACAGACAGAGAGGCGTTACATTATATATATATATATATATATATATATATATATATATATATATATATATATATATATATATATGTTACATATTCTTTACTACATGATATTGTTCCATATTTAATGGTTTAGCATGTTTAAAAAAAAGCACGTAAATCGGATAAGTGGTTCTCCAGTGATAAGCGCACAAACGGACAAACAGACAGATATACGTTACATTTTATATATATTATAGATGTAGTAAAATATATATCTGTAACCTGGTCAGAGAACATATGTATGAATTTAAAAAATCACGTAAATCGGATAAGTGGATCTCGAGGGATAAGCGCACTAATGGACAGACAGACAGACAGAGAGTCGTTTCATTTTGTATATATTATAGATATAGATTATTATTATTATTATGTAACCTGGCCAAAGAATATATGTATAAGTTTAAAAAAAAGACACATAAATCGGATAAGTGGTTTTCGCGTGATAAACGCACTAATGGACAGATAGACAGACAGAGAGACATTGCATTTTATATATATTATAGATTATAGATTATAGATATTCTCTGCTACATAATTTTGTTCCATATTTAATGGTTTAGGCGGTGTATTGCAAGGCAACGCGCTAACGGCGAACTTTTTTCCGACATCATTCACTATTTTACATCACTACTCATTCCTTATGCTACCTATCGTAATAAAATAGAGCCTATAACCTGGTCAGAGAACATATGTATGTTTAAAAAAAAAAGTACGTAAATCGGATAAGTGGTTCTCCAGTGATAAGCGCACTAACGGACAGACAGACAGACAGACAGACAGAGAGACGTTGCATTTTATATATATTATAGATATAGATATATATATATATATATATATATATATATATATATATATATATATATATATATATATATATATATACCCGTCAACGTTATCCAAGTGCCGAAAGATTTGCATTTTGCGGTACCTTTTAGATAACGTGGTAGTACCGCCACGTACGTTATTACATATCTGCAACAACTACTACCTATGTATGTGGCCAGGCCAAATATACTTAAATAAATTAGTAATTAAAGTATACCGACCTGCCGGTATTAGCTTAGCACCCGAGACCTTCTGCACCGGCACAGAGCTATGAGTCGCCACTGCTGAGAAAACATCCAACTACCTCAGCATTCTCCAATTATTTTCCAGTACTCACTCGTGCTACAATTTCTTTCCTTTACATATATATATATATATATATATATATATATATATATATATATATATATATATATATATATTTATATATATATATATATATATATATATATATATATATATATATATATATATATATATAATGTATATTTACGTGCAACTTCCAACAATTAATAAATGACAAATATTACAACTATTTACAAAGTTATACTTTTAAAACAAAAAGACTCAGCAGTAAACATGGGTAACTCTATTAAAAGATGGTAATTGAATTTATCGTTTTAGCATTAAAGAACACCTGAGGATAGCTCTTCATTCCAAGCTTGGTCAAAGCTATTTAATTATATACGATTCTTCTCTCGATTTTCGTAATCCCGCAATTCCCTTGTTACTCAAATTTTTAAGTTATTATGTATTAGTCTCCTAAGCAGTATAACATTCGTATTCCTTTGTGGTTCTATACACATATATATTAAGATAAATTAACTATTAGACTTAACTGGAAAAGATGCCAGCCAAACAAGCAAACTTTTTAACTCCCAAGGCTCTCGCCGAGACTCCAGTGACCGCATTAACCAAATATTTAACAAATTATATCAATTGCAATGGAATCTTCAAGGAAATTTAAACTAACCATGGGAAATTAAACTCTTAGTTTTCCCATTATTTCATTTTCCCCAACTTGCACAAACAAAACGCTAATTGGAAAAACTTTTCATCGGAAATTTCTGTCTACGTATGTGTCAGGTTCTAAAAGACAAACTACCTTCCCTTTGTCATACCTGAGAATTCCCCTAAACAAAAAAATACATTGTCTCCTCTTATTAATTTCTCCCATTGAAACTAAAATATAACTTAATCTACTCAATAAAACACACTCTTAAACTCGAACCGAGGATAATTAAAAACGTTCTCAATTTATTTACACTACACTAAAACATAATTTAAGAAAAATAAAAACCGGTCAAGTGCAAGTTGAACTTGCACAATTAGTGTTCCGTACGTAGATTATTTTTAAAATAAAAATTTTTGTTAGGGTGGTGTAAAATGATCAGTGACTTCACAAAACACACCCCAAATGAGTTTTCAACAAAGTTTGTTTCCAATCTTTACTGAAAACTGGTGACCTTGAATTTTTTTTTTTATTTACCAAATAAATTATTAAAGGTAATACACTCGTGATAATTTTCGTTCAATCTATACCCCGTGGGGAATATTCCAGAATTTTTCAAAATTTTTTGATCAGTACTTTTCAAGATAAGGTAGGGAACAGTTTTCGCGATTTTTTAAAAGTAATACGAAGAAAAGTGTGCGCAAGTATTACATTATATATATATATATGTATATATATATATATATATATATATATATATATATATATATATATATATATATTTTATATATATATATATATATATATATATATATATTATATATATATATATATATATATATATATATATCTTTTACTCGTGTTCTCACAAGCTTTCATTTGACACCACACTCGATGACCTAGTAAAAAAATTTTTTTTTCACTTCCGATTTCACCACTCAAAACGAACCCCTTAAGTCAAAATTTATGTTACGGTGGTATAAAATGATCAGTGACTTCACAAAACACACCCCAAATGAGTTTTCAACAAAGTTTGTTTCCAATATTTACTGAAATCTGATGACCTTGAAATTTTTGTTTTTTTTAAATACCAGATAAATTATTAAAGGTAATGCACTCGTGATAATTTTCGTTCAATCGCGGGACAGCGACTTTTCGCGATTTTTTGAAAATAATACAAAGAAAAGTGAGCGCAAGTATTACATATATATATATATATTTTTTACTCGTGTTTTCACAACCTTTTATTTGACACCACACTCGATGACCTAGTAAAAAAATTTTTTTTTCACTTCCGATTTCACCCCCCAAAATTAATCCCTTAAGTCAAAATTTAGCTTTCAAAACTACATGGTTCTGATGAGGCCATCAATTCCTATATTATTACCAAATTTCAAGTTTCTATGACAAATAGTTTCGGAGAAAATCAGGGTGTGACAGACAGACAGACAGACAGACACCGAAGTGATCTTATGAGTGTTCCGTACGGAACACTAAAAATATCCTGTAGGGCTAAATGACCTGTTATCAACATTCGTAACATCCTTCCTTCTTAAAATACATGCGTACATGCATATATGCATATGTGTATGTAATGAGTAAAATAAAGGTGCACTTTAGTTTTAAAGACAATGAGAACCGTTGCTATTCTCGTTTTATACTCTTGGATAACATCAATAACATATATAGGTTCGAGAACCAGTCACTTCAGTATTATAGCGAAATATTTGTAACACACTTTAAACGTTTTGTTTGGATTAAAATTATTTTGATACGTTGTCAAATCTAAACGAATCAATTTTTAAGCAGTTTTATAAAGACTTGAAATACGAGGCTGGTTTGAAAAGTCTGTGCAAAAATAAAAACTACTTATGTGTTTGGGGGTAAACCTTTTTTATTTTTCGACATAGTCTCCTTTTAGGCTTATACACTTCCTCCAACGATGTTCTAGTTTGTTGATCCCTTCCGAATAATAGGATTTGTCCAAGTCTGCAAAATATCCATTAGTGTCTGCAATCACCTCCTCGTTTGAATAAAATCTTTGTCCCGCCAGCCATTTCTTCAAATTGGGGAACAAATAGTAGTCCGAGGGAGCCAAGTCTGGAGAATAGGGGGGATGTGAAACGAGTTGGAATCCTATTTCCATTAATTTTGCGACCACAACTGCTGAGGTGTGTGCTGGTGCGTTGTCGTGATAGAAAAGGACTTTCTTGTGGGCCAATCGCGGGCGTTTTTCTTGCAGCTCGGTTTTCAAACGGTCCAATAACGATGAATAATATTTACCTGTAATAGTTTTTACCCTTTTCCAGATAGTCGATGAGGATTATCCCTTGCGAATCCCAAAAGACAGTCGCCATAACCTTTCCGGCCGAAGGAACGGTCTTCGCCTTTTTTGGTGCAGATTCCCCCTTGGTAACCCATTGTTTAGATTGTTGTTTGGTCTCAGGAATATATTAATGTATCCATGTTTCATCCACAGTAACGAAACGACGCTTAAAGTCCTCCGGATTTTTCTGGAACAGCTGCAAACCATCCTTGCAACAGTTCACACGATTCCGTTTTTGGTCAAGCGTGAGCAATCGCGGCACCCATCTTGCGGATAGCTTTCTCATGTCCAAATGTTTATGCAAAATATTATGTACCCGTTCAGTCGAGATGCCCACAGCACTAGCAATCTCACGCACCTTAACTCTTCTGTCGTCCATCACCATATCATGGATTTGATCAATGATTTCTGGAGTCGTAACCTCCACAGGCCGTCCAGAACGTTCAGCGTCACTTGTGCCCATATGGCCAGTCCGAAAATTTTGAAACCACTTATAAACTGTTCTAATCGAAGGTGCAGAGTCACCATAATGTTTATCAAGCTTCTCTTTAGTCTCCTGAGGCGTTTTGCCTTTCATAAAGTAATGTTTAATCACCACACGAAATTCTTTTTCGTTCATTTCTTGAAAATCACTCGACTTCCTTGATTCACACGAATGCCAAACACAAAGAAATAGACCAATATGGCTGAAACGTGGTGTGCGTTCATTCAAGAGATGCTACTAACTAAACATGACCTCGATACGCGCCGGTGGTGCCATCTCTCGGATTTTGCACGGACTTTTCAAACCAGCCTCGTATATATTATTACCTAATGGGACCTAATGAAATGGTTCCACCCCTGCTATTATTATTAACTCATATAAGACTTTTTAAGCAATTTAAGATAATTTCGAACATTCCGAATCTCTGACGTTTGTAACTCTAATTTTGACGTGAAGTTGTAGTAAAATATTTTCGTAACTGGAAGTCCCGTAGAAGAGATTTTTTCATTTTAAAATTTGCATTTAAAAGGTAAAATGATAAAAGTGTTCCTTTTGTTAAAAAAAATTTTAAAAACTGGTACTGACGTTCGCTTTTATAAGTAAGTTATGTAAATAAAAAACATAGACGTAGAATAATAGCTGCATAATATTTGAAGAACAACTAATAATTGAAAAAAAAAAAACAGATACAAATATAAATTAAAAAATCCATTAAGAAGTGTTAAATAATGGTAATAATAATTGCGTACATATTTGATTCTAGTTATCAGTTATTTCTAGAAGATAAATGAAATGTATTACCTCCTTTTTCATATTTACTTCCAGTGGATGACTGTAATGTAAGGTAAGGTTATTTTTATTTTCAAGCCTTATTTAAATAAAACTTATTTATTTGAACTAGTAATAAACTTATCCCATGAATATTATTCAATACTGTTATAGTTTTTCGTTGTAGATCAGAAGAACTTCCATCGGGAGGAAATAATGACACTGTAGTCAATTTTACAGCTAAGAGTAATATTAGTGAAAAGATTAGAGAAGAATCAACCATAAAAATCAAAAGGTATGGCATATTTTCTTTTTTTGTATTAGTACATTTTTTAGTTCATAGATCCAGAAGTATGGACAGCTTAGATTCAGAATCAAGACCATTGTCAGTTCTACCTGCAAGTTCTCAAATTGAACTAGCAATGGTAGAAGAAAACGTAAAAATGATAAACGCGTAAAATAATTAAATAAAAATATGTACTTAATTGGAAGAAAGAAAGTTCGTCAGATCCAGAAGCAGAAAAACAGTAAGTGGAGGCACCTAAACTCCTTCAGCTTTAAAAACTGAAAACGTTTAAGAGATCCATCTGAAAAATGATTACAGTTTTTACCATAAATTTAACCACACTCACTTTTTCCATTCAGAAATATTTAGATTAACTATTACTATTATTTCTAAGAATTTCATTTATTAATTCATGGTTATCGTTTGGTTTAATATCTATATCTATATTATATTTTGATGTAGACGTGTACAACCGAGTTCTTTTAAAGCCTGTTTAGTTCTCATTGTTGGTATTCTAGGTTTAGTTAACCTAGATTTTTCGGCGACACTTGGGACCTGGCACAAGAACGTATTGTTTTTCAGGAAAAGACAATAACAAGACTGCAGCAATGTCACAAAGTCGCTTTCAATTTTTTAAGTTATATTTTTAAGTTGTAAAACTCTGGTTAAAAATTGGATTAAATTTACAAGTTTTAACTATCAATATTTTTAAAATATAATTTTTTTTTACAGATATGTTCTATTTTGCTTTACACTATTTATATTTGTTAGCATTTTGTTTTATTAAATTCCTTCATTTGAGCACCAAATGTCAGAAAATGTATCAATTTAATAATGTTAAGACATATTGGTATTAACTATTTAAAATTGTAGTAAAGGAAGATTATTATTCCGTTTTCGATAAGTTGTTTGATAAATACTGTTCAGCTGGTTAGATACACCTCACAAGTGAATTTAACGCGAATCCATTGAAAAATTTACCCCTGAAACCCCAGAACTAAATTGTAAAATTCTGAAAAACTTTGTTTCATACAAAAAAAAACTTTCTTACTTTTTTTCGAACATTGCTCAACGGAGTTTCATTCTACTACTGTATCTAATTTTATTGATTTGTTTCTAAAACTGCATGTTTTTATGTCTTTTCAGAATTGTGTGAGAATGGTTAAGATAAAAATGAATAAAAATTTATGCATAGCTCTGTTATACACTCCACATATAATAAACAAAAGAACGGGATAATTCAAACAGTAAATACGTTCTTACCTTCTAGTAAAGTTTGCTATCCTAAAATCTCATGTAAGCGACACTATTTAATCAGAGTCAGTAAATGCATTAAATATTTTTATCTGATTGGGTGTTAGGGAGCTCCAATTTTATAGATTTACACGTTAATTTTCTAAACGCGACTTAATGGTGTCTTGTTCTTCTTGTGTCGATCCGTTATCGGATATAGGCGATCATCCTGGCTATTAGGACTTTATTTACAGCTGCCCGGAATAGTACCGTTGTTGTTGTTGAGAACCATGTTTCTAGCCATGAAATACATCTCGTGCCTGGTCCTGTTCTTCTGTCCACCTTGTCCTGCAGTATCAGTTGTAGTAGACCATTTCTTTCCTCGTTTCTCATGATATAGCCCAGATGTTCCAGTTTTCTTTTTTTAGTTATATTAACCATTTCCAGGTCCTTGTTCAAGAGTTCTAGCACTCTCTTCTTGGTAGTATGCTCTGTCCACGATATTCTAAGCATGCGCAAGTAGAGCCACATCTCAAATTCTTCCAACCTTTTATATGATGCCGTAGTTACAGTTCAAGTCTCCGCCCCATACAGAAGCACAGGAAAGACACAGCATTTGAGAAGTCGTATTTTGATTTTTAAACTGAGATCATGATTTCTGAATACTTTGGCCATTTTAAATAGGCTGCTCTCGCTTTTTCTATTCTGCATCTAATCTCCAGTGAGTGATCCTATTCTTTGGTTACTGTGGTACCCAGGTAGTAAAAAGTATTGACTATATCAATCCTTTCGTTGTCAGTATAGAGTTGTTCTTGTAATGAAGAGCTCTTGCATGATCATGTCGTATTCTCGACTGACATGTGGTACTCTCTCCATAAGAATTTGTAAGTCCTGTGAGTTGTCTGTCTGTCTAATATTGTCAATTCTGCTTCCATTAATGTTTATTCCTACTGCTATATGATGGAGTACTATGCTAAATATTTGTTCTGCGTATACATTAAATAAGAGTGGTGAAAAGATACATCCTTGACGTACAGTTTTAAAATTAATTTTTAATTAAACTACCAAATATAACAACTATGGTTTCTAAATTTACGTCTTTTATTTAAAAACCTTATGCCTGTGACTTAACGTCAACAACATCCTCTTCAGAGCTCGCCAATATTTATTGATATAAGATTTACATGCAGAGTCTAACCTATATACGACTGCTACCTTTTAAATTTTTACAAAAACAATGAAAGAAAAAAAATTTTTGGTACAAATCCTTGTATTGTTTCTCAAAATATTCACCTTTAAGATTTATACACTTTTGCATGCGTTCGAATTAATTCTCGAAACGGCTCTGAAGTTGGTACCTTAAAAACGGGGTTCTAGAAGGAATCAACAGCTTCTCAAGGTAATGAATATCGCTGTCCACACATTTTCTTTTTGACTTTCGGGAGCAAAAAGAAGTCGTTAGGCGATAAATCAGGTGAATATGGGCAATGAGACATCAGTGGAAGAAGAAGAAGAAAGAGGGGAAGACCTAGGCGCTTATGGCGGGATGACGTCGATGAGGCAATGGAAAACAGAGGGTTACAGTAAGGAGACTGGGAAGATCGAAGAGAATGGACCGCGAGGTTGAGAGAAGGGAGACAACGTCAGCTGTAACAGACCCTTAAATATATATATATATATATATATATATATATATATATATATATATATATATATATATATATATATATATATATGTATGGAAGTTGGCATTGTAATGATGATGGATGATCCGACGTTTTCGATTGTTTCTGAGCTCATCGATGACTTCTGGCAAACAAATTATTGTACACTACTTAGCATTAACTGCTCTTCGATCCTCTAAAGTAATCATTACAACATGCATGCAACATTGCATGTCCTCTGTCGACTTTTCTGAACATTTCCTTACACCAATTGACACGAGTCTGTTTTTAAGTTTCGGTTAAATTATGCGGAATCCATCGGGAATAGATCTTTTTCACAGGTAAATGTTTATGCAAAAATTATGTACTGAAGTCCTCAATATGCCTAAGGATGCCTCTATCTCACAGTAAGTCACATGCCAATCCTCTTCAATCATGTTTTTGGAACAACTGATTTTGGTCGACCTTTACGAAATCCATCGCTGATGGAAGCACGATTAAATTGATTAAATTCTGCAAACCAGTTGTAAACAGTCTTTTCTGATGGTGATTAATTACAAAAAGTTGAACGAAGCGAGGCATTGTTGTTGAATTAGGCCTTTACTAAAATTGTAAAAAATCATCCAACGAAAACCTTAACGTAAAATTTCCATTTGTTCACATAACCGTTTTTTTTAAACGTTCATTGTAAACAAACTACTCGGCCAAGTTCTGTGCTGCCACTGGTTTAATAATAACAAATGCCAAGTTTTATAACAATAGTAAATTACATCTCACTAGCACCATCTAGTGGTCGTTTGTAAAAACTTAAAAGGCAGCCCTCGTCTATCATCGTATAACAATAGCACTGCATGTTTTGAGAGGGCTTCGTTTTTCTAACCTATCCTGCTTCCTTCATCTATGCTTACTTCATAAAACTAATTTACGTTAATTTGAGAAAAAGAGAAAATGAAAAACGCTGGTAGGTCTGTTTATTTATGTATATGACAAATAAGGAGGCAGTGAAGTGTTCTCTACATACTAAACGATCCTGTCATAGCATTTAAATCTTGATATGACTAAAAGTGAAACAATTGATAACTGTGACGTAATTGCAGATGACTGTTAGAAAAATCATATTTACAGTTTTTTTTTTAGACTTTGGTAAAATGAAACTCTCAAATATTTATCCAGACTATAACTGCTTATGTCAAATAAACAACCAACCCATGAGGATTTCCAAAGTGAAAGAACAAAATTTTAAATCTGACACTCATAAAAAGTTACACCAGCAAAGAGGGTTGTAAAATATTTTGCTGAGATTAAAAATTAAATTCTAAAAGAGCGACATTGTCATGTCGTGTGTTTTATGGCGTCATATGTTTCACTGTTGTAAATAAAAAATAAATAGAGGCACCGCTCGTAAATGTTTTATATTCAAAAAAAGTTAATTAATTCGGTTAATTTTGACGTGTGTCTTTGTTTAGAAAGTAATAATTTTGGCAATGAACACGCAAAAATGTGTTTTATAATAAAAAATAATAATACATGGATAAATATTTTTGTACAATAGGGTTTAGTGCTCACTAAATAAATCATTTGGTCAAATATAGCCTATAAAAAGTTTAATAATAAGGAACGTTACGCCTAATAACTATTTTACTGTTTACTATATTTTTACGGTATACAGGCTCGAAACTTGCCTGAGTGTGTACTGTTGGTGGGGTCTAGTTTTATAGCCAAATATTATACAAAAAAGTTCTTCTTCCTCACATTTGGTCAATGTGGTTCCATGTTTGGCTGACGGGCCCAAGCCAAGTCAGCACAAACGCTATTACCATCGTGTATTAAGGAATGACCTGACAATGTTACATGTTTTCAAAATCACTGACTTCTGAATGTTTCTGTGTATGTTTGTATTGAGTCCTAATTGTACTAAGTGTGATGTGAATGTTATTGGTGTAAGGCCTGTGGCTGATATGATGAGGGGGACAATGATGACTTTTTCTTGTTTCCATAGCCTTTTTATTTCTGTTGCAAGGTTTGTGTATTTGGAGATTTTTTCTGTGTATTTCGTTTGGATGTTTGTGTCGTTGGGGACAGACAATTAGATAGGTGACCTTTCCTTTTTTGCACTAAAAAGTAATATCGGATCTACTGGCGGAAACTGTTTTATCAGTATGGATACTGATATGCCAGTAGAGCTTGCAATATTTATTTTCAAGTATGGATGTTGGAGTGAATTTGTAGCAGGGATCTGTGTTTTTTATGAGTTTGTATGTTGTGGCTAGTACTTGGTGAACTACTTTTGCCGTTGAGTCATGTCTGGCTATGTATTCCTTTCCAGCTAATATTTTACATCCGCTTGTTATGTGTTTCTGCTGGTGGCATTTTCTGAATTTGTCTTCTGTAATAGTTGGGTCTTTGATGATATGCTTTTGGTAGTTTCTGGTGAATATGACGTTATCCTGGATGGCAAGAAAGAAGCCCTCTATTTCAGGGAATAGCTGCCCATCCTGTAACCAGGTGTATGATTGCTTTTTATTTACGTGGTCTTGTTCTATGTAGTATCTGTGTTTTCCGTAGAGTGTTTTTTCTGACCACGTTTTCATCTTTTCCTGTTGTAATTGGGTGTTACTGTGTGTGTCTGCTGGGTGGTCTGCCCAGGATAAGTCGAGAAGTGTGTAGTTTTTGTCTGCTTTCACTGTTGCTGTGTGGAGACTGGTTTGCTTGGTGTGAAAGATGTTGCTAAGTGTTTGTATTTGTTTTATGTGTAGTGATCTGATATCGATGATTTCTCTTTCTCCTGCCTTCCTCTCGATGGTAAGTCTTTCTTTGCATGCGTTGGGATGTAATTTCCTGTATTTAGTGAACTAAGAACGTATAAGGATGTGAATGTTTTCTATGTCTGTGTGTGACCATTTGATGATACCAAATGAATATGTGAGTATAGATATAGTGAACGTGTTGATGGCTTTAGTGAGATTCTTGGAGTTGAGTTTTGTTTGTAAAAGTTTCGTGAGTCTGTTTTTGAATTCGGTTCTGAGCTGTGTTCTGATATGAGTGTGGTTGAGTTTGGTGCTTTGTTGGAAGCCTAGATATTTGCATGTTTCTTTGTCGAGCATGTTATCGAGTGTTTCTTTGTTGATGGTTTCTGTCTCATGGTGTCTTTTCCATTGGCCTTTGTTGATGTGGAGCATTTTACATTTACTTATACCAAATACCATATTGATATCTAAGGTGAATATTTCTGTGATTTTGAGGAGTTCTTTTAGCTGTGTTTTTGTGGCAGCGTAGAGTTTTATGTCATCCCTATATAGAAGGTGGTTTATTTTATGTTGGTTCACTTTTTGGCGTCTAATGTTGAAGCCATGGTCTGTTCTGTTTAGTGTATTTGAGAATGGATTGAGACAGAGGCAAAACCATAGAGCGCTGAGCGAGTCTCCCTGAAATATACCCCATCTGAAGTACAGCTTTTCTGTTTGGATGCTTTCGGTTTTTGTTACTAGGTGGATTTTGGTTTTCCATGATTTCATAATTTGTGCAAGAAATTGCCTGAGGTTTTGGTTGATTTTGTAGATTTCTAGGGCTTTGATTAACCAGCTGTGGGGTATGGAGCCGAAGGCTTTTTTATATTCTATGTAACCGATGTGAAGGTTTCTGTATTCTTTTCTGGTTTGTCCCATGATCACGCTATCTATAATCAGCTGCTTTTTGCATCCTCGGCTATTTTTCCTGCACTCCTTCTGCTCTTCTGTGAGAATATTGTTGTCTATTAGGTGTTGTTCTATTTTCTTGGAAATTGTGGCTGTGATAATCTTGTATAGAGTTGGAAGACAGGTGATAGGTCGGTAGTTTGACGGGTTTGTTGTGTCTAAGCTTTTAGGTTTGATGTATGTTATTCCTTGTGTAAGGAAAGTGGGGAATGTGTGTGGTTGTAGAATGGCATTGTTGATTTGGTGTGTGAGTGCCTCATGTGTCATGGTAAACGGTTTGTACCAGAAGTTTTGTATATTGTCCATTCCAGGGCATTTCTAGTTATGTGTGTGTGTTTGATTGTTTCTGTAATTCCTTGTGTAGTTAATGTGGAATTTTCTTGTTTTGTCACATGTTTATGTTTGTCTTCTTCTGCTTTGATCCAGGCGGTGTTATTATCGTGTAGTTTAGGTTCTGACCAGGTACTTTTCCAATAATTTGTGAGTTCTTGTTTGTTTGGTGGTTCAGTCACTGCTATCTGTTCATTGTACATAGTTTTTCGCTTCTTTGGAAAAGGGTGTTGGTGTCTTTCCTCTCGTTTGTTTCTTTGTATCTGCGGAATCTTGCAGCATATGCGGATAGTTTTTGTTTCAAAGTATCAAGGATTTCTGGCAGTGTTCTGTTGAGAGATTTGGATTTGATCTTGTCTACACCTTGTGGGACACGTTTGGACGCGTTCCCGTTTATAAACTGGATAAGGTGTCCTAGATCTCTCCTGATGTTGTTGATTTTGTTTTCTATTCTTAGTTGCCATTTGAATTTTGGTTTTGTGCTGTTGGGGTTTCTTTGTCGTTGCGGAAGTTTTTGATTATTTTGTGTTAGAGTGGTGATTGTTGCTACATACGAGGCTGGTTTGAAAAGGCCGTGCAAAAATAAAAACTACTTATGTGTTTGGGGTATACTTTCTTTATTTTTCGACATAATCTCCTTTTAGGCTTATACACTTCGTCCAACGATGTTCTAGTTTGTTGATCCCTTCCGAATAATAGGATTTGTCCAAGTTTGCAAAATATCCATTAGTGTCTGCAATCACCTCCTCGTTTGAATAAAATCTTTGTCCCACCAGCCATTTCTTCAAATTGGGGAACAAATAGTAATCCGAGGGAGCCAAGTATGGAGAATAGGGGGGATGTGAAACGAGTTGGAATCCTATTTCCATTAATTTTGCGACCACAACTGCTGAGGTGTGTGCTGGTGCGTTGTCGTGATGGAAAAGGACTTTCTTGTGGGCCAATCGCGGGCGTTTTTCTTGCAGCTCGATTTTCAAACGGTCCAATAACGATGAATAATATTCACCTGTAATAGTTTTACCCTTTTCCAGATAGTCGATGAGGATTATCCCTTGCGAATACCAAAAGACAGTCGCCATAACCTTTCCGGCCGATGGAACGGTCTTCGCCTTTTTTGGTGCAGATTCCCCCTTGGTAACCCATTGTTTAGATTGTTGTTTGGTCTCAGGAGTATAGTAATGTATCCATGTTTCATTCACAGTGACGAAACGACGCTTAATGTCCTCCGGATTCTTCTGGAACAGCTGCAAACCATCCTTGCAACACTTCACACGATTCCGTTTTTGGTCAAGCGTGAGCAATCGCGGCACCCATCTTGCGGATAGCTTTCTCATGTCCAAACGTTTATGCAAAATATTTATGTACCCGTTCAGTCGAGATGCCCACAGCACTAGCAATCTCACGCACCTTAACTCTTCTGTCATCCATCACCATATCATGGATTTGATCAATGATTTCTGGAGTCGTAACCTCCACAGGCCGTCGAGAACGTTCAGAGTCACTTGTGCCCATATGGCCAGTCCGAAAATTTTGAAACCACTTATAGACTGTTCTAATCGAAGGTGCAGAGTCACCATAATGTTTATCAAGCTTCTCTTTAGTCTCCTGAGGCGTTTTGCCTTTCATAAAGTAATGTTTAATCACCACACGAAATTCTTTTTCGTCCATTTCTTGAAAATCACTCGACTTCCTTGATTCACACGAATGCCAAACACAAAGAAATAGACCAATATGGCTGAAACTTGGTGTGCGTTCATTCAAGAGATGCTACAACTAAACATGACCGCGATACGCGCCGGTGGTGCCATCTCTCGGACTTTGCACGGATTTTTCAAACCTGCCTCGTATATTATTGTGTGAATGTCTTCGATTGTGCTTAAGTCTTTTTCTTATTTGGTCAAATATTGTTAAAAATTAAAAACAATTTTTTAATTTAACGGTGGCACATATTTATTTTAAACCGTATTTTGCTACGTAACTTACTTAAATGTGGTGTATGCGTGTTTTTTGTTAAACTCTAAAACTAAATATTTTTAAGTTTTTTATGATAAAGGTAGATTCAGAATTTAAAGATGTCCGAAATAAGAGTTTTATTCCCTTATTTTAATGATTATGCAGTTTTATATTATTTATTAAAATGTATTTTTTTCAATTTAATAGTTTTCTGGCAACCCTAAGTGTGTTTTCTGAAAAAAATCTCAAGGTAGATATCTTTTTTTATGATTTTTTTTTGATTCATCATAAAAAAATACTTAAGAAAACAAGTGTCACTTAAAAGACAGAGAATTTTATATATATATATATATATATATATATATATATATATATATATATTATATATATATGTATATATATATATATATATATATATATATATATATATATATATATATATATATATGTATCTGTGTAATTGGTATTGTGGGAGGCCAAAAATGAACTACGAAACCATAGGGTAAGTAAAAGCCACGCACTTTCTTTAGTAAGCAAAAATCAATCGGAGACCTTCTAACTTATGTCATAAATATTTGAAACAACTCAATCAAACATTTTGGATTTCTGATCCGCCCAAATAATTTTATTAAGCAATTGCGCATTTTGTCGCAGCCGTTAAAAATGTTTTCCACAACTCCACAACTTTTGTATTTAATGTTTTTACCTAACTCTTCAAAGAAGCTAATTAGAGGGGCGGTCCATTAATAATGTATAACCCTGTAAATTTTTAAGTCTCCGGAAAGAAGTTCGGAATTCCGGCAATAATTTTAAACAAGCACGTTAACCTACTTAAAACTAACCGAATTCGAAAGTTAAGGACAAATTACTAAACAAAAGAGACACAACAACAAGTTCTAAGGAGTTTAATGGCCATTGTCAAAAGTTGTACTCTCTAAATCGTAACTAATTTAGACTATAACTGGGTCCGAGTAATTCTCAGAAGCAGGAATTTCAGAAGCGGATTTAACAAACGGTGGAACGGTAGAGCACAGTGACTTACTAAAGCATATTAATCAGAGAAACTAGGTATTGCTTTCTGTGTAATAGGGTCTAACTATATAGTAAATATTATGTTTTAATAAGTTTAGCTAACTAAAGGCAACCCTTGGTGTTTGTAAATTCCCAGATGGAACTTCAATCTAATTTTCATTTTACTGGAATGCAGTTCCTGACTTTTTGCATAGATATTACCATTAGAACATGAGAAGTGGATATTCGTTTTTGTGTTACAGAATACTCTACATACAGGATATATTCTACATATATGGTGTAAGACAGGTAAAACTATATAAATATTTATATTTAATTTTCTGCAGTGAAATAATCTTAACTGGCAGTTTTTGGCGCCGATCGCGGTACACACACACACATATATATATATATATATATATATATATATATATATATATATATATATATATATATATATATATATATATATATATATATATATATATATATATATATATATATATATATATATATATATAAATATATATATATATATATATATATATATATATATATATATATATATATATATATATATATATATATATATTTATATATATATATATATATATATATATATATATAATATATATATATATATATATATATATATATATATATATATATATATATATATATATTTATTTTTAATTCTTGGGCTTTTAGGTTCGTTTTATGAATATTTGGTATTTAAAATTAAACTTAAATTGACGTTTCGTCCTTTGGTTTAGGACATTTTCATTTTTTTTTTATTTATTTCTTGAATCTCACATATTTTATTTATTACAGCATTACAGTAGTAATAAATAAAATATGTGAGATTCAATAAATAAAGAAAAAAAATGAAAATGCTCTAAACCAAAGGGCGAAACGTTTAAGTTTAATTTTAAATACCAAATATTCATAAAACGAACCCAAGGCCCAAGAATTGAAAATAAATATTAATTGATGGTTCAAGAAAATTTTTAATATATATATATATATATATATATATATATATATATATATATATATATATATATATATATATATATATATATAAAATATATATATATATATATATATAAATATATATATATATATATATATATATATATATATATATATATATATATATATATATATATATATATATATATCGAAACGTCTTAACTTTCTTGACTTTTATTAAATATTATATTTATTAAATAAAAGCCGTTATTTGCCCCTTATGTATTTCTTTCTGTTCTAAAAGAACTAAAGAAATTAGTTATAAGCTAGCTCATTTTTTTTTTTCTGGTAGAGAATGTGGATAAGAGAAAATTTTCGTACGTTTTAGTGTTCCGTACGGAATACTTATAAGATCACTTCGGTGTCTGTCTGTCTGTCTGTCACACCAGATTTTCGCCGAAACTATTTGACATAGAAAGTTGAAATTTGGTAATAATATAGGAATTGATGGCCTCATCAGAGCCATATAGTTTTGAGAGTTAAATTTTGACATAAGGGGTTAGTTTTGGGAGGTGAAATCGGAAGTGAAAAAAAATTTTTTTTACTAGGTCATCAGTGTAGTGTCAAATGAAACCTTGTGAAAACACGAGTAAAAAATGTATATATAATGTAATACTTGCGCGCACTTTTCTTTGTATTATTTTTAAAAAATCGCGAAAAATCGCTGTCCCCCGCCTTATCTCGAAAAGTACTTATCAAAAAATTTTGAAAAAATTCGGGAATATTCTCCACGGGATGTAAATTGAACGAAAATTATCACGAGTGCATACCTTTAATAATTTTTCTGGTATTTAAAAAAAAAAACAAAAATTTCAAGCTCATCAGATTTCAGTAAAGATTGGAAACAAACTTTGTGGAAAACTCATTTGGGGTGTGTTTTGTGAAGTCACTGATCATTTTATACATCTGTAACAAAATATTTTATTTTAAAAGCAATCAACGTACGGAACACTAATTGCGCAAGTTCAACTTGCACTTGACCGGGTATTTTGAAAATAGTCTCTATAGTTGTTTAAAACTCGGTTATAATGTTTATTTTTTTTTTTGAGCACCATTCATTTTAGAATAAAAGGTATCGAATTTCAGCTCAAAAAATGAACAAAAACTGAAGAGTTATTTAGTTGTTAAAATAAGATTAATTTAAATACAACCGTTGCGACCTGAAAGAAAAAGCAGGAGTTTAGTGAGACACTACACATTTAAATAAAAAAAGGGTATATTTATTAACAAAATAAAAATTCCTAACTTTATTACACTCCTAAAATTACTTCTATTCTATCAAAAGTTCTTGAACATATTGTAAAATCACGACTAGAAGAATATATAGAAAAGTATGATATTTTACCTACAGTGCAATCTGGCTTTAGGCGATCACACAGTTTTTGCTACTGCACTTCTTAATGTGACCGACCATATATTTAGGGAGATCGATAGAATTAAGTGTACTATTTTAATCTTGCTCGATTATTCAAAAGCATCTGACATAGTCGACCACTCACTTTTAATTCATATCTTGAAGTTTGTAGGTCTGGACAAAGACACTGTTAAGTTTATTGGAGAATATCTCAAAGATCGTCATCGGAGAGTTGTCTTGAGTGAATCGTTCTCGGACCTCCAAAAGGTGACCATAGGCGTCCCGCAAGGATCAGTTTTGGGCCCTATTCTATTCTGCATTTATACCCATTTATTTCCGTCATTTCTCAAAGTCTGTAACTGTCAGATGTACGCTGACGATACTCTGTAGTTTTACTCTTTTTCTGAGAATGCAGTGCTTGACGGTTGTCTACTGATAAATGGTGATTTGGAGGTTATACAGAGAGTTTAGGAGGAACATCATTTTAAACTTAATCCCAACAAATGTGTCGCAATGTTGTTCGGTAGACCAATTGTTGTAAAGAGACTCACTTCACTAGTTGACGTTAATATTTCTAATGAAAGGATACCTGTTAAAGCTGAGGCTAAAAATCTTGGCTTAATTTGGATTCAACTTTAAAATTTAAAAAAAACACGTGTCGGCTTGCATTAAGAGGGCAGTGGGTCTACTTAGGTATCTTTATAACTCAAGACATTTACTACATACTCAATTAAAACTCATGCTTTGCGATTCTATCATTTTATCAGTATTTAACCACTGTGATGTTGTTTATGGCTCCAGTTTGACTGCAGAAGATACAAAAAGAATTCAAAAAATTCAGAAATATTGTTTACGGTTTAGCTACGGTATAAAGAAATGAAATCCAGTTACTTGTAAACTGAAGGAAGCTGACATGAAGTCAAAATGATATTTGCATTGTTGTGCCGTGTATCATAAAATTATCTGCACCTACGTTTTTTTTTAAAAAAATTCCGTTCAAGACTGACGTTCATAATATAAATATAAGAAACAGAGGCTTACTTACCCACTTCATAAAACAGGCATATTTGAAAGGTCTTTCACTTCCAATCTAGTTAAAACCTACCGGACATTCTTAAATCTAAATCAGTCAAATGTTTTAAAAAGTACCTAAAGCATTTGTTATCGCAGAATAATTGAAGAATTTACTTGTTCCTAAAAATGTAAGTTTTCTAATCTTAAAAAATGGCTTTCTGTAACTAAAATAACGTTTCTTTTCTTTTTTTTTTGTTTGTTACTTGGTTGTGCATCATATAATTTGATTGTGCATTATTATTATTATTTGGTTGTGCATGTGTTAGTGTGTTGCTGGCTAGGGGCAAGTGTAAAGACAGATTGACATATATTTTGTTTTAGTTAAATTAAGTTTTTTTTTTTATCTTTGTTCAGTTGCACTCTGTCCTGTTCATTGTATACTGCATACTTTGAATAAAATTGTTTATTATTATTATTATTATTATTATTAAATAACAACCCCTTAAGCTAGAAGGGTATACACTGTGGCATAGGGTCTTTAATTTATGATTATTAAGTTTTTAATAAAAGGCTTGATACAACTCGATTTTAAAAGTTAACTCTTCGAATTACAAGTGTAGAGTAGTCAATGAAAACGCACTTGTAGACAGGAAGTGAGATTTTTAGACTGGTGTGCTTATGACTTTCGATCGGTTCCTCCTCGTAGGTTTTTCATAAGTTACCTGGCCTATCCTGGTGAGATCTTCAAAAAAATATTGTCTCAGCCATCTCCATCTTAGTTTCATTTGGGCTGCTAAACACTTTTTGACCCGAAATGCCTGAGGATGAGCGGGATATTTCAAGAAAGGAAAAAACCTTTAACTTGAGAGCTAGAAACCATTACTGCACTACTACATCACTGAGAAAAATAAAACACTCTGTGGCGTGCTGGAGAAGAAAGCCACTACTGCTTCATGGTCGAAAAAGCCACTACTGCTTCATGGTGGAAAAAAGCCCTTAATAACACAAGTCTGCAAAAAAAAAAATTGAGAGCTGTTTTGGTTTTTTTGCGTAATTCTTATGTTTTTGGGTGTACTGAATCCGAAAATGACTTTCATTTTGTCATAGAACGTCACGTTTTCTGACAATGTAGGTATCTACGTTAAACAAGTTATCATGTTAAAATAAAAGATAAAAGACTAAAAAAATTTTTTTTAATTTATAATTGGGTAACAAAACTTATTTTTTTATCTAAAATACATTCATTAGTAAGAACTAAACACATTTCTTTTTCACAGTGAGACTCCTTTTGGTACATTTTCGCTTGTAGGAAGCATCTGGAAGGTCTCTCTGAAGCGTCCAACAGTAGTCTGCCATCATTGAGACGCTCTATCTTCCCTGGTATCTTTTTTTTTCCATCTCCTTAATATCTTGGTGAAATCATTCACCTTGCTCTTCACTCAGATCTCCAAAATTTTCTGGAAAGTAGTCGAGGTGGGAATGAAGAAAATGTACTTTTAAACTCATTAGGCAACCTAAAGCTTGAAATGCTTTTAACATTTTTTTGACGATTTGTTTGTAGTTAGGGTCTTTGTTATTGCCTAAAAATTTCTCTATGACCTCTTTAAAGGCAATCCACCCTTCTCTTTGAGGATCCGTCATGGTTGTGATGAATTGTGGATCAGCCATATGCCGTCTAATATCTGGTCCAACGAAAACACCTTCCTTCAACTTTGCCTCCGAGAGGCCTGGAAACTTTGATATTAAGTATTTGAAGCAATTTCTATCTCTTGGAATCCCACCTTTATGTGAAGCGGTGGTAGAAGAACTTTATGAGGAGGCACCAAAGTTTCATGCAGGACGTTCTTTTCGTCAACTTTAAGCTCCCTCGGAGGCCAACACTTTTTGGTCCCGTGATTTGCTCGGTCTCTACTATCCCATAGACACAAAAAGCAAGGGAATTTGGTAAACCCAGATTGTTGTCCGAGCAACATGCCCAAGATTTTTAAATTACCGCACACTTGCCAACCGTGGTCTTTATATTTTAATTTGCAAAGAACCAATTCCAAGTTCTTGTAGGTTTCCTTGAGGTGTACGGAATGACCGACAGGAATGGAAGCATAGAAACCGCCATTGTGAAGCAGAGCTGCTTTTTGAAGAATCTATGAAAATACGCCACTGTGCTGGCTCGTATGAGATCTTAAATGTATCCATCAAACCTTCAATATTGGTACAATAAACCAACTCGTCCTCTTGGGCAAAGTAGGAAGTGAACTGCTTCTCACGATATCTAAAGCAGGAGGAAGACATTCCCGGCAAAAGTAAGTTCCTGCTTTTGAGCCTTGATCCAAGCAACTCAGCAGCGTTTTTGGGAAGATTTAAGTCTCTTATCAAATCATTTAGCTTGCCCTGGGAAAACAATTTCGGACTGCTGTCATTTTCAAATTGAAAACTTGACTTGTCATCGGGTTCAGGTACAGCACCATCTTCGTCAGAACTTGGAATCTCTTCCAAGGTAGTAGGGGCCTTGGGCACTGGTATTTCGGTCCCATGAGGGATGGGACGAATAGCTGATTGCAGATTGGGGTATGAAATGGACTGCTTCCATTTTGAATTATACCCTTTCACATTACACGAACAAAAGTAACAATCATCACTATGGTTCTTTTGCTCGCGCCATACCATAGAAATCGAATATCGGAAAGCTTTTTTCTTGCCCTTAAACCAATTTCGGAGGTCTTCAAAACATCGTTTGCAGACTTTATGAGGTGCCCAAACTTTATCCTGATCTCCAAGTTTTAAGCCAAAATACTTTTTTTACAAAGTCCGTAATATTAAGTTGTTGCTTTAATACCATATATTCGCCACAAATATAACAGAAACTGTCAGACGAATTCGCACACTTTCGCACAGATGGCATTGCACTATATTGAACCATCTATAAAACAATGACGAGTTAACACGTAATTGTACCGCGCCACTTTCTACACTATCGGAGCGCGCACGTTCTGGTTACAACGTTTATGTTTGTTTATTTAGCTCACACAGGGCGTTCTTTATTTAGAAAGTAATGATAGTTATGGCCTGTATACATTTAAAAACAGTAATCAAAATAAAATTGTACCTATTTATTTATGACTTCAAGTTAGCCCAAAACCTGACGTTCTGGAATTTTTTGAGTATTTTTTTAGTTTTCAGAACACCTAAATACATAGAAAGCAGTTGAAAACATCCAGACAGCATTTTTGTTGCAGACCTGTGTAATTCAATCTGGCTGTTTAAATATCTTCGTCCCTTCCTTAAAGTGACGTCTTTAAAATGGTTCACTTCCGGATGAAAAATTAATGCAAACTAAGTAAGTCAAGTCGGCAACACGCGTTATACACTGCCCGCTTAAATTAGATTACTTAAAAATTTAAAACACTGTTTTAAGCTACACTGCTCAAGGATTGAAATCACTGCAATAAATATAAAAATGTAATTAAATATAAATTATAGGGAGAAAAACAGTATCGTAACACGATCTTAAAATCTAGGGAAAAATGAATGTTACTATATATATATATATATATATATATATATATATATATATATATATATATATAATTTACATTAGAAATAGAAGCAAACTTAAAATTCATAAGAAAACAAAAGATCCATAAATTTTCAGTTTTCCACAAACCCTCGCACACAGACACGACCATTCTCAACAACTCATTACACCACCATTTACACAAACTAGCAACTACCTCAGCATGACTCATAAATTAATAAATATTCCTATGAATGAAACAGACTATGAGAAAGAATTCAATCTTATTAAACAGATAGTTGTTAACAACGGATACTCTCCAGCCACCATTCAAAATATTCTCAATATCAAAATAAAGGACAAAAGCAATATCATAAATATATCCGACAACTAAAGTTCAACAAACAAACTATAAATCAATTACATACATCGGAAATACTTCTAATAAAATTACCTTTATATTAAAGAAAAACAATCTTAACATTGCATTCAAAACTAACAACACATTAGGAGAACATATAAAAAACAACAAAGATAAAATAAATAAACATCAGTCTAGTGGGGTTTATAAGTTAGCCTGTGGCTTATGCCAAAAACGTTACATAGGCCAAACAGGAAGGAGCTTTAAAACTAGAATTAAAGAACATACAAGAGATCTTATGAATAACAAAAACAACTAGGCTTATGCCGACCATCTATTAACAAATAATCACATTTTCAATAAAAACTATAACATTTTACACACAGAAAACAAAAGAGAAAAGCTGAATTTAATAGAATTTTTAGAGATTAACAAAAGAAAAAAGACGGGTAATTCAATAATTAATCAATTAGAAATAAACAAATCCCTATTGTTAAACTTATGGGTTTTACCTAAATAGTTAGAGTAACAGGCCATATAATAATATAAGATCCATTATAATTTAGAAATATCAGAAGATTTTTATATAAAGACCAAATGTATTAAAATTAATTTATATGCCTTTGTATATCAAATGAAGTAGCAAAGCTAGGAAACATGCCATATGATTGCGAACATACAATCAACAGCAATAAAATGAAAATCTAAAAGCTAAGTGATTTTTTCTTACAAGTTTAGTCTTAACTGAGTATTTGTCTGCAATAATATATTTTTGGATCTTTGGTTTCATAGAGTTTTATTTGACATACTGGACATAAAAAATTAATTATTAGTTCTCCTCTTGACTCGCCAAAGTGACTTCCAAATTATCGAATTAAAATATTTATACTCTCTAGCCGATGTTAGTCTGTTACTAACTATAATCTATAAAGATGGTGTTATGGCTATATGTCACGGTCATTAGACTCATGGTTACATACAGAGTTATAGTATGGTGGACGAAAACAGAGCAGAGAGTTAAACTAAATCGGCTGTAGAGTTTCTCTCGTTTATGTTCCTCTGGGGCTATATATATATATATATATATATATATATATATATATATATATATATATATATATATATATATATAGCAATCAGCATTTTCTAAAATATCTTGAAGGATTCGACATTATTAGCGATCACCAATATGGCTTTCGTAAAAATAGATCAACAGGAGATCTTCTGACTTATGTAACACACGTTTGGAACAACGCAGTTGAACACTTTGGAGAATCCCGAGCGTTTGCTCTTGACATATACAAGGCATTCGACCGTGTTTGGTACGATGGGCTGTTGGTTAAGCTACGCTCTTATGGTATGTCTACAAAGTTCTGTTTGTGGCTCTCGTGTTTCCTCAGAGAGCGTTCTTTACGAGTGGCAGTCGACGGATTTCTTTCTAACACCTTCACTATCAACGCCGATGTACCTCAAGGCTCCATACTGTCTCCTACTCTCTTTCTCATTTACATTAAGGATCTGCTGGAAAAAAACCAAGAATCCAATCTACAGCTTTGCAGATGACAGTACGCTTATCTCTTCATTCACTTTGAACGCCCGGACATCGGCTACTCAGACGAATATCCGCAGACAACAGGAAGTCATTCAACTTAACAAAGACCTGGAAGAAATTCTATCTTGCGGTGACAGTAAACAAGTGGAATTTAACGCTACAAAAACCCAGGCGGCAGTTTTTTTCTAAAAAAGTTAACGTTGCTGAACCCGACATAGTTATGTTGGTGCACTCCATTCCTCTAACATCGTCACTTAATTTGTTGGGCGTTAATTTGGGAAAAAATATGTCCTGTCATGAACATGTTGTAGGCATAGCAAGGAGAGCTTCTCAAAAGTTATGAATATTATTTCGAACCACAAAGCTTTACACCCCACAACAACTGTTAATTCTTTACAAAGCTCAAATTCGACCAACTATGGAATACTGCTCCCATGTTTGGGGCTCCGCTCACAAACATACACTGCATTTGTTGGATTCTATTCAGAGAAGAGCTGTTCGTCTGATTGGAGACCCGGAACTGACCGGCGGCCTTGATTCGCTGGAACATTGAAGAACGGTTGGCGACTTGAGCTAATACTTCACATCCATATGAGGTTCAGCTTATTACTCCTCGTATAACGCTTTTCAAGCAGTCTTTTATATGGAGAACATCATCCCTTGGGAATAATTTGTCCAGGACTGTGTTTCCCACCGAGTACAATTTACAGCGATTCAAGAACAACGTGAACCGCTTTCTCCGCACACGTGTAGCTCCTGTAGCGCTTTAGGGACTTCCGTGCAGCACGTGTGCTAGACCCATAATATATATATATATATATATATATATATATATATATATATATATATATATATATATATATATATATATATATATATATATATATTATATATATAATGGGGATAGCAAAAGCGCTGCGCGCGAATCGGGACAAACGAATGGAAATAACAACCTGTATAATTTGGGGACAAAAGAGTTCTACTAAACGACACACTCTTAAATATGCAATCTGCTCATATTGTAACGTCGTTTAATTTCGAAAAACCATATAGAATTGGGTGCGATCCAGCTCTATATGTGTGGGTTCCAGGGCACCCGTGGATAAAAGGTGATGAAAAAACGGACGAATTAGTAAAATCCTTAGCTTCAAAACCATACAGAGCCAAAACCAGCATTTGGTGTCCCAAGGCAGATGGTAAAAACGACAGTGGTCATATCAACAATATCTAGCTCGTTGACTCGCAACATCTGGCCAAAGTCATGCATGAGACGTAATTGGCGGCACTTCAAAGGAATTAACAACTGTCTTTCGTTTGTTCAAGGCCACCCAAGGTGGGTAGTGGTGGAACTGATCACCGGCCACTATCTCCTGAGAGAAATGAGTATCCCCAATGGTCTAACGACATGCAGACTATGTGGTGAAGAGGAAGAAACCTCGATGTACTTCCTCACATCCTATATAATGGTAACTGTGCACAGATATACATCGTGGGTTAGCACATGAAGGGTTTGGAAGAAAGCTAATAAACCGGAAGACGGTCATGTAACCAAGAGATGAGAGCATAGTGAGTCAAGAGGCTGCAGTACACAAACTGGTCCAATCGCCTACCTCGTCTACAACTAACTATAATTGTATGAAAATCAGTTTGTGACGAAAAAAAGCTGTATAAAAAGTAGTCATTTTTAAACCTATTAATTCAAGTAATTCTTCATTTCCTTGGGTTAAATGCTACACTGGTAAACCTTTATATGGGTGACAGTCATGTCTCTGCAAAATATTTTAAATCCTGTACAACAACTATTACAGAACTTGATTTTATAAAATCAAGAAAAAGTAAATACTAGTATTGATTTTCGACTAGTTTTCGTAATCATAAAGTACCTTGAAAATAATTTCCAATTCTTCATTATCATAGTTTTGACATCATTGTGTAATTCTTTTCTTTCGTTTAAATGAAATGTGAATATATAATCCTGAAAATGTATTTAAGATGGAGATTCTTCTTTGCCATTCATGAAGTCTTGTATATTCCCGTTATGTGTGCCTATTATTATTATAAACATTTTTAATACATATGTCTATCCCGTTTTTCACATTGATACTAAATAAATATATCATATTTAATTTAGTGTTGTTTTTCTATTATTTCAGAGTTTCAGTAATAGTAATTTAATGCGTAACATTTTGTATGCTCTGTTAATATTTTATATTAATCGCCCATTATTTTACTATAGTCATTAAATTTGCAATATAACCAGATTGTTTAGGTAAAGGGTCCTCGCTGGGGTAGTTTACGTTTGATACATAGTCGAAATTTTAGACATAGGGCACGTAGATAGGTAAACTTAGAGTCACGTCTGAAGGTATTTTGTAAGAGGAAGCAAAGTATCATTTTACCCTTAACAGCCTTTGTTGGCGTTGATTAAAATTAAATAGTGTTTAAATTAATAGAGATTTAATGTCGCTTAATGCGGCAATTTTAGAAAATAAAAATAAAATATTGTATGTCAGAGACTTTCCAAGCAGAAAAAGGAAAATGTAGATATTTTTACTGCGATAGTCTATATGCGTGATTAAGTTGAATGACTTCGTGTCGTCTGCAGATATTTGCATGAGTTGCCTATGTTCGGGCGTTCAATATAACTGAAGAAATAGGCGTAGTGTTATCTACAAAGCTGTAGTTTAGAGTCCTGGTATATAAAAGCAAAGATAGTTTCACTATAGCTTTCATCTTTTCCAGCGAAATCCGAAATGGTATAACAGGATTCCAAATATTTCGTACTTGGAATCCTCGAAGAGCTGTGGCATGTTCGTCTCCTACAGCCTTATGGCAGGCTATTTGGTAGTAGGTATGAGACGTCTGTGTATATCGGAGCCATAAGAGATCCATAATTTACATAGTCTCAGTTTTTTTAAGCTCAAAGTAGTAAGACACTACGAGCATAAATGCACCAAATCTATAATACAGTTGAGGATTGACTTTACACTATGAGCTGCCTTGTCCTTTGAATAAGCGATGATCCTGCCATCTGCTTCTTCTATGGCGTCATATCATAAATAGTAAAGACTAGAATCAAGAGACCAATAGGCTCTACCGTTAACAAAGGTGATGCATCTCGAATAAAGATGGGTTAACAGTTTTTGTACAGATGGAACAGTATAATGCAGCATAAATGTAAACATGACATTCTACACGATATAATGAAATATACTAAATTATGTATTCTTGATATTTGCATCCCTCGTCAATCATGAGAAGTGTTCTGTATTGCTTTTGGGTCAGAAAAGTAAGATTTTACTCAGACTATAGGTCTGGAAGAAACGGTCGTGCTTACGAGTTTCATAATGCTACCCAACTCATCGTTCTAGAGAACCTCATATACTATCGTCGATATGTTGAGAGCCTTGATGAACGTTTTTTTTATTTATAGCACTATAATCCGAAATGGGAAAATTATAGGTTGCTAGTAGCCCATATCCACAATGACTATATTCGAGCCCTCACCTTGGAAGCATATTATAGCGAAAATTTTTGTGGCGTTTCATTGGATTAACCAAAAGTGTAGAATATAAACATGTTTGGAGGTGGACTTTACAAACTATTCGTTAGTTTTCGAAGCGCTTCAGCTGGGTTTTCGAAGTTATCTTGCGGTATCGCTAGAAACACCCAACATTGATTGAGTTGGTTAAGGGTATATACCCACTCATCTGTGTCAGAAAATTCAATTTTTTACATTTTCTTTTAGTATGATATCTTAAGAATATTTTCTGTAAGTTTCATAAGAATCAGTTAAAAATTAACGAAGCAATTTAAAAAAAAAGTGCCGTTGCATAGAATTTCCGGAGCAGGTAGTAGATTTTAATGTATTTTAAAATTTCTTTATAATATAATACAAAGAGACTCTTCAATTGTCCGTCTTAAAAGAGACAACGCATGCACATCTGCTATTCTTTTTTTTTAAATTTTTTTTGGCCTTGAAAAAAAAATCCCATTTAGCCATGAGTTATTTTATTTATAAAGTAATCCAATATACTTAAACCTAACTTAACCTAAGACAAACAGAACACCCAAGCAAACAGGCGGACTCGAACCGCCGACACTTATGTCATCAGTGAGTTACTCTACCCACTGCGCTGAGGGCCTCACCTCTGCTGTTCTAAGGTTCTGTATTGGAAACTGGGAGTTTGTTTAGTACCAATGTAGAGTTCACTCGTAGCAGTTCACTCGTAGCAATTCAGCGGTAGCAGTTATTAAAGTTAAATATAATGACAACTACGGGAGTTCATTGTGGCCGAAATGCACATGTGTCACAAAGTGGAGGGAGAACGAGTTAACTTAGCCGAGGGATAATTGCCACAACGTACCAAAGAAGGTAGAATGTATCATAGATAAGAACAAAGTAGTATTTTAGAAACTCAAATAGCTGATGAAGATTCAGCATATGCCTCTGAAGTCGACGACAGGTAAGAATTTATTTTTTTATAACTGTTTTTAACCTGATTTTACAACCCTAAAACTTTAAAACACGTTTTTCTCGAAACTACTTTTTCTTGAAAACCGCTTGGCGGTGTGCAAGATATTTCAAGAACCACTGACTAGATTTTGATGAAATTTGGTACATATTTTTTTCTTTTTTAATTTAAATTTCACAAATTGTATTTTAAGCTATTTATATAAAATAAAAAGCTGATTTTATAATGAATAGTAATCTGTAAATAAAATGTCAAAAATATAAAATCCCAAAAATTTGGCTGCCATTTCTATTTAAATGGCCTATTTAAGACATCTGACCGAAAATTTTTGTGGGTTCATCGGGCAAAATTGTTTTGGTTGTTATCAGGACCGTGCGTTTCGCGTTTCATTGGATTAACCAAAAGTGTAGGATATAAACATGTTGGGAGGTGTACTTTACAGACTATTCATTAGTTTTTGAAGCGCTTCAGCTTGGTTTTCAACGTTATCTTGCGATCTCGTACGAAATTCGCTAGAAACATCCAACATTAATTATGTTGGTTAAGGGGGTATACCTACTCATCTGGGTAAAAAAAATTCAATTTTTGCATTTTTTTTTTAGTAAGATATCTTAAGAATATTTTTTGTAAGTTTCATAAGAGTCGGTTAAAACTTAAGTTGTAGCATTTAAAAAAAGCGCCGTTGCTTAGAATTTCTAGAGCAGGTAGCGAGCAGCTGCTCTCGAACTAGCCCTCGCCAGTTTTAACTCGATTTTAATGTATTTTAAAGTTCTTTTTATAATGTAATACAAAGAGATTCTTTAATTGTCCGTCTTAAAAGAGACAAGGCATGCACATCTGCTATTCTAAGATTCTATATTCGAAACTGGGAGTTTGTTCAGTACCATTGTAGAGTTCACTCGTAGCAGTTCACTCTTAGCAATTTAGCGGTAGCAGTTATTAAAGTTAAATATAATGATGGGAGTTCATTGTGGCCGAAATGCACATGTCTACGCAGCTCAAGTAGACGGAGAACGAGTTGATTTGGCCGAGCGACAATTGCTACAAAGTACTAAAGAAGGTAGAATGCATCATAGATAAGAACAAAGTAGAATTTTAGAAGCTCAAATAGCTGATGAAGATTCAGCATATGCCTCTGAAGTCGACGATTTATTTACAGGTAAGAATTAATTTTTTATAACTGTTTTTTAACCTACTTTTAGAAACCTAAAACTTTAAACAGGTTTTTCTCGAAACTACTTTTTCTTGAAAGCTGCTTGGCGATATCTCAAGAACCACAGACTCGATTTTGATGAAATTTGGTACATATTTTTTTCTTTTTTAATTTAAATTTCACAAATTGTATTTTAAGCTATTTATATAAAATAAAAAGCTAATTTTATAATGAATAGTTTCGCTAAAAAAATCCTAAGAAACGCTTTTTTTTTCGGCTCCATGATAGGTATATGCCCATAAATATTTTTGCTCTGGTGATCTATCGAAATCGTGGGTACACTAAGACATTATTATATTTTACTATATAGATCCATTTTTTTTAAAGGTATTTATTTTTAAACAAATACTTTTTTCCAGACCATTATGCTCGTAATGTTGTTCCTTTTACTCTTTCAATAAAGCTCAACATGAAATCGAACAGATACATTTCACACTAACTTTATTCCAACAAACCCATCGTATCGGGATTTAATTTAACGGGTGCAGGCGCTTTCATTCTCTATTTTATTTGCTCTATTCGGTAAAACCGCTTTCTACTTACGAAAACATTTGTCCCATAGTGACAAAGTATATAGTCGTGCAGTCGATAAATTTTCATTGTAGGGAGCCTTTTTAGAGATCGGTTTAGCCGGTGGGTCTATTAGTCAGTACACAGTGTCTTAGAAAGAAAAACTCATCTAGGCTCTTACATCTTTTCCTGATTTAGGTATTTACATAAGTATTATAGGCACAATAACAACTAGTTATGCTTTATATAGGCCTGGAGTTGGAGTAGTTGTATTTCAAAGTTTATCTTCACATTTTCAGCTTTTACCAACTCAACAAAGTCTTTAATTATAGGAGGGTATTTCAACCTCTCGAGGCTCAGATTGGAAGGAAGTTTTAGTGAATTGGTAAAGCAGGCCACGGTACGTGAATTTTTTAACCAGTTCAATTATTGTCAGTATGTCAATGAAATTACACGACCTGATAACAACGGGGGAAGTAGCATGTTAGATGCCCTTATTTTGTAGTACCCTAAATTGCTGATGGAGTGTAATATAGAAAATGGTATTGGAGATCACAACTCAGTTATCTTGCAAACTGCAGTCCCAAGTATAAGCCGGCTAAAAATGATTACCAACACATTTTGTTACGGGCTAGGGCTGTATCGCTTCCCTGTAAGCCAATGAAGCCTAAGACTGATCCTATTTTTTACACTCTTACTATTTGACAAGAAAGACCAGTTACTTTAACTAACAACGACATAAGATGGCAAGCAACAATTGCAACTAAGCCAAGTAGCCAAGGATTTTCTAGACAATCTCATAAATCTGGCGAATGCTAATAAATATTAATAGTAGGAAAAATTTTATAATTAGAGTTCTAGTTGAGGGTCCTCAAGGGGAATTCCAATTTTGAAATCAGGGATCGAATTGGCTGTAACAGATACTGAAAACGCAGACTTGCTGATTATTTCATACGCAGAAGTATTTTCTCAGGCCTGCAGAAACCTTACACGGACGGAAGCGCCTCAGTTTATATTCGCTAAAAAGAAATACTTGATTTTCTAAATAAAATTAAGAGCTTTTATTCAGCAGGGCCTGATGGAATTCCGAGTGAGCTTTTTTATTTGCGCAGATTTGGTGTAGTTCCTTACCTTTATTTATTACTCGTATGTTAGTAAATAATAACATCATACTTAAAGAATGGAAGCATGTCCCAATTTTCAAATCAGGGTCGGATCCGTGCAATTACAGACCTGTCAGCTTGATATCCGTCGTAAGATCTTTGAGCAGATATTAAACCAATATGTAAGAAAGGTGACTTCGGGTGTTCCCTAGGGAAGTATGCTGGAGCCTCTCATGTTTTTAGTATTTAAAAATGACTTTCTCCAAGGTATAACTTTAAGAGTGTGCTTTGTCTCATTGAGTCTGCAGGGACACCTAGAATCTGTGGAATGGTGGATATCTTTGAATAAAATGATAATAAATGCTCAAAGACTCAGTTAATAACATATGGCGAGAAAAAATCAGCACGGAATACAAGGTAAAGAACACTTGACTAACATCTGAGAATATGGTTCAGTATTTGGGTGTTTACTTATTTGTAAATATAAGCTGAGAGTAGCATATAAACAAAATAGTCGCGCATGCGTATCAGGTATTCAACTTTTTAATGAGGAACTAAAAATAGGCCAGACCAGAGGCTAGAATACAGACCTATTTAACTTTGGTGAGACCTCCATTGGAGTATTGTTGCTCAGTCTGGCATCTGGTGCAATTAAGATTGACGTAAAGGATTAAGAAGGTTCAGAGAAAAGTTATTTCCTTGGAGTTTCCAGGGAATTTAATTCACCTCGGGCAATTAGGGACAATCCTTGTTCTCGCGGGGAATATCTTATAAAGGTCTGTATGTATAAAATTGTTAATAATGCTCAATTTTATTGCAACATAAGGGACACAATTGAATGACCCAGTTATATGGCTAGGGGGGACCATCCTTTTAAAATCAGATTACGCTTGTTTAGAATTAATATAGGTCTACTAACATGGAGTGAAAAGTCCCGAAACTTTCCGAGAGATGGCAGTATAAGCAAAAAAACCATATGATTTTCAGTTAGTATCAACTCTCAAAAGATTCGTGTGAAATTTTCATGACATTTTTATCTATTAGTTTGCGAGTTACAGCTGTTTTACTGACGCTATTTGTGATTTTTGCAAAACGATGGTGCAGAAACAATTTCGTGTGTTAACTAAAGATTACTTTTTGTTGGGACAAAATGCAGCCAAAATTCAGGAACGGCTTGAGAAGTGTTATGGCACATCTGCTTCGTTGAAAGCAACTATATGTCGACAGTTTAATGAACTTAAATGCCGTCGTACAAACACCGATGATGTACCACGTTGCGGACGTCCAAATGAGGCAGTTATCCAAAAAACATAAAAAAAAATTCATTATATTGTTCTGAATTACCGTAAAGTGAAAGTGAAAGAGATAGCTGACGTCGTAAACGCTGTTTGGGACTGTTTCGGAATAATCTAAAGGCATTTTTGCATCGATTCGTAACAATAGACGAAACATGGATCCGCCACTACACGCCTGAGTCCAATAGGCAGTCCGCAGAGTGGCTGAAACCTCATGGAAGCCGACCGAAGCGTCCAAAGCATCGGCTGGAAATATTTTGGCAAATATTTATTGGCATACACTTGGGGTAATACTGATCGACTATCTTGAGAAGGAACTGACAATCACCGACGACTATTACGTTCATTTATTGGACCGTTGAAATCAAGAAAAAAGGCAGCATTTAGAGAACAAACAAGTGTCGTTTCACCAAGATAATAAACTAACTCATAACTCTATAAAATAGATGGTAAAATCGGACCAATTGAATGAAATACTTCCTTATACACCAGATCTGGCCCCAAGCGATTATGATCTCTTTCCAAATTTGAAAAGGTGGCTCCAGAAAAAGAGATTTGGCTCAAATGGAGAAGTCGAATGAAAAGCGAGGGCTTATTTTAGACAGCTTGACAAATTGTACTATATGAAAGGTATCCAAATGCTCCACCAGATTCCTTAGACTAAGTATATCACTCTCGAAGGAAGGTATGTTGAATAATAAAATCAATTCTTGGCAAAAGCATTGTTTTTTTCTTCAAAAGTCTCGAGTTATTTCACTCCATTAGTATTTTATTCTAATTTCTTACAGACTGCTGATGTAATTTTAATAATTAAATAAATAAATGATTTGTGACTTAAAAAAAAATAAACACTTTTGTATGATCTCTCCATAGTAGCCACAGGGTCAAAATAAAACAATAAATTTTAGACTATCCTGTAAAATTTTAATAATAATATTAATTCAGCCCAAAATATGTCCATTTTACCCATTCCACCACAAATAATGATAGTGATGACCCAACCTTTTATTATTATATTAAATTCATAAAGGTTTGTCCCTCGCCATATATCAGCATTTTCATTATTATATTATGTAGATGGATAATTTATATGCATATCTTTATAGTATGTTTGCCACATTATGAAATATTAAGCAAATGTTTCAAAAGGAAAGGAGAGTTTAACCCCAAGACAATTAATATAATATGATGAAATTTTACTGAATATAAATGTCTCCAATGAGTTTATTTTAAAGAAGAGTGCGTTTACAAATATAATTATAATAATTAAGAAAACCCAAATATGCAAGTGAAAAACTTGCGCATAAATATGCAAATAATTTTCTCAAAATATGCATACATGGTGTAAATATGCAGTAAAAAAAACGAAATAGACTTGAAAAATGTAAATTTATTGGTTCACATTACATGATACGAGTACTATACAAATGTAGCAATAAAAAAAACCCATTTTAAATTTTCAACATACAGGGCGAATGAACTAAATCTAAATATAATATTATACAAAGTAAAAAATAAATATAAATAATAATGTATTTTATTACTTTACTTAAAGATGAACATATAATAATAATAATAATGTAGGTACATATTATAAAAATTTATATACGTAGTAAACAGCATAATAAAACATACATTTTAAATTTGATACATACAGGGCGATGCAACTAAGTAAGCGGAAATATGCAAATATTGCAAAAGACAGGGTCGCCGTTAGTTATAAAAACAATAAACTACTAAATGTTTCTCAAAATTCTCCATTAAAAAGTTTTGTCTTCTATAGTTGCATAAAAATTTATAAATTGAGAAACTTCTTTCCACATCGACTGATGTAATAGGGGCGTTTTTAAAATTATTTAATAGCGTAGAATCTAAATCAATGGAATTAATGAAATCCTCCTTTAAAATATTAGCTACTTGGCTGACAAATTGAAACCCACTATTTTTTTCCATAACATTCCGAAATTTTTGAAAAATTTTGCTCCCAATTTTACCTGCGACATTTTCAAAAGCGACCTCACATTGTTTTATTAGTTGAACACTTCGGGTTAATGGCAAATTAGATTCCTCCATTTGAGTTATGGTTTTAGAAACAAAGCTATAATTTGTTTTAAGAAAGGAAAGTTGTTGTTTTATCTCCTTGTTTTTGAATAATCGTGTAAGTTCTGTAAGGGATTGGGAAGATTCGTCTGATAATTCTGCAATTAGACCATCTAGTTGACAGAAGTTGTCGCAATAAAAAAATGTTGCTTCCAACCAAGTGCCCCATCTTGTAATAACAGGCTGAGGTGGAAGAGGAGTATTTGGTAGTTTTTCTTTTTAGAACTGAATCCTTAAAGGCGCTTTAAGGGAGATTTTCTTCATGTTAGAAATTAAGCTATTCACAAACGGAAAATGATTCCTAATTTCCTCAGCAACCCTATTTAACGCATGAGCGAGACATGTTACAGGTATTAAGTTTGGATAAAAAATTTACAAATTTTGCTCGGCTTTTATCATGTACGGTGCTGCATCTGAAAAAATAAACAAAAAATTATCTCCTGGAACAGGCGTAGGAAGAAAAAACTGCGATAGTTCCTCTTGAACAAATCTGGCCACTGTCAATGCATTTGTTTTTTCTAACTGTTTGGAAGCAATCAGATAAGATTTTGGCAAAATATCGTCGCTAAGAACTCCAATCAATAAATGCGCAATATACCGTCCTCTTGAATCGGTGGTTTTATCAATACATACATATGTAAAAATGTTCGTTGCGAATTTTACCTTTAATTTCCTCAATTACCTGTGAATACAAGGAGCTTACGTCCTTTCTCCATATTGTTGTTTCACCTGGGATATTAAATTTGCAAAACTTCTGGAGGAAGGAAGTAAAGTTTTGATTACGTAGCTTCGATAACGGAATGTTTGATGTCATCATTGTACGGCATAGATCTCGGTTAAAGATGTCTTGTTCATTTAGCTCTTTATTTTTGTACGTTGGTTGGAAACATTGCATTAATGTGTGTTGTGGCCTATCTCCAGGTTTCGTCTTACTCAATTTGACAATATGGCAAGCAGTTTTGACGTGTTGCTCTATTTGAAATTTTTTGCCGCATGGTATCTGCAATAAAAAAAAAAGAAAATTTAATTAAAATCCCAAGGAAAAAATTCGTTAAATAGAAATTTCGTTAAATAGAAATTTCGTTAAATAGAAAACTAGGTGCTTAGGGCCGGCAAAAATTAAAATTCTGCTTTGTACCTTTTCTATTAGATTACCTAGAAATACATACGTTTACGTATGTATTTCTATTTCGTGGTTTCGTTAAATAGAAATTTTGTTTGTTAAATGGAACAAAAATAACTTAAATAACATTGAAAATAGCATCAACGGCAAAATCCTGACAAAAATTTCGTTATGTTTAAATATTAAACGAAATTGAAATACCCTGTATATTCAATAGGTATTCAAAAATTATAATTACAATTTTAACACATGCAGAACAGTAGATTTTTTCCCATATCTATTCTTAGTTCTTTGTATGGTTTAATCCACACTGACACACTACTGGCTTTGGGCATTTCACTGTAATAAAATACGACTCACAAGATAAAAAGCACAAATCGACGTAACCACTTTAAAAGCACAATCAAAAATGAAATCTAATAAATTAATAATACAAGTATGCTCTGATGGCCGTCTGGGGTTTACTGACTGGTTTTTACTGACTATAAAATAAAAAAAAAATATTTGGGGAAAACCACCGGCGCGGCGGCGGCGGCCTAAACATTGACCCTTATTCCGAAAAAAATGAATGAAAACGCCTGCCAAAGACCTACATTATTATAAATTCCTTCAAATATGCACATATATGCTATTTTTAAAGCATTTTTGCAAATATTTAGAAAAATGCATATAATATGCAAAATATATGCGCATGCACCATATATGCGCTTTGCATCTGTGGGTGTCCTTAATAATAGTAATAAATGGCCTGGAAACACCCCTCTTGGGGCAGGGCCACCCTTTGGGTTCTCTAGATCTAGTTTATGGGTTGATCAGTCCCGTCTTCCTTGTTGTTATATTTCTCTGCTTAGATGTTTCCAAAGTTTTCTGTTAGACATCTTTTTCCTTCCACTTTGCACTATGTCTTTCTCGACTTGCTGCAGCCATCCTATTTTTGGTCTACCTCTCCTTCTACGTCCCGGTTCTCATTGAAGTATTTCATATATTGGTGCTCCTGGGCTTACTTTCCATGTGTGCCCTAGCCAATTAAAAATCACTTTTGTTTTATTTTTTTGACTATGTTTTCCTCTACTTCTTCCAAGATTTCTTGATTAGTCCTCCTTCTGTAGACTCCTTCGCCTATTCTCATTGGCCCGAGAAACGCTCTTAATATCTTTGGTTCAATTCTTCTCATTTCCCCCTCTTATTTCTTTGTCTTGCTTATCACTTCAGTAGCATACATTAGTTTTGAGAGTATTATTGTCTTGTATATCCTCATCTTACTGTGTCTTCCTATTATCTTACTACGTAACAATTTCTTATTGTTATGGAACAACTTGTTCGCTATTATTAATCTTTCTTTTACTTCTATTTCCTTGTTTCCGTCCCAATACACCGTCACTACCAAATATTTAATCCTCTCTACTCTTTCAAAGGTATATTCGTTTATTCTAATCTTTTCCATGTCCTGATCATTTTGTTTTCCATTTTTCATTATTTTGGTTATTTGCAATCCCATCTTTGCTCCTCCTACACTTATTTCTCTCACCAGTTCCTTCATTATTTTCTGGTTCATTGCAATAATTACTACATCGTCCGCATCTGGCTGCACCTTGTTCATGTTGTACCTTGATTTATTTTCCTTAGTACATATTGTAGTGATAGGTTGAATAACGTGGCCGATAATGCATCTCCCTGTCTAACTCTTTTGTTAATTTCAAAGCCCTGTATTCTTCCTTTCTGTATTTTGACATTGGCTAATATCTCCTTCAGTGTTATCATGCACAGTTGTCTTATCTTGTTCGGTACTACCAGTTCTTTTAGCACTGTATTTAATCCAGTTCTCTTAACCGAATCAAACGCTTGCTTGAAGTCAATGAATAGCAATTCCAAGTTTAGTGCATGTTGTGCTCTTTCCAATGCTTGTTTGATCACATGTATTGTATCTACCGTAGATTCTCCTTGTGTAAACCCGCATTGGTATTGTCCTATTACATTTTTTTTATTATATATTTTAGTTTTTCGTGTATTATCGTTGTCAAAAAATCTTGTAGACGGTGTTGAGCAGGGTAATTCCTCGATAGCTTTCGCATACTCGTTGGTCGCCATTCTTGTGTATTATTACAATTTCACCTCCTTTCCAATCATGTGGCATGCGTTGTTTAATTAGTACGTACATGTATTCAGACAGTTCTTCTCCCGCGTATGTGAACAATTCCATGTTTATTCCATCCTTGCCTGGCATTTTTCCCTTCTTATATATTAGAAACAAGAAATTTTTTTCGGATGTTTGGTGACATTTTTTCAAAAATTAAAAACCGTTTCTTAATCAAACCATAATGATTCAAAACTTCGAAACTTCGATTTTTATTATCCATACTATTACTCATTTATATTATGTTAATATTTAAGTGCTTAACCTATTTATAGTCTTCCGACAGTAACGTAATTCGTAGCAGTAAGTTGAACTAATAGCTTCCAATTGCGTCAATATTTGAGTATTTTCAATAATTAAATATAATTGTAGAATTAATAAGTGAAATAACCTAGAACGCAACAGAAAATACTATATACAGTCGGTCAAGTAAGAACGTGCCCGCGATAATTCATTTTTGGTAGATGCGATTCTAGCGATTGAACCAAAAATCGGTAGAAAGAACCTTTATCTACGGCGAATTTTAGTAAAAATATTTCCGAACTTTCGTCGAAATCACGTAATATCCAAAATGAGTCACTTGTTTGCGCGTTAGTTCGAGGTAATCTTCCTTTGTTCCCATCCAAAGGGGCTTAAAATGACACATTTCCCTGCCGCTAGGCAGAGTCACTCCGAAAGTTTTTGTTTTCACGGGACCCGAAATTGATGCAGCGTCAACGAGCGGCCAAATTAAGAAAATCGGATTTGAATGGGTCTCATGAAACCATTCGACAATATCTTCGTGCTCATGATTTCAAATTCCGAAGCATGTTGGAGAAACCTTTACTGGAAGGAAATCACGTCGCGAAGCGGCTCGTTTGGGCACACGATACGATACTAAAGACGCCAACCCTATTAAAAACGTGTGGCTCCTTGTAAAGAGAAAAGTTAGAGGAAAGACTTTGAGGACTTTGACTTAGTTGTCTCGCGAGATTTTAAAAATTTGGAAATCATTGCCACGCGAATATGCAGAAAATCTCGTCGACAGAATACCTCGAAGATGTCATGCGAATATTGATGCAGGAGGCAATTGGACCACATACTAAGGTAATCGCGCCTTTGTTAGCACACCAAAGATGCCATTGATGGCAAAAAATTTGCTTGAAATATATTTTTTCAAGAATACAAGCAGTCACGTTTTTACTTGACCGACTGTACACGTTTTATCTATATATTTTGTAATAGATTATGACAGATCATTTTTAACAGAGTTTAAACACAATTTTAAACTCTTTTTTTTCCCTTGTTATTAAGGCAAGAACTAAAAGTGTTCATTTTAAAGACAGAAAACGTTCAATTTATCACAGCCAGATATTTTTCTCTGTCTGGAAAACATTTAGAGAAAATTAAATTAGCACTTATATATTTTTCGCATGTCTTCGAAGTTCTTTTGGTAAAATGAACTTTCAGGCACACTATCAACGACGTGTCCGGTGTTTCTTACGAACTAAACAGCAACATTTATTATTTGGCTGCACATAAATTTATTTTTTTAATGGGTGCTCTTATTACAGATAACTATTTAAACAGTTTTACTGCTAAATGTGAAGTTATTTTTACCTAATTCGTAGAATGTCATGAGCTAGCGATAGTGCAATTTCTTTGTTAAATTCCATTATATTCGATAATAAAACTTTAAAGATTTGCCAGTATCATTAAATTCCTTCAGTAAAATACAGTATACATCGAAACTTGTTCTCTACTTCTTCGTAATGGGACACAACTCTCTTGTGTTTTTTCTACACATTATCAAACTGGAGTCACGGTTGATATAGTGCTCCCAGGAGAGAAGACAATGGAGGAAGTGGCCCTACAAGGTGCTCCGTTTGTGCTACTAATGTTTATGATTTATACTGTTGACTGAGGCAGAACTTAACATTCTGGTATTGTATGTCAACAACACCACCATTAAAGTCAAACAAGTTGTATTAAATTCGATCACTGGAGATTCAAAGTCAATCCGGCATACTCCAGTGATTCTTTTCTCTAAGTCCAGTAGGACTTCTTATACTCGTAACAGGTTTCCATGCTGGAGCAGCGCCAAGTATTTCTTTCATACATTACTACCTAAAAGGATGGTATGGAAGAATCGGGATACAATTGTTTTCAAGGATGTAGACACTGTGATATAAACAAGATTATTTTTACGCCAAGGCTTCTGTGTGGAGGCCTGATTCACACATGTAAAGTACCGAGCAGGCGATACAGAATAACAGTCTGATAATGACTGCCAGTGCCTCTGACTCATTAAAAATGATAAGGTACTCTTTACATACGTACTATTTTAACAAGCCGGGAAGTCCTTAGGCTAGAACGGAACCCTAATGGTGACTAGGACACTGTACCTTATTAAGCTGTGGTGTTTTCTAAGTAATGAACTGCTAACCACTAGCCTGAATAAACAGACATACGCCAATTATGTATTAATTCCATATATGTAATAATCCTATATAGCTAGCGTCCTATCCTCGCCTGTAAGCGACGCGACTGTCATTAAAGAGAGAAGCAAAAAGAAAGTGGATTGCTAATACGCATGTGAGCCTCTTATATATACTATATAATTTCCAGGAACTCACGGAATTAATATGTTCTTATATAACGCATGCGCAGTTCGTGCGAAGTTTCGAGCTAGGGTACGAGAGAGAAACTATCGTCTATACTTTACCAACGGAGACATACTTTTCTCTCAATTTAGCTATATAGGAGTATTACATATATGATTAATTCTGTGTTCACATGCTACTGTCGATTTCTAAACACCACCTACTATTCCCATATTGCAGTCAAGGATGCCCGATGTTGTATTCAGACAGCGTATCATAAGGCGTATTTTAATGAAGCTAGACACCAAAAAGGCTTCTGGCGCTGACGGATTACCTGCCATAATTCTCAAAAACTGTGCGGGGGAACTAACACCAGTTTTCTGTAGACTTTTCAACCTATCCTATAGAAAGGGAATATTTCCTTCCTGCTGGAAATGTGCCAGAGTTCAGCCAATACCTAAAAAAGGCAAGAAGACCTTGCCAAATAACTACCGACCAGTCGCACTGCTTTCAATAATATAGAAAGTCATGGAAAAGGTTTTCAATCAGCAGATGGACTGTTGGCTAAGCTACGCTCTTATGGTATGACTGTTAAGTTCTGTTTGTGGCTCTTATGTTTCCTTAGAGAACTTTCTTTACGAGTGGCGGTCGACGGATTTCTTTCTAACACCTTCACTATCAACGCCGGTGTGCCCGAAGGTTCCATACTGTCTCCTACGCTCTTTCTCATTTACATTAACGATCTGCTGGAAAAGATCGGGAATCCAATCTACAGCTTTACATATGACAGTACGCTTATCTCTTCATTCACTTTGAACGCTCGGACATCGGCTTTTCAGGCGAATATCCGCAGACAGCAGGAGGTCATTCAACTTAACAAAGACCTGGAAGAAATTCAATCTTGGGGTAAGAGTAACCAAGTGGAATTTAACGCTACAAAAACCCAGGTTTTTCTAAAAAGTTAACGTTGCTGAACCCTACATAGTCATGTGGGGACACTCCATTCCCCTAGCATCGTCACTCAATTTGTTGAGCGCTAATTTGGGAGCAAATATGTCCTGGCATGAACATGTTGCAGGCATAGCAAAGAGAGCTTCTCAAAAGTTGGGAATATTATTTCGAGCCAGAAAGCTTTACACTCCACAACAACTGTTAATTCTTTACAAAGCTCAAATTCGACCAACTATGAAATACTGTTCCCGTGTTTGGGGTTCCGCTTCCAAACACACACTGCATTTGTTGGATTCTGTTCAGAGAAGAGGTCTTCGTCTGATTGGAGACCTGGATCTGACTGGCGGCCTTGATTCGCTGGAACATCGAAGAACGGTTGGCGACTTGAGTATGTTCTACAAGTATTTTCATGGAAAGTGTTCGGAGGATGTAGCCCGCTTAATTCCTCCCAGAGCGGTACATGCTAGAAATACACATCGCGCTAATACTTCACATCCGTATGAGGTTCAGCTTGTTACTCGGCGTACAACGCTTTTCAAGCAGTTTTTTATATGGAGAACATCATCCCTTTGGAATAACCTGCCCAGGGGTGTGTTTCCCACCGAATACAATTAACAGCGATTCAAGAACAACGTGAATCGCTTTTTCCGCACACATACCGCCATTGGAGCGCTTTAGAGACTTCCCTGTAGTACGTGTGTTAGACGTGCTAGACCCATAAAAAGAAAAATTAATAATTCTGTGTAGAGGTGACAAGGTCAAGTTCTTAAGGGGCCAATGCCAGAGGCTCTAAATTTTATGAGTAGATGTCAGAATAAAGAACTGAGTATTAATTTGAGCACAAGTGATCTGGTCCGTTAAACAACAAAAAGAAGTAAAGCAAGCCGCGAAGACTTGCACTTCTAGGCATGTATGGCTGGTAATGATAAAATGAAATATAACGCCGAAAACCGTATACATTTGTTCGGACAGTACAATTGCTCTGTTTTTCTCAAAACAGACCAGGGTGGCTGCGCAACTGGTAAGCAAATGCAAAAACTTGCCGGCCAATCTGATAGACAGAAATCACCGGCTTCTCGACTGGGCAGCTGAAAATACGGGTTTTGAGGATAATAAGATGGTAGATACACTAGCTATAAAGAGAGTTCTAGCTAGCCCAACGGGACTAGAACATCTTTTTAGAATTCCGTGCAATACAGGTGAGGCATCTGCTGAATGTTAAGTCATGATAAATTTTAACGGGGCACTCAGGATGTGATAATCTAAGGGACCTAACCCCTAAGTATACCGTGTCCTTGTTGAAATCAAACAGGAAAGACCTGAAGATGAAGACAGAGATCCTTACAGGACTATGCCACCTGAGTGGGGATCTAACACATGTCGGTGTCGAAGAAAAACTTTAGTACAGATCGTGCTTGTAAAAGGAAGAGACAGCTAGTTGCCTAAAGTAGAGCAGATGCACGAACGCACGTTAACAGGCTTAGGTGCTGTAAGCATTCAAGCCACTTGCTAAGAGTCTATCTATCTACATAGTAAAAAATAACACACCATGATATTGGATATCTGACAATTGTATCGTCACACAGTGGGGAAAAACGAAAAATCGTGTTTCAAAATTGTCTAGAGCCTTCAATTTTAGTTCGATTTAGACGATTTTTTTTTTAAATTGAAGCTTATTAAATTCCGAACAAAGTTGTCGGAGCCGATTTTTCAATTACACTTTTGTTTCAAAATGGCGGACGTTGGTTTCTGATTATATAGCGACTGAGACACAGAAAACGCTTACAGTTTCAAACCAAGTTGTGCTAAAATGCGTGTATGTATGTTTTTTTATGTCGCAGATAATATATCTAATATCACAGTTACAAGATTAATAATAATGAACCCAAAATGGCAAAAAAGTAAAATATATGTTAATTAGATATATACCTTGACACAAAAATTCCAAGATAAAATTTTTGGGAATATATAATCTTGTGACTATAAAGTACAAGAACAGTAATCTGCTTGAGTATAGATATAACCGATCGTAGAAATTACACGCGCACGAATTGGACAAATGCTGTTGTTGCCTCCATAGCCGTAATGCGTTAAGTTGAGCTCGCACTTGCCAACATAACACGCGCTCACATGCATAGAGAATCTCTTTTTCCGTAAGTACAGATAAATAATGCTATACACTCAACAATTTTTCCCTGATCTAGTTGGAATGCTAACTATTACTGGGCACTCCAGTCTCATTTGTGCCACGAATATCAACCGGTTTTTAACTACGCTGAATATGTTGACATTACAACAGAGCAGAGTTGTCTCTGATCTGACCCTTGTTTACAACATCTCGCAATAACATCATAGATTGTCCTGAGCTCATGGAGCTAACAAAACTTAATATTCCACCGCGACCGCTAAGACAATGTCCTTTACTTCACGTATCTCAACCTATTTTCTAATTCTGTAAACTATTTTCAAACGTCTCCTGCGGCATTCAAAACATCTTTTCTACGTTGCTCTCCTCTAGACACTGTCTACTAACACATTGTATATTTTATAGACATATTTATTTTCTTATTTTTCTAGTCTATTCCTATAATTCAGTAGTTCTGTATATGTACTAAAGGGTTTTCTCGTTAATAAAGATTATTATTACTCTTACAAAGTACACGCAGAGAAATGCTAAAATAGGGACAGTTAAATATTTTGCTGCATTAGCCACTGTTTAGCAATAGCAGCCACTTTTTTGTTACAACAGCAAACAATGTGGCTAGTGCAGCAAAATATTTAGCTGTCCCTATTTTAACAAAACGTTTTAGCTGTTGTAGCCATTTTCTAGCTGTGTGAGCAGTCCTTTTCTGCGTGTATCGCTGTTTTTTGTATCTGCTAGAACATTGTCTACGATACCCAAAATTTACAGCAGCAATATTCTAGCAATAACTGCATGAAAATTTAAATCCCGCAACTAAACTTGAATAACTTGAATGATCTGAGTGCCACAGTCTAAATGCCACAGAGAAACTTTCTTGCTCGATTCAATTTTGGCATCCGCCATACTTGATTTGTCATTTTAAGTCAATTGTTGAAACATATTTATAATTAACAACCTTAAAGAAATTATTTATGCAAATGTTATGGATATAAATTAATAATGGTACGTTTATTCATATTTATAATACTTTTATTGTTCATGGCAGCCATTTTGGGTTCATTATTATTAATCTTGTAACTGTGATATTAGATATATTATCTGCGACATAAAAAAACATACATACACGCATTTTAGCACAACTGTAAGCGTTTTCTGTATCTCAGTCGCTATATAATCAGAAACCGCCATTTTGAAGACGTCTGCCATTTTGAAACAAAAGTTTAATTGCAAAATCGGTTCCGACAACTTTGTTCGGAATTTAATAAGCTTCAATTTTAAAAAAAAATTGTTCAAATCGAACCAAAATTGAAGGCTCTAGACAATTTTGAAACACGATTTTTCGTTATTCCCCACTGTGCGTCATGGCAAATACATTCTGTTTGGTGTAAACGGTGGTGTAACGGTATGGGGCGGCAGGTAAATAATCTACTATGAAAAAGAGTAGAAAATAGTTAAAAAAACAGAAAAATAGTAGAAAATGGTTAAAAAACAGATTTTATTTTTTCTTTCCCTAATTAATAAACATTTAAGTAATAGCATTTACTCTTAAAGTAAAAAACTTTTAATTTATCACAATCAGTTGCTTTCCTCTATCAACAAAACATCTTGAAATCATTAACTTAAACCTTGTACACCTTTCCCAAGTTTTTAAAGTTCTATTGGTTAAGTGAACCTACTAGCAGACCGTCAACTACGTGTTCGGTGTTTGATATGAGCTAAACGACAATACCTATTATATGGGGCACAGAAATTATATACCTTTATTAGCGTAGTAGCGTAGAGAGATTTGACGTTAAATATTATAAGCTTAATTAGTTTTTGAAAATAATATCAGTTTTGGCAATCAACCCTTTAAGGTATTTCACTCGTGACAATCGGAGCCAAAAGTATAGTCCGGCAGTAAATACAAAAAGTTTAAAATACTCAATGGTAGAGTATTTTATTTTTGTCGGAGACTGTATTCGATAGATAGAAACTTTCATATGTAGACACACACTAATACAATCACACTTTTAATGAAAATAAACGTGACAACGCTGCCAATGCGTATACCGAACGCTCTATATAAGTAACGTTTTTATAGGTTATATTTATTATACTTTGTGTATGGTTACGCTTTAGACCATATTACTTCTGTTTAAAATAAAAAAAATATATAATTAAATAAAAAATGCCTTTTGAATATAACCAATTGCGACATAAAAGCAAGTTTGCAAAGGAAAAACTCATCAATAAACGCAAAAAAAGTATTTCGGGAAAGAACGACGCGCAAAAATTAAAAATTGAAGAGCCTAACCTGCGTAGTGGTAGACGGATCGAGTTAGGAAAAAATTTGAAGTGTTATCTGTGTAAAAAAGTCCTTTAACTAGAAAAGATAACTTATAAGAAAGATTTAGGTTGTACTACTCAGTATATATCACCATTACACCAAATACTTTATTTTTGCACTCGACGCGCGTTTCGCTAACCATGTTAGCTTCATCAGGAGCGATGATTGACTAAAGCTAAACTACCAAATCTACCCTATTTATACTTAGCCTAACCCTTGAATTACTCAAGCGGAACTAATGACATAGGCAAGGCTATCAGTTCCGGTCAAGTAACCAGTAGAGGGGACTATAAGGAATAGGCCCTCTGTCTTTGTTTAAACTACTTTTACATTTTATGATTTCCATACTTTCGTATGCGTTCAACAATCTCCTATCAGATACATTTTTTATTAATCTTAGATTATCTAATGTTACAGTATGATCAGCTTCAAGAGCATGTTCGGCAATGCTAGACTTTTCTGTTCTGTTGTATTTTAAGTGTGCTAAATGTTCTTTAAATCGTGTTCTAATTGACCTTTTAGTTTGCCCAACATACTTTTTGTCACAATCATTACAACTAATTTCATAAATTCTGATTGTCTGATGACTTATAGACTAAGGTGAGGCCTACCTTATTAAATACCTTATTGAGTCCCTTGCTATATTTCGGATTATATGGTATGGAGACATACTTGGTGTTATTTTCTTCGCGTGTAAAAAAGGTGGAATTCTGAATATTAAACCTAAACTTATGCCTATTTATTAGCTTATTTACTAAGTCATCGTCATAACCATTAACTCTAGTTATATTTCTAATACGATTCCTTTCTTTATTAAAGTTTACTCTATTCAGAGGGAAAGTGACCAAACGATGAACTAAAAAATGTAATGAGGCCAATTTATGTTGTTTGCAATGAACACACGCGAAGAAAATAACACCAAGTATGTCTCCATACCATATAATCCGAAATATAGCAAGGGACTCAATAAGGTATTTAATAAGGTAGGCCTCACCTTAGTCTATAAGTCATCAGACAATCTGAGGAATATCTTAGGAAATCCCAAAGATAAGATTCCTAATTGTGAGAAAAGTGGAATTTATGAAATTAGTTGTAATGATTGTGACAAAAAGTATGTTGGGCAAACTAAAAGGTCAATTAAAACAAGATTTAAAGAACACTTAGCACACTTAAAATACAATAGAACAGAAAAGTCTAGCATTGCCGAACATGCTCTTGAAGCTGATCATACTGTAACATTAGATAATCTAAGATTAATAAAAAATGTATCTGATAAGAGATTGTTGAACGCATACGAAAGTATGGAAATCATAAAATGTAAAAGTAGTTTAAACAAAGACAGAGGGCCTATTCCTTATAGTCCCCTCTACTGGTTACTTGACCGGAACTGATAGCCTTGCCTATGTCATTAGTTCCGCTTGAGTAATTCAAGGGTTAGGCTAAGTATAAATAGGGTAGATTTGGTAGTTTAGCTTTAGTCAATCATCGCTCCTGATGAAGCTAACATGGTTAGCGAAACGCGCGTCGAGTGCAAAAATAAAGTGTTTGGTGTAGTGGTGATATATACTGAGTAGTATCATTGTGCCAAAGATTCCACATTCCCAACTTAATTTAGGTTGTAATTACAAATTAGGTATAGTATAAAGAGTGCGTCATGAAAAAACTAATATTGTCATCTTTAATACCTTTAAAAAGTATTATTTTGGATCTTATGATTAAAAGATTAAATTGCATCTTTTGGCGTATCTAAAAAGTTTTTGTGATAAATTGGTATTCTACAGGAATAGTGCAATTATTATCTAGTGGAAAAGACAATGGAAAACCACGCATAACCAAAGATACGCGAGTAGGAATAAAAATTTAACCAACTGTTTAAGATCACCACTTATATTTATTATATCATTGCTGACAATTGTTTCGACACACTGTGTCTTCTTCTGGAGCACGATGTAAATTAACTAGCAAAGTATGTTACAGAATATACAGTTTACCTAATTGCAAGTACTAAATTCATTAACAATATTTACCTTAATACCTAGAACAAGTTCAATAAAGAAGACCCTCCCCCATCTAATTGACCGTTGAGTAATAAACCTGAGGATTTTTTCTGGTTAATTTATACCTGTTCTAAACAATTCAGTAATTTTGCTTTCTTGCCATTATGCAAAATTTTGAAATCTTCATTGAACGAATAAAGATTTCAAAATTTTGCATAATGGAAAGAAAGGAAAATTACTGAGTTGTTTAAAACAGGTAGAAATTAACCAGAAAAAATCCTCAGGTTTATTATTCAACGATCAATTAGATGGGGGAGGGTCTCCTTTATTGAACTTGTTCTAGGTATTAATATTGTTAATGAATTTAGGACTTGTAATTAGGTAAACTATATATTCTGTAACATACTTTGTTAGTTAGTTGTTACATCGTGCTCCAGAAGAAGATACACTGTGTCGAAACAATGGTCAGCAATAATATAATAAACATAAGTGGTGATCTTAAACAGTTGTTTAAATTTTTATTCCTAGTTATTATGGATCTCCATCAAGTAACGGCTAAGTCAGTGCAGTATTTAAAAAATACCCGAGTATTAAATAAAGTAATTAATTTCTGTACAAACAGTTTATAATAGTTTATTTATTTATCATTAGTATCATTAATTACACAGGGGAACAGCTGTTTTGGTGTCGAGGTTTTTTGAGCTGATTCTATATCAATTTGATGTCCTGAATTCAAATAACGTATTCATTTGTACCTAGGAGCTCAAATTTTTAAGATATACAATTTTAGAGAAATATAAGTTACATTATTGTAACTCAAATCCGTAAGTGTAGTAAACAAAAGTAGATACGAAATTTTTATTTTAGTTATACAAAATACAATATTATGTCGTACTTACAAAAACAAAAAAAAAACATTGAAGAAATGAAATAGTCACTCAACACTTGGAAAGCTTCTTTTCCGCGACATTCTTGAATGTTTTTTTAAACAGTCTCTTTTTAAACTCCAGCAGTAATCTGCCATCATGTGCATGTCCCATCTTCCTTGGTAGCGGTCCTCCATAACTTTAACATCTTGGTGAAATCTTTCACCTTGTTCCTCACTCATGTCTCCTAAATTTTCTGGAAAACGGTCTAAGTGACTGTGTAAATAGTGTATTTTAATACTCATATTGCACCCTAAGGATTTGAAACTATTAGGCATCTTGTTAACCATTTCAACATAGTTTTGAGCTTTATGTTTGCTTAGAAAATTTTCTACAACTGCAACAAATGATGTCCAAGCTTCTCGTTCAACTTGATTCATTGAATTTATGAAGGCAGGATCCTTAATTAATTGTCTTATTTGTGGGCCGTCAAATATCCCTGCTTTGAGTTTTTCTGTGCTCAACTGATGCATTTTTACCCCTATATATGCAAAACAAGACCCATTCTTATCAAGAGCCTTTACAAATTGCTTCATTAAGCCCAACTTTATATGTAACGGAGGAAGTATGATTTTTTCTCTTTCAACCAAAGCGTCGTTAATGACATTCTTTTCCCCAACGTCCATGTTTTCTCTCTGAGGCCAATCTTTTCTAACCCAGTGGTGTGTTTTGTCCCTACTATCCCAGAGGCACAAGAAACACGGATATTTCGTGTAACCACTTTGCTGCCCAAGAAGAAAGTTTACCATTTTTAAGTCTACACAAATCATCCATTGATGTTCGTAATACTTTATCTTCTGCAAGACCAAAGCTATGGTATTATATTCTTCTTTCAGTTTCGTTGAGTGAGCTAGTGGTATTGAACCATATTTATTCCCATTATGTAGAAGGACACATTTTAAACTTCGCTTTGAACTGTCAATAAATAGGCGCCAATCATCTGGAATATATTCAGAAAGTCCCATTTCTTTCATGAGTCCCCTAATTTCGTGACAAAATACAAGATTGTCTTCTTGAGAAAAGAATGGTAGCAGATCTTTTTCTCTTGTACGGTAAAAGGTAATTTTGGTTCCTTGTTCCAGTAAATTTTTGTCGTTCAACCTAGAAGCCAGTACTTCAGAAGCTTTTTTCGATAAATTGAGATCCCTGGTGAGATCATTTAATTCATTTTGATTGAAGCGTTGAGGAACTGATGACGTCCCCTCATAGTCACTGTTAGTTTCATTAGCATCAGAACTTTTATTAGCATCAGAAGAGCGATCAGAGGGAAAATATTTGTCATCAGAGATATGTGGTAGCTGATGAAATGTTGGAATCGGTATTTCATCTGAGTGCGGGATAGGGCGTATTGCCGAGTCTAAATTGGGATAAGTCCACTTACTGCGGTTATTTCGATTGATTTCATTAGTATTTACTAAACAGAAATAACAATCATTGAAGTGGTTTTTTAGTTCTCTCCAAACCATTGGTACGCCGAATTTTAGACATTTTCTTTTCCCGGTAGTCCACTGCCGTAAATGCTCTGTACAAGTTTTACATACGAGATGCGGGGCCCACGTTTTGTCCTGATCACCAAGCTTAACTCCAAAGTATCCAAGATATGCTCGCTTTACAAAGTCAGTAATAGTTTGTCTGTTTTGTTGAAACATGTATTCTCCGCATATATAGCAAAACACATCAGGTTGATTTACACAACTTCTTCTTCAACTGGAACCTGAACTCATTTTAATTCTGTTCAATAACACAAAAACACTCTTTTCTTAACATAAAATAACACGCCGAATTCGATCTACTCTCATTAGTAAGAACGCACAAACTGACGAGACTTACCCGAGTTAGGTGATTAAAAGGGTCAGTTCAGGTACCTGATAGGCAATGGTTCCACTATTTATAGATTTACCTGGAATTTACTCAATTACAGACTGACAATAAAACCATTGTACCTACATTAATGAATATATAATAATTTTAGAACTCTCATAAATAAATATACTGAATAAAAACCACATTGGTAGATAAGTTGATGTATCTAAAAAAGTAGAGCTGATAGAGAAAAACGGATTGCATGTATAGATTTAGCGTCCCAAATATAGTTAAAATCAGCTCTAAAATCCCAGACACCAAAACAAAAATATTTTTTTGTTGCCCTGTGTTATTTATTTAGTTTTACGGAGAAAATTTATAAAACCGTTTTTTTTTATTATATATTGAAAGTTGTTATCAATTGATATGTTACAATGGTGATAAATAAACATTATAATAATTTAAAATATTATCGAGAAATTATTGAACCTACAAACATATTTTTGTTTAAATATAAAACTTTTAAATACTAAAGAAAAAATAATAAATATCAAGATACAAATTCAAATTTTTAATTAATGCATTTAATATCTTTATTTGATGATTAAAGATAAAGCTGATAAATATATTGTGTTTATTCAATAAAATATTTAACCTACAAATGAATTTCTGTTTAAAAGTTAACTATTTTAAATGTCGTTTGAATGTTGGTTCCTAAAGTATGACGATATACAGCGTTGTCAAATTGTGATATCTGTCCCTGACTACGCGGTTATTCTTTTAAAAAAAATATCAACTTTAAATATTTATATATTTTTAACAAATCTATAAAAAATATATTTTTATTTCAAAATTTTTGTATTTTTTTTTACTAAATGTTAAGTTTTTAAAAAATTCGTAAGACTTCATTGGACTATTGCATGTTAATTATGTGCACTTTAATTATACGAGGCTGGTTTGAAAAGTCCGTGCAAAAATAAAAACTACTTATGTGTTTGGGGTAAACCTTTTTTATTTTTCGACATAGTCTCCTTTTAGGCTTATACACTTCGTCCAACGATGTTCTAGTTTGTTGATTCCTTCCGAATAAGAGGATTTGTCCAAGTCTGCAAAATATCCATTAGTGTCTGCAATCACCTCCTCGTTCGAATAAAATCTTTGTTCCGCCAGCCATTTCTTCAAATTGGGGAACAAATAGTAGTCCGAGGAAGCCAAGTCTGGAGAATAGGGGGGATGTGAAACGAGTTGGAATCCTATTTCCATTAATTTTGCGACCACAACTGCTGAGGTGTGTGCTGGTGCGTTGTCGTGATGGAAAAGGACTTTCTTGTGGGCCAATCGCGGGCGTTTTTTCTTGCAGCTCGGTTTTCAAACGGTCCAATAACGATGAATAATATTCACCTGTAATAGTTTTACCCTTTTCCAGATAGTCGATGAGGATTATCCCTTGCGAATCCCAAAAGACAGTCGCCATAACCTTTCCGGCCGAAGGAACGGTCTTCGCCTTTTTTGGTGCAGATTCCCCCTTGGTAACCCATTGTTTAGATTGTTGTTTGGGCTCATCATTGGTTTCATCCACAGTGACGAAACGACGTTTAAAGTCCTCCGGATTCTTCTGGAACAGCTGCAAACCATCCTTGCAACACTTCGCACGATTCCGTTTTTGGTCAAGCGGCACCCATCTTGCGGATAGCTTTCTCATGTCCAAATGTTTATGCAAAATATTATGTACCCGTTCAGTCGAGATGCCCACAGCACTAGCAATCTCACGCACCTTAACTCTTCTGTCATCCGTCACCATATCATGGATTTGATCAATGATTTCTGGAGTCGTAACCTCCACAGGCCGTACAGAACGTTCAGCGTCACTTGTGCCCATATGGCCAGTCCGAAAATTTTGAAACCACTTATAAACTGTTCTAATCGAAGGTGCAGAGTCACCATAATGTTCATCAAGCTTCTCTTTAGTCTCCTGAGGCGTTTTGCCTTTCATAAAGTAATGTTTAATCACCACACGAAATTCTTTTTCGTCCATTTGTTGAAAATCACTCGACTTCCTTGATTCACACGAATGCCAAACACAAAGAAATAGACCAATATGGCTGAAACTTGGTGTGCGTTCATTCAAGAGATGCTACTAACTAAACATGACCTCGATACGCGCCGGTGGTGCCATCTCTCGGACTTTGCACGGACTTTTCAAACCAGCCTCGTAAATACCTCGCTTCACAATCGGTCAATTTTTTTTTTTTAATTAAATGAAAAACATTTAGATTAACATCAAATTTCAATTTCATCAAATTCTTAAGAAGGGATTTACTATCTTAAAAAGTTACCAATATGTTAAGGTTCTAGGATAACTGCCAAATATAGTATATCATGTTATATTGAGCTATAATATAAAAACTTTACATATGTTAGCTTGTACATGCATCTTTTCAAAGCTATTAAGGGTTTAACTACAAGAATTTATTAATATTCGGTACGGAACACTTATAAGATCACTTTAGTGTCTGTCCATCTGTCTGTCTTTCCACCTGTCACACCCAGTTTTCTCCGAAGCTATTTAATATAGAATGTTAAAATTTGGCACTAATATAGAAATTGAATAGTTTTGAAAGTTCAATTTTGACTTAAGGGGTCAGTTTTAGGGGGTGAAATAAAAAATAATGTGAAGCAAAATTTGACAACTACTTGTAAACAATTGAAATAAACCATTTGGCCGCTCCATCCAAAGCCCACTTCACAAAATGTGCATTTAAAACTCACGTAAAAACTGAAAACTTTTATATTTTAAAGTAGATTTAAGCAAAATATAAAGTGTGCTATATTTTTAGAATAGTAATTTAAAGCTCTATATAGGGTATCCCATTTAAAAAATATATTTTTGCGTTAATAACTATTAAAATATAACTTACACTGTTGAAATCTACGTGAAAAAGTACTTTGAGAATGTTTTTACAGAAATCAAAAATTTTCAATAGGAAAAGAATTACAAACATTTTTCCAAAATGCTGATTTTTGAAAAACACCCTGTATGGCTGAAACGGTACTAGATATCGATATGCGGTTTTCACCATTGAGTTTTTCATAAAAATTGAGCCTCAGACATCGACATCAGTTTTCGTCTATCTCATTTAGATAAAGGGGTTTACCTTTAAAAGTGTCCAATTTGGACCACCCTGTACATCTTTAAAGTTTTTGCCATTAATTACATGTCCTATTTTTTAGCGAGCAAATCGTAACATTTATTACTTTGATATGTTTGAAAATTCTTCACGTAGGTTGTCGAAAAGATTCAGTGCTTAAATTGAATTGATTTTAATATAATTAGTTAAATGTTTCACAAAAAATATTTTTATTAAAATGTTTAAACAAGTATTACTGGGCGTAGTAATAAAATATTAATAGCATATAACAAAATTAACAAAAAAAAAGTAAATAATTAACAAAAACCTCTCTTTCGAGGATTATACAAAGAAATAATATGCCGCGTAATGATTTAATGAAAACACTAATTGAACGTCTGCGATGCTGATGACCAAAAGCAAATCATAGTGTAAACAATTTGTATTGAAAGTGATGTTTTCTGAAACCTGATCTAACACTAAATGTATTAGTGGGATACACATGAACATATGTGTATTATGTTATAATAATTTATAACACAAAAATTTAATAAAGTTATTTAAAAATACTCCCTTTATTTTAATTTTTTTGGAAAGTTACTAATGGCTCATAAAAAAGTGTTTATTTTTAAAGTAAAACTTCCAATTTATCACAAGCAGCGTTCCTGCTGTGCCTACGAAACATTTCGAGAAAATTAAATTAAAACTTGTACAATTTCCGCAATTTCTCAATGTCCTATGGGTTGAATGATCGGTTTCATAGTCCATTGACTACGGGTCTGGTGTTTTGTAATAACCCAATAGGTTCCTTATTTTGACATGTAGAAATTATAATTTTTTTTCTTTCTTTACTGACAGCGTATTTACAGAATGTAAAATGTGTTTGGCATGTTTTTGGCCAGTCCTTAATAAGTTTTTTTGAAAATAACAATATACTCCGTAACAATTCTTTTAAAAGGTTAACCAAAATTATGATGCTCCCTAAACCAAATTTTTTATTAATTGGATTCTTAATCAATGTTTGCACCTCTTAACAGTATGAGTCTTTGGTATTGTTGCCTTGTCTTTCAAACCAAGTTTGCCATATAAAGTGCCAAATATTTTACACTGTTACGCTACGGGAGTCTGATTCCAGCAAATGTGTGTGGGACTAATCTGTTCAGTTTTGCGAATAAGATTACCTGCGCTTTAAGAAGGTTCACTTGGAACCTGGTAGAACTATTGCTCTATCCTGTTAAGATGGGCCTCTAAGCGGACAGTAAAAGCCTTGCTGCTGCTCGATGCTTTTACATAACACTGTCAGGCTCTAGGGGTGTGATTATTGGAACGAAGATTACAGAATGGTGAAGTTCTTTAAAAACTTACCGAATTAACATATTCTATGTCAAATTATAAAAAATTATAATATAAAAATTTTATATTTCTTTCATCGAGAAATGGCGATGGTGTATCATACTTTTAGGAGTTGTGTCAACGCAGTAATAAATTAGTTTTGAAACGTTTCATGCTTGTTTTTTTCCCGTAGTTGTTAATGTTTAAACTAGTTGCTGCTCTTTTGAAGTCTCTTAGTTACATTTCTGCGAGTAAAATAGCATGCGACTACACACTCGCGGTGCAAGTCTAGTCTACAAGTTTTCAACTTTTGTTCTCGACAGACAAATAAGGATTGGTCTTCTAATTTAAATGCAATGAGTTACAAAAATCATTAAGACCTGCAACAAAATCCTAAACTACTGTATTTACGTTATAATGAGTTTTAACATTTAAAATTGAAATCAATTTAGAAACTTTCCTTGGATTCTTTCTTTTCAAAGTTATTAACTCGATTTTAATGTATTTTAAACTTTTTCTTCTATAATATATATAAAATGCAACGTCTCTCTGTCTGTCTGTCTGTCTGTCCGTTAGTGGGTCTATCACTGAAAAACCACTTATCAGATTTACGTACTTTTTTTTTTAAAACATACATATGTTCTCTGGCCAGGTTATAGGCTATATTTTATTACGATAGGTAGCATAAGGAATGAGCAGTGATGTAAAATAGTGAATGATGTCGGAAATAAATTTGCCGCTAGCGCGTGCCTTTGCAATACACAGCCTAAACCATTAAATATGGTACAATATTATGTAACAAAGAATATCTGTAATGTATAATCTATAATATATATAAAATGCAATGTCTCTCTGTCTGTCTGTCTGTCCATTAGTGCGTTTATCACGCGGGAACCACTTGTCCGATTTACCTGTCTTTTTTTAAATTCATGCATATATTCTTTGGCCAGGTTATATAATAATAATAATAATCTATATCTATAATATATATAAAATGCAATGTTTGTCTGTCTGTCCGTTAATGCGCTTATCCCTCGAGAACCACTTATCCGATTTACGTGATTTTTTAAATTCATACATATGTTCTCTGACCAGGTTATAGGTATATATTTTATTACATCTATAATATATATAAAATGCAACGTATTCTGTCTGTCTGTCTGTCCGTTAGTGCGCTTATCACTGGAGAACCACTTATCCGATTTTCGTACTTTTTTTTTTTAAACATACATATGTTCTCCGGCCAGGTTATAGGCTATATTTTATTACGATAGGTAGCATAAGGAATGAGCAGTGACAATAATAGTAAATGAAATCGGACAAAGTTTGCCGCTAGCGCCTTCTCTTGCAATACACAGTCCAAACCATTAAATATGGAACAATATTATGTAGCAGAGAATATCTATAATTTATATAAAATGCAATGTCTCTCTGTCCGTCTGTATGTCTGTCTGTCTGTCCGTCCGTTAGTGTGCTTATCACTGGAGAACTACTTATCTGATTTACGTGCTTTTTTTTTTAACCATACGTATGTTCTCTGGCCAGGTTATAGGATATATTTTATTAGGTGACATAAGGAATAAGCAGTGACGATAATAGTGAATTAAGTCGGAGAAAAGTTTGCCGCTAGCGCGTTCTCTTGCAATACACTCCCTAAAGCATTAAATATGGAACAATATCATGTAGCAAAGAATACAATATATATAAAATGCAACGTCTCTCTGTCTGTCTGTCCGTTAGTGCGCTTATCACTCGAGAACCACTTATTCGATTTACGTTTTTATAAATTTATACATATGTTCTATATAATTCGATATAAGCCTAGATAATGGGAGAGGGTGAGATAATGGGAGATAAGGAGAAATAATGGGAGATAAGTCGAGATAAGCCTCGATAATGGGAGATAAGGTGAGATAATGGGAGATAAGTATAAATAATGGGAGATAAGGACAGATAATGGGAGATAAGCAGAGATAAGTCTAGATAATAAGAGTTATTGTGAAATAATGGGAGATAAGGAGAAATAATGGGAGATAAGGAGAAATAATGGGGAGATAAGTCGAGGTAAGCCTAGATAATGGGAAATAAGGTGAGATAATGGGAGATAAGGAGAAATAATGGGAGATTAGGAGAAATAATGGGAGATGAGCAGAGATAAGCCTAGATAATGGAAATTATGTAGAGATAATGGGAAATAAGGAGAAATATTGGGAGACAAGGAGAAATAATGGGAGATAAGGAGAAATAATGGGAGATAAGTCGAGATAAGCCTAGATAATGGGAAATAAGGTGAGATAATGGGAGATAAGGAGAAATAATGGGAGATAAGGAGAAATAATGGGAGATGAGCAGAGATAAGCCTAGATAATGGAAATTATGTAGAGATAATGGGAAATAAGGAGAAATATTGGGAGACAAGGAGAAATAATGGGAGATATTTTATTACGTTGGGTAACATAAGGAATAAGCAGTGACGATAGTAGTGAATCAAGTCCACGCGAGCGGAGCCGCGGGCCTGGCTAGTTTATAATATAATACAAAGAGATTCTTCAATTGTACTTCTTAGCAGAGGCAAGGCATTCACATCTGCTATTTTAACGTTCTATATTCGAAACTCAGAGTTTATTCAGCACCGGTGCACAGGTCACTAGTAGCAATTCAGTCAACAGTTATTAAAGTTTATAATTCAACTGACTTTCTTAAATATAATAACGGCTATGGAACTTCGTTGTGGCCAAAATGCTCATGACTACGTCGCTAAAGTGGATGGAGAACGAGTTGACCTGCCGAGCGACAATTGCCACAAAGTACAAAAGAAGCTAGAATGCGTCATAGACAAGAACAAACTGGTATTCTAAAAGCTCAAATAGCTGATGAAGATTCAGCATATGGTACTGGAGTCGATGATTCATTTACTGGTAAGAATTTATTTTTGCATTACTGTTTTTTAACTTAATTTTTCAAATCTAAAATTTCAAACGTTTTTTTCTCAAAATTACTTTTTCTTGAAAACCGCTTGGCGGTGTGCAAGATATCTCAAGAACCACTGAACCGATTTTGATGAAATTTATTACATATTTTCTCTATTCATGTTGCTTGTCTTTAAACGAAGAAATTTTGATTTTATCAAGTAAAGTTCTTGAGAAAATCAAAATTGCTTCTTAACTAGCAAAAATATAAAACGCGGTAAACTCATTTTTTGCTTTTTTGTTTAAACCAATGCCATTTGATGAAAACAATTTTTTTTTTAAATCCTTCATTCAAAAAACTGTGCAAGGGAACTAACACCGGTTTTCTGTAGACTTTTCAACCTATCCTACAGAAAGGGAATATTTCCGTCCTGCTGAAAATGTGCCACAGTTCAGCCGATACCTAAAAAAGGCAAGAAGACCTTGCCAAATATTTACCGTCCAGTCGCACTGCTTTCAATAATATCGAGAGTCATGGAAAAGGTTATCAATCAGCATCTTCTAAAATATCTTGAACGATTCAATATTATTAGCGATCACCAATATGGCTTTCATAAACATAGATCAACAGGAGATCTTCTGACTTATGTAACACGTTTGGAACAACGCAATTGAACACTTTGGAGAATCTCGAGCGGTTGCTCTCGACATATCCAAGACATTCGACAGTATTTGGTACGATAGATTGTTGGCTAAGCTACGCTCTTGTGGAATGTCTGAAAAGTTCTGTTGGTGGCTCTCATGTTTCCTCAGAGAGCGTTCTTTACGAGCGACGGTCGACGGATTTCTTTCTAACACCTTCACTATCAACGCCGGTGTGCCCCAAGGCTCCATACTGTCTTCTACTCTCTTTCTCATTTACATTAACGATTTGCTGGAAAAGACCGGGAATCCAATCTACAGCTTTGCAGATGACAGTACGCTTGTCTCTTCATTCACTTTGAATGCTCGGACATCGGTTGCTCAGGCGAATATCCGCAGACAGCAGGAGGTCGTTCAACTTAACCAAGACCTGGAAGAAATTCTATCTTGGGGTGACAGTAACCAAGTGGAATTTAACACTACAAAAACTCAGGCGGCAGTTTTTTCTAAAAAAGTTAACGTGAGCCTGACATGGTTATGTCGGGGCACTCCATTCCTCTAACATCGTCGCTCAATTTGTTGGGCGTTAATTTAGGAGCAAATATGTCCTGGCATGAACATGTTGCGGGCGTAGCACGGAGAGCTTCTCAAAAGTTGGGAATACTATTTCGAACCAGAAAGCTTTACACTCCACAAGAATTGTTAATTCTTTACAAAGCTCAAATTCGACCAACTATGAAATACTGCTCCCACGTTTGGGGCTCCGCTCCCAAACATACACTGCATTTGTTCGATTCTGTTCAGAGAAGAGCTATTCGTCTGATTGGAGACCCGGAACTGACCGGCGGTCTTGATTCGCTGGAACATCGAAGAACGGTTGGCGACTTGAGTCTGTTCTACAAGCATTTTCATGGAAAGTGTTCGAAAGATGTAGCCCGCTTAATTCCTCCCAAAGCGGTGCATGTTAGAAATACACGTCGCGCTGATGCTTCACATCCGTATGAGGTTCAGCTTGTTACTCCGCGTACAACGCTTTTCAAGCAGTCTTTTATATGGAGAGCATCATTTCTTTGGAATAATTTGCCCAGCGCTGTTTCCCACCGGGTACAATTTACAGCGATTCAAGAACAACGTGAGTCGCTTTTTCGGCACACGTACTTTAGGGACTTCCCTGCAGCACGTGTGCTAGACCCATAAAAAAAAAGACAAGATTGATCCTCTAGTAAACTAATTTCTTTACACGTTTTGATTTTAGGTGTTCCAGTTCCCAGTAATCGTGCACACGGCAATGCTCCTTAAAAAAAAGGGCGCGGCAGGCAAACGAATGCAGTGCCACAATTTTACTTACACCCTTAAAGGTCTAACTAAAAGTGTTTATTTTTTAAAGTAAAAACATTTAATTTATCACAAGCAGATATTTTTCTCTGTCCACAAAACATCTCGAGAAAATTAAATTAAAACATTTTTCGCAGGTCCTCGAAGTTCTTTTGGTTAAATGAACTTTCTCGCAGACCATCAACTACGTGCCCGGTGTTTCGTATGAACTAAACAGCAACATCCATTATTCTGACGCGCGGAAATTATGATTCTTTATCGGTGCCACGCTCAAACTTCGCTCGTTTTCATAAATATATTGTCAGGTTCTATGCTACGAAAGAGTTATCTTTTTCTGGTGATGATAGATGTAAGGATTTTTGCTGTGTTGGCTTTATTCGTGTTTAATTTAATTTACCGGTAGCCTATAGTTACAGTTTCGCCTGCTATGTTATCTATCTTGGGTACAACTTTTGTCCAAAAAACTTAAAATAAAATAAAATAAATGTAATTGGCAGTGGTGTTTTTTCAAGTTATCTAATTTGTTAAGGAAAACTCGCCAAGCTTTAAAAAATATATTTTTCTGTTTATACGAGGATGGACTGAAAAATTCGCGGCCTCACCAAAGAATAATTATAATATTTTTATTATAGTACCCTCAATAAGTTCATACTTTTTTTGGTTGTCACAGTGTAAAATTTTATTGCTGTAGAATTTGTGGTTTTTAGGTTAGAACGAGTTAAATGAGACCAACTGCAGCGTTTTTGGAAAATGGAAAAAATTGAACAACGTGTGATCATCAAGTACCTGTTTAAAAAAAGATTAACACCAAAGGGGAATCTGCTCCGTCATATACCACTGTGGAAAAATGGGTTGCAGAATTTAAACGTGGACGAGAGAGCATCGAAGATGACTCTCGCTCCGGCCGGCCCACGACGTCTACGACTGAAGAAATCATCGGCAAACTGTGTGATCTCATATTGAAAGGCCGTAGATTAACTCTCAGGGACATTGCAGACACTATAGGCATCTTGTATGAACGAACAGAAAACATCATTGCCAACAAACTCGGATTTTCTAAGGTTTCTGCTAGGTGGGTCCCCAGACTGTTTTCAGTTGAACAAAAACGAATTAGACTCACGATTTCTCGCGATTGTTTGGAGATGTTTGAGGCTGATCCGCAAAATTTTCTTAACAGGTTTGTGACAATGGACGAAACCTGGGTTCACCACTATACTCCAGAGTCAAAACAACAATCCAAGCAGTGGAAAAAATCTGGTGAACCGATCCCAAAGAAAGCGAAGGTAATTCGGTCGGCTGGAAAATTGATGGCGTCAGTTTTTTGGGATGCTAAAGGTGTCATTTTGGTAGACTACCTTCTGAAAGGCGAAACAATAAATTCGACTTACTATGGCACCCTTTTACGTCGTTTACGTCAAGAAATTAAAGAGAAACGCCCAGGATTACTGAGAAAGAAAGTTTTTTTCTTCAGGACAACGGTTGCGTTCACACGTCTGTTGAGTCTATGGCTCAAATTCGTGATTATGTTTTCGAATTGCTGCCCCACCCGGCTTATTCTCCTGATTTGGCACCTTTGGACTTTCATCTGTTTCCAAACCTAAAAAAAACACCTCGGTGGCCAGAAATTTTCATTAAAAGAAGAAGTCGAAGCTGCAGTTAACCAGTATTTTGAAGACCTTGAGGAATCTTTTTCAAACAGAGGTGGAAGCTTTGCGCTTCAAAAAGAAAACAGGGATACAGCGGCTTTTAACTTCATAACTGAGACAAACTCTGAGCTACTGAGGCCTTCCTCTGAATGTTTGAGCAAAGAGAAGTATCAGGGTGCTAAATCAGGACTGTAGGCGGGATATTGTAATTTGATGAATCCGTAGCTTTTGGTAACGGCTTAAATTATACGAACCTTGTGGAGCCTGCAACTATACAACAGCAAAGTTATGGCTGTTTAGGAATTCAGAAGTTTTTCTCTAATGTCCTAGTAGTGCAGTAAAAAAAGCATTTGAAATTGTGTCTAGATACAGCAATATTATGATTTTATCCTCTCTGGGGTATCACCAGGAGTGTTGTCTTGAGTTTTGCACCTCGAAAAACTTGTATTCTTTTGTTTATAAAACATTTTTCAAAAGGCGTTTTTTGAGCTTAAAATGGGAATCACTTTAGTTGTGTAAGTCGGATTGAGATAAAAAAAAAAAACAAACTCTTTGTAATGAAATTTCCAATAAATCTTCATTAGCTTTAAGTCGCTCAAGTGCGTACATAAATTACAAAATTAAAAAAAAACAGGCAAAAAAACTGTTTTTTTTTTTTTCATTTTATTGTACAGGTCGACTAAGTAAACCGATCGGCTCGAAATATGCTTTTTGTTATAGCAAAAATACCCCCAAGTTTTGGTATAAAAATATTGAACCCAGTGGCCACAATTGAATTTGTTATTTAAAATTTGAATTGCCCGCCATTTTAAGCCATTTGGTCCAAAATGGTTTTTTTTTGTCCTCGACGCCAGCTTTCCGATGCCACAGAAAAATTTTTTTTGACCAAAGAGGAATCGATACGTTTGAGATGTGGACATATCGAAAAATCCTCACAGTACCATATACCGATCATCACACTGATATATGAATTAATAGACAGTACTTGAAATATTTTGGTCACATTATGAAGAAAGTGGATGCCATGGAAAAGCTTGTAGTCAGGGGGAAGTTAGAAAGTAGAAGATCAAGGGGGCGGTCTCCAACAAGATTGTCTGACCAAGTAAAATCTCTTCTTGGTAAGCACGGGTCAAGTCAGATCGCGCGGGATCGAGATGCCTGGAGAATGACTACTGAGGCAGCAACTGCAGAGTGTTACCGATACTCCTGTTGGGGTGAAGGCAATGGCGTATTTTAAGGTTTAGCGCCCTGGGTCTTTAAGGTTTGCCGCCCTATAAATTAACAAAAAAAAAGCAAAAATCTTTTAACAATGAAAAAAGGCCACATAAAGGAATAAACACCATCTATTAAATATTTACATTTTTTTTTCGATGCACAAATTGGTTGACAACTTCGTCAATGACACTATCATAATTAACGGATTGTGTTAAGTCAGCTTCTATATTAAGGATGGCGAGACTGTTCAAACGTTCTTTGTCTATCCGGGAACGTAGATAATTTTTTATTCTTTTGAGTACGGAAAATGAACGTTTTGCACTGCAATATGTGACTGCAGTGCACAAGAACATACGTAATGCTATTTCCGTATATGGAAATGCTTCCTTTAAATCCTTTTGCTTAATAAATAGGTTAAGTTGCTTTAAACTCATTTTGTTTTCATGTGACATCAAGAATTGTTTTAAAAGAACACATTATTCTTGTAAATCATCCTCAAGATCAATCGGGTATAATTTTCGGAGTTTTATGGCATTAACCCTAACTTCCGCTTCAGACATTGTATCCAATTTGCATAAGAATGCAAAAATTGGCGATTATCGCTTCATACGAAGATTTGCGCCTCCTCAACTCGTCCAACAATTGGTCGCATATTGGGAAAAAGGTATTATCCCTGAAATGGTCACGTCCTTGTAACAACACTCATCGTCTTGTATTCTTTTGAGGTTTTTTTTTTACCAGCCTCTTCAAAAGATTCCCGTTTATTTTCTACAAAAGTGATGAGTGACCGTAGAGCCTGGAAACTACCTCTACGTCTGTGTCGGCGCCTTGTAGAATTTTGGAAACTATATTAAATTATTTTAAAATATATCCGCAAAATTCCGATAATATAGCCGTTTTTTAGGGAATTTAGTTCGCTTTTTGCGCGTGTACACACTGATACACGCACCAGTTGTTTTGAAATTGTAATGGTAAACTACAACTTTCTTCTGTCAAGAAAATATTTTTTCAGGTATATATATATATATATATATATATATATATATATATATATATATATATATACATATATATATATATATATATATATATATATATATATATATACATATATATATATATATATATATATATATATATATATATATATATATATATATATATATATAAAGGATTAAGGCAAAACAATTCTTGATTCTTGTATCAAGAAAATATTGGTTTCATAAAAGTTATTTTTTCTCTCAGTGTAGGTAGCGGTTATAAAAGGAGCCCAAAGCTGAGCGCGAGGGGCGGCTTGTGCCGCCCTTCGCAGCCTGCCGCCCCGGGTCATGGCCTTCATGGCCGCAGGGTAAATACGCCACTGGGTGAAGGGATTGAGAGAGCCAAATTTAGTATTTATTTTAGGACTGGATATTTACCGGGAAAGTACCCTGTAAATCATTTTACCAATTTCTTAGAATTAATTACAATTTTTAAATCGTGTTCTATACTTAGCGTTAACATTTTATAAAAGATTTTTTTAAAATTTTATCGCAGGCAGGTTAGTTCGACAACCACATACGTGAAAACATTTTATCATTTATTATACGAAACGTCAATTTTCGTATATGCTATTTGCAATATGCCTATGTTAACAAACTACTGAACGAACACGACGGCCTGCTCATTGTGTACAGAGTATGCATGTCAAAATTTATTGTACTCTAGATAAAAGCCATTGGTGTCTGATAATAGTAGCAACCTGTTTGGCCTGCCCGTTTGAATATTGGGCATAATATCATGTTAAGGGTGGGCGAGTCACTCAGTGACGGAGTGTTATTTTCACGTCAACTGTTAAATATTTATTTAGTCACATTTAGTTTAGATCACTTAAAGTACTGAAAATATAAGATTATTTACATGGGCTGCAAATTGATTCACTGCGTTACAAATTTAAAAAAAAATTAAGTACCCACTTAAATTTTTCCTGTTTATTTATTCATACATACCACTTATTAAGAATACATAAGTACTTTTTGTCTATCACGTACTGTTTTTTAGGTACGATAGTTAACAATTTTAAGTAAAATAATTAAGAAGTAAAGTACAGTGTACACGTAGCTTCATTATATTTTTCAATAATTCGAATAAAACTGCTATTTATACATTTGGACACAACTAAATATACAATATATGGTAAAAAGTTTATATTGTACATTAAAAGTTAAAAATATTTAACTTTTTCTCTTATGTTGGGAAATATCTTCTCGTTTTAAAAGCCAGCAGTAATCTCCCAACATAGCTACGTCCCAACGACCTTGAAACCGTTCCTCAAGTCTTTTCACATCCTGATGAAATCGTTTCCCCTTGTTCATCACTCACTGCTCCAAGATTTGATGAAAAAAAAAGAGAAATGGGAATGGAGGAAATGAATTTTTAATGACATTCGGCAACCCATCTTTTTGTATGCTCTCAATGTTGAATTAATTGCCGTTGGCATAGATCACTTGAAGAGGGTAAACAGTCTGGATCTTGGTTGTCAACTTCCATGTCTTGTCCAACGTTATTTGCATCGCTTGGTATATCTAACTCTTCAGTTTGACTTTTCTTAGGAGGCAAAGGAGGAGTCATGTCTTCATGGTGTTGGTTTTGATACAAAATTCACAGCAGGGTACTCGATATTATGCTTAATTTTCTTTGAAAATCCTCGTACATCAGTCATACAGAAGTAGCAATCGTTAAAATGATTACTAGGTTCGCGCCACACAGTCGGTACTGCAAATGGCATAGATGTTTTGTTTCCGTTCAACCACGACAGGAGAGTAGCATAACATGATACACAAAACAGTTGCGGAATCCAGGGTTTAGCTTGATGTACAGTACGTCCAAAAATATAGAAAATACGCAGTACATACTTTTTCAGATATTTTTTTTCCTTGAGACTTGAGAATATACTGTCCACACACGTAACAAACTGGTTTTGCACTGACGGCGACTACTTTTTTCAGTATTCATCTTTTAAACTGTATTATTACACTCTTAATCAGGTAATCTCAAAGAAACTAACAAGAAATGAACATATCCTCTCAATAGATTATCTAGCCATTACATTTATTAATATGAACAATATGAGGGTAGGTTAAGAAAAGGTTATCGGTGTGTACCTTAAAAACAAGACGTGATAGAAATAAAAGACATCCACTGCTTACATACTATAACTAACAGGAAACTATAATAGCAATCAGTTTTTCGGGTACCAAAATCATGTCACGCAGTGATTCTTAGCCCAACCGTCAGAGGAAAATTTTGACGAAAAGCTCTCATTAAAGGTTACATTTTGACATACAGGTAGTTTTTTTGGACGTAGAATACGATAAAAAAAAGTTTTCTGCTCTAAAGTGTACGCTAAGCCTACAAAATCCAAAATAATAAATATCTCAAAAAATAAAAAAGTTATCGAAAAACTAGTAGCGCCACGTGAAAGAACGGAAAATTCTATAAAATACTATACAGATTTTTTTTAAGTTTTACTGCAATTTGAAAAAAATATTTAAAATAAAATGGCTGGTTTAATCCCTTCAGTTGTAGTGGAAATCATGTTTCCAACCTCATCTATAATATATATAAAATGCAACGTCTCTCTGTCTGCCTGTCTGTCTGTCTGTCTGTCTGTCCGTTAGTGCGCCTATCACTGAAGAACCACTTATCCGATTTACGTATCGGGTAGGTAGCATAAGGAATGAGCAGTGACGTAAAATAGGGAATGATGTCGGAAATAAGTTTGCCGCTAGCGCGTGCCTTTGCAAAACACAGCCTAAACCATTAAATATAGAACAATATTATGTAGCAAATAATATCTGTAATGTATAATCTATAACCACTTATCCGATTTACCTGTCTTTTTTTAATTTCATACATATATTCTTTGGCCAGGTTATATAATAATAATAATAATCTATATCTATAATATATATAAAATGCAATGTTTGTCTGTCTGTCCATTAATGCGCTTATCCCTCGAGAACCACTTATCCGATTTACGTGATTTTTTAAATTCATACATATGTTATCTGACCAGGTTAACATCTATAATATATAAAATGCAACGTATCTCTGTCTGTCTGTATGTCCGTTAGTGCGCTTATCACTGGAGAATCGCTTATCCGATTTTCGTACTTTTTTTTTAAAAACATACATATGTTGTCCGGCCAGGTTATAGGCTATATTTTATTACGATAGGTAGCATCAGGAATGAGCAGTGACAATAATAGTAAATGAAGTCGGACAAAGTTTGCCGCTAGCGCGTTCTCTTGCAATACACAGTCCAAACCATTAAATATGGAACAATATTATGTAGCAGAGAATATCTATAATATATATATATAAAATGCAACGTCTCTTTGTCTGTCCGTCTGTCTGTCTGTCCGTCCGTTAGTGTACTTATCCCTGGAGAACCACTTATCCGATTTACTTGCTTTTTTTTCAACATACGTATGTTTCTCTGGCCAGGTTATAGGATATATTTTATTAGGTGACATAAGGAATAAGCAGTGACGATAATAATGAATCAAGTCGGAGAAAAGTTTGCCGCTAGCGCGTTCTCTTGCAATACACTCCATAAAGCATTAAATATGGAACAATAACATGTAGCAAAGAATACAATATATATAAAATGCAACGTCTTTCTGTCTGTCCGTTAGTGCGCTTATCACTCGAGAACCACTTATCCGATTTACGTGTTTTTATAAATTTATATATATGTTCTATATAATTCGATATAAGCCTAGATAATGGGAGATAAGGTGAGATAATGGGAGATAAGGAGAAATAATGGAAGATAAGTCGAGATAAGCCTCTATAATGGGAGATAAGGTGAGATAATGGGAGATAAGTATAAATAATGGGAGATAAGGAGAGATAATGGAAGATAAGCAAAGATAAGTCTAGATAATGGGAGATAAGGAGAAATAATGGGAGATCAGGAGAAATAATGGGAGATAAATCGAGATAAGCTTAGATAATGGGAAATAAGGTGAGATAATGGGAGATAAGGAGAAATAATGAGAGATAAAGAGAAATAATGAGAGATGAGCAGAGATAAGCCTAGATAATGGAAATTATGTAGAAATAATGGGAAATAAGGAGAAATATTGGGAGATAAGGAGAAATAATGGGAGATATTTTATTACGTTGGGTAACATAAGGAATAAGCAGTGACGATAGTAGTGAATCAAGTCCACGCGAGCGGAGCCGCGGGCCCGGCTAGTTTATGATTAAATTACCGTTTCTGTATTCCGTTAAATATTTTGAAATTAGCTATTAAAGGGTTTCTTGAGGTGCTGTTTAAGAATCCGATGGCAGATCCAATATGACGGCCAGAGATTACGTAATTCATTTAATTTCTTTGAGTAATTTAGAATGTTTGTGAGTTCAATAACTATTTTCTTTGTACCTGGATGTTTAAATGAAATATAGATATTAGATATAGATAGAACGAAACAGCCGATATTGCAGCTAAATCTGCCATCTCTTCAGGTACATTATTAAACGACATCTTTGCGCCTAAAGATTTAGCTAACTTTTTCAAACATACCTTTGATAAATTATTCCAATTGGATTGGGATCTACAGGAGGGCTCAAACAAGATGTGGGAGATCAAACCACTAGTATTTCCCCCTCTCTATTTATCATCACTTTCCCTCAAAGAAAACGTATTATGGAGAAGATTGTGCCTAGGCCATTCTTACATTACTCACTCTCACCTTTTGAAGAATGACCCATCTCCAGTCTGTTCGAACTGCAACGAATTACTATCCATCAAGTATATATTGCAATCAAATGAAGATTTAAACAAAAAAGCCAAATATGATCTTATCAAACCCATTAAGGAGATATTAAAACCGGACCATAAAGGCCTCAAAAACTTATGTCCTTTTCTTAAGGAATCTCAACTATATTCGAAACTATAATTCAGAATCTTGGTATGGCGCTAAATGATCTATGCTATCGACGCGCCTTATTAAAACATCCATCCATCCATATAGTTAAAGCTTAGACTTTTATCTTCCATTTCCCACCGTTAATTTTTTTTTATTTTAAGTTTAAGTTGTATAATTAATAATAAACAAAAAATACGTTTATCATGAACACTTTTTTAGGAGCAAAATTCCAAAAACAAGAGAAAGTTTTTAATGATTTTCTAATATCAAGTATACTTCAAACTGTAACTAAAAAAAAATAATGCCTTACTTTTTTTGACCATTTCGTACTACTTTGAATATAAGCAGATCAAATTAATCTGTTTGGCGCGCTACAATTTTTGAATCACCTATTCGAATTTTTAATCAGTTCTCACGCTAATAAAAAAAATCTGGAAAAAATTTATATACTGTTTTTTCTTTATAGAATTTCCCGTTCTTTCACATAATGCTATTAGTTTTTCAATATCTTTTTAGTGTTCCGTACGGAACACTTATAAAATCACTTCGGTATCTGTCTGTCTGTCCGTCTGTCTGTCACACCCGATTTTCTCCGAAACTATTTGTCATAGAAAGTTGAAATTTGGTAATAATATAGGAATTGATGGCCTCATCAGAGCCATGTAGTTTTGAAAGGTAAATTTTGACTTAAGGGGTTAGTTTTTGGGGGTGAAATCGGAAGTGAAAAAAAAAATTTTTTACTAGGTAATCGAGTGTGGTGTCAAATGAAAGCTTGAGAAAACACGAGTAAAATATATATATATATATATATATATATATATATATATATATATATATATATATAATGTAATACTTGCGCGCACTTGTCTTTGTATTATTTAAAAAAAATCGCGAAAAATCGCTGTCGCCTTATCTCGAAAAATTTTGAAAAAATTCTGGAATATTCTCCACGGGGTGTAGATTGAACGAAAATTATCACGAGTGCATTACCTTTAATAATTTATCTGGTATATATAAAAAAAATAAATTTCAAGGTCATCAGTTTTCAGTAAAGATTGGAAACAAACTTTGTTGAAAACTCATTTGGTGTATTTTTTGTGAAGTCACTGATCATTTTATACTTCCGTTACAACATTTTTTTATTTTAAAAGCAATTAACGTACGGAACACTAATTGCGCAAGTTCAACTTGCACTTGACCGGTTATTTATTTTTAGAGATATTACCGAAAAAAATAATTTTTTATTTTATTTTGGATTTTGTGGACTTAGCGTACATCAAACTTCAGTAAACTTTCTTTTATCATATTTTACGTCCAAAAGACTACCTGTGTACCAAAATGCAGCCTGTTAACATTTAATGAGAGCTTAAAACCACTGACGACTAGGCAATATACTCTTAAAATCTAAAATAATAACACAACGTCGATCTTGTGCATGATATGCACGTAACGACATTCATTGGACTCAATCGCTGCAGATTGTACTCGGTGGGAAAGATAATCATGAGAAGTTCATATCAAAAGAATAAGGTTTTCAATAATAGTAACCAGCTGAACTTTAAATGGATGTGCTGAATTAGAGCATCGTGTATTTAGCATACACCACACTGGGAGGAGCCATCCATTGAATACTTCTCATAGAAGTGGTTATAGATTAGACTGAAGTAAGTAAGATTTCGTAAATGTTCCAAAGAATCAAGGTTTCTAGTACGTTCCGGGTCCCCAACCAGGTGCAAAACTTTCTTGTCAGTGGACTCTAATGAGTGAAATGAATTTTTAGGAATAAACCTCACGGATGGAAATAGTAGCATCACATCGATGATCAAATTTGAGCTTTATATTCAATTAAAAGCTCTTATGGAGCATACTGCATTCTGGTGTGAGTAATATTAGAGCTTTGGGACGGGTTCTTTTCTTCGCTTGTAACATGGTCATGCCAAAACTTATTTACTTAATTTAAGTTAACGCCTAGTAAGTTAAATGATAATTCTAATAGAAAAGAGTCAACTATGTCCGGTTTTGTAAAATTAAAGTTTCTATGAAAAACTGCTGCATTCATATCTGTAGCGTTAAATTCTACTTGGTAACTACCACTCCAAGACACAATTTTTTGAGGTGTTTGTTAAGTTACTTCTTACTGTATGCTGATATTTGTACAGGCACTCAAGACAAATTAAGAAAGAAAGTTGCATTCAATAGCAAAGTTATAGATTAGATTTCTTTTTCAGTAGATTCAAATAATGTAAAAAAAATAATAGTAGAGAGCAATGTTAAACTCTGGGGCAAGCAAACGTTAATAGTAAAGATGTTTGAAAAAATCGTTCAACTTACAAAAGACTCTCTCTGTCTCTAAGAAAACTCGAGAGTCCTAAATAAAACTATTTAAACACATCATCACGGCCCAATGCCTTGGATATGTCAAACGCAACCGTTAGAGATTCTCCGTATTGTTCATGTCCCAAAGGTGCGTAACATAAATTACGAAATCTCCTGTTCCAGATATTTTAAAAATATTAATTAATAGGATTTTCCATCAACGATCATTGAGAAATCTCCAATATATAAAAGTACTTTATCCTGTCAAATACGGTCAAAAGTCTTTGACATATTAATTGTTACCGCTCAAGTAACGTCTCCTTCATATTATTCTTATAGGTCGCCGTTGTTAAAATGGATCATTAAACATTCATTCAATAACGCTGTTAAGTTAAATTATAAACTAATTACTTTAGGGCAGATGCTGCAAAATTTTTTAGCTTTATTAGAATATCACTAGACATTTTTTAAAAACTTCTTAATTTATGTAAATAAAAAATATTGAAAGATTAGTTACAAACTTGGGAAACAGTAACACTGCTGAAAATGGATTTGCCATTTTATATATATATATATATATATATATACATATATATATATATATATATATATATATATATATATATATATATATATATATATACATATATATATATATATATATATATATATATATATATATATATATATATATATATGTATATATATATATATATATATATATAATATATATATATATATATATATAATATATGAATGAATAAATAATATGAAATTCGACCCTTGCTAAGATGCATATTGATGATATATCTAAGTTCTGCATATTTACTCCTGGCGATAAGATTACTGAATTCAGTGTCTGGAAGAGTTAAAATCTCTAAAGATTTATCATGTAGCTGTAGGTAAAATCTTATACTAAAATAAAACTTTGTGTTTTTTAAAAAATTACAACTTAATAATGATTGAATTTCTGCATGTTTTGGAACTTCACGATCACGAAAAACATAGTTTCTCTTTCCGCTACTCTTTCTGTCAGTTTGTCGATCTGTAGGCAAGAACGAAATGAAATATTCATTTTAAATTTGGTGCACAATAATACTTACAGTAGCGAGAATAGATCCCGTAAGACGTGGGTGAGAGGAGTGCATTTTGTTAAAAAATTTTTTAGTTTTAATCACATGATGAAACTCTTTCCGAGATTTTCAACTGGAATTTAAATCATAGATATTTATGGGCAATACATGCTATATTAAGGAAGTAGGAGAAGAGATTGGCTGTGTTGATTTTGCTTATATCATTCTACGACTGGAGGAATCTGCAAATTATGTTAATTTTTTGTTATTTCCAATTTTAATATAAACTTTTTGTTACTTAACGTTTTATTTTATTAATATCTTTTAAAACATTGATGATTGAGATATTGATTGAGATGTTTTGTTCGTATAAAGCCTTTTGTGCGAGAAAGTTAGCATTTGTTTGAAAACTGTATTCTTACGAAGGAACTTTACCAATTTTTAGGTACCTATTTTATTTTATATTTATAAGAAACAGCATAAATTACAACAAAATTTCCTATATACATTAGGTCATTACAGTACCTATCTGCTTTATTTTTCACAGAAGACTCGTTAGATCTTAACTCACAAATATTCGGTCTATTTTCAATTTCTGTCAAAATACATTATTCCATAACCTGAGCTCCATGCCATACTGCCATAAACTAACTACTGAAACCGAAAGTGACCCGTGTAGAACGGTACATTCTATAAGATGTACCCACTCAGAAATTATGGTTTGAAATCTGAGGATAACAAACAGCGACTGTGTAGCGCCACCAAGTGGGGCGTCAAAACTAACCCGTCTTGAAGAATTTTAAAATCGCTAGCTAAGAGTACACTAGTGAGCAAAAAAATCGACTCAAAAGATTTTGCCTCATTTAACACCGATCCTTGAATTTAATTTTCAAACAGTGGTGTCATTAGAATACTGATTTTCTACTCTTTCCAATAATACCAAAAACATTTGGATTTCTAAAAAGTTTTACTGATTAAAATGGTTTTACTCCATAGGGTCACTTTTGCTCGCTTAGCAACGTACTCGTTGCGCGCTATTCAACTCAATAAAAATACGTGCAACCTCATTTCCCTATCATTCCTTTATCGGAACTTGTAACGTCAACATGTCTGCTATACCTGCTCACCAATTACGTTATCGGAGAATGGATACCACCCCGGAAGAAACGCCACAAGTCATTGTCCTATTGCAAGAAAGGCATGGCCAACGTGTAGTCGTTGAGCAACCGCACCTGAGCCAGTCAGCTGTCTCGCCTTTACACGGAGACCAGCATCAGGAAGAAGAAGACTTAAAGAGGCTAATCTAACTACGAAGAGACCAAACGGACCCAAATTGCGCGATTCAAATTTGTCCGAAAACATGTCGACTGGACCTTAGAGCAATGGCGTTCCGTTTTATTCTCCGACGAGTCCCGCATGTGCCTACCTGGCAAATCTATAAGAGGCCTGGGGAGCAGTATGCGCAGTGCTGCATTACTAAAACCGTCGCCTATGGTGGAGGTTTTGTCATGGTGTGGAGGGATGCGAAAACCGATATGGTTTTCGTGACTGATGGGACTCGTAGCGGTGGATTAACTGCTTACCAGTACATCGAGGAGATTCTGCAGAAACACGTCGTTTCTTAAGCTGAGTTTATTGGCGATAGTTTCGTATTAATGCACGACAATGCGAGGCAACATGCTGCTGCATCGGTGCGGCAATACTTGGCGAAAGTGCGAATAAATTAGACTGGTCAGCGAGCAATCCTGACCTCGATCCAATCGAGCATATGTGTGATGAGCTCAAAAAAAGGGCTCGACCCAGAGATCCAGCTTCTGCATCACTAAGAGATTTAAAGGTTGCGATGGGGGAAGAGTGGGGAGGAATCCAACAGACAGTGATGAAAAAACTCACCCGCTCCATGAAATACCGGCTGGAAGCTGTAATAGGGGCTAAGGAGGAATACAAAAATATTGATTTTGGTTTTTATAAATAAATTTAATTGTTAAACTTAAAATTTATTTCATTTTTCCTTTCTCTTACCACTATTTTCAATCCTTGCTCTCCTTCTGTCCCCTTTCAATCAGTTTAATCAGTAAAAAGCATGAAGTAAGCTATGGAATTTGGTATCATTAGAAAGAGAATAGAAAGGGCTTTCAAATAATACTAAAATCTGTAAAACTACATGAACACTACATCCTAGGATCCGTGTTAAATGAAGTCAAATAGTTTAAACCGATTTTTTTGCTCACCAGTGTAGTAGGTTCCGTCTGGGTAACGTTACTCAGGACCGATAAAAGCAGAGCATAATACTTCATAACAATAATACGACTATTATATGTAGCATACTAACAAATATTTACGACTATAATAACTTAAATGGTAACTCTAATATTACGCCACTGTTAACTATTAAGTATATCGCCTGACATGTACATTAGAGGCAGTAATATTGCATTTTATCTTTTAAATCATTGTCATGCACAGTAATTCAGTTTACATGTGCAGCATTAAATGCTTTTTGACATGAAAACCACTTTTAGAGATAGGTCTAGATGCCTATTTTACACATTAGATCAGGTACTTACTTTTGGTTGTCCCATAAATTGCTAAATAAACATTTTAAAAGATGATTTAGCAGGAAAATTATAAACGGGCAATTTATGACTGTAATGTGAAAATTACGTGCATGTAATGGTATGCTATTTTTCTCATTTAAGAAAATGTAAAGTAATAAAATTTTGATTACTTCATCTTTTCCTCAATTTTAAAATAACAACCTCTATATTAGCTGAAACATTATAATAAAAATGGGGGGTAAAGTATTAAAGAGATTTCCATGCCAGAGTCAACAGTGATCCCATTTATATTGAGCTTTATTTACGAGGGCTGTATGATAAGTATCAAGCCTTGACAAGAAAAAAAATTTTTATGTGTAAAATTTATTTTATTTTTCAACATAGTCTCTTTTTAGCTCGATACGCTTAGTCCGACATTTTTCTGTCTTTCATATCCCATCTAAAAAGTAAGATTTCTCCAACCCTTTAAAATAGGCGTTTGTTTCAGCAATCATCATGGTTTGAGCCAAATTTTTTTCCATCGATTCGAAAATAGGAAATAATCGCTGAGGACTAAATCTGGCGAATATGGTAGATGCGGAAGGAATTCGTATCCTAATTCATGGAATTTTGCCATGGCGATGACACAAGTATGTACGCGTGCATTATCTTGATGAAAAAGAGTTTTTTTCTTTGCCAAATGCGGACGTTTTTCTTTCACATCATGGTTGAAACGATCCAGTAAGTTGACATACTACTCTTCATTAATCGTTTTGCCTTTTTTAAGGTAATCGACATGGATTATGCCGCGTGCTACCTAAAACACTATGGACAGGACTTTGTTGGCCAATAAAGTCGTCTTGGCCTTCTTTTGTGCCGGTTCGATACGGAAAACCCTCTGTTTAGAGTATTCTTTGGTCTCTGATGTGTTGTGATGAATCCATGTTTCATCAACAGTTATGAATCGACGCCAAAAAAATTCCACTTTAACATCTCCAAACATTATTTGGAGGTGACAAACGTGCGTGTTTATTGTCAATTATGAGCAATCGCGGCACCCATCTTTCTCATATCCAAATAAGTTGTTAGAATGTTCTGTACCTGTTCAGTTGAGATACCCACAGTATCAGCAATCTCACACACTTTCACTCTCCTTTATCACTATATTGTGATGTGGTGACCTCATTTGGACGACCTTCATCAAAAATGCTTGTACGGCCGCGTTTGAATTCAGCTGTTTAATATTTTGGATGGTTGTAGCTTCTACTTGCTGGAAATTCATCATAACTGTATAATAAAAGAATGTTTTTAGTCAATTTCCACTGGTATATTTATAATTGTGATGTCGCGTTTCGCTGTCGATGCAGCTTCTTCGGATCTACATTTTACACTGTCAGGTTTAATGTTTACAATTTTACATAATTTCTTAATTATAATATTACACCTATTTAAATTATATTGATAGTAATGGAAAACCCACACAGACATGGTATTAGGAGAATAAATTCAATAATGGTGAATTGTTTAAATCTACCTGGTCGTTAAGCAAAGTACCTGTAGTCCTTAATCGATTTATTTGCAGTGTCTATAAAAGGTTTAGTTTTAAACCTTTTGTTGGGTATGTAAAATTTTGAAATTCTTATTAAACATGTGATTCTTTGTTAAAAGATGATTAGCATATGTTGAATTAGACTTTCTATGGATGAAACTTTTTCGTGTGCTGTAATTCTTTGTATTAATATACGTCCAGTTTGTCTTATGTATGCTTTAGGACATGACCCACATGTTATTTGATATACCCCTGATTTATTATCTTTATTGATTTGCGGTTTGTAGTTTTTGAGATATATCCCTATAGTATTGTCTGTCTTGTATGCTATGTTAATATTTTTTTGATTTAAAAATTTTCCCAGTTTTTCTGTTGGTTTGCATTTAAATGTGGTGTTAAGCATGTAAATGTGGTTTTTCTGTCCTTAAAACATGGGTATATTTCTGAGATTGCTTTGTTTTTAAGTTTTTTTTCCTAAGATAGGTTAACGGCTACTTGTTTTATGTAGTTTAATTCTTTGGTAAAATTGTATTCTGTTAAAGAGATTTTAGTTAGTCTATGTATAAAGCTATGATAGACCGCGAGTTTATGATGGTTGGAATGGTGAGAACTATTGTGAATTGTTGTATCTGTATGACAGGGTTTGTGATATATAGCAAATTCATGTTTTTTCCTGGTTTTACTGATTGTTAATCTAGGAAGTTGATTTTCCCTTCGACTTCTTCTTCCATCGTAAACCTGATATTTCTATGTAAAGAATTAATGTACTGTAGAAAGTGAGTTAATTGTCTGTCCGTTTCTGTAAAGCATAACGTCTACGTATCGATATCAGTATAGACAATTATTACTATTGTTATTATGGTTGTTAAATATCATTGTTTTACTACTGTCCATGACAATTTCGGCAAGTAATGGGCTTAATGGACTCCCCATAATTAACCCTTCCTTACTATTGTAGAATTTATTGTTAAATGAAAAATAATTTTGTCTTAGGCAAGTTCTTAATAAATTAATTATGTCCATTTTTATAACTTCATTTACTTTGTTTTTTTGTTAATAAGTTCTCGATTAAAATTATTGTTTCGTCTGGGGGAACACTAGGAAATAAGTTTTTGACATCGAAAAAAACTAATTTAGAATTATCTGGTATTGTCATATTCTTAACTTTATCCACGACTTCGTAGAACTTTTTGATACTGTATTTAGGTTCAAATTTGCTATGGTATTTGATTAAATCAATTAAAAAGAATGACGCCTTATATGCTGGAGCAGACATATGGATACAACTGGTTTGATTGGGTGGTCAGGATGAGTGGATGAAGTTGTGGGATTTGGGGATTCATATTTATCAATTTAAATTTATCTTTATCGTAAATGATACCTTTAGCCTGTTCAATTTGAAGTTTTATTTCTTTTTGAAAAATATGTGTTACACCTTCATTTAAAATTTTTAAATCAAAAAATAACAACAGAGCTTACAAGACAAACAATACTATAGGGAAATATCTCAAAAACTACAAACCGCAAATCCATAAAGATAATAAATCAGGGGTATATCAATTAACATGTGGGTCATGTTCTAAAGCATACAGAGGACAAACTGGACGAACATTTATACAAAGAATTACAAAACACGAAAAAAGTTTCATCCATAGAAAGTCTAATTCAACATATGCTAATGATCTTTTAACAGAGAATCACATGCTTAATAAGAATTTTAAAATTTTACGTACCAAACAAAAAGGTTTAAAACTAAACCTTTTAGAGACAATGCAAATAAATCGGTTAAGGGCTACAGGTACTTTGCTCAACGACCAGGTAGATTTAAACAATTCACCATTATTGAATTTATTCTCCTAATACCATGTCTGTGTGGGTTTTCCATTACTATCAATATAATTTAAATAGGTGTAATATTATAATTAAGAAATTATATAAAATTGTAAAACATTAAACCTAACTTGACAGTGTAAAATGTAAATCCGAAGAAGCTGCATCGACAGCGAAACGCAACATCACAATTATAAATATACCAGTGGAAATTGACTAAATACAGTCTTTTATTATACGTTTAATATTTTATGGACGATAACGAAGGTGCAGGGTCCCCATAAAATTCGCTGAGGTCCGCTTTTATCTCATCATTCGGTTTTTTTTTTTTCAAAAATAAATATTTTATCATTGCTCGATATTCAGTTTTTTCCATTGTTGTAAAATCACAAAAGATGTTCTATTTAAATGGCTTCCATTCACAGATTAAATCACGCAGCGACTTGAAAATTTGACATGAATCTTGAGAAACGTTATGTTTACGAAAATAATTTTTTGAATAATACTAAATCTCCAGCCAAGGCCAAGTACTTATACATGTTTACATTTACTGTTGTTATTTTAATAGTGGTATTAGTACCCTATTGGCTTATAAGGGTATTAAATGTTATTTTATATTTTCTTTATGGGCATAGCACACGTCCGCAGGGAAAACCCTACAGCGCTTCAAGAAAGACATTTGTGCGAAAAAAGCGATATACGCTCGTCGTTCTTCTCTCTTTCAGGCATGTCATAAGAACGAAGCTTAACCAACGGCCCGTCATACCAAACACGGTCGATCGTCCTGGATATATCGACTGCAATCACTTGAGATTCTCGAAAATGTTCAGTTGAGTTGTTCCAAACATGTGTGACACAAGTTAGAAGATCTCCTATGGATCTTTTTTCACGAAAGCCATTTTGATGGTGGCTAATAATATTGAGTTTTTTCTAGATTTTAAAAGTTGCTGGTTGATTGTGTTTTTCATAAGTTTTGGTATGATTGAAAGGAGTGCGACGGGTTGGCAGTTACTTGGCAAGGTCTTCTTGCCTCTATTTGGGTAACTGCTAAACTATAGCACATTTCCAGCAGAAAGGAATTATTTCTTTTCTGTGCAATATATTAAAATGTCTGCAGCAAATTGGTGTTAGTTCAGCATCAACGCCAGAAGTTTTTTTAGTATCTAGCTTCAATAAAATACGTTTTATGATAGGCTGTCCAGAGAGAATATCGGGCACCCTTGTCTGCACATTTGGAATATTGCGTAGTGTTTTTCCTTGAAAATCGACAGTGGAATGTGAAGCAAAGAGTTCAGCTAAGAAGTTAGCTTTCTCAGCCAGTGTTATTGCAATGGTATTATCAGGTCATGATATAGTGGATTTAGCGAAATTCTGACTAATGGGCTTAGCAAACGACTAAAAGGACTTGGTATTTTTGGGGGCAGGCGAGAAGTTTGTTTTCAATTCTTTGATTGTGTGCCTCCTTGGTTTCGTCTATAATTTCTTCGCTTCTGTTCCGGGTACAGATAATATGATTTATGACGTTACCGCATTGTCGGTAGGCAACATGTTTAGAAGCCACAGTATCTTTGCATTTTCGGTCAAATTAAAGCTTGCCGTTGGAAGAGCATTGCTTCGAAAAAAATATATAGGCCTTCGTGCCAGCCAAAATAACGTCGGAAACCATCCTCGCACAGTCAGATTGGTCGTCAGATCTAATACAAATGTCTCACCAAGAAAATGTTCTAAGATATTTCAAGATTTCTTCCCCTTTAGCAGTTTTATAGTCTTGTACGCTTTAGGTGTCTCTCTATCACCTATACTTTTTGCTCTTAGATTAAAAGTGAACTGAATGGCGCTGACAGTTGTTGGCTACTAACACTTTTCTCTCTGTTGATTACGAGTGATTGCCATTTTCTATTTCATCTAGGCTGACTGACGAGCTCTGATATGTAACGAAACAAGCATGTCCTAGTTTGGTAATTCATAGATGGCACGCTTAGGTGTCCAAAGCTTGGTATATTTTTGATGCAAAGGCAGGGAGCATGGTTTTCGTCCACTAAACTTGATATACAGCTCTCCTTTTTTCTTATTTTTCACCGGGGATAAATATTTACTTTCATTAAAATTAATATCTTATGCAGGTTATTACACCATAAATAAGTTAAAACTTGTTGAGCTTATTATGCGAACGCAATGGTTCGGGTTTAGACCCATATAGTCTTCGAAAATGTAGTTGTTACGTAGCGTTGTTTTAAGCGAAGGGTGCGTTTTATGTGTCAGGATTTTACAAGAACGATAAATCTACGGCACTGCGGCGCAATGTTTAACTGATTAAAAAATGGGTGTAGAAGTTTGAAGAAACTGGTTTGACTTTAAGTAAACCTCAGATAAAACTACTGAGGACATACAGAAGTGATGCAAATGGGACGTGCGTTTAAATGACAGTCCGCGTGATTCCCGACGTCTTAATACGCAAACGAGGAAGCCCGGTAATGCACCCATTTTTTCATTACATCAGCACTGTTTTTGTGAAGAGTTACGTCTGTACCCCTACGAGACAGAACTGCTGTAAAAATTAAAGCCAATTGATATTGCGCAGACGCTTACAATTTCGACCTTTTATTTTGCCATTTGTTATAACAATTTACATAAAATTATGCGATTGGCAGGAACGTCCATATTTACGAAATATATATATATATATATATATATATATATATATATATATATATATATATATATATATATATATATAACAGTAAAAAATAATATTGAAATAAAACTTTTAAAAAAATAAATAATACATAAATATATAAAATACTATAAAAATGAAAACGAATCATACAAAGAGTTCCTTGTACCTCTTGTTCATTATTTCTCTTGAATCTTAAGTTTATCATTAAAACTAAATATAACAAAGCAACGACGACAAACCAAAACAAAGAATTGTAAATGAACAGAAAGGATAAAACAAAAACTATCTTTAAAAAGTGCATAGTTCAAAGCCAAGATCTATGGTGAACCATATTTATTTCATATTTTTCCCTTTTGACCTATTTCTGAGGTATGCTTGTCAGTATTTTCAGTTATTTCATGAATTCATTAATGAAATAGTCCGCATTCCATACCAAAAAGTATTTTATTTTGGTCTTTAATCGGTCTATCGGTAAGTTAATATATATAATTATGATGGCATAACAGTTCAATGAGTTTTTGAAAATGGAGTTCTATGTCTCGGAATTATTAAAACCTACCCGTTACGGGTTTGATGTTGAAACACTATATTTACTAATGTTCGATTTAATGTAGACTAGGTACATATGAATACATCGTACAGTTGAAATTTTATTTTTATTTATTTTTTATTTATTTAAATAGTATACGGGGAGCCCCATTATTTTACAATAAAATTTTTAAAATTATACAATACAGGTAAAAGATGAAATGAACAGGACAACAACAAAAAAAGTCACAATAAGTTCTCGATAAAATCACGATAAGGCAATCATAAATAATCACATATAGGAAAATAACTGTCATCACAGCCGATTTAAGAATTTACTGAGTGAGCCCACAAAAGGATCAATATCTGGATGAGAATTTAAATCAGTTAGAGTGCGCGAGATTGGAGAGTGAAAATTATAATTTGTACGTTACTAAGGTATATGAAAGAGCTCATGTTTTTTAGGAGTCCTAGAGGGAATCTTCAGGTTGATGCTCATAAGTGAGGGGCAATCCATAAGACCATTTATCAATTTGTACATAAACCTTAAATCGCTCTGATCTCTCCTGGACTCCAAAGATTGCAGATTTAGTATTGCTGCCACTCCTGCTAGATCATTCTGCATGCCTAACTTAAATGAACAGTATTTTATAAATTTATTTTGTACTCTCTCAAGTTGTACTTTATGACAGTTCTTGACAATGGAGACCAAACTGTAGAGGTATATTCTAGATGACTTTTGACAAGAGAGCAGTACAATAATTTAAGTGCCGGTAATGACATATCTCTACCGGTGCGAATAATAAGGCCCAAGTCTTGAAAAGGTTATAGAGTAATATTTATTGATATTCAGAGAAAGGTCATTTAATTTAGCCCAGTTTAAAAAGGAGTCAAGATTTTTTTGCAGTATATCAGAGTCATCCTGGGACTTAATTATACGAAAGATTTTCAAGTCATCAGCATATAGTAGGTAATCACAGTCCGATAAGCAAGTTATCAGATTAAGCAAAAATAAATTAAATAAAAGTGGAGCACCTTGAGGTACCCCAGAAGTTACTCTTACATACTGAGATTGGCAATTATCAATTTTTACAAATTGCACACGATCCATCAGCATACTTCGAAAACACTTCAAAGATTTCTCACCAAAGCCCAGAGACTTAAGTTTTGCCAACAGTATTTCAAGACTGAACCTGTCAAAGACCTTCGAGTAATCAGTGTATATAGAGTCCACCTGATAGCCACACTCAAAGACCTCTAACAAGGCCAATTCATAGAAAACTAGATTTGTGGTAGTTGATCGTCCTCTGATGAACCCATGTTGCCTCATATCAAGAATTCCCCTACATGCCCAAGTAGTATCTTAGGGATGGCTGACTGCCTTGAAATACTCCTGTAATTTTCTATATACTCTCTCCCTCTATATTTAAACACTGGTATAATGTAACTTGATTTCCATACTCTTGGAAGCTCACCCTCGGCTAGGGACTTACTAAATAATAAACATAAAGAAAGGATGATACTATATTTAAAGTTTCTTATTAGAAACTCTGGTAACTTATCAGGGCCATAAGATAATTTCTTAGGTAAATGAGAGATTTTTCAAATACTTCACTTAGGCTAATATCACAAATTGAAAAATCAAGCTTCTCATCAGTAGGTAAGTTCAGAATTTTAGCATTATTATTTGAGTAAACATTGAAAAAAATTCAGCAAACAAATCAGCTAAATTCTGGTCATTATCAGCGCTCTTGTGATTATAAAACACACAGTTGGGTAGGTCATGAGAGTTTCTTAGCTTGTTTACAAATGACCAAAAATGTTTAGAATTTTCAAAAAGACTTTTCTCCGTGTTGATTATATAGCTGTTATAATCCCTTTCAGCTAAACTTTTACATTCCCACCGCAGAGCAGAAAATGTTTGAAAATCTCTTTGATGACCTCTTAATTTATACTGTTTGTGTGCTTGTTTTTTCATTATTATTATTTATTAATTCTGAGGAAAAATAGGAGGGAAAATTTTAACTCCTATATACTTTAGAGGGAACAAATTTTAAAAATAAACTTCTTTAATGACATGTTACAACGTGTTTCAATGTATACCCGCATCTTGTTCTAGGTTGAAGCACATTTCCACCTTAATGGCCACGTCAACAAACAAGACTGCCGTTATGAAGGCCAACAAATTCCCATAGTGACTGCTTGTGATGCAATGTCGACAGGTAGAATGATCGGTCCATACTTCCATGGTAGAGGCCACACAATACCTGCTAATTCCGAACGATGTGTGGAGACGATTCAGAACTTCTTAAGTTCTTGACACCTACTTTACTGTTTTGTTTTACTTGTTTAGGATTACATCACATATCTGAAATACGTTCATATGCCAAGTTTTTTAAAAATTACATTTCTTCTGAGCATTGATGTACACAACATATTTCTTGTTATTTTTTAAATATATACCAATAAAAGTCAATAGGAAACCGTATCTATAAACAAGTTACATTTTACACTAACTTTATGCCAGCAAACCCATCGTATCGTGATTTAATTTGACGGGTGCAAGCGCTTTGATTCTCTATTTTATTTGCTCTCTTCGTTGAAACCGCTTTCTACTTACGAAAACATTTGTCCCACAATGATAAAGTGTATGGTCGTGCAGTCGATAAATTTTCATTGCAGGGAGCCTTTTTTACCGATCGATTTGGTTGGCGGGACGATTTGTATATTTTAATGTAATACTGGTAATGGAGTCTGGCAGTTTCTGGGACTCCGTCTAAATGCAAAATGAAATTGAAATGTCCAATACTTTGATTATTTCAAATCCTAAGTATTGTGAGTGGAACAATAAGAATTTCCATTTTAAGTAAAATATTCTTTTGTGTTCTTCTATATATATTTTAAATTAATAAAAAATTATATTGAACAACTTTAAAATGAATTTAAAAAAAAACAAGTAAAGGCTATAAAATAAAATATTTTTTTTTATGGATTCGTGCCGCAGGAAAATCCATAAAGTACTATAGGAGCGATGAAGGTGCAGAAGAAGCGATCCATGTTGGTGGAATCGTGATAAGTTGGAGTCGTCGGGAAACACAGTCCTAGGCCAATCATTCCGAAGTGATGAGGTCCTCCATATAAAAGAAGTTTTGAAAAGGGTAATACGAGAAGTAACAAGCTGAATCTCATAAGCATGTGAGGTATTAGCTCGACGTGCATCACTTGAGAGGAATTAAGCTGGCTACATTCATCGAACACTTGTTGCGAATGTACGTATAGAATGGGCCCAAGTCGCCAACGGTTCTTCAGTGTTTTAAGCAATCAAGTTGGCTGCTAAATTCTCCAATTAGGTAATCTTCTGAACAGAATACAACAACCGCAGCGTATGTTTAGGAGCAGAGTCCCAAACATGAGAGTAGTATTCCTCTATTGGTCGAATTAAACCTTTGTACAGGATTAGAAGTTGTTGTGCAGTATAAACCTTTGTAGTACGAAACAATATTTCCAGCTTTTGAGGAGCTCTATTTACTATGAATGCACTTATTCATGCGAACACATATTTACTCCCAAGTTAAAACTCAGCAAGTTGAATGACACGCCTACTGTCATTGACAAAGCTTTAGACTGGAGTAAGAGACAGTACTGAGCCTTTGGATACACCACCGTTCATTAAAAAAATCTTCTTAACTGCCACTTGTAAAGAAACACAAGAACGACAAACAAAACTTTTAAGACAATCTAGACGAGCGCAACTTAGCCAACAATCCGTTATGCCAAACTCAGTCGAATGCCTTAGATATAGAAAGTGCAACCACTCGAGATTCTTCAAAATGTTCAATTGAGTAGTTTCAAATATGTGGTCTATTGATCTATGCTTACGAAAGCTATTTTTTTTTTATGGGTCTAGCACAAGTGCTACATGGAAGTCCCTAAAGCGCTCTAGGGGCGGCATGTGTGTGGAAAAAGCGATTCACGTTATTCTTGAATCGCTGTGATTTTCCCGCCTTGGTGGGTGTCGGCTTACTCGCCGGCACAACACTTTTGGCAGGTACATTTTCGGTTGCCCGTTACTAATTATTGTCAGTTTCCAGAAAGCGTTATTTTAGTTTAATTGTTTCGTAAACGCTTTAGTACTTAGTACTACTACTATTATCACAATTTTATACTATACGAGCAACTCCTTTTGTTCTTACCATAATTTACTAAAGTATGATGACCTTTTTAAGTTAATTTGCTATGTTATTAATGATTATTTTAAATCAAATGACAATAAATATCTATTAAAACAACACTGATCAACGGATACACACCTGAATACATCAAGAAATATATACATACATACACATATATATATATATATATATATATATATATATATATATATATATATATATATATATATATATATATATATATATATATACGTATGTATGTATATATGAACCAAAAATTTATGATTTAATTATTATTGTTCTTATTAGAAGTGATTGATATTTGATAATAGTTTTATTCTATTCAGTTAATGCATAACAACTGAAAACGGACGAAGTCCATATTTCAGCAGTTTACCCACCGTTCTCTTATTCGTCAGATCCATCCTGAGACGCATTTCACTGTATCACGGCTCGTCAGTCAGGCTAGGTTTAACAAACAAAAGAACAGAATTTACTGGCATTTATTCCAGAAGTTACGGAATACGATAGTAGGATACAACGAATTGTACTAAGTACGCATACCTATTACTCCATCGAAAGCCGGCTAGGATTGACCTGACTGAAGAGCCGTGAAATGGCTCAACGCGTCTCAGAATAGATCTGATTAATAACAGAACGATGGGTAAACTACTGGAATAAGGACTTCGTCCGTTTTCAGTTGTTTTAAGTTAGCTCTATATGCCTGAAGAGGATCCCTCAAAACGCTATTTGCTTTTAAGCGTTGAACCACTATGTCGGCTCGAAAGTTGCTGTGTCAGCTTTCGATAGAGTAATAGGTAGCGTACTTAGTACACTTCGTTGTATCTTACCATTTTACTTTATTCCTCTACAAAATATAATTACATACTTCAGTGAAGTCTCATATTGATGAAGAAAAGTGCATATACTTATAACAGAAATTGGCTCATCTTTTTTAATTTGTCATATATGATATGGATGGCGGAACATCAAATATATGACCTAACTATATACTGAATAAATTGAACTAGGTCGTAAAAAATTAGTTTATTTATATAAGTCCTATAACAAATATGTATATGGTGAAGCATTGGGAGGTTAGTTTGGTTTAATACTAGATAATGGAACTTATTTTACGTTCATTATTAATTTAAAAATGCAAATTGTGTATTCAACGCGAACCATACGGAGCACATATGCTGGGGCGTAAATGAATAGACAGGGTTTGTGTATATTTCTCAGAATAACTTAATTTATCACTATGGCATAATTTGTTATAGACAAGTTTTCCAAAGAAACATATTTCATTTTTTACTACTGCTTGACTTTCAGAATTGAAAGTGAAATAAACTTCCCATCGATTTAAGCGTTCAATATTCTTTGGTAAAATATTAGATAAAAAAATGTTCAGGTAACGGGAGATGACGTTCACTGACATTTTTCGCTTGCCTGCCAACTTCCCGGCCATTATAAATCCCGCTGATCGCATCGAATCGTGTCGGGATTAATTTAAACTCCGTAGACGGCGAAACTTTACGCTTGCCAGGAATATTAGTATAATATCTGGGGGATAGATTTTATTTTACCTTTTTACTAAAGATATACGAAGGTAATATCATGTTAATATTGCATGTCTGTGAACGGGCCTAAAGGAGCAGATTTAGAGCATAATAGCTTATAGTCTATTATTTAATAGCTATTTGAGCGTGTAGTTGTGTTATATTATAACTGCTAGTTAAATTATATTAAAGCATGCCTTAGAGAAATTTAAAAATATAGGGTAATAAGTGTGCTATATACTATGGTATTTTATTACAAGGAGGGTTTGCGTTGTAACTGTCACTCCATTAGCAAAACTAACTAAATTGCTAAAGTGTAAAATAGTTCAGAAAGTCTGTCACATCACTGTTGAAATTGGTGGGACGCTCTGGAGTACATCACTGATGGGTCGCGAATGGAATTGAGTCAGCGGGGACAGGAATTTATTTTCAAACTGCAAATGTGTAAGAAGTTTTCCTTTGAGAAGGTGTACTATCAGTTTTCAAAAAGAGATTTTTGCTATCCTAATGATGTCTACGATTAGAAAAAAGTAGTCACCTATCTCGAGTAAGTTATCAGCTTCTTCTCGGAAGCCAGACACCACTTAAGACAATTGCCAAACTCCAGCACTAATCGAAGAATGCAGACATGCATGACGATGAGTTGTTGAGGAGAATAGGTTGAGTTGTGCCTCCGGAAATCGGAGGCTACGGAGCCACGACGAGGCAGACGAACTTGCCAGACTTGAGACCATGACACGTTTCGAAGCGGCGCGGCAGGTGGGCGTAGCCCTCAAAGAATGGGCAGATCGCTGCTCGAGAGGGCAATGATATCGAAGCTCGGAGTGTAGACAGGTCAAGAATATTGAATGACAGCCTGGAGAAACGCGGCGTAAATGAGATTTTCATTGGACACTATAGATTGAGAAGGCTCTTAGCACTCTTGGGTGAGCAGGTCTGTGGTTTGAATGCTTCTTGGCAGAGGGTAGATATGCTACCAATATCGTACTCAAATCAGTCAAACATACCGTCATATTGCGCTCGTACGGCGATGAAGATTTTGTATTCTGTTTCATCTTTCGATGATGATTGCTGAAATATGGACTGTGTTCTTTGGCTGTTAATATTAATTAATTGGCTTGATTCTTCTTAACGTAATATTAAGAGTTCTTGGGCTTCAAACGTCAAAAAATATAGTTCTTTCTCCAAGAAAATGGAATAAAAATTAACACAAAAAAAATTTTAGTTGTTGACAAGCAAGAACACTGTAAAGATTTCGAGAAATTATATTTTGATATATTTATTACGGCTTATCTAATCTGTTCGTTTCGAAGCCGATTTATACTGACTTGTATTGAGTGGATAAACTATATATTACAGCTCATAAAATTGTATGCATATCTCTGTTATACTATATCAACGTCATATTTGATAGAGGTAGAACTTTTGAGAATAGTAAAATTGGCACATGCACGCTGTTAATCTCCTCAAGGACGACCTACCCTGGTATCGCATTGTGAAAAAGTACTTTTGAAGGATAATTGGTTGTGGAGGTTTCATAGTTGTTTTGGTTCAGAGTAGTAAATAAACTATTTTCTTTACTAGCTCAGTAAGAACCAGTTGTTCAGCCTCTTATTATATTTATTTAAACAATTATTTGAATAAAAAAATGTTGAATAAATAATTTTATATACGCCACTGTATTGTGCAAAGCTTGCAATGTTCAACTATTATGATCTTTTAATTATAGCTACTTGCATATTTTTATAGTCTGACGTCTGCTGGAAAAAATGTTTAGAAATAAAACTAATTTTAAAGTCCACAAAACATATAATTAATATACTGACTTTTTAAAAATGTAATATTAAAATACACTAATAGAATTTATTTAACTTAACCTCTATTTCTAATTTATAACTCCTAAAATTGGGGTTTATTTAATAACCCAAAATTCTAGCTTTCATGAATTATAATTTAGGCAATGTTTTAATTTGGGAAAACCTCTTTAATTAATCAAATAGAAGTAAAAGCTTTTGTTAAAAAAAAGACACTTTACTGTTTTAAAGTATTGAATATACATTATTCTCGAAAAATAGAGTCTACAATTCTATGTTTCAATAAGAAAATTTTGAAACCTTGGGTACATAAATGTAATAAGTGTATCACAAAAATTTAAAAAATTCAAAAAATATATTGCATAAGAAGAGCTGTGACACCAAAATATTGCCCAACGCCTTCATTAAAATATTCAAATGAAACAAGATTGCTCAAATTGAGCCCAAGTTTCAATATTTGACCTAAAGGTAGCTACAAAGGTATATCCGATCTGCGCCGTTATTTTGGGGAAGTACAGAAAAATAAATAAAAATAACAGGACGCTACCGATTACACCAAACTATCAAACATTAACCAGTTATCCCTCGAGTTTTGTGGCGTCCTTGAGACACCTAAAGCACTACAAGAGCAACTTGTGTGTCGAAAAAAGCGAGTCATGTTGGTTTTGAATCGCTTCACGCCTTATTCGGTAGGAAGCATACTCCTGTGCAAATCGTTCTGAAGGGATAAGGTTCTTTATATAAAAGAATTTGTGAAAAAGGTGGTACGAGGAGCAAAAAGCTAAACCTCCTAAAGATGTAGTGTATTACCGCGAGGGTGTATTCCTAGCGTGCCCCCCTCTGGAAGCAATTAAGCGAGCTACATCTGTCGAACACTTTCCTTGAAATTACTGGTAGAATAGGCTTAAGTCGCCAACCGTTCTTTGATGTTACTAGGAATTAAGGTTGCTATTTATTTTTAGGTCTCCAATCAGACTTTTCTGAGCGGAATCTAACAAGCACAACGGCAGGGGAAGGATCCCAAATGTGGAGGAAGGTCAAACTTGCGATTTGTACAGGGTTAGAAATTGTTGGGGCGTGTAAAGTTTTTTAGTACGATATAATATTTTGATTGGTGTCGTTAAAGGATAGTTTTCTAAAACTAGCTAGTGTTTAGTATTAAAAAAAGTGCTTTTAGTTTTTATGTAAGTTTTATCTAATTACACAAAATAGTAAAATTATTTACATTAATGTATTCTGGACAATCAATACATAAAAGGGACACAATTTTGAATATTTCTCTATTTTTGTGTTTAATGTGTTTATATTATGATTTTTCTGCTCTCATAGGAGTACCGTATTTCGATCATAGAAATAATAATAATAATAATAATAATAATCGAGAGGAAGGCAGGAGGAAGAGGAATTATAGACATCAGATCATTACACACAAAACAAATACAAGCACTTAGGAAATTCTTTCACACCAAGCAAACCAGCCTCCACACAGCAACAGTCAAAGCAGACAAAAACTATACCCCACTCGACTTATCCCGGGTAGACCACCCAGCAGATACACACAGTCACATCCAATTACAACAGGAAAAGATGAAAACGTGGTCAGAAAAAACACTTCACGGAAAACACAGATACCACATAGAGCAAGACCACGTAAATAAAAAACAATCATACACGTGGTTACGGGATGGGCAGCTATTCCCAGAAACAGAAGGCTTCTTACTTGCCATCCAGGATAAAGTCATATTAACCAGAAACTACCAAAAGCATATTATCAAAGACCCAACTATTACAGAAGACAGATGCAGAAAATGTCACCAACAGAAAGAAACGATCGAACACATAACAAGCGGATGTAAAATATTAGCCGGAACGGAATACACAGCCAGACATGACTCAGCGGCAAAAGTAGTTCACCAAGCACTAGCCACCACATACAAGCTCATAGAAAACACAGATCCCTACTACAAATATACACCAACATCCGTACTTGAAAATAAAGATTACAAACTCTACTGGGACATCAGTATCCATACAGATAAAACAGTCTCCGCCAATAGACCCGATATTACTTTTCAGTGCAAAAAAGAAAAAGTCACCTATCTAATTGACATAGCTGTCCCCAACGACACAAACATCCAAACGAAATACACAGAAAAAATTTCCAAATACACAGACCTTGCAACGGAAATAAAAAGGCTATGGAAACAAGAAAAAGTCATCATTGTCCCCCTCATTATATCAGCCACAGGCCTTACACCAACAACATTCACACCACACTTAGTACAATTAGGACTCAACACAAACATACACAAAAACATTCAGAAGTCAGTGATTTTGAAAACATGTAACATTGTCAGGTCATTCCTTAATACACAATGATAATGCGTTTGTGCTGACTTGGTTTCCGCCCGTCAGCCAAACATGGAACCACATTGACCAAATGTGAGAAAGAAAAACGAGAATAATAATAACCTCTCGACTTAGCCCGGGCAGACCACTCAGCAGACACACACAGTCACACCCAATTACAATAGAAAAGATGAAAACGTGGTCAGAGAAAACACTCCACGGAAAACACAGATACCACATAGAACAAGACCACGTAAATAAAAAACAATCATACACCTGGTTACGGGATGGGCAGCTATTCCCTGAGACTGAAGGCTTCTTACTTGCCATCCAGGATAAAGTCATATTAACCAGAAACTACCAAAAGCATATCATCAAAGACCCGACTATTGCAGAGGACAGATGTAGGAAATGCCACCAGCAGAAAGAAACGATCGAACACATAACGAGCGGATGTAAAATATTGGCCGGAACGGAGTACACAGCCAGGCATGATTCAGCTGCCAAAGTGGTTCACCAAGCACTAGCCACAACATACAGACTCATAGAAAACACAGATCCCTACTACAAATACACGCCAACATCCATACTTGAAAATGAAGATTACAAGCTCTACTGGGATATCGGTATCCATACAGATAAAACAGTCTCCGCCAATAGACCCGATATTACTTTTCAGTGCAAAAAAGAAAAAAGGAAAAGTCACCTATCTAATTGACATAGCTGTCCCCAACGACACAAACATCCAAGCGAAATACACAGAAAAAATTTCCAAATACACAGACCTTGCAACGGAAATAAAAAGGCTATGGAGACAGGAAAAAGTCATCATTGTCCCCCTCATTATATCAGCCACAGGCCTTACACCAATAACATTCACACCACATTTAGTACAATTAGGACTCAATACAAACATACACAAAAACATTCAGAAGTCAGTGATTTTGAGAACATGTAACATTGTCAGGTCATTCCTTAATACGGAATGGTAATAGCGTTTGTGCTGACTTGGTTTTGGCCCGTCAGCCAAACATGGAACCACATTGATCAAATGTGAGAAAGAAGAACTTTTTATAATAATAATAAAGCTCAGACACCACAAACCCGTCAAACTACCGACCTATCACCTGTCTTCCAACCCTATACCAGATCATCACAGCCACAATTTCGAAGAAAATAGGACAACACCTAACAGACAACAATATCCTTACAGAAAGAGCAGAAGGGATGCAGGAAAAATAGTCGAGGATGCAAAGAGCAGCTGATTATAGATAGCGTGATTATGGGACAAACCAGAAAAGAACACAGAAACATTCACATCGGTTACATAGACTATAAAAAAGCCTTCGACTCCATACCCCACAGCTGGTTAATCAGGGCCCTAAAAATCTATAAAATCAACCAACACCTCAGGCAGTTTCTCGCGCAAATTATGAAAACATGGAAAACCAAAATACGCCTAGAAACACAAACCGAACGGATCCAAACAGAAGAGCTGTACATCAGACGGGGTATATTTCAGGGAGACTGGCTCAGTGCTCTATGGTTTTGCCTCTGTCTCAATCCACTCTCAAATATACTAAACAGAACAGAGCATGGCTTCAATATCAGACACCAAAAAGTGAATCAACATAAAATAAACCACCTCCTATATATGGACGACATAAAACTCTACGCTGCCACACAAACACAGCTGAAAGAACTCCTCAAAATCACAGAAATATTCACCTTAGATGTCAATATGGAATTTGGTATAAGTAAATGCAAAGTGCTCCACATCAACAAAGGCCAATGGAAGTGCCACCATGAGACAGAAACCATCAACAATGAAACGCTCGATAACATGTTCGATACAGAAACATACAAATATCTAGGCTTCCAACAAAGCACCAAACTCAACCACACTCACATCAAAACAGAGCTCAGAACCGAATTCAAAAAACAGACTGACGAAACTTTTGCAAACAAAACTCAACTCTAAGAGTCTCACTAAAGCCATCAACACGTTCGCTATACCTATACTCACATATTCATTTGGTATCATCAAATGGTCACAAACAGACATAGAAAATATTCACATCCTTATACGATCTCAATTCACCAAATACAGGAAATTACACCCCAACGCATGCAAAGAAAGACTTACCATCGAGAGGAAGGCAGGAGGAAGAGGAATTATAGACATCAGATCATTACACACAAAACAAATACAAACACTTAGGAAATTCTTTCACAGCAAGCAAACCAGCCTCCACACAGCGACAGTGAAAGCAGACAAAAACTACACACCTCTCGACTTAGCCCGGGCAGACCACTCAGCAGACACACACAGTCACACCCAATTACAACAGGAAAAGATGAAAACGTGGTCAGAGAAAACACTCCACGGAAAACACAGATACCACATAGAACAAGACCACGTAAATAAAAAACAATCATACACCTGGTTACGGGATGGGCAGCTATTCCCCGAGACTGAAGGCTTCTTACTTGCCATCCAGGATAAAGTCATATTAACCAGAAACTACCAAAAGCATATCATCAAAGACCCGACTATTGCAGAGGACAGATGTAGGAAATGCCACCAGCAGAAAGAAACGATCGAACACATAACGAGCGGATGTAAAATATTGGCCGGAACGGAGTACACAGCCAGGCATGATTCAGCTGCCAAAGTGGTTCACCAAGCACTGGCTACAACATACAGACTCATAGAAAACACAGATCCCTACTACAAATACACGCCAACATCCATACTTGAAAATGAAGATTACAAGCTCTACTGGGATATCGGTATCCATACAGATAAAACAGTCTCCGCCAATAGACCCGATATTACTTTTCAGTGCAAAAAAGGAAAAGAAAAGTCACCTATCTGATTGACATAGCTGTCCCCAACGACACGAACATCCAAGCGAAATACACAGAAAAAATTTCCAAATACACAGACCTTGCAACGGAAATAAAAGGCTATGGAGACAGGAAAAAGTCATCATTGTCCCCCTCATTATATCAGCCACAGGTCTTACACCAATAACATTCACATCACATTTAGTGCAATTGGGACTCAACACGGACCTACACAGAAACATTCAGAAGTCAGTGATTTTGAAAACATGTAACATTGTCAGGTCATTCCTTAATACGGAATGGTAGTAGCGTTTGTGCTGACTTGGTTTTGGCCCGTCAGCCAAACATGGACCCACATTGATCAAATGTGAGAAAGAAGAATTTTTTGTAATAATAATAATAGCTTTATTCCCAACAGTAAGAACCATTTACAGGGAAAACAAAAAAGAATATGAATGAAATTGTCTCTTAAAACTAAGGTAATAAAGTAATAACAAAAATAGACAAAAATAACAAAAAAAAAGAAGAAAAAAGAAATAAAAATGAATACAGAAATTAAATAAATCAGTAGAGTACAAATTAGAATAAAAGTGAAATAAAACAAATATTAGTTACATACATCCAACAAGCAAAACAAGCTCCTAAAAGAATTTTTATAAATATCCTATCAAGTGAAATGATCTAAACATATTGACCGAATCTTATTTTCGGTGTCTGCAAAAATGTCACATTCATTACTAATTAAGTTAAATTTATTGCACATAACACTGATTGGTTCAATTAACCTGAGATTAGTCCTAGCACGTGAACAAACAAAAGTAGCAGTATTTCATGAATCAATTCTAGGCACCAATATAGCCACCTCCGATAGCAGCTGAGGACAGTCGATGACTCCGTGCAACAATCTATACAAGAAAATTATAGACGAACACTCTCTGCGAGCCTCAAGTGATTGAAAATTAAATCTCTCCAATAACAAAGAGTACTCTATTCCTCTCATTGGATAGACACCATCTACTTTATATGATAAATATTTTAGAAATCTTTTTTGAACTCGTTCTAGCATTAGTCTGTAGCATAAATAATATGGGCTCCAAATAAGAGAGGCATACTCACATAAGACTCATATAGCAGTATTAAAGATCGTTCACTATTAAAGCTTCTACAGTTGCACACTATAAAACCATATAGACGATTAGCTTCCAGCGTTACGTTATTAATGTGATTATAAAAATTCATTTTGTTATCGAATACTACTCCCAAGTCCCTTACACTGTTGGTGCGCCCGAGAGTTGACGTTCCTAGTGAATATTCATATGTTATTATATAGTTTTTCCTCGTCACCGACATAATTTTACATTTAGAAATATACAAGTCTAATTTATTGTGCTTACACCAATCCTCAAGCACGCAAAACTCAGTTTAAAGCACTTTACAGTCCTGAATACATGAGACGGGCGTATACAGCTTGAGATCATCAGCGACAAGCAGCCTGCCACAATTCAGAGTATCACAGAGGTCATTAATATATAGTAATACTATTCAGCTGAGTGTTAGTCGAGTCGTTAAGAAAATTCAGGACCATTCCTTCTTTGACCGGTGTCGATGGTGATCCAAATGCTTTAAAGTTTGAGGGTCCTTTGAGTAAAGTCGTTCAATTTACTATTATCGATTAATATATTTGGTGTAATTTCTTTTAATACAAAATTGACCAGTTTTCATATTCTTACATATGTAACATAGTAATAACATAAAAAATATTAATAATTATGATCTAAAACAACTAGAGCTGTGTATTTTAATGTTTTGCATGTACCAATTATTATTACAAGCCATATGCAACAAATGGCACATGGAAAGCTATTAATTAGCCGACATTCCCAAAGTTAAATTAACTACGATTACTATAATTTCCAAACCGTCCCCTTCTAAAATTTATGCATTATTTTGATATGGAATAGTATTGTTGGTATTTCTGAATAATTTAACCGAAAGCCATGCATACATATTCAGGGCAGATATTTTACTAATCGTACTGCTACGGTAGATATTTCATTCATTTAAAATAATAGAAATTGCAAACGCAAAAGCATTAAATAAATGCTTACAAATGCTATAAAACTAAAGTTGTACTTTTAGAGATAAATTCTAGTGATTTTTTAACGTAATTTTAGAAATCTCGATTTAATATTAGAACACGGTGCAGCAACCTTAATTCCTTAGAACAACAAAGAACGGTAGATGACTTAAATCTATCCTATCAGTATTTTCGCGGAAAGTGAATATAGTCAGCCTGATTTCTCTCAGGGCAGTACATCATTTCTGTATAAGGTTCTGCTCGTATAAATTTTTGAAGGAGTTTTTTATAAGGAGAATCTCATTCCTTTGGAATAAATTGCCCAAAATTGTGTGTATCATTGAGTAGAGTTTGCAGCGATTCCAGAACAGAACAGAAACTTGAATATTTTTTTTTATTACGTTGGGAATGTGGAACCTTTGGTACAATGACACTACTCAGTATATATCACCACTACACCGAACACTTTATTTTTGCACTCAACGCGCGTGTCGCTAACCAAGTTAGCTTCACTAGAAGCGTGTCGAGTGCAAAAATAAAGTGTTTGGTGTAGTGGTGATATATACTGAGTAGGGTGTTTTTTTGGCAAACGTATCGCCGCTGTAGACCTTTAGGGATTTTTCTGCAATAAGTCTGCTGCTATTATAAAAAGAATACTTAATTATCTCAGAGAGCAGACGGTAAACCGTATTAAAATTAAAATTTATTACTATGAAGTGTCTAGTCGGATAGACAGTCAAAAGTGTTACATCCATATCTTGTTAATGCATCTCTTAATATTTATATTAAGTGTAGTTAGGTAAATTATATATTTTTTCATTGATCGTATTTTAGCTCAAACTAAAATTTAATTATTAATTTTTTATGTTCTTTTTCAGCTAGTTAGGTAAAATTTTCCAAAAAAATTGTACTTTTTATGCGGTTCTAAAATAAATACTATATATATTTTATATATATATATATATAAATATATATATATATATATATATATATATATATATATATATATATATATATATATATATATATATATATATATATATATATATATATATATATATATATATATATATATATATATATATATATATATATATATATATATATATATATATATATATATATATATATATATATACATATATATATATATATATATATATATATATATATATATATATATATATATTCTCAATTTAGTGGGGCTGCAGTCTATATTTAAATATTTATGGTCTTGGGTAGTGAAACAACCTTTTTTGTTAGTCGAGCTTTCGAAATTATATTTATTTCTTCTTCAGGACATCTGGAAAGACAAAATTTTCTTTATATTGTTAAATGAAAAATTGCTTTTTTAAGTACATTCATATGGCTGAAAAAACAAAAAAGAAAGATGGCATGAGAAAAAAGAAAAATGATTGACTTACCAAAGTCGTTTTTCTATAACAAAACAAGCAGTCATTTGCACAGAGGGATATTCCCCAATATACTATTGTTAACTACATAACATTATAATTAAACAGGAAAATACCAAACGGTCAAAATGGCCGGCCTTGGTACTCTCTGCTAATCTCGTAAACCAGTAAATTAACAAAAAATTATCAATTTTTGGCGGTAAAGATGGAGTGTGATAGACCGATATAACTTCTATGTAGTAGAGAAAGATCGAAGGTATTGATTCGTTTCGATCTGAGATATGCTTTTAGTTTAAAACTTATTTACATGGCAAATAGTGTAATGAATAAAGATAGAAATAGTAGTTAAGAGTGTAGATTTGTTATTTTAATAGCGCATGTGTCAACCTGCATACAGGGGATAACAGAAAGAAACAATGCATTATAGTTTTCGGAAAAATAAAAATATATGTATAATAGATAATATAATATAATAGAATGATTGGATGGAAAAAACATTTTGTCTATGTGTTATTCGTCTGGTGCTGGACGATCTATTAGTGATTGATATTTTTCTAATTCTAATTTGAGGATGTAACTGCATATGGAACTCAGTCCCTGGGTGTCACTCTTTTTATTCTTGGTGTAGGTTTCCCGGTTAATATGGGCCATTTCTAAGAAAATTCGTTTGTAGTAAGAATCAGAGCGATCCAGGAATATATATATATATATATATATATATATATATATATATATATATATATATATATATATATATGTATATATATATATATATATATATATATATATATATATATATATATATATATATAAATTTAACTAACTTAGGCTATATATATATATATATATATATATATATATATATATATATATATATATATATCTATAATATATATAAAATGCAACGTCTCTCTGTCTGTCTGTCCGTCTGTCTGTCTGTCCGTTAGTGCGCCTATCAATGAAGAACCACTTATCCGATTTACGTACTTTTTTTTTTTAAAGCATACATATGTTCTCTGGCCAGGTTATAGGCTAGATTTTATTACGATAGGTAGCATAAGGAATGAGCAGTGACGTAAAACAGTGAATGATGTCGGAAATAAGTTTGCCGCTAGCGCGTGCCTTTGCAATACACAGCCTAAACCATTAAATATGGAACAATATTATGTAGCAAAGAATATCTGTAATGTATAATCTATAATATATATAAAATGCAATGTCTCTCTGTCTGTCTGTCTGTCCATTAGTGCGTTTATTACGCGGGAACCACTTATTCGATTTGCCTGTCTTTTTTTAAATTCATACATATATTGTTTGGCCAGGTTATATAATAATAATAATAATCTATATCTATAATATATATAAAATCCAATGTTTGTCTGTCTGTCTGTCCGTTAATGCGCTTATCCCTCGAGAACCACTTATCCGATTTACGTGTTTTTTAAATTCATACATATGTTCTCTGACCAGGTTATAGGTATATATTTTATTACATCTATAATATATATAAAATGCAACGTATCTCTGTCTGTCTGTCTGTCTGTCCGTTAGTGCGCTTATCACTGGAGAACCACTTATCCGATTTTCGTACTTTTTTTTTTTTAAAACATACATATGTTCTCCGGCCAGGTTATAGGCTATACTTTATTACGATAGGTAGCATAAGGAATGAGCAGTGACAATAATAGTAAACGAAGTCTGACAAAGTTTGCCGCTAGCGCGTTCTCTTGCAATACACAGTCCAAACCATTAAATATGGAACAATATTATGTAGCAGAGAATATCTAAAATATATATAAAATGCAATGTCTCTCTGTCCGTCTGTCTGTCTGTCTGTCTGTCTGTCTGTCTGTCTGTCTGTCTGTCTGTCCGCCCGTTAGTGTGCTTATCACTGGAGAACCACTTATCCGATTTACGTGCTTTTTTTTTAAACATATGTATGTTCTCTTGCCAGGTTATAGGATATATTTTATTAGGTGATATAAGGAATAAGCAGTGACGATAATAGTGAATCAAGTCGGAGAAAACTTTGCCGCTAGCAAAGAATAGCAAAGAATACAATATATATAAAATGCAACGTCCCTCTGTCTGTCTGTCTGTCCGTTAGTGCGCTTATCACTCGAGAACCACTTATCCGATTTACGTGTTTTTATAAATTTATACATATGTTCTATATAATTCGATATAAGCCTAGATAATGGGAGATAAGGTGAGATAATGGGAGACAAGGAGAAATAATGGGAGATAAGTTGAGATAAGCCTCGATAATGGGAGATAAGGTGAGATAATGGAAGATAAGTATAAATAATGGGAGATAAGGAGAGATAATGGGAGATAAGCAGAGATAAGTCTAGATAATGGGAATTATGGTGAAATAATGGGAGATAAGGAGAAATAATGCGAGATAAGAAGAAATAATGGGAGATAAGTCGAGATAAGCCTAGATAATGGGAAATAAGGTGAGATAATGGGAGATAAGGAGAAATAATGAGAGATAAAGAGAAATAATGGGAGATGAGCAGAGACAAGCCTAGATAATGGAAATTATGTAGAGATAATGGGAAATAAGGAGAAAATATTGGGAGGTAAGGAGAAATAATGGGAGATATTTTATTACGTTGGGTCACATAAGGAATAAGGAGTGACGATAGTAGTGAATCAAGTCCACGCAAGCGGCTAGTATATATATATATATATATATATATATATATATATATATATATATATATATATATATATATATATATATATGTATATATATATATATACATATATATATATATATATATATATATATATATATATATATATATATATATATATATATATATATATATATATATATATATATTGTCCAGTTTATGGTGATACCTTACTGAAACCAATTGAAAATGTACATTGTTTATATAACCAAAAAAAACTATATATTGATTAAAAAATTACAATCCTCTCTTCTAAATCACATCACATCAAAAACTATGTGTTTTCTGCCGTACATTAAAGAATAAAATTCAAATATGGATGATTCAGATAAAAAGTTGTCAGACATGCCAAAAAAAACCTCTTAATATACAGTCAGTCCAAAAAATCTCCATACACCACCTGCTTTCTATACTATTTTTCTGTTATGTTTAACTAATTAATTGGAATTATGAGAAAATATGATTAAATTAATATTTGAAACTTAACCAACGAGAATTAATATTAAAAACAACTACGGAACATTTTATTTAGAAATTACATCATTGTTATAAAAATGTATGTCAAAAAAGTCCCCATAAACTTAATAATTACCAATAATAGTTTGACGGAGTTTAACGGAAAATAACAACTTCGTTTAAACTAATATTTAGTGGGACCGCCGTTGGCCTTGATAATCTCCTGTAACCTTTTTGTCATGCTTGCAACCAGCTTTCTATTAACTTCTGCTGGCATGTTCTCCCATTCGTTCAATATTCTGTTTTTTAATTCTTCTCTTGAAACATTATGTTTGCGAACGCGCCGCCGTTTAAGTTCCTCACATAAGTGCTCGATGGGGTTAACATCGGGTGATTGCAGAGGTGTATGAAGCTGCTGTCGCACGTTATGGATCATCCATTCTCGCACCAAGTTTGCGATATATTTCGGATCATTGTCCTGTTGGAAAATGTTACTTTTTTCGAGTGCTAATTTTTGGACACTTTCTCTTGAATTGTTTCTCAAAATGTTAAGATAAACATGCTGATCCATGGTACCATTCATAGAATGTAAATTTCCAACCCCTCCAACGGACGTGCATCCCCAAAGCAGAACACTGCCACCCCTTTGTCTCACCGTGGAACAAATGTTTTCAATATCGAATGCGAAATTCTTTTTTCTCCTAATTTTAGTTCTGCCATCAGACCCAAAAAAGTTAATTTTAGTTTCACCACCAAAGATTACGGATTCCCAAAATTCAGGAGGTTTAATAACGTATTCCCTAGCAAAAGCTAACCGCTTTTTGCGATTAGCTTCCGAAATTAACGGCTTCTTCCTGGCTGCACACCCCTTATGACCTGTCCTGTGTAAACAATTTTTGAACAAACATTTTTCGAAGATAGTTTCCGTACTTCTTCTTTTAATTTTAATGTACTTTTCTTGAGATCTATAATTATTTTTCTAACAATACTGGCCTCTTCACGTGGAGTCAGTTTCTTTGGACGACCAGAATGTGGTCGAATTTTATAGGAACCCGTTAATTTATACTGGTTTACAATGTACTGGACAGTAGCATGCGACTATTTTGAAAACCTACTGCAAAATTACTAGTAACAAGTAACAAATTATAAAGTATGGCCGAAAATTATTCATTTGTTTTCAGTTTAGCGAGCAATAGATAGCTTGATAAAATGCGGCTGATTACAACGTGTTTCTTTCAATGCAGTTCTTGAGTGTATGGAGAATTTTTTGACATTAATTTTGTTTACATATTATAACAATGATGTAGCTTCTAAATAAAATGTTCCGTAGTTGTTTTTAATATTAATTCTCGTTAGTTAAGCTTCAAATATTAATTTAAATATGTTTTCTCATAGTTCGAACTAATTAGTTAAATATAACAGAAAAATATTATAGAAAACAAGTGGAGACATGACTGTATATCAAGAGGTTTTTGTTAGCATATCACAACAATTTTTTATCCGAATTATCCTTTTTTGTGATGTGTGGCTAGATTATTATTTATTATGAAAATAGAAGACTATATTTTTCGTCATCTAAAAACCCTTAGACACAAATACAATACTTCCTCTTAGCTGGGAAAGTAAATGCAATAATTTAACTTCTGTCACATAAGTACATTTCTCCCAGCTTAATCATTTATATTTCTAAAACGTGTCCTTTATTCAGATTAACATTTTTTTAGGCTACTGTGTAATCAGATCTCAATTCTTTCTATATGGTATCTCTGTTAAAATTGGAAATGCCGTAATAACAAGAACAGTGAAATAGAAGTGTATTACGACATATACGTAATTGCCATTTAAGCCCCCTACCTCATCCTATAAAACATATATATTTAACTATAAAAAAAAATTATGTCCAATATCGCAATCAAAAACCAGGAAAAATTTGCACAATATTATTGAAAAGATACAATGATTCCCGCCCCTTTCCACTTCTATCCACGTTAATAATGAATGTCTCAATATTTTGACTGAAAGAAAAAATCTATAACAATACAGATACGAAGTCCCTCTTTTATTTCCGTTTTTCACCTCTTTAACATCTATTATATATTACAAATAATTATGTTTAATATGTGGCCATTCTCTGGTCCAAAAATCCTGGAAAATTTGTCATAATACTATTAAAACTATTCAAGATTTTTCTATCGTTTTTACCCTCTTCCCTTATTAAAATAACTTAATTTTCATATTGCGATATGTACGAAGCAACTCCTCTATCCCTCTACCCCATCCTATAAATCTCTTATATATTTTATAATAAGCTTAAAATTTGTCAATTATTTAAATCAAAAAATCACGAAGGACTTTCAAAATACTATTTAAATTACACAATATTTGATCACTACCACCCCCTTCACCCTCTTCACCCAACAATTCTCCTAACCTCTATAAATATTTAAACAAAATATTTGTTTATTATCTCAACAATTAATCAGGGTACATTACATATTAAAACCATACAAAATTAATCTCCCTACCCTTTTCAGCCCCTTCGTCTCAAGAGATGTAGCTCAAGAACTATAGGTTTCCTCCCCTCATTAGTTATTACATTATATATATATATATATATATATATATATATATATATATATATATATATAAATGTATATACATATATATATATATATATATATATATATATATATATATATATATATATATATATATATATATATATATATATATATACATATTACAATACAGGTTTTCACGGATAGTGGAATGTAATACCTTAAAACTCCGGGTTTCAATCCGTTCGTGTAAACGACGTTTCGCCAAAATCTTATTTGGCATTTTCAAGTGCTCTTGTTGCTACTGCTACTCAACACTGTGACATTGCTGCTGCTGCCGCTCGATGCTAACTCTTAATCCTGTTAGGGGTATCCAAATTATTTTCATCGGGAAAAAGACCTGCACAAGTTGGAATAACTTGCTCTGTGGCATCAACAGGACGGAGCACCTCCTCACTATGAAATCAATGTTCGTAGATATTTGGATTCGATTTCGGTGCTGTAAAGTTGCCTGCAAGGAGTCACGACCTTGCGCCACTCGATTTTTGTTATGGAGTCATTTGAAAACCGAACTCGACCTGAAACTGAAGAAGATTTACAAAAAAGAATTCAATATGAAGTAGCACAGATCACCCCAGATTATCTGCAAAACTCTGTTCAGGCTGTTTAAAATAGATGCCTCGCTGTTAACGGTAGATATTTTGAGCAATTGTTATCTTGAAAATAAGCCTAGAGTATTTATGAATAGTTTTTTTCTCTTTTATTTGTTTTAAATTTCAAATGACAATAATTCCAAAACAATTTAGACATATGGTATGTTAGACAAATAATATCTAGAATTTTTAGTAGGATTCAAAAATAAAATAATATATAGGGTTTTCCACTTAAAAAAAATCAAGATTGCTTAATTTCTTCGAACTAACAGTTCGAAACATTTTACTGTCAACGTCAGCATGTGCGCCCTATAACTTTTATTTAAACATTTTTTTTTATGCACTGATTAATAAATGCTGTGGAATCATTATTCCAAACATATGGGGCACCCTGTATATATATATATATATATATATATATATATATATATATATATATATGCATTAATTGCAAACTGTCATACATCGACTAACCTCCAGGAACCTCAAAGGCTGCATAACTTCACACAAAAGGGATTGCAGAAGAGATGTAACATCGTGCTCCCTTGCTGAACATGTCATTAACAAAGATCACATAATAGACTACAGTAATGCATCTGTCTTGTTCAATGAACCTAATTATATTAAAAGAAAGTTTTTGAAGATGGTGGCTATTAATAACAATCCTGTAAACATGAATAAGAGGTCTACATGGACAACTTAAGTGTAATTTACTCATACAGTTTGAAACTCTCCAACGACAGGAATATCACTAACATCACGTTAGACTCTCAATAATCATTTCTTTCATTTTAAGACATATATTTTTCTAGTATTCCCAATTTGTGGGAGTTATTACACGGCAACCAGGCGGTATCCACTGCCGATTTTAGTAAAATTTCAATTCCAACAAAAGTCACACACGCCTGTCAAATCAACTGTGTTTTACCGCCAAAAATAGGCACGTAGGCCCCACCTGCTTTCCTCCCGGAATTTTTCGGGTTCTCTAAGAAAATTATATAACATCGTTAACTATAATGGTGCCTATCTTTGTTTGTTACTGATCTGGATTAGTGCTTTTAATTAGGTATTTTTTATTGTGCTGTGAATTGGCTTGTCCTGTAATACTGATGGACAGGTTTCCTCCAATAATTAGTTTTCAGTTTATAAGTACTATTTTCTTCATACTTCGATCACTATATACTTACAATTCAGATATTTTCCTAGATGTTTTGATAAAGAAACAAATATGTCGTTTTCGAGAGCTTGAGAAATAATCAAATTGACTTTTAATTGGTCTCTTATGACTGTATCCCCAACAATTTAGCTCCTTCCTCTATATATATATATATATATATATATATATATATATATATATATATATATATATATATATATATATATATATATATATATACAGGCTGCCCCCTATGTTTGGAATAATGATTCCACAGCATTTATTAATCAGTGCATAAAAAAAAATGTTTAAATAAAAGTTATAGGGTGTTATATGGCGCACATGCTAACGTTGACAGTAAAATGTTGTCAGTTCGAAGAAATTAAGCAATCTTGATTTTTTTTAAGTGGAAAACCCTATATATTATTTTATTTTTGAATCCTACTAAAAATTCTAGATATTATTTGTCTAACATACCATATGTCTAAATTGTTTTGGAATTATTGTTAATTGAAATTTAAAACAAATAAAAGAGAAAAAAACTATTCATAAATACTCCAGGATTATTTTCAAGGTAACAATTGCTCAAAATATCTACCGTTAACAGCGAGGCATCTATCTTAAACAGCCTGAATAGAGTTTTGCAGAGAATCTGGGGTGATCTGTGCTATTTCATATTGAATTCTTTTTTGTAAATCTTCTTCAGTTTCAGGTCGAGTTCGGTTTTCAAATGACTCCATAACAAAAATCGAGTGGCGCAAGGTCGGGACTCCTTGCAGGCCACTTTACAGCACCTCTTCTGTCTATCCATCGATTAAGAAAAATCGAATATATATATATATATATATATATATATATATATATATATATATATATATATATATATATATATATATATATACAAAATGTAAAATTGATATTTCATTCCGTTCGAGAGCTATTTATATCAAACAGTTTCCTTGATAGTACTTGTATAACTGACTCAAGTCGCCAACTGTTCCTTGATGTTCCAAGGTATCAAGATTTCTGGTGAGTTTTGGGCCTCCAATTAAACGAACATCTTTTCTGAATAGAATCCAACAAATGCAGTGTCAGGGAGCAGAGTTTCAAACGTGGGAGCAGTATTCCATCATAGGTAGAATTTGAGCTCTGTACAGAATTGTACACTTGTTGTGTAGTGAAAAGCTTTCTAGTTCGAAATAATATTCTCAGCTTTTGAGAATCACTCTTTGTTATGCATGCAACATATTCACGGCCAAGACACATTTCCTTCCAAGTCAACGCCCAGAAAATTGAGTGACGATGCTAGAGGAATGGAGAGTCCCGTTGTAACTATGTCAAGTTTCACAGCATAAATTTTTTTAGAAAAAAAAAACTGCTGCCTGAGTTTTTGTAGCGTTCAAGTATACTTGGTTCCTGTCATCCCAAACAGAACAAAGGTTTTTGTTAAGTTGAACGACTTCCTGTTGTCTGCGGATATTTGCATGAATAGCCATGACCAGGCATTTCTGTATTTTTATGAATTTCTTGCAATTATTAACATCATCAATTATTATATTAATTTACAATCTAAATTAAATTCTATTAAATAAACAGCCAGGTTTTTTATTATAAAATTACTACTGAGAATATTTCATCCTCTTTACCTATATCTACTCGAGAAAAGTAAATATATATTATTAAAAAATATAAAACTAATCTAGAAAATTTAACTTTTAAGTTATGAGAAAAAGTTTATCGTGTATAACATGCTGTTTACTTTGCCTGAATATTTGGGTTAGACAAACTGTGGCTCCTTAATGCAATCTTGTTAGTATACTCCGTTTCGGAGTAAAGTGGAAATAAAATTTTACCAATAAATATTAGCTTATTTTTACTAAACGAAATACAAACCTGCAACGCATCAAGGTAAAGGCCACGGTACAATTTGAAATTGTATAATGATATTTATGACTTGTACAGGGTGAGTCAACGATAGAGTAAAGTTTATTATCTCATTTATATCGAGAATGACGAAAAAATGTTAAATACAATAGTTTTAGGGAATGTTAAGGTGCACAGTTTAAAATTATTTTTGAGTATACAGGGTACTTAAAAAAAGTGTAGCAGATATAACATATGTTTTTTTTTAAATAGAACATTCTATTTTCTAATTTATTTTTAAATTCTGCGTAAAATTTTATAACTTTTTTATTAATAATGTTATATACCTAAAATATTTCAAATAAATGTATGCATTTCGATTATTTTAAATTGAAAAATCTCAAATTTTTTAAATGGCACACACTGTATATTACTGTTTTCTGATAGATTTTATAAAACCCTCCAACTTTTATTAAGCATGTCATATACCTATTTCTAATAGTTTTCGATTTATTTTGAATTTTTCAATTTTTACTCTTGTTTTTAATACACTTATGCTATAACCTCATAGTTGCCAAGACAAAACAAAAATGTAGGCATTTTCAAATTTTGACTTGTCCATTAAGCAAGTTAAAATAGTTTAATTTGTTGTAGTAAGTGACGTATAAAGGTAATAGTCATGGATTTTCCTAAAAATGAATTAACTGATATGGTTTATATACTGGGCGAGGCGGGAAAAAATTGACCGTAAGGCTTTATGGAGCGAAATACCATAATAGACGTATACTATCTGACGAAGCAACTTTTCGCAGTAATGCGAGTTAACAACCATAACATGCATTATTATTCAACAGTTAATCCATTTTGGGCCCGAAAAGTTCAAAACCAAAACCATTGGTCGCTTAATGTATGGTGTGGAATATTAAATTTTCGAATTATTGGTCCATATTTTTTCCGCGAACCACTTAACTGGCCTAGATATCTAAATTTTTTGCAAAACGAATTACCCCAGCTTCTTAAAGAAGTTGATAATTTTGAAAGGGAACAAATGTAAATCCAACAAGACGGAGCTCCTGCTCATTACCACCGGGAATTTCAGGAATTTTTAAAAGATCGTTACCCATAAAAATGGATCGGTAGGGATGGAGTCATTCAGTGGCCCCCTCGATCATGTGACTTAACACCTTTAGACTTCTTTTTGTGCAGCTACATTAAAGATCGTGTTTATGTGAATCCCCATACAACACCAGTAGATATGGAATAGGATGGACAATAACGTCCTTTATGCTAAGGAAAGTGAAAGAAAATATAATAAAACGACTAAACATGTATATTCAAGTAGACGATTATATTTTTGAACATTTACTACGTGACAATAATTAATCATTAGATATGTTAAACTATATTAAAATTATTATTAACTATTTGTTTATGTTTTCACAATAGCGGAAATGTATTAAAAACAAAAGTAAAAATTGAAAAATTCAAAATAAATCGAAAACTATTAGAAATAGGTATATGACATACTTATACATTTATTTTGAAAACCCTGTAGCATCTAACTCAAATTTCTTCACATATATCTTTTTTTTTCATCTTTATAGAACGCTCGTACCAATTATGAGTATTTAACGTTCAGAAATAATGGCGCTGCTGGTAATTTTTTACAAAACCGAAAACTAGTATTTTTAAAAAAAAATAAAATTTTAAAAAAACTGCTAGGTTTAGGTATATAACATTATTAATAAAAAAGTTATAAACTTTTGTGCAGAATTTAAAAATAAATTAGAAAATAGGATGTTCCATTTAAAAACACATATGTTATATCGGCCACACTTTTTTGAAGTACCCTGTACACTCAAAAATAATTTTAAACTATGCACCTTAACATTCCCTAAAACTATCGTATTTAACATTTTTTCGTCACTCCCGAAACAAGTGAGATAGTGAACTTTACTCTATCGTTGAGTCACCCTGTATGAAAGGTGTCAATGCTGCAACTTTTTCCTATCCCGATTATTAAGTTTATTTTTAATATTTTTAATGATTCTAAATTAAATTTATCAACATAACTCTACATTCTTAGATTCACCTTTCCTTGTTTGCGTAATTAGTAATTGGAAGATGTAAAATTTTATCTAAATCAAACAAACTAGGAAGATGTAAACTACACAGCATTACTAAATAAGTTTTTCTGTCACAAAAACTTTAATTTCTTCTTTTAAGATAAATCTCCGAAGTAGGTCAAAGAATAACTTTTTTGTTATCTCTGTTATGGACACTTGACCCACTACTATTCAGTTTAATATTGAACATTTGTGTAGGGGAATATTGGGTAAGTAGGTTTTTTATTTGCTCTTTCTTTATTGGTAGGAAATTTAATATAAAATGGAATGAAATGAGAAAAGGACAGGAAAAATTATATGCGATCATGACAGTTACAGTAGTTGTAGCTATATCTTTAATACCACGTTAATAAATATCTACTAACTGATTTAAATTTCATATTTATTAAATCTTTTTTTAGAAATAAGAATATTAATAACTAAAACAACGAATAAAATGAAAAATGTAAGAAAATGAGAATCGAACATAAAGAACTTTTATTTTACAAGCACTTTAGACTTGAGACACTAAGAATTTTATTCCGATCTGTTTTTTATGGGCATTTTTATTTTAAATTTGAAACTGTTAAAAAGTTTTTAGGAACAATAGCGTTTCTAGAAAATAAAACGAAGTTATAGCACGTTTTATTTTAGTGTTCATATGAGAAAAAAAAACTACTAAAATTTTATAAGAGATGATCTTGAAAACATTGTGGCTAAACGACAACATTGTGTTGTTTGTTATATACGTTAAATTTAATATCAGTTAAATTTTATTAGGTATATATATAACACACACACACACACATATATATATATATATATATATATATATATATATATATATATATATATATATATATATATAAGTTGGGTTGAATTCTTTCTTGAACCTTGGAATATTGAATATATATTTTTTCAATTTCTTGGGCTTTATGGTTCTTTTGTTTTAAGGATAGAGAAATTACATCACGTTCTAGTTAGAATTTATTGAAAACGTTTCGCCTGATTTTTAGGCTTCTTCAGTTGATATGTGTGGGTTGAAACGAAGACACACTTAACATTCTTTAAAAGGTGTTACTAAGACGGTCACATTTTTTAAAATTGTATTGTGTAACTTAGTAACACCTTTTAAAGAATGTTAAGTATGTCTTCGTTTCAACCCACACATATGAACTGAAGAAGCCTAAAAATCAGGCGAAACGTTTTCAATAAATTCTAACTAGAACGTGATGTAATTTCTCTATCCTTAAAACAAAAGAACCATAAAGCCCAAGAAATTGAAAATATATATATATATATATATATATATATATATATATATATATTATCTTACATATTACAAAAAAATTTATTCTTAAAAAAAAATTCTGCATCACATGGACATCCATAATCAAGCATCATAATTTTAAAATATTTGATGGTATACAGGGAAAATAAAAAATAATGATTTATAATGAACGGTAGTGTGTTTATATTTAAATACAGAGCAAAACATTAATTAGAAATATTAATAGGACCTAAAAAATTATGCTCAAGTTTAGATTTGTGGCCTTCCTGGTTAAAAACGCAAAACAAGTCCACTATACACATCAGTAATTGTTGGATTACTTATTGAATAAAAGAAAACGAAATCACTACAAATTTTAGGCTGAAAATAAATAAACATATCTTTGGAAATACCTAACAACTGTCATTAAACTTCAAAGCTAACGTCAGTCTCTATTTGCAATGATTAGAAATGCCAGTAAAATTGAGTGATGAGATAAAATTGAAATTGTTCTCATAGTTGGAGGTAATTATAAAATTACTAGATTCAGCAGAAATCTTTAATAAATAGACACACTGATAAAACTGTACACTTCATAACTGTAGGATATCTAATAAATAAATTCAATATTTATGGAAGTGTCGAAAATAAATTTAAAAAGAAACATCGGGCATTGGTTTCAAATGAAGATAATCAAAATCAGGTAATGCTGTCGGTAGTAGAAAAAAGCCAAAAGATTTACTTCGAGAAAGATCAGCTTTATTGAATGTGAGTAAAATCCCAATTTATCCGTATTTTAAAAGCAGGAGATTTTGAACGAGAATTTGAATTTTGTGCTTGGTTTCAAGGAGACTTCCCTGAGTTTCTTAATTGCCTACCAATAATTGAAAGACAACGATGGTGCATCATGTCACAGTACAAGAAATGTTCGAGATTATCTTCTCCACATTTTTAACGGTAGAGTAATAGGAAGGTATGTGCAGTTTACTTGACCCCCAAGATCTCCGGACATCACTCCTCTAGACTTTTTTTATGGGGCTACTTAAAAGAAAAAGTTTATCTTAAAAGGCCATTTCAAGATGTTGATCATCTTGAAAGAGTCATTACGGAAATATGTGAAGCTATAACTCCTGACGTAATTAGAGATATAATGAAAGATTTTTCTCCAAGAACAATCACCTGTTGTGTCACGGTGTTTAGTTATTATGTTATGTACATAGTGCATAGTACAGCTTTATTGAATGTGAGTAAAATCCCAATTTACTTATATTTTAAAAGCAGGAGATTTTGAACGAGAATTTGAATTTTGTGCTTGGTTTCAAGGAGACTTCCCTGAGTTTCTTAATTGCACACCAATAATTGAAAAACAACGATGGTGCATCATGTCACAGTACAAGAAATGTTCGAGATTATCTTCTCCACATTTTTAACGGTAGAGTAATAGGAAGGTATGTGCAGTTTACTTGACCCCCAAGGTCTCCGGACATCACTCCTCTAGACTTTTTTTATGGGACTACTTAAAAGAAAAAGTTTATCTTAAAAGGCCATTTCAAGATGTTGATCATCTTGAGAGAGTCATTAGGGAAACATGTGAAGCTATAACTCCTGACGTAATTAGAGATATAATGAAAGATTTTTCTCGAAGAACAATCGCCTGTTGTGTCACGGTGTTTAGTTGCTATGTTACGTACATAGTAATTAAGTAGTGTTGCAATTTCAAAATAATATGATATTAGCACAAATTTATTAGGTATGTAATTGTTGCAAGGCAGATAAATAGGTTATCAAATTTTTAACAAAAATATGATACAATCAAAATCAGTGCACTAGTTTTTAATTAATTTGGTTTTACTTTATTCAATAAATAATCCGAAAATTACTGACGTATTTACTGGAGTTCTTTTGAATTTTTAACTAGGAAGGCCACAAATCTAAACGTGAGCATAATTTTTTAGTTCCTATTAATATTTTCAATTAATATCTTGCTCTGTGTTTAAATATATATGTATATGTATATATATATATATATATATATATATATATATATATATATATATATATATATATATATATATATTTTGAAATCTCCTTCCTCGTGCGTTTTAGTCCGAGGGACCCATCGCGCTTTTAGCTTTTCCATTTTTCGAACTGCATGCTGGATATTAAGTACCCATTCATATGCCTACCACCTCAGCAATCTTACGAAGCTAATGCGACGGGTTTTCATCACAATGTCATGAATATTATCAACTATTTCTCCCGAAGAGATCTCAATTGGGTCTCCTGAATATGCAGCATCTGCAGTGCTGGTACAGCTACGTTTAAATTCATTTTTCTAGAAATGATCATGAGCTGGTGCAGAGTTCCGATAAACTTCCATTAATTCAGTTTCTATCTGAGCTACAGTCTATTTTTTTAAATAAAAATGTTTTATCACTGCACGATACTAGCCTTTATCCATCTCTACGAAACGTGTAACATCGATCACTTACGATAGCTGTATCTATTTGAAACTCTGAAACAACCGTTATAAGAATCACGCCTACCAACAGTCAAGCTGCCTAACAAAATTTCCATTTTGTAAGATTTGGTAAGCCACGCCCGTATATATATTAATATAATATATATATATATATATATATATATATATATATATATATATATATATATATATATATATATATATATATATATATATAAACTCCTGGACAAAATTAACGCAACAATCTGAAAATTAATTTATTTTTTTTCTTATGTCAGTTTTAAAGTTTATAGAGTATTTAAATAGTAGGCTATGCATATTTTGTTTCGTTGTTCATGACAGAAATCAAAACAATTCGTTTAGATTTACAGTTTTAAAGAATTTTTTAGAAGATAAACAATTTTCTGTAATAATGCGAAAGATTTTCTTTAAAAGTAAGCTTATAAATTGTTCCCTTTTTCAAAGTAATACGTTTTTGTGGTAGACTGTTTTATTTTTGACCCCGAAGAATTAGGTAAATGAATCGAACAAGGAATTTAACTAAACATGAGGTAGTGCGAGCCTTAGTTTTATTGGACGGGGGATATTGTCAGAGTTATGTTGCCAATTTGTTAGGCAAACGTCGTTCCACAATAAGTCGTATGGTAAGACGCTTGAATGAAGTAGGAACTTATTCTAGAAGGCTAGAGCAAGGGCGAAAACGATACACTAGCGACCTAGATGAACGTTTCTTAAGACAATATGCTTTAAGAAACAGGACTGTCACTAGTTTTATAATGAGAAACGAACTCGAAGCTGTTCGCAATGTCACAATTTCTTCTAAAACAGTTAGAAGACGGTTAAATGAAGCTGGATTAAACAGTAGGAGACCAGCTACTGCGCCCTTGCTTACTGGAGAGAACAGAGTTGCCAGGTTACCTTTTGCTCGAAATCACGAAAACTGCTCTGTGGATGATTGGAAACAAGTTTTCTTCACAGATGAAACTAGGGTTAGTCTAAAACATCCAGATGGTCGTGAGAGAGTATGGCGAAGACCAGGAGAGAGGTTTGCTCCTTGCAATATCTCTGCAAGGATTCCATTCGGCGGTGGCTCTGTTATGTTCTGGGTGGCATCTGCTTTGATGCTCTCACAGAGTTAGTTCCTGTCCGTACGAGATCCATGAATGCTGACTACTATCGTGAGACTATTGTAATAGAACATGTGTTGCCTTTCGGTCATTTTGTGGGGCCCAATTTCCTGTTTATGCAAGACAACGCTCGACCTCACGTGGCTAGGGAGGTACTCGATTATCTTAATCAAGTTGATATACCGATTATGCAATGGCCACCAAAAAGCCAGGATCTGAATCCGATAGAACATGTATGGGATCACCTTACGAAAAATGTGAAACGTCATATACCTGCACCTAGAAACCTGCAGTTATCACAGAATGGGAGATTTTATCCAAAATTTAATTAGAAGCATGCCTAGGCGCATAAACGCTGTCATCCGAAGTAGAGGAGGCAACACACGCTACTAGTATCCCAGTTACACCATTAATTTTGCTATTAGTGTCCCAGTTTATTTTTTTCATTATTACATAATTTCAACGATTTTGTTATTAGGTCTTAAGAATAATTTTAATTCGAATCTTATAGAGAAATTTGGTAGCTAATTCACTTTTAAAGTATCAAAATAAGTTTTTTTCTAACTTTTAGTGTAACCAATGTTCATAAAAAATTATTAAAATTAAGTCATTATGGAGATTTGTATGATTTAATATATTGTTGCGTTAATTTTGTCTAGGAGTGTATATATATATATATATATATATATATATATATATATATATATATATATATACATATATATACATATATATATATATATATATATATATATATATATATATATATATATATATATATATATATACATATATATATATATATATATATATATATATATATATATGTATATATATATATATATATATATATATATATATATATATATATATATATATATACATATATATTTAAACACAAAGCAAGATATTAATTGAAAATATTAATAGGAACTAAAAAATTATGCTCACGTTTAGATTTGTGGCCTTCCTAGTTAAAAATTCAAAAGAACTCCAGTAAATACGTCAGTAATTTTCGGATTATTTATTGAATAAAGTAAAACCAAATTAATTAAAAACTTGTGCACTGATTTTGATTGTATCATATTTTTGTTAAAAATTTTATAACCTATTTATCTGCCTTGCAACAATTACATACCTAATAAATTTGTGCTAGAAACCTGCAGTTATCACAGAATGGGAGCAAATTCCTCAAGATTTTATCCAAAATTTAATTAGAAGCATGCCTAGGCGCATAAACGCTGTCATCCGAAGTAGAGGAGGCAACACACGCTACTAGTATCCCAGTTACACCATTGATTTTGCTATTAGTGTCCCAGTTTATTTTTTTCATTATTACATAATTTCAACGATTTTGTTATTAGGTCTTAAGAAAAATTTTAATTCGAATCTTATAGAGGAATTTGGTAGCTAATTCACTTTTAAAGCATTAAAATAAGTTTTTTCTAACTTTTAGCGTAACCAATGTTCATAAAAAATTATTAAAATTAAGTCATTATGGAGATTTGTATGATTTAATATATTGTTGCGTTAATTTTGTCTAGGAGTGTATATATATATATATATATATATATATATATATATATATATATATATATATATATATATATATATATATATATATATATATATATATATATATATATATATATATATATATATATATATATATATATATATATATATATATATATATATATATATATATATATATATATATATATATATATATATATATATATTGGTTACACTAAAAGTTAGAAAAAACTTATTTTGATACTTTAAAAGTGAATTAGCTACCAAATTTCTCTATAAGATTCGAATTAAAATTATTCTTAAGACCTAATAACAAAATCGTTGAAATTATGTAATAATGAAAAAAATAAACTGGGACACTAATAGCAAAATTAATGGTGTAACTGGGATACTAGTAGCGTGTGTTGCCTCCTCTACTTCGGATGACAGCGTTTATGCGCCTAGGCATGCTTCTAATTAAATTTTGGATAAAATCTCCCATTCTGTGATAACTGCAGGTTTCTAGGTGCAGGTATATGACGTTTCACATTTTTCGTAAGGTGATCCCATACATGTTCTATCGGATTCAGATCCTGGCTTTTTGGTGGCCATTGATACATAATCGGTATATCAACTTGATTAAGATAATCGAGTACCTCCCTAGCCACGTGAGGTCGAGCGTTGTCTTGCATAAACAGGAAATTGGGCCCCACAAAATGACCGAAAGGCAACACATGTTCTATTACAATAGTCTCACGATAGTAGTCAGCATTCATGGATCTCGTACGGACAGGAACTAACTCTGTGAGAGCATCAAAGCAGATGCCACCCAGAACATAACAGAGCCACCGCCGAATGGAATCCTTGCAGAGATATTGCAAGGAGCAAACCTCTCTCCTGGTCTTCGCCATACTCTCTCACGACCATCTGGATGTTTTAGACTAACCCTAGTTTCATCTGTGAAGAAAACTTGTTTCCAATCATCCACAGAGCAGTTTTCGTGATTTCGAGCAAAAGGTAACCTGGCAACTCTGTTCTCTCCAGTAAGCAAGGGCGCAGTAGCTGGTCTCCTACTGTTTAATCCAGCTTCATTTAACCGTCTTCTAACTGTTTTAGAAGAAATTGTGACATTGCGAACAGCTTCGAGTTCGTTTCTCATTATAAAACTAGTGACAGTCCTGTTTCTTAAAGCATATTGTCTTAAGAAACGTTCATCTAGGTCGCTAGTGTATCGTTTTCGCCCTTGCCCTACCCTTCTAGAATAAGTTCCTACTTCATTCAAGCGTCTTACCATACGACTTATTGTGGAACGACGTTTGCCTAACAAACTGGCAACATAACTCTGACAATATCCCCCGTCCAATAAAACTGAGGCTCGCACTACCTCGTGTTCAGTTAATTCCTTGTTCGATTCATTTACCTAATTCTTCGGGGTCAAAAATAAAACAGTCTACCACAAAAACGTATTACTTTGAAAAAGGGAACAATTTATAAGCTTAATTTTAAAGAAAATCTATCGCATTATTACAGAAAATTGTTTATCTTCTAAAAAATTCTTTAAAACTGTAAATCTAAATGAATTGTTTTGATTTCTGTCATGAACAACGAAACAAAAGATGCATAGCCTACTATTTAATTACTGTATAAACTTTAAAACTGACATAAGAAAAAGATAAATTAATTTTCAGATTGTTGCGTTAATTTTGTCCAGGAGTTTATATATATATATATATATATATATATATATATATATATATATATATATATATAAATATTAATATATATACGGGCGTGGCTTACCAAATCTTACAAAATGGAAATTTTGTTAGGCAGCTTGACTGTTGGTAGGCGTGATTCTTATAACGGTTGTTTCAGAGTTTCAAATAGATACAGCTATCGTAAGTGATCGATGTTACACGTTTCGTAGAGATGGATAAAGGCTAGTATCGTGCAGTGATAAAACATTTTTATTTAAAAAAATAGACTGTAGCTCAGATAGAAACTGAATTAATGGAAGTTTATCGGAACTCTGCACCAGCTCATGATCATTTCTAGAAAAATGAATTTAAACGTAGCTGTACCAGCACTGCAGATGCTGCATATTCAGGAGACCCAATTGAGATCTCTTCGGGAGAAATAGTTGATAATATTCATGACATTGTGATGAAAACCCGTCGCATTAGCTTCGTAAGTTTGCTGAGGTGGTAGGCATATGAATGGGTACTTAATATCCAGCATGCAGTTCGAAAAATGGAAAAGCTAAAAGCGCGATGAGTCCCTCGTTTGTTAGCTCCGGACTAAAACGCACGAGGAAGGAGATTTCAAAATCGTGTTTGGAAAACTTACAACGTAATCTGAAGAATTCCTGGCGTCGTTGTGTGACTGTAGCTGAAATGTGGATCCACCGTTAAACCTCGAAGACAAGATAGCTGTCAAAACAGTGGGTTAACCAAAATTATCTACAAAAATATTTACATTCTAGAAAATTGAAATTTAAAAATATTAAATATGTTCTAAAAATTTCTGAGAAATAAATTTTGCTCGTAATTTTTAATTTTATGATTCTTGTTTTTTATAACTCACAATTTGTTAGAATATCTTTTTCTTTTTTTACATGAAATAATTGGAATAGTTCACATCAACCTAAAAAATTATATTCGTTTGAAAAGTATAGTGTCACATTAACTCGTTACCTGCATAATTAAACTAATTGACCGATTATTTAAATCTTTCAGTGGAATTACTTAATTCTCTCGTCCGACGGGAATAGGCCATCAGGATCATTTTTGATTTTAAAATAAATTTTATGAAGTTTTCAAACTGAATGAGACGAAATTAATTTAATTCGCATTTAAACGTCTTTTTCCATTAATTTAAATTAGTTAAAAGTAAAAGTGAACGTAATTGTTTTCTTTATTTTATATTAAAGTAGTACACCTCAATAAAGCGACGTGTATGATTATTTGATAGCAAATCTCTAGTTTAAAAGTTTTTAATTTAAAATTTGCTAGCATTAGATGTTAGCGGTGGCTTAAAACAATTTCAAATAATCCATAGCTGAATTTGAGGGCTTAAATTATCATTATCTTATTAAGTAGAGATATAGGTATGCATTTATGATCGATAACAAAAAGTTAGTTTTAGCATTATACAATATTTTGTTTTCTTATTACCAACATATATAAAAAGCAAATACACAAATAATCAAGGCCAAAATGGAGATATTTTTGATGAAATGAAATGTTCAAGAAATCATAATATGCTACTCTCTGTAAAAGGAGTATTTATATCATATGAGTTGAATTCCCAAAAAAATCGACTTTTCGTTCTATATTTTTAATTTAGTCCTACCTTCTGAGGCAAATACTGAAACTTTTAAAATTATTAAATTTTGTGGAAGTGAAAAAACAAACCAATTTTATTATTTTATCTTTACAGTGTTTAAAAAAAATATATACAGTTATTGTTCTGATTTCACAAGTGGAAATTCATTCCGTAGGGGACCCTTTTGAGTTGAGAACCAGAGTCAGATCATAATTTCACCACCATTGAGGACGTTATTATGCCAAGTTATCACTAGGTTATTTTTGTTCTAAGTAAAGTTAAATGACTTGCGCTGAATATAAAAACAAGAGATATTTCTAAATATATATACAACCATCGAATTATTTATTTTTAATTGTTGTTCTTTTGGGCATGTCAAAATTGGTAGTTTCGGCTCGGGTAACACCTCTCGGCCCCGATAAAAAATTTTACCCTTTTTTCTATATTCTATTGAGATATAGTAACAGGGATATCATAACATTCATCATCGATGCCTAGCTGCCAAATCATACATTTGTATTTCACGGCACTCTTAAGAAAATGGGATAGTACTGCCACAAGCGTTATTGTATCTCTTCATTACCCACTGCCTATAAACATACGTAACAAGGAGCCGATGGTCGGAACCGAACCGGCAATCATCGGTTTACTATGCAGGCTCTTATTCTACCAAGCCAGCGAGGCCGGCAAGGTAGGTCTTTCTAATAATTTAAAATTTAAACAATTTTGTTTTTTACCGGTCAAGGTGTAATATAACCATTATATTGATTATAAAACTAAAATTAAAAATGAAAAATTTTCGATACACACAGTTTAAATTGTCACCATATGTACATCTCAAACCACAGTCTTTTCTTATTTCACATCAATCTTGAAAAGAGCGTTACTGCCGGCTAAGTATAAAATTTTGATTAATGTTTTATATCATAAAATGCAAGCTGGCGTATTGCGAAATTACTTCTCATTTTTATTCATAACTATTTCGTAGTAATAAACTGACTGATGTTTTAAATATTTATTTACATCATTCATAATGCATACTTAAAGGATTCTATAGAGTGGAAGTTTTCACATTTAGCGTTAGACAGTCACAAAAAGCTGTATTTTTCTGATAAGTCATTTATTCACGAGGCCACCTAACGGCGCACACTTTATCTAGGATATTCCACTTCGTTTTAGATATATTATCCTAAATGTAGTTTTTCAGTAACAAAATAGATCAAAAAGTTAGCGATCTTTACGAGTGGCGGTCGACCTTTACTATCAACGCCGGTGTGCCCCAGGGCTCCATACTGTCTCCTACTCTCTTTCTCATTTACATTAACGATCTGCTGGAAAAGACCGGGAGAACAATCCCCTAGCATCGTCGTTCAATTTGTTGGGCGTTAGTTTGGAAGCAAATATGTCCTGGCATGAACATGTTGCAGGCATAGTAAGGAGAGCTTCTCAAAAGTTGTGAATATTATTTCGAAGCAGAAAGCTTTACACCCCATAACAACTGTTAATTCTTTACAAAGCTCAAATTCGACCAACTATGGAATACTGCTCCCACGTTTGAGGCTCCGCTCCCAAACATACACTGCATTTGTTGGATTCTGTTCAGAAAAAAGCTGTCCGTCTGATTGGAGATCCGGAACTGACCGGCGACCTTGATTCGCTGGAACATCGAAGAACGGTTGGCGACTTGAGTCTGTTCTACAAGTATTTTTATGGAAAGGGTTCGAAGGATGTAGCCCGCTTAATTCCTCCCAAAGCGGTGCATGTTAGAAATACACGTCGCGCTGGTGCTTCACATCCGTATGAGGTTTAGCTTGTTACTCCGCGTACAACACTTTTCAAGCAGTCTTTTATATGGAGAACATCATCCCTTCGGAATAATTTGCCCAGCGGTTGTGTTTCCCACCGAGTACAGTTTACAGCGATTAAAGAACAGCGTGAATCGCTTTTTCCGCACACATGCCGCTCCTGGAGTGCTTTAGGGACTTCCCTGCAGCACGTGTGCTAGGCCCGTAAAAAAAAAAAGACCAACCTACAACTATTCCTTTTATCTACTTAGCTATGAAGAAAGACTTCACAAGTTTTAAATTTTATTTTTTCAGATAACTATCGTCTACACTAATAAAGTTCACAGCCTTTCTCGAGTTTTTGTATGTTCAACTATTTTTTTTTATCTGTGCAACAAAAAAAGGCATTAAAACGTCTTATGATTCATCATTTGAAGAAAATTTATGGTTTTGGCGGTCTATCTTAATATGTTTGAATAAAAAGAAGAACGCTAAATCAGGACAATAGAGTGGATGATGTTACGTAGTGAAACCACAGCTTAAACTGTGCCAGCCTTGTGGACTCCTGTAATAGCAAAGTTCTGGTTTCCCATAAATTTGGGCATTTTTCTTCAATAATCTGCTTTAGACTTTGAATCGTCCTTCCATAAAGCTCTACATTAATTGTGGACTATTTCCATTTATTAAATGAGCCATATTTTTTCGCAGTCCTAAAGAACGGTGGCCATCAACTTTCCAGAAGTTGGATGATAAAAACCCTCACAAACCCATTACATCGTCTTCTGCTTCATAAGAGGGTCCGAACAAAAGGCCAAAGATTCTGCTATGGTGTAAGAAAGGCGTAGAAACTTGTTTCATCCTTAAATTTTTTTGCGTAATACCGAAAACTGTACTATAGTTTCGGATATTCCAGCTTCTTAAGCAAGCATTAGAAACTTCATTTTTCTAACTAACAGCTGCCAATGCCCAATAATTTTTTCCTCAACCAGTCTTCTTAATTTGGGGTCATCTTGAACTGAGTCTCGGCCTCATCGAAATTATTCAAGCAAAAAGTTTACTTAAAAAACTAAATTAGGCCGTTATTGCCGTACAAGTGGGATATACTTTCATGGATAACTGTTGGTCTATTTCTCCTTTATTGTGAGACTATATCACTGTTCATTGCTTCAGATTACTGGCACTCATGTTTCGGAAGAAAAAAATCGTAAAAGCTGCATAACGCGACACACTGGTACAAAATATATATTTATAATTATACATTTACAATCCTGGATTGTTCAATAGCGTTATATGATTCGTAATAAATTTAGGTCTTCTTCAAAATTTTGTCTAACAAAAAATTAAGTCCCAGCAACCCCAAAAGTCTACATTTACATTATTACTACTACTTTCCAATAACATTTAAATGAAAATATCATTTCTGAAATATGTTGAAGGAGGACATCAAATGATTATCCAGATACATCCCTTAAAAATGAAAAATGCCTCGGATTTAGTAACATATTTTAAATAACATAAACAAGAAAAAAAAACATAAGCCAAAACAGAATAATCTCATTATACACAAATATTCTGCCAAGGTTTATATATTAAACGTATATACTTGGCATCATAACAGTATCTCCGGTTTAAAAGATTATGTTTTTGTTTGTATAATAAATTGAAAAATAATTTTCTTAAAAGTTTCCGTATTCAAAATGGAATATTCTTTATGTATTCACTTTCTATAATGAAAAACATAAAGTGATATTATTTTATACTTACGTTAGCACCCACAGGCTTGTTTTATTTCCGTTTCTGCATCCCACTTATATAATCTATATTTCATATTTTGCTTATTTTCATTTAATTACTTCTTGGTTATTTTCTAATGTGTAAAAGTAACATTGACGTATTGTTTATAAATTCCCTGTAACATGATTTTTATGTAATATTTAAAAATACTAAACAAGAAATTGTTATAGTAAAGTAGAACAATGTTTGCGACAAACAGTACATGGTTTTCTTGCCAAGGCCTATTTTTTTCGTGGTTTCCGTATGTACTCCATTATATAGATGTTTGGCATTATATTACAAATTAAAGAATGTTAGATGAATATTTAAATATACCTATATGAACAGTAATGTAAAATGCAAATAGTTATCTCTATCTTTATCTTTGTGTGAGAATGTTATAAGTCATATAAAAAAATTGTTTGGAAGTCAAATTACTGTCTCTGTTCTAAGTTCTTTGATGAAATTTTCCAGGCATTCGTTTTGTATTTGCAAATTTTACGATTTTTTTTCTTTCGAAAAATAAATAAAGTGAATTTCAAGTATATGGGCCAAAAGTATTTATGAAAGAATGTTTCAGGGTAATGATGCTTCCATCTTATTTTTAAGTTACAACAATAAGTACAACATTATTAGAGATCACCAATATGGCTTTCGTAAACATAGATCAACAGGAGATCTTCTGATTTATGTAACACATGTTTGGAACAACGCAATTGAACACTTTGGAGAATCTCGAGCGGTTGCTCATGACATATCTAAGGCGCGTTTGGCACGATGGATTGTTGGCTAAGCTACGCTCTTATGGAGCGTTCTTTACGATGGCGGTCGACAGATTTCTTTCTAACACCTTTACTATTAAAGCCGGTGTGCCCCAGGGCTCCATACTGTCTCCTAGTATCTTTCTCATTTACATTAACGATCTGCTGGAAAAGACCGGGAATCCAATCGACAGTTTTGCAGATGACAGTACGCTTATCTCTTCATTCACTTTGAACGCTCGGACATCGGCTACTCAGGCGAATATCCGCAGACAGCAGGAGGTCCTTCAATTTAACAAAGATCTGGAAGAAGTTCTATCTTGAGGTGACAGTAACCAAGTGGAGTTTAACGCTACAAAAACCCAGGCGGCAGTTTTTCCTAAAACAGTTAACGTTGCTGAACCGGACATAGTCATCTCGGAGCACTCCATTCCCTTAGCATCGTCACTCAATTTGTTGGGAGCAAATATGTCCTGGCATGAACATATTGCAGGCACACAAAGGAACGCTTCTGAAAAGTTGGGAATATTATTTTGAATCAGAAAGCTTTACACTCCACAACAACTGTTAATTCTTTACGAAGCTCAAATTTGACCAACTATAGAATACTGCACCCATGTTTGGGGCTCCGCTCCCAAACAAGCACTGCATTTGTTGGATTCTGTTCAGAGAAGAGCCGTTCGTCTGACTGGAGTCCCGGAACTGACCGGCGGACTTGATTCGCTGGAACATCGAAGAACGGTTGGCGACTTGAGTCTGTTCTACAAGTATTTTCATGGAAAGTGTAGATGTAGCCAGCTTAATTCCTCCCAGAGTGGTGCATGTTAGAAATACACGTCGCTCTAATACTTCACATCCGTATAAGGTTCAGCTTGTTACTCTGCGTACTATGCTTTTCAAGTAGTCTTTTATATGGAGAACATCATCCCTTTGGAATAATTTGCCCAGGGCTGTGTTTCCCACCGAGTACAATTTACAGCGATTCAAGAACAACATGAATCGCTTTTTCCACACACATGCCGCTCCTGGAGCGCTTTAGAGCACGTGTGCTAGACCCATAAAGAAAAAGTAAATTTCTGATTTTGAAGAGTTTTGCTAGGACCTTCAAATCAGAAAGACCAGTTTAGAAATGATCTGAGGATGAATAAAGTCGAATTTTGCAAAAAAAAATGTGTTTTAAGTAGCGAGACCAAAAACTTTTCAGCCTGTTGCAGGCTTCATTTCCTCTTCACGTATTATCAAAATTGAAAATAATCACTGAACTCGCTCGAGAGCTATCGTGTCAAAAGTTCGGCGGAAATGTCATTCATGTTTTTCGTGACCTAGGATTACTAAAACTTGAAGAAAAGCAAAAATCTCAGAAAGTGATTTTTTTCACGATTGCAAATGCAACTATTGATATTTTACATAGGGAATAACGGATATAAAAGTTGGCTAGAATATTCCATAGAATTAATTAAAAATATGTTACATATTTCAATTAAATTAAAATATTGGGTAACGTTTTCCGTGAAACCGGAGTTGTTTTCCAATTGTTTTTCTATCAAAAATGGGCATTTACTGTAACTCTATACTATACTATAACTAAATTTCATGCTACTATCTAACTAAAGTGGTTTAAATATAACACCGTAGATTATAACTTCAGAACCACCCAGTATATTTATACAACAGGATTCAACAGTTGCTTTAGAGATATAAAGTAAGAAGGGTTTATTACTTTTACTACTTATCAATCTATCTAAACCTAAACAGTCAAGTGTTATATAGTGACAAAAGTAAACAAACTGAAAAGTAATATAAGAACAAAAAAACTTCGTATCTTATCGATATTCTTTTATTTGTTTTATCCCAAAGAAAGTAATCACAATCTTTTCACTCTGCTGTTTTTCGTTCCTGTGAGATTTAAACTAAATTATTTCGGATTCTTGACGGGCGGAAGATATATATTTGTATTGGCATCTATTTAAATTAACGTCAGGATATATATTTGCTGATTTTGAACACGATTCAAGTTAATATGAATTTTGATAATGCGGAATTTGGTGGTAAATTGGGACAACGAAAACACATCAAAAATAAAAAAGTATTTAATTTATTTATTTCTTTATGTCTTCATTCAAATACATGACAAAACAATATTCCAAATGGTATGTAACATATTTGTAAAAATACATTAGATTTAAAAAAAATGTGTAGAATTCTAAATATTTAGTTTTAAAATAATTATTTATTTACTTAGCATATATCAATAAAAAAGAAAATGTTAAAGAAAGATAAACTATATATATATATATATATATATATATATATATATATATATATATATATATATATATATATATATATACTAGCCGTGCCCGCGGCTCCGATCGCGTGGACTTGATTCACTACTATCGTCACTGCTTATTCCTTATGTTGCCTAACGTAATAAAATATCTGCCATTATTTCCCCTTATCTCCCATTATTTCTCCTTATCTCCCATTATCTCTACACAATTTCCATTATCTAGGCTTATCTCTGCTCATCTCCCATTATTTCTCCTTATCTGCCATTATCTCAACTTATCTCCTATTATCTAGGCTTATCTCGACTTATCTCGTAATATTTATCCTTATCTCCCGTTATTTCTCCTTATCTCCCATTATCTCACCATAACTCCCAATGCTTAGACTTATCTCTGCTTATCTCCCATTATTTCTCCTTATCTCCCATCATTTAAACTTATCTCCCATTATCTCACCTTATCTTCCATTATCTAGGCTTATCTCGACTTATCTCGTAATATTTCTCCTTATCTCCCATTATTTCTCCTTATCTCCCATTATCTCACCATAACTCCCAATGCTTAGACTTATCTCTGCTTATCTCCCATTATTTCTCCTTATCTCCCATCATTTAAACTTATCTCCCATTATCTCACCTTATCTTCCATTATCTAGGCTTATCTCGACTTATCTCGTAATATTTCTCCTTATCTCCCATTATTTCTCCTTATCTCCCATTATCTCACCATAATTCCCATTACTTAGACTTATCTCTGCTTATCTCCCTTTACTTCTCCTTATCTCCCATTATTTAAACTTATCTCCCATTATCTCACTTTATCTTCCTTATCTAGGCTTATCTCAACTTATCTCGCAATATTTCTCCTTATCTCCCATTATTTCTCCTTATCTCCCATTATCTCTACATAATTTCCATTATCTAGGCTTATCTCTGCTCATCTCTCATTATTTCTCGTTATCTCCCACTATTTCTCCTTATCTCCCATTATCTCATCTTATCTCCCATTATCTAGGCTTATCTCGACTTATCTCGCAATATTTCTCCTTATCTCCCATTATTTCTCCTTATCTCCCATTATCTCACCATAACTCCCATTACTTAGACTTATCTCTGCTTATCTCCCATTATTTAAACTTATCTCCCATTATCTTAACTTATCTAGGCTTATATCGAATTACATAGAACATATCATATGTATAAATTTATAAAAACACGTAAATCGAATAAGTGGTTCTCAAGTGATAAGTGCACTAACGGACAGGCAGAGAGACGTTGCATTTTATATATATTATATTCTTTACAACATGATATTGTTCCATATTTAATGGTTTAGGCAGTGTATTGTAAGAGAACGTGCTAACGGTAACCTTTTTTCCGACTTGATTCACTATTATCGTCACTGCTTATTCTTTATATTACCTAACGCAATAAAATATATCCTATAACCTGGCCAGAGAACATATGTATGTTTTAAAAAAAAAGTACGTAACGCACTAACGGACAAACAGACAGACAGACAGACAGACAGACAGACAGACAGACAGACAGACAGACAGACAGACAGACAGACAGACAGACAGACAGACAGACAGACAGAGATACGTTGCATTTTATATATATTATAGATAGATAACCTGGCCAGAGAACATACGTATATTTAAAAAAAAAAAGTACCTAAATCGGAAAAGTGGTTCTCCAGTGATAAGCGCACTAACGGACAGACAGACAGACGACAGACAGAGATATGTTGCATTTTATATATATTATAGATGTAATAAAATATATATCTATAACCTGGTCAGAGAACATATGTATGAATTTAAAAAATCACGTAAATCGGAGAAGTGGTTCTCGAAGGATAAGCGCACTAACGGACAGACAGAGAGACATTGTAATTTATATATAATACAGATATAGATTACTATTATTATTATATAACCTGGCCAAAAAAAATATGTATGAATTTGAAAAAAGACACATAAATTGGATAAGTGGTTCTGGCGTGATAAACGCACTAATGGACTGACAGACAGACAGAGAGACTTTGCATTTTATATATATTATAGATTATAGATATTCTCTGCTACATAATATTGTTCCATATTTAATGGATTAGGCTGTGTATTTATTGCAAGGGAACGCGCTAGCGGCAAACTTTTTTCCGACTTCATTCACTATTATCGTCACTGCTTATTCCTTTTGCTACCTATCGTAATAAAATACAGCCTATAACCTGGCCAGAAAACATATGTATGTTTTAAAAAAAAAAACATAAATCGGGCAAGTGGTTCTGCAGTGATAAGCGCACTAACGGACAGACAGACAGACAGAGAGACGTTGCATTTTATATATATTGTAGATTATAGATATGTATATATATATATATATATATATATATATATATATATATATATATATATATATATATATATATATATATGTATATATACTATATATATTATATTATATATATATATATATATATATATATATATATATATATATATATATATATATATATATATATATATATATATATATATATATACTATATATATTATATATATATATATATATATATATATATATATATATATATATATATATATATATATATATATATATATATATATATATATATATATATATATATATATATATATATATGTATATATAAATATATATATATATATGTATATATAAATATATATATATATATATATATGTATGTATATATATATATATATATATATATATATATATATATATATATATATATATATATATATATATATATATATATGTATATATATATATATATATATATATATATATATATATATATGGTTTATCTTTCTTTTACATTTTGTTTTTTATTGATATATTCTAAGTAAATAAATGATTATTTTAAACACCTAATTCAAAATTCGATGACCGTGGAGTGAATATTTTTCACAAACCCTCTGTATGAAAAGTTCTATTTTTAAGGGGCTATGTATATATATATATATATATATATATATATATATATATATATATATATATATATATATTTATATATATATATATATATATATATATATATATATATATATATATATATATATATATATATATTTATATATATATATATATATATATATATATATATATATATATATATATATATATATATATATATCGAATAGACAAAATAACGACACCTGTAATAATACAACCGGATGAATATTAGTATTATTTAATATCTACGTAGAGAAAATATGTCAACTTGCTCTAGAACATGAACGCAGAGGGAAAAAAGTTAATGGAAAGTGTATAAAAAATATTCGGTATGCATACGATACCGCAATAGTTGCCAATAACATGGAAGATCTGGAAATTCTAATCAATAAGCTGAATGATATTGGTCTACGTATAAATACTGGGAAAACCAAAATAATGGTGATTAGTAGACACCACCCCCAAGAGGATGCATCTCTCTTTACAAAGGATCAGGAGATTGAGAGGGTTACTCATTTCAATCAATCTTGGCTCTGTCGTCAACGAACGATGGGATTGTGTGAAAAATATGCTGCTTCAAAAAGAATTGCCACTCTTATATAGTATAGAGACATGGTCGTTAAAAGTGAGATCATTGAATCGTATCGAAGCTTTCGAGCTACGGATACTGCGACGATTACTATGAATTTCTGGGAGAGAATACCTAACCAATGAAGGAGAGCTTCAAAGGGCCGGGGTGGAGAAGCAAGGCGTTACTTAATATCGTCAAACAAAGAAAGGTGTCTTATTTGGGTCATATACTAAAAGCTGACCGCTGCTCGATTCCAAAACTTATTCTTCAGGGAAAAATAGAGGGTCGGCGAGGACCTAGTAGAAAGCAGCACTCGTGGCTCTGCAATATTAGGGACCGGTATAGAGTTCCGGACGCTGCGTGCATTTTTCGACTAGCAGAGTATAGCCTCAGTACAAACGGAAAAATTGTACAGAGAACCCGACGTATGTGAATACGTGGGACAGGAAGAAGAAGAAGAATATTATCGGGGTGCTGTCAAAAGTATGCTTCGAACTCTTTGGGTCGTGCAATACAAATGTCGTTTTCTGCTTTACACAATTTTTAATTTTCTTATGAAGGTTGCGATTGTGGACTCTGTAGATATATCGGTTCATACCAGTTGATCTGCTGGTTTAAACTCCTGCTCTGGTTATAGCTCCTGGTCTGTGAACTCTTTATTTGATGAAGGTATATAAAAAGCAAATTAGGCCGAAAATTTGAATTTGAAGAGAAGAACGCGTTGCCACCTGTCAAAACTTAGAACCAACAAGTTAGGTTAACGATACATCTAAGAAATAAGCAATGGCTTTTATTGCGCTTCACTAACAGCAGAATATAATATATGCAGGACCCAGTGACATAAATTAGATCAATACTGATCAATCTACGTTTTCGAATTTGCACTACCCGATTTAACCCACTGGACGAGACCGTGCAATTAAAAATAAATCCAATATAAAAACAATCTACGGACGCCAAACGACTTCAGCTTTTTCAATGGCGGAACGAAATATACACTATTAAAATAACGCAACATACACTTTAAGTAGGTCTAAATCATATTATACTGTTCATAAGAAAATCTTAAAATATAGGATGGTTGGTAGTGGTGCTTGAAGAATCCGGATTACTTTAAAAATGTTTGATAATATAAATAGCCAAGATATTTTACGATAGTTTTGAATGTAATTTCTGCTACCAAATTTAAAGATATTCTGCAACCATTATCAAGTCAAAAGTTAATTATTATTTTTTTGTTTCATATAAAACGTTATGACGCATCAAGGAAGTGTTAAAAAAGGTACATTACGGCTAGTACTTACATGACTTTTTGAGATTATCTAGCTGTAAAAAACAAATAAGTTTTTTTTCTGTTTTTTTCCTACATTAATCTAAAAGTTCGCAGAGAGAATATTGCAGCAGAGAATAATGACAATAGCAGATTTTCTGCGAAGAAACCCCGTTAAATTAATGAATCTGAACCGAAAAACTTTAACAATTTATATAAATGACAGTAAAGAATAGGAGCAAGAACTTGTTTCGTTGGCATTATCCACATATAGTTAAATAAATGACTAGAAATGTAACTACTTTTAACAATTTCGTATTTCTTTTGTAGGCATAGAAGGAATATTCCTAAATCACTATAAGAGCGCAGCGTGCTCGAAAAAAATGAGTTTAGTTGGTCCTAGGTAGCTTCAGCTCTACTCGATGGGAACCCGTTATCACTGGGTCATTCCGAAGAGACGAGGACGAGGAGACGAAGGTTATGAGAGAGTTCTTAAAGACAGAGGCACGAGGGGCGGCGATCTAAACCACATACTATTATGATGTGATATCGTTGACTTTCTCAACACTCCTTGATTTCTTCAAGAGTTTTTTGGATCTGTTCCGGTACTAAGAAACATATTACGATTTATGGAGTTCTTTGCATTTTCGGCGAACCAAAACTTGCCGTTAGAAGCACATTTCTTTTAAAAAGAGATGTAAGCTTCTATACCAGTCAAAATGCCATCGGAAACCTCCTTATATATATATACATATATATATATATATATATATATATATATATATATATATATATATATATATATATATATATAAGCAAGAGGGTTTTTTTCACGTAGGGATAGCTCTTAGGATTACAGAGTGATGCTAATTCGTCTATCTTCAGGACCTAGGAGACACAGAAAGAATCCTCATCAGGCAAGGAGCCAATTGAAAGAAAATATCATATTTCAGCAAGAAAAAACAGAAGAATACTTTATGATATTTATAAAAATAGAGTTATTGAATTAGAAAGATTACTTACAAAATAATCACAGTTGGCCCTCTGTCAAAGGAGGAAACGATCTATGCCGTCGTGGGAAATGAAATGTTGACACATGATTTTTAAAAACAATAACAATAACTGCCACCGAACTTATTTTTCTACACATAAATTCACAACAATTAACATAAGTTTGTCAGTTAAAGTTATTTTTAAATTAGATAAAACTCATAGTCAGGAATTTTTAAAATTTAAAAGTTACAAGATTACTTTTTGTCTCAGCTCGGCCATTTTGAAATAATCTAGTAATTTTAATTTGTAAAGTTGTGAATGCTGCCGGAAGCTAAACTTTTAAATTTTAAAAAAATTTAAAAATTCTCATAATTCCTAACTATGAGTTTTATCTGATTTAAAAATAATTTTAATTGACAAACTTATGTTAATTGTTGTGAATTTATGTGTAGAAAAATAAGTTCGGTAGCAGTTATTGTTATTGTTTTTAAAAATCATGTGTCAACATTTCATTTCCGTCGACGACATAGATCGTTTCCTCCTTTGACAGAGGGCCAACTGTGATTATTCAGTAAGTAACCTTTCTAATTCAATAACTACATTTTTATAAATATTATAAAGTATGATAGAGCACCTTCTGTTTTTTCTTGCTGAAATATGATATATTCTTTCAATTGGCTCTTTGCTTGATGTTGATTGTTTCTGTGTCTCCTAGGTCCTGAAGAAGATGTACAAATTGGCATTGAAAGCTCGATTTTAGAATAAAACTACCATTACTAAGAGCTTTAACACCTTTTTGTTCACTCTGTAATCCTAAGGGCTATCCCTAAGTGAAAAAAAACCCTCTTGGTTGCTACCAGTAAGCTCTTTTACTGACTTTCCCTTTCTATATATATATATATATATATATATATATATATATATATATATATATATATATATATATATATACGAGTATATATATATATATATATATATATATATATATATATATATATATATTAGGGTGTGCCTTATTTCCCAAATTAATTGTGCCCTTATTCTTACATCCTAGATCGAAAGTATTTGTGTTAGAACTAAGACTGAGGATTAAACAACCCCACAAGGTACCTCAATTTCAACTCTCGACAATTTGTATAAGTAAATAAGTTTTAGAGTTAAAAAAAGCTATGAAAATAAAATTATACACTGCCCAAGAGAATAAGTTTTTTTATCTTACATATAAATCAATCTTAGGATATTAAATCGATAGGTAAATAATAAAACTTTTTAATTGTATTTCTTTTATTCTTTCCTATGAAATGTTGTAGTGTAGTACATAAAATTATTAGTGTCCTGACATATGAGATTTTGAATTTTTGCTCATGCGTACACCTTCTTAACAGAATTATAAGAATTTTCACACTAAAAAAACGACCTGTGACCTCCACAATCGAGAGTGTATTTTTGCGTTACTGCTATTGTTATTAGAATATTGTTTGCGATTTCTTGGAATAACAAATATTTTCAATTCAGCAGAAGTATAGATTTTGCATTTATTATAATAAGTTTTCTTATGTATAAACAAAGTTAAAATTTGATGTATTGCTAGTGCGAACCTGAAGAAAAAAATTTTGTTTATATATGTGATTTATTATAACTAATATAATATAGTTTACAGTTAAAATCCTAAATAACAAGTTTTTGTTTACAATTTATTTTATAACAGTTATTAATAATGATAATTAAATTATTATATATGACTATTATATGTTAGATATCAGTGTATTAAAATATTAAGTATGAGTTCATTAAGACAATAATTGTTTCTACTGAAAGCTGGTGTTTTATCCGAAATAGTTGATCACAAGTTACCTACAAAGCAACAAGTCTTGAGGCACCTGTTCAATTTTACAAAGATTTTAAAAAAAAATCGGCAAGGATAGTATTTCTAAGGTAATAAGGTAAGTTTTTAAATTTTGGAAAAGTGCCGATATTTCTACGCAAAAAATCCAAAACTGCCATAAAAAATTAGGAAAACTGTACGATGGTTTACATTCAAAAAAAGATTAACGCAAAAAGAGATAGAAAACAAATTCAAGGAATACGAATGTTTATTTGACAATTTACTGACAAAGCATGAATGTCAAAAACAATATTATCTACAAGCTGTGAATACCGGAAAGAAATTCCAAAAGCTACAACAGAAAAAATTAAAAATAAAATAACTTTAATCACTGAACTCTCGTTTTATATATTATGCTTAATTATCTGAATTTTGATCAATATATTCAAATATTATTTGATCAAATTAACGATGCTATTTTACTGTTGTTAAATTTAATATTATTTTCTCTATCTCAAAAGTATTATACTTTTAATGCGTAACATTTATATCTTTCAATAAAATTACATATAATTTTATGCATCTTCCTTATTTTAAATAATACCTATCTATCTATCTATCTATCTATCTATCTATATCTATCTATCTATCTATATATATATATATATATATATCTATATATATATATATATATATATATATATATATATATATATATATATATATATATATATACATATATATATATATATACATATATATATATATATATATATATATATATATATATATATATATATATATATATATACCAGGTGTACAAGTATGAAATGCGGGTTTTTTTTCTAAAAAAATATGTTAAATTCGGAAGAATGATAAAAAGTGCTTTATTCAAAGTATGCTCCATCGCTTGTTATACATTTTTCCTATCTTTCGGGTAATTTGTGAATACCACGCCAGTAAAAATCCTCTCCTTTTGCTGCGAACCATTCATCAAGCCATTTTTTCACATCTTCGTACGAACCAAAGCGCTGCTCAGCAAGTGCGTGACCCATCGATGGAAACAAGTGGTAATCGGAAGGAGCCAAGCCTGGTGAGTAAGCCGCTTGGGGTAGAACTTCCCAGCTGAGTGCTTCCAACGTGTCGCGAACTGGTTTTTCCGTATGTGATGGAGCATTGTTATGAAGAAAAATGACTTTGTGTTTTGCCTTTTTCGGTATTCTAACCTTTTTTCAAGCAGCGAACGGTCCAAATCGGTCAATTGTTGTTGGTAACGTTTAGTATTAACCATTTCCCCAGGTTTTAACAGCTCATAATAGACCACTCCCCTCAGGTCCCACCAAACACAAAGCGTCGTTCTGCCAAAACGATTCAGTCTTGCGGTCGATGTGGATGGTGCGCCTGGGTCTACCCATGATTTTTTTGCGCTTGGGATTCTCAAAATAAATCCACTTTTCATCCGTTGTAACTATACGATGCAAAAACGACTTCCTTTTGTACCGAGCGAGCAAAATGTCACACGTGTTTTTGCGCTTTTCCATTTGCCTGTCGTTCAACTCATGTGGTACCCATGTACCGGTCTTCTGAATCTTTCCCATCTTTCGTAGCCGATTAGAAACAGCTTGTTGACTAACGCCCAATTGCTCGGCGAGTTGTTTTTGTGTTTACGAATCATCTTCGTCCAACAATGCTTGCAATTCCACATCTTCGTATTTTTTTGGCGGTTTTCCACATTCCTTGTCTGCAACATCGAAGTCACCACTTTTGAAACGCCGAAACCATCGTTCACACGTATCTTGCGATGGAGCATGTTCACCATAAGCTTCTCGAAGTAATCGGTATGATTTAACAGCAGTTTTCTTCAAATGAAAACAAAAAATTAATCCACGAATGCTCTTTGTTCGGTATAAATTTCGATATATTGAACACAACACTATCCACACACTTTTCCAATTTATCACTCGTGCGCGTCTGACACTTGTTGATGACACAACAAAATGGCATAGTGTCAAATCTTTATTTATAGCACAAACTGCATTGGTGCTCCATCTGTTGTCTGAAATCCGCATTTCATACTTGTACACCTGGTATATATATATATATATATATATATATATATATATATATATATATATATATATATATATATATGTATATATATATATATATATATATATATATATATATATATATATATATATATATATATATATATATATATAATAGAATAAAAACACGTTCTGCAACTTTTTATTCATTCAGATTTTCTCCCGTAAGTGTAAAAGAGTTATAGCAGAAATATAACAAATTAAAAAAATGAAACGATTTTCACTATAAATTTCTCATCAAAATACGTGACTAACATACAAAGAAATAGAAAAATCAAGTTCTACGAGCAATTTTACAAAGACCTCAGGCGCCGTATTAAATTTTTTTTTTTTAAATTTTGACCGATGAATTACAGCGGGGAGGGGGAATTTTTTGGGTGCACCTTAAGGACTTATGTTATTAGGCCAGCATCAAAAGAACAAATATCTGCAACGCGAAAAATTTTTAGGGACCTGTTGGCTGCATGGTATATTTTTTTTAAAAAATGGGAGAATCCCATGCATTTTAACTGAAAAATTGGAGTGCCTTGTGGGGTGGTTTAATCATCAAAAGTCTTCATTTTCATAATTGCGATCTTAGTTCAAACACATATACTTTCGATCTAGGGTGTAAGACTAAGGGTACAATTAGTTTGGGAAATAAGGGACACCCTAATATATGTTATATATATATATATATATATATATATATATATATATATATATATATATATATATATATATATATACATATATATATATATATATATATATATATATATATATATATATATATATATATATGTAGATATATATATATATATATATATATATATATATATATATATATATATATATATATATATATATATATATATATATATATATATATATGTATATATAAACCTGGTTGGTTTTTTTACGAACACTCGGACATTTAAGATATTTACACATATAACAACAATATAAAATAATCAAGAGTACATACATCCCTTCAAAGTCAACTATTTGTATGTCATTAAATTTTATATTCTTATTTCTTGCCGATATATCGTATCTCCCATTTCTTTATTGATTTTTTTTATTATTATCTATAAAAGGCGTCTTAACAAAAACAACTGTTATTGATATTAAGTATATATACCATTTTGTATTATTAAGAGGATAAACATTGCACTACATTTATTTTTTAAATAAATTTGTATATATGTGACTGATTTCTCTTATGTCCTGTCATGCACAGTGTTTTCATCTTTTTTTATTTCGATGATCTCTTTGATTTATAGTTTGGCACAATTCCGGTCTTTGCAGAGGATCTTGGTTTCATTGAACTGAAAGTCATGTTTTTTTTTTCTGATTTGTGTTTACTAAGGGCAGTAGAAACATTCCTAGTATATTTGTGCCCATTTAGTCTGTTTTTTAATGAGTGACAAGTCATTCCAATATATTTCTTCAGACAATCCGCACACGGTATTGCATACACAACATTTGATTCATTCATTGCAGGAATACAGCTTTTTAAGTTTGTAAATAATGAATTTAGTTTATTTTGAGTTTTATAGCAATCTACAATTTTATATTTTTCTAAAACCCATTTTAGCTTCTCAGAAAGTACCTTTATATAGAAAAGCGGTAAAAATTTATAACGGTTTTTTTTAATAGTTTTGGTGTTGTTTTTTTAATTATTGTAAAATTCTTAAATTCACTTTTTTATTGTTCGACTGTTGTCATTCCCTTTAAAATTGTTTTGTAATAAGACCGTTTTTACTTTTTTTAGTGCGTCTGGTCTTAGTTCAGGGGAAGTCAATTTTATTGCTAGGTCTGTTAGGCCCACTATAACGCCGATTTTTCTGGGACATTGCATGATTAGAGTGAAAATTCACATATCTCCCTGGCCAAGTAGGTTTTGTGTACCCCTCTGTGAGGATATTATCTTGCTTTCTGATAAGAGTCAAGTCCAAAACATTTATTTTACCATCTTTTTCGATTTCTGATGTAAATTGTAATTTTTTTTGGCAGCTATTAAACCTATATAGAATTTCGGTTATTTTTTCATTTTGTGCTGCTAGTAAACAATCATCTACGAACCTCTTGAACAATATAATGTTACCTTTTAGTTTTTTAATAACCTATTCTTCCAATTTCATTATTAGCTGAGCAATAACTGATGAAATGAGAGAACCCATGGCGCAACAGTCGATTTGCTTGTAAAATTTAATTTGAAATTGAAAATAGTTAGTGCTTAGTGTGAGATCTATGGCGTCCAGAAAATTTGTGTTTGAAATGGTTGTGTGTTCCTGTAGTAGATCCCATTTTTCATTAATAGCGGTTTTTACTAGTTCTTTTGGAATATTCGTGTATAGGGATATTACATCAAACGATAAAAGTTTATAATCCGATGGAATTCCCACTGTGTCAATGAATGATTTAAAGCCGAAAGAATTTTTAATCATTTTTACCGGTTATGTTAGATAGGCAGTTGCCTAAGTACTCGTACTCGTATTTGGAAAGAACCAGGTTTATGTAAACAAAAGGTTCAACAGAAAAATTAGTATGTACATATATGTATATATATATATATATATATATATATATATATATATATATATATATATATATTGTTGAGTGTAAGGTTCTTTGATCTTGGGTATATATAATATATATATATATATATATATATATATATATATATATATATATATATATATATATATATATATATATATATATATATATATATATATATATATATATATATATATATATATATATATATATATATATATATATATATATTATAATTTATGTGTTCTTGGCATTAGATCATTAAAACTATTCTTGGATCTATTATATATTTATTGACGTTTCGACCTTCGGAAGAGGTTTTCTTAAAAATTTGCTCTAAAAGATGACATTAGAAGAATTAAATATAAATAAGTAATTAATCAGTTTGTCGTGTATTTCGGGGTTAAAATATGTGTAGCTTTTCGTAGTATTTAATTTAAAACACTTAACTGTATACATTAATGAGGGCCTTACCTTAGAAAGTAGTTCATTGTATGGGTTGTTAATTTTAAATCACTGTCAAAAACACATTTTTACTTTCTACAAACAAACCACTTAACTTGAAGGACTTTATATGACTGGTAGGTAGATACGGTTTAGGTTATTAACATCTGTTTTTTCGTTTATTGAAGTGGGCGTCATCTGAATGTGTATGGATTCGAGTATTTCTCTTTTTTTGACGAAGATATAAGAAAAGTGCTTAGAACATTTATTGTAAGAGGTTAACTAATCGACGAAAGTATCAAGTCCGGGCGCGGCGAAAACAGCGGCGTTGCCGGACTGCCATAAAAGTATAAAGTGACAAATGAATATCGATCTGAGAAGTAAGGGACCGAAGAGTAGATCTGAGTAACTTACCAAACGCGGAACGATATAAAGAAAAATGAGTAGTGAAGGGGAATATACAACAGACGAGGGAAAACGAAAAAAATCGAGCAGAGGCCTTGCTGAAACGTTTGGACAGAGTACTAAAACAAGGAGATCTCCGGACAGAAGAAATAAAAATAACGATAACATGGAATTGTTAATAGAAATGATCCAGGAAATAAAAACTGATATGAAGGAAATCAAACAAGAACGAAAAAAATACCAGAAAGAAATTATGGAGGTTAAAAAGGAAAATTTAAGACTAACAGAAGAAAATAAGGAACTAAAGGAGAACATGCTAGGTATGAATGTAAAGCTAGAGAACATAGAAAGAGAAAATAGAAGGAACAATATAGTCATACAAGGCCTGACAGTCAATACCAATAACGAAGATACATTAAAGGAAGACATTAAAATATTCATTAAGAAATATATGGGAGTGGAAGTAAGAGTTAAAACCGTAAGAAAAATGGGGGAAAAAACTTGCCTGCTAGAAGAAAATGGAAGAGATATACGAATAGTATTTGGAAAATAAAAATAAGCTGAAAGGAGTAAAGAAGCATCAATCTACATCAATGATGATATGTCACCAGAACAAAGACTAATATAGAAGAAAATTAGAATGCAAGCCAAACAGGAGGAAAGAGATGGGAACAGAGTTAAGGTGAGGTTTGGAAGAATGATAACACAGGGCAACATAAAAATATTATTGTTTTGGTGCCTGGGATTTTAGAGCTGATTTTAACTATATTTGGGACGCTAAATCTATACATGCAATCCGTTTTTCTCTATCAGCTCTACTTTTTTAGATACATCAACTTATCTACCAATGTGGATTTTATTCAGTATATTCATTTATGAGAGTTCTAAAATTATTATATATTCATTAATGTAGGTACAATCGTTTTATTGTCAGTCTGTAATTGAGTAAATTCCAGGTAAATCTATAAATAGTGGAACCATTGCCTATCAGGTACCTGAACTGACCCTTTTAATCACCTAACTCGGGTAAGTCTCGTCAGTTTGTGCGTTCTTACTAATGAGAGTAGATCGAATTCGGCGTGTTATTTTATGTTAAGAAAAGAGTGTTTTTGTGTTATTGAACAGAATTAAAATGAGTTCAGGTTCCAGTTCAAGAAGAAGTTGTGTAAATCAACCTGATGTGTTTTGCTATATATGCGGAGAATACATGTTTCAACAAAACAGACAAACTATTACTGACTTTGTAAAGCGAGCGTATCTTGGATACTTTGGAGTTAAGCTTGGTGATCAGGACAAAACGTGGGCCCCGCATCTCGTATGTAAAACTTGTACAGAGCATTCACGGCAGTGGACTACCGGGAAAAGAAAATGTCTAAAATTCGGCGTACCAATGGTTTGGAGAGAACCAAAAAACCACTTCAATGATTGTTATTTCTGTTTAGTAAATACTAATGGAATCAATCGAAATAACCGCACTAAGTGGACTTATCCCAATTTAGACTCAGCAATATGCCCTATCCCGCACTCAGATGAAATACCGATTCCAACATTTCATCAGTTTCGTCATCTCTGATGACGAATATTTTCTCTCTGATCGCTCTTCTGATGCTAATAAAAGTTCTGATGCTAATGAAACTAACAGTGACTATGAGGGGACGTCATCAGTTCCTCAACGCTTCAATCAAAATGAATTAAATGATCTCACCAGGGATCTCAATTTATCGAAAAAAGCTTCTGAAGTACTGGCTTCTAGGTTGAACGACAAAAATTTACTGGAACAAGGAACCAAAATTACCTTTTACCGTACAAGAGAAAAAGATCTGCTACCATTCTTTTCTCAAGAAGACAATCTTGTATTTTGTCACGAAATTAGGGGACTCATGAAAGAAATGGGACTTTCTGAATATATTCCAGGTGATTGGCGCCTATTTATTGACAGTTCAAAGCGAAGTTTAAAATGTGTCCTTCTACATAATGGGAATAAATATGGTTCAATACCACTAGCTCACTCAACGAAACTGAAAGAAGAATATAATACCATAGCTTTGGTCTTGCAGAAGATAAAGTATTACGAACATCAATGGATGATTTGTGTAGACTTAAAAATGGTAAACTTTCTTCTTTGGCAGCAAAGTGGTTACACGAAATATCCGTGTTTCTTGTGCCTCTGGGATAGTAGGGACAAAAACACACCACTGGGTTAGAAAAGATTGGCCTCAGAGAGAAAACATGGACGTTGGGGAAAAGAATGTCATTAACGACGCTTTGGTTGAAAGAGAAAAAATCATACTTCCTCCGTTACATATAAAGTTGGGCTTAATGAAGCAATTTGTAAAGGCTCTTGATAAGAATGGGTCTTGTTTTGCATATATAGGGGTAAAAATGCATCAGTTGAGCACAGAAAAACTCAAAGCAGGGATATTTGACGGCCCACAAATAAGACAATTAATTAAGGATCCTGCCTTCATAAATTCAATGAATCAAGTTGAACGAGAAGCTTGGACATCATTTGTTGCAGTTGTAGAAAATTTTCTAGGCAAACATAAAGCTCAAAACTATGTTGAAATGGTTAACAAGATGCTTAATAGTTTCAAATCCTTAGGCTGCAATATGAGTATTAAAATACACTATTTACACCGCCACTTAGACCGTTTTCCAGAAAATTTAGGAGACATGAGTGAGGAACAAGGTGAAAGATTTCACCAAGATATTAAAGTTATGGAGGACCGCTACCAAGGAAGATGGGACATGCACATGATGGCAGATTACTGCTGGAGTTTAAAAAGGGACTGTTTAAAAAAACATTAAAGAAAGTCGCGGAAAAGAAGCTTTCCAAGTGTTGAGTGACTATTTCATTTCTTCAATGTTTTTTTTTTTGTTTGTAAGTACGACATAATATTGTATTTTGTATAACTAAAATAAAAATTTCGTATCTACTTTTGTTTACTACACTTACGGATTTGAGTTACAATAATGTAACTTATATTTCTCTAAAATTGTATATCTTAAAAATTTGAGCTCCTGGGTACAAATGAATACGTTATTTGAATTCAGGACATCAAATTGATATAGAATCAGCTCAAAAAACCTCGACACCAAAACAGCTGTTCCCCTGTGTAATAGATGGAGAGAGATGGAACTGGAATATGGAGAGGGACATGCTTGAAAAATATAAAAACAAAGAAAATCCAAAAAACCAATAGAAATGAGGAGAACAAACCAAGAAAATGTGATGACGAAAACCGCAATGAAAAACGACAAGGGAACGGGAAAGGAAGGAGAAAAGGAACAAGAACTTAATATGAGAGAGAGAAAAGAAAGAACATTAGAAACTTGGAAACTGGGCACATGGAACGTAAGAGGACTGAATGGGAAGGAGGTGGAATTGATAAATGAGTTTGATGGGACGGGCTTGGAAAAATTGACAATTAGCGAAACAAAGAGAAAGGGACCAGGAAGAATAAGTTTAAATAATGAACATATATTAATAATAATAATAATAACCATTAAATACAACAAAATGTACATTGGTTCGTCAAATATAGTATAATAATTATAATTATAAATATAATAAAAATAAAAATAGTGTAGGATTATCATAAATCATACACACCATAAATATACGGACAGACAAAGAAATTGTACAAAGTCGGACAAAACAATGTTAAATTTAATATTTAAGAGCAGTAAAAATACAAAAGTAATTAAAAGTAGTATTTAGGTATACCTTGGTTTAAGACAAGATAATGTAGGTAGGTTCAGGTTCATGACAGCAATACCTAGAAAGAAATCTCACAACCAGCACTCTCTTAGAGATCATCAGGCCCCGTAGAAATCCCCTATCGAGTAGAAGGCATTTTCCAGTAAGAAGGACTTTAGCCGAGATATAAATCTTGGACCACGCATATTTCGCAGTTCTGCAGGCATTCCATTATGAAGGCTGATGCAACTATAGAGGGGAGAGCCTTTGAAGAACGTTGATCTATGAATGGGGACCTTTAATACACTATTACTCCTGGTGTTATATGTATTTGTTGCTCCCAGCATCTCAAAAAGGTGTCTATTATTGTTTACAAGAGTTAAGCACCTTAATATGTAAAGACATGGAAAAGTTAGGATTCGTTGTTTTATAAACGTATCTCTGCAGCTTTCACGAAAATTTAGATTAAAAATCAAACGGATTATTTTCTTTTGGTTCACAAATATACGTTTACTTTTCACACCAGCAGCACCCCAGGATACAACATTGTTAGACATGTGACTAAAAGCTAATGAATAATATACAGCCAAGAGACCGTCACTATCAAGGGTACTTTTTAAGCTTAAAATTGCAAAGTAAGCTGAGTTTAATTTAGCACATATGTGATCTATATGGTGCCTAAAAGAAATCCTATGATCCACAAACGTACCGAGGAACTTGGCTTTCTCCTCAAGGTTTACACCAAGGGAGTTGGCAAACATCGACGCTAATGGTTTTTTATTAAATATATTCATATAGATAGTTTTCTCAACATTCAGTACAAGGCCATTTCTTCTGCACCATGCTTCCATATCCCTGCACACACATGAAATATCATCGTAAAGACCATCTACAGTGTCCGAAGCTGTCACAATGGTGGTATCGTCTGCATACATAATCACTTGCCCTGTTCTAATATTTAATGGCAGGTCATTTACATATAGTATAAATAACAAGGGTCCCAAGACAGATCCCTGTGGAATGCCAAGATCGACCGCTTTCTTTTCAGAAACAATGCCATCATATTTCACCACCATCCCCCTGTCGGTCATATATGACCCTATCCACTCCAGCAGGCTGCCTCGAATGCCAATATTGTATAATTTTTTCATCAGCGATGCTTTGTGTACCGTATCAAAGGCTATAGAAAGGTCAAAAAAAAGCGTTATAACATATTTACCGTTATCAACATTGCGGAAAACCTGATTTAAGTAGTGGAAAGAGGCAGACTCAATTGATCTATTAGGCAAAAAACCATGTTGTGCGGAGTGTAGTAAGTTGTATTTGGTAACAAAATTGATTACTCGTTGGTACACAATTCTCTCAAATATTTTTGAGAAAGTACTAAGTATAGATATTTGCCTATAATTCCCTACATCATTACGGTCACCCCTCTTATAGACCGGGATAACATTAGCGGTTTTGAAAACTTTAGGAAAGATACCCTTATTAAGACTAAAGTTTATTAAGAACGAAAGCGGTTTAGCGATTGAATACTTAATATTTTTTACCACTTTAGTAGTTATATCATCAGATCCAGCTGTTTGTTTATTCTTTATTTTAGAAATAATTTGGAGAACCTCAATCTCAGTAACAGATTCCATAACCATAGTATTTGATGTTATTGGCGAAACGGTACAATCTTTCACGTAAGCTGATCCATATTTATTTCGTAGTTTGTTTTCAGAGATAGTGCTAAAATAATTTACAAATGTGTTTGCAACCACGATTGGTTCAGAAGTAAGCTCAGAATCTACAAGAAGCGAAATAGAACTTTGTGTGTTGTTTTTATTTAAAGCATTATTAACTATAGACCAAATAGTTTTTGATTTGTTATCAGAATTAGTTATTTTGTTTTTATAATAGAGTTTTTTTGTCAAATTTATTCTAGTTCTATACTTCTTTTTAAGATTACGGTATTCAGTTAAAGCCTTACTGTCATTATTCCTGCGGTGCAACCAATATAGATGGTCTAATTTCTCTTTCAGGCTAGCTAGGTCTTTGTTATACCATCCTTTTGGAGACAGTGGAGATGTTAAATACTTCTTTTTGTATGGACAACAACAATTTAGACAGTAGACGATAGTATCAATAAAAAGATTCCACAAGCTATCACAGTCGCTAGATATGCTCAATATATTTTCCCAATTTTGCAGCCTAATCATATCGGCAAAGCTAGTTATATTCTGTTCAGAAAAAACACGATACATTTTAATACCTGCAGATTGCTTTTTAGGTTTCCCTTTTTCTGGGAGACTGACAACAAATTTATGCGAATAGTGATCGCTGATATGGGGGTTGAAAATAGAGCACTGATATAAAGTTTTGTCAATATTTGTAACTACATAGTCAATCACTGATACGCTTGTGTGCCCATTGCAGTTTGTATACACTCTTGTTGGATCTGTGGTAGTTACTTGTAAGTCAAAAGAATCAAACAGATCACAAAGCTGCATTTTTACCTCATTATTGACACAGTAATTAATATTCAAATCTCCACAAAAAACAACAGACTTGCTGCGACCAAAAACGGCAGAAAGAGCGGAACTTGCAGAATCAAAGAAAACCTGCAAATCTCCAGATGGAGGACGATAACAACACAGTATACAGATATCGACGGAACAAATTCCACACAATTCACTGTGCATTTCAACAGATGATTCCAATATACTATTACTTGCTTTAAATACATTTTTGTACTTATTCTTAACTAATATAAGGGAACCTCCATGTCTAGAATTAACTCTGGAGAAACACGAGATGACACAATACCCTTCGATATGAAAATCGCCCGCAGACTGAAGCCAATGCTCTGTTATACACATAATGTCAATATTCTCTGTTTTAAACATATTTTCTAGGACATTTAGTTTACTAAAAATACTTTGGATGTTTATGTGACATAATGTTAGATTTTTTGAGAAACTGATTTTACTCTGAATTGTGTTTAAGTTTCGGTTAGTCCCCACTGGGACAGACGCGGGTATAAAAAATCTTTATAATTACTAGGATAAACGTTATTGATCTCCCCCTCTACAATCCCATCGATAATCTCAAGTAATACCTGACGTATTGGATTTGATCCTAGTTCATCCACAGCAATATTTGACCTTACGCCCCCATGACCCTCCCCTTGATCGTGAGTTTCAGAAGTAAATGATAGTTTTCCTACATTACCTTTATCATCAGTATCATTGTGAGAGCTTTCACAAACCAGGCCCGGAACTTTTGTTACAGGAAATATATTAAAAGTATTTACAGATTTTAAAACAATATTGTTACAAACAGAACCCTTAACAAAATCAGCAATACGCTCACAAATTGTGGGTTTACTTAAACGGTATCTATCACCATATTTGAAATTGTTTATTAAATGAATTGACACATTACTGGTACTTGATAAAAAATTGTTCAGATTGTTGTAAAATTGTGTATACAAGTTCCTTTGGTATTTGTAGCTATGTTTTAAGCAGATCAACAAATTAGTAAATCTACCAATTGCGAACAACTCTACTAAACTATTATTAATGTCATTATCATTAAGGTATTTACAGTCCACAAAAACACCGACTGAGTCGTTGGAGTTATGGTCTTTTACATGATTGAAAATGGAGCCCACCAGTTCACTAATATCAGCACCAGTCTTTATCCATCCCTCAATCTCATACTCCTCAGAACCTAAATACCTTCTTAGGATACTTGAACAGTTTCTTCCAGAATCATCACCATAAATTAAAACTTTACGCTTAGAGGGGTTGTTAATTTTTATAAGTGGACTTACCCTTTCGGAAATTGGACTGTTTATATTAGATCTGACGCCTATTTGCCTCTTGTTATTTTTACCCGGTTTGGCTGGAACAATCGCTATGGTTTTCGATTGTCTCTTTGTTGTTTCATTACATTGATTACCAATATAGGAGACTATTTGGTCAGTCTGTACTTTGATAGAGTAAAGAGATGGCATAGTTGTTTGAGTTTCTACTGTATGTGATGCAGTTCCTATGTTACACTGAATACCAATAGAAGAGGAAACCATTTGCTCAGTCTGCATTTCAGTAGAGGAAGCAGATGGCATAGATGTTTGAGTTTCTATTGAGTGGGTTATAGTTTTACGTGACTCTAGGTTTTGTATTATACTAGTTAAATTCTTGATTTCTGCTTTTTTGCTGTTAAGGTCTCTCAAAACGTAATCAAGTTTTCTCCTGTATTTTTCATTCTCCTTCGCCAGGTCTTCATTTCGGGCTAGTTGGTCAGCAAGTCTGTTACGCAATGTTACATTATTTGCAGATATTGAATCTTTGTCATTTTCAGAGTCATCGTCGATTCGGCTTATATTTGTAATACTAATGTTATGCGATACACTTTCAACTATTTCCTTTTGCTTTGTAGATCTGAGTATACGCTTTAGAGCGCAGCTAACATTTGCTACTTGGTGATCACACACACTATCGTCTTCCATGACAAAACACTCTTAAAATACTTAGACCAGTTGACCAACGTCCGACCAAGACAAGGATAATAATAAAATTGTAAACAAATGGCAGCCACCAATTGTTGACACACACACTACAGAGACAATTCATGAAATTTAATTCGGCAAAACACTTTCACACCAATACTATGTCACGATCATACGAACAAACAACTTTTCACCATTTAAAAAAACACTAAAAGTCATGATTTAGAAACATTAAAGACAGAGCACTAAAAGCGATGCTGGCAAATTGCCCCCATACGCTGCCCTGATTGCCCTACACCATATGGTAGAATGGATATACGATTATATATATATATATATATATATATATATATATATATATATATATATATATATATATATATTAAAACATTTTTAAAAAAATTCTACACCTGTTCTTTATACTACGTAAAGGCAAAAATGTTCATTAAATTTCCCAGATTATAAAAGGTTTCCATAACATTCAGTATATGATATGCCATACATACAAAACCGAGAGAACATAGACGTGAGAGACGGTCTATTGAAAAATGTGATTGGTTTCTCTTTTGACCTCAGTCCATACATCAAATGGTCCTTGGCAGATCTATTAAGACCAGGAAATAAAAATAAAAGATATTTATAGAAAATGATGCTGCACGACATCCAGTGGTTTAAATTACTGAAAATATGTACATTTTTAATACTTAATAAGTAAAATATTTGAAATTTCTTGTAATTTAAAATAGCGTTGAAGTTAATTAAAAAAAATGTTTATTCAATACATACACAAATACAATACATACACACACATATTATATTCATGATATTAAAACTTTATAATAGTACAGTAATCATATATAATAATAGTTTCCAAAAATATATAGGAAAATCACAAAAGTGGTCCATCTGGCTCTGTTTTGCTCTTGTTGTTTGATTTTTGCATGTTTTGGGCCTCCTCTGTTATAGTGCTGCGCCAGGTGGTTCTGAGTCTTCCTCTACCAGGTTGGATCTGCGGATTCCAACTCAAAGCAACTCTGGCGATGTTCTCGTTCGGTTTTCACAGCATATGGACAAACTACCCCCATTTTCTCCTTCTAATTCCTGATACATACATCCTCTCGTCTTACTCTATCGAATGCCTTTTCTTTATTTTTACTTATGCACTTCTCTATACTCTGTCTTAATATAAATATGGGGTCCTGTGTACTCCTGCCTTTTCTAAAGCCACCTTACGTTTTATTAATAAATTAAAATGTCAGGTCATTTTGAGACACCCTTTATTGATTGGCGAGAATTGCTAATTAGATAGAAAATAAGCAGTCTTTTTTAATCTCTATTAGGCCCTTCAATGCGAAGTATTTTCCTTAGGCACTTATGTATAAAAGTTTGTACCTTATTAATAACTGATACTGTGACCTTCCATCTTTAGCGGCTATATAACAGAACCGATTTTACATTGCTGCTTTTTTGAGTATTACGAGTACTATAATACATATATTGTTTAAATACGTATTATAGCACATGATAAAGATAATTTAATGACCAAGCATAAAGTTGAAAAATTTCTGAAAGGCCACACATAAATATATAAAATGTTGGCTTAGCAAATAGTAGGTTTTTTTTTAGAGTCCCATCACTATAGGGATGTTTAACCTTTTTTGTTTCTCTCGATGAGGATATCATAACATCCAGCAACGTTGCTCAGGTGCCGAAACATACATTTGTATTTCACAACACTTTTAAGACAACGCGGTAGTGCTATCACGGGCGGCGTTATTGCATTTCTGCATTTCTTACTTCCTAAAAACATTCACACAACCCCTAGGGGTAGTAACGATTCTCTGAAAATTCGATTTAAAAATATTAAAGTTTGAGGTTGAAATGAACTTTTTCTTTTTCATTACCTCATCTTTAGAGAAGACAGGGTAAAAATTCAAAATGGACACGTTTTTTAGACACAAACTTTACTTTTCAGATAATGAGACATGTTTTTGAGGTCCCTGAATACGATGTTATCAGTCATTTGGCCCTAACGATAGTATATTTCTTGAAATTAACAAAAATATTAGAAGTAAAATTTAAAAAAATCATTTTTTAGGTAAATGATCGGTAGTTCTAGGCTTTGTAAGAGATCTACGATCATTTTTCAAGTGATATAATATGTTTTTGCGGTCACGATGCCATCGGTAATTTGTCCTTTAAATGAGTATCACCAAAGTGTCAAAATATCAAAAAAATATAATTTTTTTTATTGCATGATTCACTAAAGAAGTCTGTTATAGTTTTTATGGTATGAAAATATATTATTAAGTTTTTAAATAATAATAATCTGGTAGCTTGGGAAAATATGAACACGTTGATAGTTATCACAGATTTTTTTATGTAATTTCTCTTTAAAACGAGAATGTTTGCCGAAAACCACCAAAAATGAAAGATTTTATTATTAAACGAAAAATGATTTTTCTAGAAAATGTGCTGAAATAGTGCTGCGTTGTATATAATAAATAATAATTGTTAAGTGTACGTATGCAAAAAAAATACAAGGATAAATACTAATTTTTTTTCATTGTTAGTTTATTGTTATCACCTGTCTAATGTTATCAAAACTCCTGAGTCCGATACCATTGCAATAAGCGCGCTTTAGTGTATATCAACTATATCATAATCTATTAATCTCAAATCTGACATTTTTACACGATTCCAAGGGTTAAACGGGGATTTAATTCATAATGTAAGTACTAGTTTACCAAAATTACCAAGCGCATTTAATTTTCGAAGAAAAATATTTTTTTACACTATAAAAACCATTGCAATTTGGTAAATAATAGCAATAAAAAACCGGTCAAGTGCAAGTTGAACTTGCACAATTAGTGTTCCGTACGTTAATTGCTTTTAAAATAAAAAATTTCGTTACGGTGGTATAAAATGACCAGTAACTTCACAAAACACACTCCAAATGAGTTTTCAACAAACTTTGTTTCCAATCTTTACTGAAAACTGATGACCTTGAAATTTTTGTTTTTTTATATAAATTATTAAAGGTAATGCACTCGTGATAATTTTCGTTCAATCTCTACCCCGTGGAGAATATTCCAGAGTTTTTTCAAAATTTTTTGATCAGTACTTTTCGAGATAAGGTAGAGGGACAGCTATTTTTCGCGATTTTTTTAAAAATAATACAAAGAAAAGTGCGCGCCAGTATTACATTATATATATATATATTTTTTACTCGTGTTTTCACAAGCTTTCATTTGACACCACTCTCGATGACCTAGTAAGAAATTTTTTTTTTCACTTCTGATTTCACCCCTCAAAACTAACCCCTTAAGTCAAAATTTAACTTTCAAAACTACACGGCTCTGATGAGGCCATCAATTCCTATATAAGTAGCAAATTTCAACTTTCTATGTCAAATAATTTCGGAGAAAATCGGGTATGACAGACAGATAGACACACAAACACCAAAGTTATCTTATAAGTGTTCCGTACGAAACACTAAAAGCGAGAAATTCATATTTTATCCACATTTTAACATTTTGTTTGATGGTCTTTGGGAACTATACTTACTTAAAGCGCATATAACCGATGGAATCGTATTCAATGACCTCAAAAGCTTACCATATTACTTCAGAAATGTCCATACATCTCTTACAAGCCCCAGGGTTATCAATAATATACGTAAAAAATAATTTTTTGATATATTACTTAGAATATTTTTGTTAGTTTCCAGAAAAATACTGCCGTAAGGGCCAAATAACCGATGGCGAAGGAATTTGGCTGAATTTATGAAAAACATTTTCGCAATTAATGGAGAGGTTTTCAGAAGGACAATCCGAGACTTGAAGCTGGTCGTTAGAGAAATATGTCTGAATTCATAAAAAACCTAATCTCTGCGACAACTCTAGGGTCTCACCTCAGGCTCGCGTTTTTCAAGTCATTACCCAAATCTGTGGATTCACCGACTTACCGTATCCACCGTATAGCACTTATTTACCATTCTGCGACTTTTTACTCAAGCATCCAAAGAAAACCAGGACCTAAAATTTTACTTACCATAAATGATGAGTTAAAAGCCGCTGAATCATCGTTTTTGGAGGAGCAAACAAAGAAGTTTTGAACAGATAGAATGAATTGAAAGTCGACAAACGGTGGACTAGGTATATTAGTCTAGAGACAATAACACGTAAAAATAAATCAAGGGAGTCTTCAACTTTCAGTCAGCCTATACGTATTTTAATTAGTGCAATCAGCTGTTGTGTATGCTTCAAAATAAATAACAAATAAGGTGTTTCTCCTCAGGAATTAAAAAATTTTATTACTCTGCAATAAACACATCAGATAAAGGTTAAAAATTAGATATGATACAACATAAAAGAATTACTTGTTGAAATAAACAAACTGCAATAAGAACTAACTTCGGAAACAACAATAAAATGCCTAAATCACTTTTGCCATTATCAACTTGAAATATTTTAGAAAAAAAAAAACATTTATTTTCGCTACTTGAACATAATAATTGATGCGACGTATTCTTATAACTTAACATTAAATCTCAAAGTCTTTCTATAATAAAAATCCTTAATTCAGAGTGAACAACCCTATGAAGTTTGCAGCTACCAAAATCTCTCCTATTTCGCAGCTTCAGATCTCTTACGTGGGATACTCATGTCGAGTTGCTCCCATTGCACGTACGGCTCGCATCTATACAATTTATCGTTCACGTAGAGCACAGCTTCATATAGTGTAGTTAATATTAAAGTACCTTATTTTCTTCATCTTCAATGGTTATTATTTATAATTTTCCCTTATGACTTTTTTAAATAAAAACTTTGAAATATGACCGTTTTCAATAACATGCAGATATGTTGAATGATGTTGAAGATTAAGAAATCACCAACCTTGAGATTAAATCCTATGAAATCAGAATCTTTCAACTTTCAGATTAGAAAGCTATATTTCAAAAGATGCCAAGCATAAACACGAGAAACATATCGAAGAGGCACTCCAATTTGATACGATCTAATATCAAGACTCATTGTTTTTCATCAAACCAAACCTATGAAAGCCTACGTTGCATGAAATTGAGGATTATTTAGTTTGTTTCCTTATCATCATGTACTTTTTATTAGGGGTTTATTAATTCCCAACATGATGAATATAAGACAGATTATTAGAAAAACAAGATGGATGGGAATATATGAGGGTAACTATACTATCCATCTTATTTTTGAATAGCAGTTAAATAAACATTTAAAGTTAAATGTACCGTTATTTGCGATATGATTAATTATTCTTATATTTAAAGAAATGTAGCGTCTTTTAAAGATATAGGAAAATAAAGGCAGTATAGTAAAAACTATAATATAAAAATTAGTAGTTGCTGTCCGCTGGTGGCGACGTGGTCTCGATCCCACGGAGAGTGGACTTCACGACTGCTGATGGGGTGAGAACGTTTGCTTTTTTATATATTGCCTGGTAATGCAGTATTCCCTGCCCTGGACTAGAGGCGTTTCATCTGCATTTGGAGAGAATATTCAAAGCATGATTGGCTGTGGGTTACTTACCAGAAACATGGAGATCAGGTAAAATACGTAAACAAGGGAAGAGAGAAGTTTGAAGTAGGGCGCATCGATATCTAAGATCATTTAGCGCCGCAATGAAATACTTAAATTAAATTTAGGTAGTTTGATTCATTAAGGAATTTCACCACGTTTTTCAAAATTGAAGGATTAGGTTTCAGTAGAAAGTTGGTTTAAGTCGTATTTTTGTATTAGAAAAGATAAATTAGTGCAATTAAAAATATGAACTATGGTGAGGGGAACTTGGCAGAAATGACAAGTTGGGGGGGGATTCTCTTTTAAGAAGATAGTAGGTCAGATGAGTATGACCCACTAATAGCCTTCTCCAGATGGTATTCCCTCTTCTAGATAAGAAATTTAGATGCAATGTTGGGAAGACTAGACGTGTGCCATAATTTATTACCTGTCATGAGAGTATCCCACTCCAGCTGAAATAGATTGTTTATTATTTCGTCAAAAAGATTTCTTAGACATTTGAGGAGCTGGGAGTCATTATCTGTCCTCCTTCGGTGGTTGCCAGATTAGCTAGATTGCCCGCTACCTCATTTCCTTCAACATCCTTATGACTGAGAACCCAAAGAAAAGTTACATTGCTGGATCTGTGGTGGCAGATGTATAATAAATTTTTGATGTCTATGGTGAATGGAGAACGTTTATTATTAGAGTTGATTGCTTGGATTGAGCTTAGAGAGTCCGATAAGATAAGGTAGTTTTTATTGATGTTGGATTCTATAATTATCTTAAGGGCCTCTCTGATTGCAAACAGTTCTGCTAAAAAAATTGAAGTATAGGTTGCAAATTTAAATTTTTTGTGAGAGTGATGCGGAAGGAAAACTGCCGCCGCCACTCCCCTTGGGGATTTGGATCCATCTGTGTAAATCTGGGAGTGATTGGAGTATTTCTCTTTAATATGGGATTTAAAAGTAGCAATGATTTGGGATTTGAGAGAGGAATATTTGTCTAAAGAAAGAAGAAATAGATCTATGTTCAGAGACGGGTAATCCCAAGGAGGAAAATTTAATGAAGGGTAATTAGGAGGATTAATAGTAAAGTTGTGTGTATTTAGAAAAGTTTTTATTTTATGTTTCAGTGCAAAAGGTATTGATGGGGAGAAGGTATGAATGTTGTTTAAATTAAGGTTTGCTCTGATGTCAGGTTTAAAAAGGGAAGAAGAGAAATAATGAAGGAAGGATTGGGATCTGGACAAGGATAAGGAAGGGATAAATCGTAAATAAAGAAAGGGCGACTATATCTAATCTAAGGCGTACATTCCTATCAGCCTTACAAGCTTTCTTATTAAGGTATTGAAAAGGCTAGTAACAGATATAGATGGGTAGGACGTTGAAGGCTCACTCGTATCCGAGGCAATACGTGTACTAGTCTAGTAAGTCCATGGAGTATGTGCAAGTGCAATATCTCCATATTTTATAAACATTACTTTTTACTAACAAATTTGTAGTTTTGTGAATACATCCCAAATAAAAGGTAGTTAATACTGATTATATTGGAAAAATAGTGATTTATGGCTGTGTACTAATATTTACGACCACTGTTTGATGAGTCAATCCAAAAAGTCATTAAAAATAAGCGACTAAACCGGTAAAACTGGACAAGAAAAAATTAGTTGGATTGGGAAAATTTATTTCTGCAGAACTTATGCTTGTATGAACTGCATATACAGATTTGTAGAATATTAATGATTCAGATATTAGCAGGACAGTGTTGTCAACAAAGCCATTTAATATAGAATAATAAATAGGGTTGAATTCATATATTTCTAGTTGGCGTACTTAATAATGTTTAATAAGTGTGTCTATATTTCCTGTTTTATTATGTATCTTTTTAAAATTATATTTTTGTAATAATAAATTGTTAAAATGAAACATTCGATACAAATATGTACTACCAGCTGTACAAGTATGAAATGCGGATTTCAGACAACAGATGGTGCACCAATGCAGTTTGTGCTATAAAGATTTGACACCGCGCCATTTTGTTGTGTCATCAACAAGTGTCAGACGCGCTCGAGTGATAAATTGGAAGAGTGTGTGCATAGTATTGTGTTGTTATGTTTAATGTGTCGAAATTTATACCGAACAAAGAGCATTCGCGGACATCATTAATTTTTTGTTTTCATTTGAAGAAAACTGCTGTTGAATCATACCAATTACTTTGAGAAGCTTATGGTGAACATGCTCCATCGCAAGATACGTGTGAACGATGGTTTCGGCGTTTCAAAAGTGGTGACTTCGATGTTGCAGACAAGGAACGTGGAAAACCGCCAAAAAAATACGAAGATGTGGAATTGCAAGCATTGTTGAACGAAGATGATTCGCAAACACAAAAACAACTCGCCGAGCAATTGGGGGTTAGTCAACAAGCTCGGCTACGAGAGATGTGATAGATTCAGAAGACCGGTAGATGGGTACCACATGAATTGAACAACAGGCAAATGGAAAAGCGCAAAACCACGTGTGACATTTTGCTAGCTCGGCAAAAAAGGAAGTCGTTTTTGCATCGTATAGTTACAGGGGATGAAAAGTGGATTAATTTGAGAATCCCAAGCGCAAAAAATCATGGGTAGACCCAGGCGCACCATCCACATAGACCGCAAGACGGAATCGCTTTGGCAGAAAGCCGCTCTGTGTTTGGTGGGACCAGGGGGATCTATTATGAGCTGTTAAAGCTTGAGGAAATGGTTAATACTAAACGTTACCAACAACAATTTACCGATTTGAACCGTTCGCTGCTTGAAAAAAGGCCAGAACACCAATAGAGGCAACGCAAAGTCATTTTTCTTCATGACAATGCTCCATCACATAAGACAAGACCAGTTCGTGACAGCGGCTTACTCACCAGACTTGGCTCCTTCCGATTACCACTTGTTTGCATCGAAGGGTCACGCACTTGCTGAGCAGCTCTTTGGTTCGTACGAAGATGTGAAAAAATGGCTCGATGAATGGTTCGCAGCAAAAGGGGAAGATTTTTACTGGCGTGGTATTCACAAATTCCAAATTTAACATGTTTTTTTTAGAAAAAAAATCCGCATTTCATACTTTGGTAAGCATAATTATATATTTTGTACGATAAGGGTAAAATGTACCACCCTCAGTATTACTTTTTCAAGTGTTAATTTGCAAAAAAAAATACAAACTGACACTTTCTGACCTTAGAAATGTGTGAGAATTCGGACGAGAAGATTTAGGAAACGTCTACTTCCTTTAAACAGCCAAGTCATCCTTAGCCTATCGAATGTCCAAAACCAAATAAGATTATTTGATATCATTATATTAGCGACAAAAAACATGCAAAATTATTTTTCAAACAAAAAACTTTAGCACCTTAACGGTATCTATAATGAAGGAGCTAGAATAGTGAACCAGCACTTAAAGCAATTACTAAACGAGCTAGGCTCTAATCGAAGAGTACGGAGATGCCTGAAATAACTTATTTAGGAGAACAATTTAATGTAATGTTTATCTCTGGACATTAAGGAGTATGTGGCAATGAGATAACGGATGAACTACTCAAGCTTGGGAACAGTACTCCTTTCCAGAAATTCGCACCTGCTATACCCAAGCAACAGGTGAGAACCCTTAAAGAATGGACCGATCGATATCGGAATGGGAGTGCAGGCAGACCAAGAATTTTATATCGTGACCTGGAGGGAGACAGGTTCAATGGCTTTTCAAGCGACGTAGATGTGTCCTAAAAGTCATTGTAGAGACTCTAGCGGAACACTGTAAGTTAAGAAGGCATTTAACACTGATAGATGTAGAGAACATTGAGTTATGACCAGGCTATCTGCAGGATGAGGAGACGTCGCCTCACTTTATCTACGCCTAGAAACAGTTTTTTTATGGGTCTAGCACAGGTTCTGCAGGGAAGTGCCTAAAGCGTGACAGGAGCGATATGTGTGCGGAAAAAAAGCGATTCACATTGTTCTTGAATCGCTGTAAATTGTACTCAGTGGGAAACACAATCCTCATAAACATAGGCTCGTATATGAAGTTTTTTGAGTAATAATATCGTGACCTTCATAGTTAGGTCGAAGAGATTCCGCGGAGAGCATATTAGTTAGGGTGCTTGGAAGAAATTTTCATACTTGGCAGAAATGCTCAGTTGCGTGTTAGGACTTAACTCTCCCTACAACTAGTACTACTATTCCTACTACTATTTACATAAATAGCAAAGACTCAGTGGTGTAATATGCACCACACTCCACTGAGTTCTGAGACTGAGAATTGAATGGATCGATCTTGTTTATATTATCAATCATTACTTATCCTACTATAACACGTAGGCTGAAAAGTTTTTGGTCTGACACATAGATGTCGCCGTTTTCAAAAAATCTGTATGATTTTTAGAAAGTATCAACCTTCAAACGATGTCAAAATTTCATGACATTTCTACCAATAGTTTACAAGTTACAGTGGTTTAAGTGACGCTATATTTTCAAAACAAAAAAATCGAATTTCGTGTGTTGATTAAGCAATGTTTTTTGATGGAAAAAAATACCGTTCAAGCAAAGCAATGGCTTGATAAGTGTTACGAGGACTCTGCCCCTGGAAAATCACTCATAATTTACTGATATGCTTAATTTAAATGCGGTCGTACAGATACAAATGATACTGAACGCTCTGGATACCTAAATGGGGTAGTTACATCGGAAAATATAAAAAAAATCCACAAAATTGTTTTGGATGATCGTAAAGTGAAATGGCGTGAAATACCTGACACCCTAAGGATATCAAAAGAGCGTGTTGGTCATATTTTGCATGAACATTTGAGCATCAAAAAGCTCTGTTTGAAATGGGCACCGCGTTTGCTCACAGTGGACCAAAAACAACAACGTGTTGATGATTCTGAGCGTTGTTTGCACCTGTTTAAGCGCAATAAAAAGGATTTTTTCCTGCGATATATGGCAATGGATGAAACATGGATCCACCGGAATCAAATCGGCTAAGGGGACAGCAACCGGTGAAAGCCGCCCGAAACGACCAAAGATACAACAGTCGGCTGGGAAGGTTTTGGCCTCTGTATTTTGGGATGCGCATGGAATAATTTTCATCGACTATGCTGAGAAAGGAAAAAGCATCAATAGCGAATATTATATAAAGTTATGGGTGCGCTTGAAGGTAGAAATCGCAAAGAAACGACCCCAAATGAACAAGAAAAAGAGCTCTTTCAACAAGACAATGCACCGTGTCACAAGTCAATGGTTATGATGGCAAAATTGTATGAATTGAGTTCGAATTGCTTCCTCATTAACCGTATTCTCCAGATTTGGTCCCAGCGACTATTATCTATTCGTAGGCCTTAAAAAAAATGCTCGCGGGAAAGAGATTTGACTCCAATGAAGAAGTTATCACCGAAACTGAGGCCCATTTGCAGGCAAAGACAAATCCTTCTACAAGAAAGGTATAGAAATGTTAGAAAAGCTTGGACTAATTGTATCGCTCTTGAAGGAGACTATATTGATGAATAAAGTCGAATTCTGCAAAAAAAAAATGTGTTTTAAGTAGGTAGATTAAAAACTTTTTAGCCTAAGTGTTAAGCTTTGATGTAGTCCAAAAGCACTAAAATGGAAGATTTGCCCAAATGGGAAGCCTTGTTTATACGAAGTCTGTTAATTAACTTCGCGAACTCGCCACCGTGTCGCTTCCATGGCAGCACTATACAAGTGCCGGTATCAGATTTCATAACCTTGGTCCGTCAGTGTCTCATAGGAGTTACCGCGTTGATGCGTGATGGATTGGAGCCGAGTAGCGTGCATCCTGGTATATGCTTGTGTGTGTGCTCTGTCGTAAAAATGTCTTGAGCTTGGGTAAGAGTAACGAACGAGTTTTTTTGGCCAGAAAGCAAAAAACTTTGGTAGACGACCCTCCTTAATCATGGGCTTTTTTCCCCAATGACTTGTTTCGTTATCTAAGAATAAAATGAGTTGTGAAGGGCGGTATTTTGTTGATACTGCAGACATCCAGACCAATACGACTGCAGCTCTGAAAACCATTTTACAATTACAGTTCCAAAATTACTCTGAAGGGTAGAATAGGCGCTGACATCGCTGTATAGCTTCATAAGGAGACTAACTTGAGGTGTCGACAGCGGTATTTATTAATAAAGTATGTAGCATTCTTTCTACGACTAGTTCGCGAAACTCGTATAATCCTCCAACGTAAAAATACAACGGTAACCTAACCTAAAACTTGACTGATTCATTAATAATATAGAATGTTAAAATGATTACTAAAATCTTTCTACAAAGATAGTAAAGAGCAAAATGCTGACTTCACCTCTGGCAAAAAGGTTTAAATACCTGAGCTCGAACTAACCTGACGCAAATTTACATTCGAAATGGAAAATTATTATTAGTAGGGTTTCCGTTTTCAAATTTCCATGCTCGGAGTAGCGGAAGTCTATTTTTGAGACTTCCGAATCTCCTATTGGAAGTTATTATCATAATTTTTGCTTGCAAATTGTGCTTTATATGGTTGTATGCGTTTGGGAAAAGGAATATTAAATGTACCGGTATTTACGGCGTATTATTTGTCTCTTTGTTTTTTAGAGGAATAATTTATGGCTGTTGTTTTATACAATGTATCACATTCATCTAAATTATTTACAGGTTTTAATTTTTAAATGAGAACAATTTAATAACTCAAAAAACCTTTTTCATTTTTTTATTAAGAAATTTGTACACAACTAGGTATATATATATATATATATATATATATATATATATATATATATATATATATATATATACATATATATATATATATATATATATATACATATATATATATATATATATATATATATATATATATATATATATATATACGAGGCTGGTTTGAAAAGTCCGTGCAAAGTCCGAGAGATGGCACCACCGGCGTACACAACTAGGTATATATATATATATATATATATATATATATATATATATATATATATATATATATACATATATATATATATATATATATATATATATATATATATATATATATATATATATATATATATATATATATATATATATACGAGGCTGGTTTGAAAAGTCCGTGCAAAGTCCGAGAGATGGCACCACCGGCGCGTATCGAGGTCATGTTTAGTTAGTAGCATCTCTTGAATAAACGCACACCAAGTTTCAGCCATATTGGTCTATTTCTTTGTGTTTGGCATTCGTGTGAATCAAGGAAGTCGAGTGATTTTCAAGAAATGGACGAAAAAGAATTTCGTGTGGTGATTAAACATTACTTTATGAAAGGCAAAACGCCTCAGGAGACTAAAGAGAAGCTTGATAAACATTATGGTGACTCTGCACCTTCGATTAGAACAGTTTATAAGTGGTTTCAAAATTTTCGGACTGGCCATATGGGCACAAGTGACGCTGAACGTTCTGGACGGCCTGTGGAGGTTACGACTCCAGAAATCATTGATCAAATCCATGATATGGTGAAGGATGACAGAAGAGTTAAGGTGCGTGAGATTGCTCTCGACTGAACGGGTACATAATATTTTGCATAAACATATAGACATGAGAAAGCTATCCGCAAGATGGGTGCCGCGATTGCTCACGCTTGACCAAAAACAGAATCGTGTGAAGTGTTGCAAGGATGGTTTGCAGCTGTTCCAGAAGAATCCGGAGGACTTTAAGCATCGTTTCGTCACTGTGGATGAAACATGGATACATTACTATACTCCTGAGACCACACAACAATCTAAACAATGGGTTACCAAGGGGGAATCTGCACCAAAAAAGGCGAAGACCGTTCCTTCGGCCGGAAAGGTTATGGCGACTGTCTTTTGGGATTCGCAAGGGATAATCCTCATCGACTATCTGGAAAAGGGTAAAACTATTACAGGTGAATATTATTCATCGTTATTGGACCGTTTGAAAACCGAGCTCCAAGAAAAACGCCCGCGATTGGCCCACAAGAAAGTTCTTTTCCATCCCGACAACGCACCAGCACACACCTCAGCAGTTTCACATCCCCCTATTCTCCAGACTTGGCTCCCTCGGACTTCTATTTGTTCCCCAATTTGAAGAAATGGCTGGCGAGACAAAGATTTTATTGAAACGAGGAGGTGATTGCAGAAACTAATAGATATTTTGCAGACTTGGACAAATCCTATTATTCGGAAGGGATCAACAAACTAGAACATCGTTGGACGAAGTGTATAAGCCTAAAAGGAGACTATGTCGAAAAATAAAAAAGGTTTACCCCAAACACATAAGTGGTTTTTATTTTTGCACGGACTTTTCAAACCAGCCTCGTATATATATATATATATATATATATATATATATATATATATATATATATATATGCGGTGGCAGATATTTAAATTTCCAGTCCAACCACCCCATGAAAATGAAACTTGGCTTGCTAACTACATTGATAAACAGGGTGACACATCATTCTCTTTTACCAGAAACCATTAATTAACTCAAAACACTTTTGTTGGACAATTCATATCCTCTAAAAATTATTAACAGATTTTGTAACAATTTACCACCGCAAACTATACAAATATCGAATGGAGTGAATCAAGAACGAATAAATAATTCACAAACTCAATATAAAGTACTTAGATATATAAATGAACTCACACCCAGACTTGTCTCTGTCTTCAAAGATTGCAACATTAAATTTGCTTTAAGATGAGACAACAATCTCACATTCCTTTACACACCATTCAAATGTCCAATTGCATTACAACATAATTATAATATTGTTTATAACATACCTTGTAGAGAATGTAATCTGAGCTATATAGGACAAACTTCGCGCCTTTTGAAACACCGCATTACTTCAAATAAAAGTGATGCCAGATTGCAGAAAGGCTCTTGTGCATTAGCTCAACATGTCAAAGAATTTGATCATTAAATAGATTACAATAACGCTACCATTTTATATAAAGAACCACAATATTATAAAAGAAAATTTTTAGAAATGGTGGCAATCAATGCCAATACACATACAATGAACAAAAGATCAGAGACAGAGGATCTTAGTTCAGTATATTTGTATATACTGAACTGAAATAAAGATATTACAACAAAAAATAATCTAGTACAAGAATCCTCCCTGTCTAACAATTAAATTCTCTGTTTTATTTTGGACATTGGATTCACTTGTCTACATTATATTTATTATTTTTTACAACATGTTTTATAACCTTCACACCCTATTTTACAATTTCATATATTATTTTTTCTAGTAATTTTTTTTCTTTCTCTTTGGTCACGTTTGAGACACACTTTATCATAATTTTCTAACAAATAAATAATGTTCCTGAAAATTTTTAAATAAAAACTCTTCTTCATTACTCGAACACGCTGTATATACCTGATGCCACTTTAGGCAACACATAATGCACATTATGCCTCTTTTTTCGATTTACTTTTTCGATTGTCTATCGACTTTCCACGACACATTCGTGGATGACTATAATTTTCCCGCAAAATTCTTACTTCACCTGTCAAGCACCAACTAACATGTGGTACAGATAGTACAAAAGAAATAATGATATGTTTCGTAACTTAATATTTTTACAGAGATGTGTAATTTAAATAAGCAATTTCTACTCCAATTTGTAAGTTCACTTTTGAATTTTTTATGAGATCTACAATTAATTCGTATGATCAATTTTTAGATGCCTTGACAAAGAAATAAAAGTATTTCGAAAGCTTGGTAATAAGCAAAAGAATTTTAATTTGGTCCGAAACCTGACTCCAACCCTACTAGTTTTGAAATTTATATATATGTGTATATATATATATATATATATATATATATATATATATATATATATATATATATATATATATTTATATATATATATATATATATATATATATATATATATATATATATATATATATATATACATATTTTCAGTACAAGTAATCAAATTGATAGTATTTATGCCAGATCTTCTAAGGAAGCGTCTGAACTTATTCCAAAAGTCATCATCCAGCATCAGTTGTAGTTTGGTTGAGAGGGTTACCAGAATTCATTTTTGTGAAAAAGGTATAAAAACTTCGGGTAAAATATGTCATAACACTATTTTAGAGAACGTTGGAACCCCTAAACCAGACTCTCTTCAAAAATAAACATTGGATCTTCCAGCAAAATTCTGCACCAGCACACAAAGCTAAAACAACAAAAGCGTGGTTTCAACAAAATATGCCTTTATTTATTACTACAGAAGATTGGCCTTCTGCAAGTCCGGAACTAAATCCTTTAGATTATAAACTATGGTACCTCTTAGGGGTATGGTTTGCTCTAAAAGACATGCCAATCTTGACTCTTTAAATCGAAATTTAACAAAACCGTTGGAAAATTTTCTGTTAGATTAAGTGCGCGCTACCATCGACTAATGACATAATCGTTTGAGGGCTTGTGTAAAAGCAAGAGGAGGACATATTGAGTAAATATTAAATTAATTTTGTCATTATGAATATATGAATTAGTTTCATAATAATTGTTTTAATTTTCATAAAAATGTTTAGGCAATGTTTTCATTGTAACAGTATTTATAGGAGTACTAGATATATACAGGGTTACAGGGAAAGTCGTCCTAGATAATTAAGGACGTTATAGTTTAGGTCGTTTCTGACCGATTTGATTCTATGACATGATGTCCTAAACTTAACCGTTTTCGAGATATTGAAGTTTAAACATTTTCTAAAAAAAAACATGTTTTTTTTGCTTTTACATCGATTTTTTTTTATTAGAGGTTCTCGAGTGCGATTTTTTGGTTATTTTTAGTTAGTCTGTATGTCAAGTATCAAAAGTCATCAAAAAAATTTGAACTAGTTACTAACAGTTTCAAATGGCGGCTTGTTAATGTTTCTAAATTACGAATTTTTACCAAGTGTTTTCCTACTTTAAATCCATAAAGAGAAAAAAAAAATGTATGGAAGTTATTCTGCAAATTATTTTAAAAACTTTTACGTCTTTTTAGCTATCAAAAAAGGTATAATACTAGGAGTTTAATAGGAAAACTGTACACAGAATGACACCTAAAGCGGGCTCGGGTAGCAAAAGGTAAATTTTTAGTTCTAGGTGAAAATACGAAAAATACACAAATAAAACAAAAAACCTGGCAATTTAATATTTTTTATTAATTATAGTTCATGTTCTATATGGTCGCCCCTATTTCTAACACAAATTCTCATTCTTTTTCTTAAATTACTTTTCCCAACGGTGGTTGTGAGGTGCCGCCTCATTTCGTCAGCCGCATCAATTATTTTTTGTCTTAGGACATCCACGTTCGATAGGAGTCATCTGGTCGTATACGAGACTTTTCATGTGACCCCACACATAAAAATCCATCGGTGTTAGGTCTGGGTTCTCGCCGGCCAAGGTATGGGTCCGCCTCTTCCAATCCATTTGTTGGGGTAATTGTCATTGAACCATGCACGAACACTTCCTCTGTAGTGAGCTGCTCAGCCATCGTGTTGAAAGTACATGTTTTGTCTCAAACCAATAGGTAGGTCTTCCATCAAATTAGGTAAATCGTTCCGCAAAAAATTGTCGTATTCCTCGCCATTCAAATTATCTGGCAGGAAGAATGGCCCAACCAAATAATTTGAAATTATACCCATCCTCACATTTAAGCTGAATCTTGTTTGTGATCCTTTCGTTCTTTTTTTGTTTGGGTTGCCTTCCTCTTTAGAAGCCCAATAGTGGGCATTGTGGTAGTTTGTAAGACCGTCTTTGTCGAATTTGGACTCGTCAGTCCATAGTATTTTCTTAAAAAAAGATGCATCTTCGACATCGGTATTGAGCATAAATCTGCAGAATTCTAATCGTCGCAACGGATCCCCTTCTTCAATGACTTGCACGGGCGTATAGTGGTAAGGGTGTTGCCCAACAGTATGCATTACAAACCATACCTTCCACTGCGAAATACCAAGCTGTTGTGCGACAACATTTGTAGATGTGGTTGGGTCCACCTCAAAGAGACGTCGTATTTCGTTTTCTTCGTCTTCGTCAAAGATACGTGGTCGTCCCATGTCAGTCCGCCATCTTTGTACGAAACCAGTTTCTCGTAGTCTTCGATAAGTTCCATCAAATACGCTAACATCAGGTACACGACGAGTAGGATATCGCGTATGTATTCATCACGTGCACGCGACGACACTCCTTCGCAAAATCCGTAACACATTAGGATGTCAGCATATTCCTCGTTGGTATACGTTGCCATATTCACAAGCAGAGATCAAAATCCAGTTACGAGCCAACTCACACAGTCAGAAGATGAAACACAGATATTTTCGAAAAGCACGGTATAGCACATCTACCACGGACGAATCGCATGAGCAGACTAAAAATCATTCAATAATGTTTAGTGAACAGAAAATGTCACTCGCACAGAGAGTACCCCGACCGGAAAAAATGCTTACCCAACCCTTTTTATTGTTTGAAGGTGCAGGTAGTAAACCGGTAATTGGTAGTATCTAAATTCTATTATTATGTTACTCTACATTTGGGCCTATTGAAATATCATTTTCGTAGAATTTTCAATAGATCCAGTAGATATTATACCGTTTTAGATAGCTAAAAAGACGTAAAAGTTTTTAAAATAATTTGCAGAATAACTTCCATACATTTTTTTTTCTCTTTATTGATTTAAAGTAGGAAACACTTGGTAAAAATTCGTAATTTAGAAACATTAACAAGCCGCCATTTGAAACTGTTAGTAACTAGTTCAAATTTTTTTGATGATTTTTGATACTTGACATAAAGACTAACTAAAAATAACTAAAAAATCGCACTCGAGAACCTCTAATAAAAAAAAATCGATATAAAAGCAAAAAAAAAAACATGTTTTTTTAGAAAATCTTTAAACTTCAATATCTCGAAAACGGTTAAGTTTAGGACATCATGTCATAGAGTCAAATCGGTCAGAAACGACCTAAACTATAACGTCCTTAATTATCTAGGACGACTTTCCCTGTAACCCTGTATATATATATATATATATATATATATATATATAAATATATATATATATATATATATATATATATATATATACATATATATGTAGAAGATAAATTAGTAAAAGGGCTTACTGGTAATAACCAAAGTGGGGTTTAACTTAGGGATAGCCCTTAGGATTACAAAGTGAACAAAAAGGTCTTAGAGTTCTTAGTAGCTGTAGTTTTATTCTAATATCGAGCTTTCGATGCCGAATTGTACATCATCTACAAGACCTAAAAGATGCAGAAAAGAACTCTTATAGGTCAGAGCACCCTCTGGAAACCTATATTGTAACCTCAGTTAGAAATACAGTAGGAATCACTACCATATTTTTTTAATTTTTAAATCTGAATTGTTAAGTCAGAACTGTTAACTTGAGGGAGCACTTACTGATTATTTTCAGGTAGTTCTCTGCCAAATGAGAATTCAATCCATATCGATTGCAGAAAGTGAAATGGTAACGTATGAATTTAAGTAATTTTTAATGCTTTAAAAACCTTAAAATTATTAATATTAGTGAACAAAACGTGGTTCCCTCATTTTTGATTGTAACAAAAATGGTTATTTTTAGTGATTTTTAATTTCTATAAAATGTCATTGCTGTCAGAACTAGGACATGCGTATCAAGTAAAAATTTAAAAACGACTATTCTTCTGTATCCTCTAGGTCCTGAAGATGATGTACGATTTGGCATCGAAAGCTCGATATTAGAATAAAACTACAGCTCCTAAGAACTTTTTGTTCACTTTGTAATCCTAAGGGTTATCCCTAAGTTAAAGCCCGTTTTGGTTACATATGTATATATATATATATATATATATATATATATATATATATATATATATATATATATATATATATATATATATATATATATATATATATGGCATAATATCAGACAAATTTAGCACACAAGAACACTAAGAGGCGAAGGTACATGCAAAAAATAATATCCAAAAAATTCAATTTAGTCGGCACGTCTAAACACATAAATTCTCAGATATGATCCGAAACTGGAGGAAAACGTATTAAGGATCGTGTTTCTTTGCCTTGACCGATATTTGTATGCGATGCATCTTTTTTTTTCAATATCATGGATGAATATTACAGCATAAACTATATTTCTACCTTAAGTAGTGGGAATGAAATTTCCATTTTAGATTGAAAGTTAAAAAAAATCGAAGAAAGGTTGAAACACAATTTTGAATGAAGGCGGCGTTTAATGCGATAACACTGTAAATTAAAGAGTTCATAATTAGGAAACTGATATTTTGATGATAAACTACATTGAAGACTAATGTAGAATAACTGAAAACGAACAAGGCCCATTTCTCAGCAGTTTACCTACTAAACAGTGGGTAAACTGCTGAAAAAAGGGCCTTGTCCTTTTTCAATTATTTTACATTAACTACATATGCCTGAGGAGGATCCCTCAAAAACCGCTACCTGCTTTTAAGTGTTGACCGCTGCTTAAAAGCTACTGTGTCAGCTTTCGATAGAGATGTGTACTTGGTACAATTCGTTGTATCTTACCCCTTCGTGCCCCGTAACTACATTGAAGACAATAAAATGTTGGCGAGGTAAGAGCGGGTAAAAAGTCTAGAGACTTTTGAAACAAAAACAATATTTTTGGCAAAAATTGATTTTATTCTTCAACATAGTTTCCTTCAAGAGCGATACACTTATTTCAGTGAATTTCCAATATTTGGATACCGATCGTATAGTACGCTTTGCCGAGTTCTCTAAAATAAGCCTCAATTTCCCATTTGACTTCTCATTTGAGCCAAATCTCTTTCCCTGGAGCCACCTTTTTAAATTTGGAAAGAGGTAATAATCGCTGGAAGCTAGATCTGGTAAATACTGCAGATGAGGAAGCAATTCATAGGCCAGTCGGTCCAGTTTCACCATCGATTTTTGCGCATTATCTTGGTAAAACAATACTTTTTTCTTATATAAATGCGGTCTTTTTTTCTTGATTTCACCATTCAAACGGTCTAATAAACCAACGCGTAATAGTCTTCGGTGATTGTTGGCTCCTTCTCGAGATAGTTGATGAGTAATATTTCATGCGCCTCCAAAAAATACTTGCGAAAACCTTTCCAGCTGATGTTTGTGTTTTTGGACGTGGATTGCCTGTTGGACCCAAGAGTGTATTGGTAAATCCTTCTTTCGTCCGTTGTTACGAATCGATACAAAAACTCTCTTGTATTACGCCGAGACAGTGCCAAACAGCGTTCTGAGTTTTCGACCCGTTGCTGTTTTTTGATGAATGGTGAAAGTGCGCCATACCCATCGGGCACGTAGCTTTTTCATATACAAATATTCGTGCAAAATATAATTCACGCATTCTGTTGATCACGCCATCTAGTGCAGGAAAAAAAAGTCAAAATAATAAAATAGGGCTATTTTTAGTGTTCCGTACGGAACACTGATAAGATCTCTTCAGTGTCTGTCTGTTTGTCTGTCTGTCACACCCGATTTTCTCCGAAACTATTTGTCACAGAAAGTTGAAATTTGGTAATCATATAGGAATTGATGGCCTCATCAGAGCCATGTAGTTTTGAAAGTTAAATTTTAACTTAAGGGGTTAGTTTTGGGGGTTGAAATCGGAAGTGAAAAAAAAAAATTTTTACTAGGTCATCGAGTGTGGTGTCAAATGAAAGGTTGTCAAAAGACGAGTAAAAAATAGATATATAATGTAATACTTGCGCGCACTTTTCTTTGTATTATTTTTAAAAAATCGCGAAAAATCGCTGTCCACCCGCCTTATCTCGAAAAGTACTTATCAAAAAATTTTGAAAAAAATTCTGGAATATTCTCCACGGGGTGTAGAACGAAAATTATCACGAGTGCATTACCTTAAATAATTTATCTGGTATATAAAAAAAAATCAAAAATTTCAAGGTCATCAATTTTCAGTAAAGATTAACAACAAACTTTGTTGAAAATTCATTTAGGGTGTGTTTTGTGAAGTCACTGATCATTTTGTACCTCCGTAACAAATTTTTTTATTTTAAAAGCAATCAACGTAAGGAACACTAATTGCGCAAGTGCAACTTGCACTTGACCGGTTTTTTTTAAATTTAAATTCTAATGTTGAACAAAATAACGACAAAGTAGAATACAAAACTTCTAGTGTTAGAGTTGACTTTTGTTTTTGACGATGTTATAATTTGTGTTGTATTTCTCATCAAGTAAATCTTTGCATAAGGAAGTTTAGAATAACATTTTTAGAATACAACATAATTAAGTAGAAATACGTATCCTAGTCTAGGGTTTTACAACTTTATAGTTTTAATTGGCTAGTGGAAAATCTTTTCAATTTAAATCTCCAGGTATCAAATTAGACCAATTTTAATGTTAAATATATGCAGTAAATAGAGCTACCAGATTGATAATGTAGTAAAAAAAGGTCAAAATAAGGATGAGACAGGTGTAGTTTAGATACAGCAATATTATGATTTTATCCTTTCTGGGATATCACCAGGAGTATTATGCTGAGTTTTGTACCTCAAAAAACTTGCGCTCTTTTATTTATAAATAATTTAAGTTTTCAAAGTCGGACCGAGACAACAGAAAATTTTCATAATGAAATTTCCAACAAATCTTCGTAGGTTTTAAGTCGCTCAAGTGCGTACATAACCTACAAAATTGAAAAAACAGGCAAAAAAAATCTTTTTTTTCATTTTATTGTACAGGTCGACTAAGTGATCGGCTTAAAACATTCAGAAAATATGCCTTTTATTATAGCAAAAATACCATGAAATTTTGGTACAAAAATATTAAACTCAGTAGGCACAATTGAATGTGTTATTTAAAATTTGAATTGCCTGCCATTTTAGGCCATTGGGTCCAAAATGGATCTTTTTTTTCAAAATTTAAGTCTCGAGGCCAGCTTTCCGATGCCATTAAAAAAAATTTTTCTGGAGTTATTTTAACAGTTTTTTTTTGCATTTGATTATTAATCAAATAACAACAAATGCGTTTGCGTTTTTCCGGTCATTTTCACCTTAACGAAAATGATTTTTTTTAAAATAAAGGTCTCGCAATTCTCTACCAGATGTGATAAAAATTTTTTATTTTTTTATTTGATTTATAAATAAATATAAAAAAAAAGGTCAAAATGACTCCAATTTTTTTTTAATGGCATCGAAAAGCTAAATTTTTAAAAAAAAAAAGATTAATTTTGGACCAAATGGCATAAAATGTCGGGTAAATAAAATTTTAAATGACAAATTCAAGTGTTCCCACTGAGTTTAATATTTTTATACCAAAATTTCAGGGTATTTTTGCTATAACAAAAGGCTTATTTTCAAGCCGGTCGGTTCACTTAGTCGACCTGTACAATAAAATTTAAAAAAAAAAAACAGTTTTTTGCTTGTTTTTAAATTTTGTAGGTTATATACGCACTTGAGCGACTTAACCAACGAGAATTTGTTGGAAATTTCATTACGAAGAGTATTATAACCGGAGCTATTTACATTTTAAGCTCAAAAAACATTTTAAAAACAACGAGGATTTGTTGGAAGTTTAATTATGAATAGTTTAGTTTTTTGTTTGTCTCAATCTGACTGATATAACTAGAGTTATTCACAATTTAAACTCAAAAAACGCACTTTAAAACTTCAGTTGTTTACAAACAAAAGAACACTGGTTTTTCGAGGTCCTAAACACAGGACAATACTCTTGGTGATACCCCAGAGAGGTTAAAATCATAATATTGCTGTGTCTAGACTGTGCAATTTCAAATGCTTTTTTTGCTGCACTAATCTACATATAGTTGCTTTCGATGGAGCAGATATCCTATAATCCTTCTTCAGCGATTCTTAGGTTGTATTTTTCCCATCAAAAAGCAATGTTTACACGAAATTCTTTTTGCTCCATTGTCCTGCAAAAGTTAAAAGTAACGTCACTGCAACAGCTATAACTCGCAAACTAATAGATAAAATGTCATGAAAATTTTATAGCAATCTTCTGAGAGCTGACGTTGATTGAAAATCATTTGGGTTTTTTGTTTTTGCCGCTATCTCTCGAAAATTTCACCCCAGGTTAGTATAATAATTCAGATTTACCGGTCACCCAACAACGGCAAATTCGAAAAATATCTAATGAAACAGATGATGATAGTCCCTTGGAGAGGGCAAACAATTTTCGTACTATTTATTAGAAGTTCTAGATAGAACAAGGTGTACATCAAAAGAAAAGATGAACAGTTTTCAAGAAGTCAATTTAGTGTTTGGATTTCTCAAGCCTAAAACGTCCAAGAATATGAAAGGAAAGGAAATCCACAAAAGTACTCCAAGCTTGGTAAAAAGGTATGCTGAGTTTTTTTAGGGCAGCCTCAAAGTATAAAATGATTCATTTATCAAATTTGTACTTTTCCGGATTTCTGATGTGGTGACTTCATTTAGACAATCTGGATGTCCTTCATCAAAAATGCTTGAAGGTCCAGTCCAGCTGTCCAATATTTTTATAATCGATGACGAAGGTACCCAGTCCATAAAAACTTCACCGAGTTCCGCTTTTACCTTAACATTCATTTTTTTTCAAAAACACGTATTTTATCACTGCTCGATATTCATTTTTTTCCATTGTTATAAAATCACTCACGAACTCACAAACTAAATCACTCAGCGACTTTGACAGGATTCTTTTGAAAGGTTACGTTTACGAAAAATATAATTTTTTAAATAGTAGTGGCTCTATCTCTGACCAAGGTTGGGTACTTACTCTCGTACTAAAGTTCAATATAATGCCATTAATCTATAGATAACTAGAAAATTAATCATCTCACTGTGTACAATGGAAATCTGCGCCAGGATTTTTAGTGTTCCGTACGGAACACGTATAAGATGACTTCGGTGTCTGTCTGACTGTCCGTCCGTCTGTCTGTCTCTCTGTCACACCCAATTTTCTCCGAAACTATTTGTCATAGAAAGTTGAAATTTATAGGAATGGATGGCCTTATCAAAGCCGTGTAGTTTTGAAAGTCTAATTTTGACTTAAGGGGTTAGTTTGGGGGGGTGAAATGGGAAGTGAAAAAAACTTTTTTTTACTAGGTTATCGATTGTGGTGTCGAATGAAAGCTTGTGAAAACGTGAGTAAAAAATATACATATATAATGTAGAACTTGGACTCACTTTTCTTTGTATTATTTTTAAAAAGTCGCGAAAAATCGCTGTCCCCTCACCTTATCTCGAAAAGTACTGATCAAAAAATTTTGAAAAAATTCTGGAATGCTCTCCACGGGGTGTAGATTGAACGAAAATGTGCATTACCTTTAATAATTCATTTGGTATATAAAAAAAACAAAAATTTCAAGGTCATCAGTTTTCAGTAAAGATTGGAAACAAACTTTGTTGAAAACTCCTTTTGGGGTGTGTTTTGTGAAGTCACTGATCGTTTTATACCTCCGTAACAAAATTTTTTATTTTAAACACTAATTGTGCAAGTTCAACTTGCACTTGACCGGTTATTTTTGCTTAAATCTACCACTGAAATTATATATATTGAATAATTCAATTAAATGCAAAGTAAGCGTAATGCTGGCATTATAAATTGGATGCGGTGCAACATGACTGGTGAAAAATAAAACAAATCTCTATTTTTCCTAGAGCAGGATTTTTTTCTTGACCTATATTCCCGTATTTATTTTATTCCCAAAGAAAGTTATCAAGCTCTCTCAACCCCGTCCATTTTTTACTCGTGGGATGTTCAGGCTAAATAATCTCGAACTCTGGACATAAATAAGATAGATTTGTGTGTAAGGCGTTTTTTGTTAAATTCGTTTCCTAGGTGAAATTATTGCCTATGGTACGCGGGTAATATTTATTTCCTTGTAAACAACATACGACATTTTGGTAGCGATCGGTCTGTTGGGTCCAATTTTTAACACAAAAAATTTTAACCCAAAAGAACCTAACTTAGTTATGTACCAGTATTTTTGTGTTGGCTCAGTAAATATTGGTTTTCTATCGATCAGCTGACTTTCCGTTAAGTTATCTAATGGTTCGATATCCGATTAACTATAGCATTGCATAGTGAAAAAATAAGAAACCGGAAATCATCACTACATCCACTACACACCTACTCGTGTCAAAATAAATTTCCTTAGAGCGAAAACGCAGGAGTGAAGTGAGAAGTTGTGTGGTTAAATACGTAGTTAAAAATCAAATAAATAATCCTACGACAAAAGGTGAATAAAATAAACACTTACGTTAGTTCTAAATTTCCACTATATTTTGTGTCTTCTGGCAATTGTTTCCGTACACAGTACCTTCGTCAGAAAATCGATAACTAACCGGTTAGTTCAGGTGCAACTAACCAGTTAGTCACCGATTATCAGACGAAGGTACTGTGTACCGAAACAATTACCATAAGACACAAAATATAGTGGAAATTTAGATGTAACACAAGTGTTTATTTCAATTATTATGAGTTTCCATCAAGTAACGGCTACTTCAATCGAAGAAATAGTGAAGTACACACGCTGACATTAGAGCAACCTCGGCAAACCGTATCGTTAACTACAATAAGTGATAACGCTAAATGATGATAGACGAGACTGTTCACAAACCACGATAAACCATAACAGGAACTAACGACAACGCTAATTAACGACGGTCAACGGTAATCCAAGTTAACGGCAACCACACTCAGTAATGACGGTAAAAGGGAACTTTGTTTCAAATGAAAGTGGAAAATGGTAACCTTATATGGCACTAGTATCGACAGATAGCTCTGCAGAATGAGGAGCGGGGAATTCGCTTCAACTCTAAAACAATGTTAATTATATAGGCCTAAAACCATTTGATTTATGAGGCCGTCATTACGGGTACACGGCAAAGGTCGGCTGAACGATTTTACTCTTGGTCTGCCTTCTCTGGCTTGTCTCTTGGTTGGTCTTTGACGGGGCTCGTCTTCTGGTGGCCGGCAAATCGACTACCCCGCTCCAAGCTCAATCTAATGACGACGTCTGTTGAGGAGAGAATGGCTGAAAGTACAAGATTGTGCTGGCTATGGTAATGCACCATTAGTGTGATGTTACTGCGAAGTAACAGTTAGGAAAAACTAAAATATTGATTTTCGAGTTCTATTTTTTTTTATGGGTCTTTTTTTTTATGGGTCTAGCACACGTGCTGCAGGGAAGTCCCTAAAGCGCTCCAGGAGCGGCACGAGTGCGGAAAAAAGCGATTCGCGTTGTTCTTGAATCGCTGTAAATTGTACTCGGTGGGAAACACAGCGCTGGGCAAATTATTCCAAAGGGATGACGTTCTTCATATTAAAGATTGCTTGAAAAGCGTTGTACGCGGAGTAACAAGTTGAACCTCATACGGATGTGAAGCACCAGCGCGACATGTATTTCTAACATGCACCGCTTTGGGAGGAATTAAGCGGGCTACATCCCTCGAACACTTTCCATGAAAATACTTGTAGAACAGACTCAAGTGACCAACTATTCTTCGATGTTCCAGCGAATCAAGGCCGCCGGTCCGTTCCGGGTCTCCAATCAGACGAACAGCTCTTCTTTGAACAGAATCCAACGAATGCAGTGTGTGTTTGGGAGCGGAGCCCCAAACATGGGAGCAGTATTCCAGAATTGGTGGAATTTGAGCTTTGTAAAGAATTAACAGTTGGTTCAAAATAATATTCCCAACTTTTGAGAAGTTCTCCTTGCTATGCCTGCAACATGTTCATGCCAGGACATATTTGCTCCCAAATTAACCCCAACAAATTGAGTGACGATGCTAGGGGAATGGAGTGCCCCGACATGACTATGTCGGGTTCAGCAACGTTAACTTTTTTAGAAAAAACTGCCGCCTGGGTTTTTGTAGAGTTAAATTCCACTTGTGGTTACTGACTCCAAGATAGAATTTCTTCCAGGTCTTTGTTGAGTTGAACGAATGCTATTAAAGTAACAACGAACATGTTGCGATGTTTGATAAGAAATTGGATAACATTGTGGAACTTCATTATCACTATTTCAATATTTTCCAGCCTTTTTGTTAATTAAGTTGCTATTCTGTGGAAAAATACGCTGTTTTCCAAGCGAAATTTTGAGTTGAGTGAATATTCTAAAAGAGTATAATTTTTATACCCTTAGATCCTGTAAGCGGTACAGTCTCTTTTATATGAGATTTTTTAACTGAAATTTTTACTTCAAATTCATTATTATATAAATAAGTACTATGGCATATCAAAGTCAAACGAAATCACGTCTCCCGCATCATAGGAAACATTGCCAAATTGCTTAAACGTTCTTTACACAAAGAAGGTTTGGAAATATTGCTTTTTTAAAAAAAAAAAATTATTCACTATTCTACACTATACTAAATTGTGTTTCTTAAAGGGCTTAATTTACATGTGGCAACGGTGCTATTTGTTTAATTTCTTATTAAATTTCGTATTAACGGAAATATTTCCCTGGTTTTTTTTAATTGTTTCATTTTAAGCTACAAGCTGCAAATAGCCCCCTGCACCACAAACGATATGCTTCGTAAAAGGAACAACCGATCTGAAACTTCTATCAGAACCGAAACAAAAATAACATTGAAATTTTTTTCCTTCTCTCTCATATTCACCCGACAAACACGTGTCAGAAAAGAATTCCTGATGTAGAATAAAGATAAACGTTTCAATAACAAAATCTCTGAACCATGTTCTTAAACTAAAATAATAAAATTGTGCATTAAACTGTGCGTATTTTATTTACATAAAAGGCTAAATTAGCTGCAAATATTTTATAATTTCACAAACTGTCGCTTTTAACATTTGCTTCCAAAAATTGCCGAGTAAATTAAATAAATTAAATATGTACGCTTTACGAATGATTTAACTTAAAAGCCCATGATTTTTAGGTTATTTCACAAGTGTATTTGAAATTTTAATTGCTATAGTTAGGAAAAGTTTATTTTATTCTAATACAATATACTTTTTACGAAAGCAATTTACGTTAATCTTGAATCACAAAAAGTTTTACTCGCTTGGAAATGCAGTTCGAAGCAATTAATGCCAAGTGATGAAGTTCTTCATGTAAAAGATTTCTTGAAAAAGGGTACAAACTCAAAGTGAGAGTAGTATTCCATAGTTAGTCGAATTTGATCTTTGTACAGGATTAAACATTGTTGTAAAATGTGAAGCTTTCCAGTACGAAATAATATTTCCAGTTTTTTAGAAGCCCACATTGCTGTACGTACGACAGAATCATGGGACGTACTTGTTCAGAAGTTAATGCCCAGAAAGTTAATGTAATGGAGTGTTCCGACATAAGTATGCCGGATTTTTCAATGCTAACTTTTTTAGAAAAAAAAACAATCTTCTGGGTTTTTGTAACGCTAAATTCTTGGTTACTGTAATTCTAAGAAAAAATTTCTTCTAGGGTTTCAGTAAGTCGAACAACTTGCTGCTATCTGCAGAACGGGAAACTGATGATTTAGATAAATGAAGAAACAAAGCTGTGGATTTGATTCTCAGCAGATTATTAGAGTAAAGAAAAAAAAGAGTAGGTGACAGTATTGAGCCTTGATAGTGAAGGCATCAGAAAACCGTTAAATGCTATTCGTAAAGAACATTGTCTGAAGACGTACGAGAGCCATAAACAAAACCTTTCTGAAATACCACAAGAGGTCGAATGCCATGGATATATCAAGTGCAGCCACTTGAGATTCTCTAAAATATTTAATTACATTGTTCTAAATATGTGCTGATTTTTTTTTATGGGTCTAGCAGACGTGCTGCAAGAAAGTCCCTAAAGCGCTCCAGAAGCGGCAAGTGTGCAGAAAAAGCGATTCACGTTTTTCTTGAATCGCTGTAAATTGTACTCGATGGGAAACACAGCCCTGGGCAAGTTATTCCAAAGGGATGATGTTCTTCATATAAAAGACTGCTTGAAAAGTGTTGTACGCGGAGTAACAAGCTGAACTTCATACGGATGTGAAGTATTAGCGCGCGTGTATTCCTAACATGCATCGCTCTGGGAGGAATTAAGCGGGCTACATCCTTCGAACACTTTCCATGAAAATACTTGTAGAACAGACTCAACTCGCCAACTGTTCTTCGATGTTCCAGCGAATCAGTCAGTTCCGGGTCTCCAATCAGACGAACAGCTCTTCTCTGAACAGACTCCAACAAATGCAGTGTATGTTTGGGAGCGGAGCCCCGAACATGGGAGCAGTATTCCATAGTTGGTCGACTTTGAGCTTTGTAAAGAATTAACAGTTGTTGTGGAGTGTAAAGCTTTCTGGTTCGAAATAATGTTCCCAAATTTGAGAAGTATTCATAGTTTTTGAGAAGTTTGCTCTTTGCTATGCCTGCAACATGTTCATGCCAGGACATATTTGCTCCCAAAATAACGCCCAACAAATTGAGTGACGATGCTAGGGGAACGAAGTGCCCGACATAACCATGTCGGGTTCAGCAACGTTAATTTTTTTGGAAAAACTGCCGCCTGAGTTTTTGTATCGTTAAATTCCACTTGGTTACTGTCACTCCAAGGTAGAATTTCTTCCAGGTCTTTGTTAAATTGAACAACCTCCTGCTGTCTGCGGATATTCGCCTGAGTAGCAGATGTTCGAGCGTTCAAAGTGAATGAACAGATAAGCGTACTGTCATCTGCAAAGCTGTAGATTGGATTCCCGGTCTTTTCCAGTAGATCGTTAATGTAAATGAGAAAGAGAGTAGGCACACCGGCGTTGATAGTGAAGGTGTTAGAAAGAAATCCGTCGACCGCCACTCATAAAGAACGCTCTCTGAGGAAACATGAGAGCCACAAACAGAACCTTTCAGACATACCACAAGAGCGTAACTTAGACAACAGTTCCTCGTGCCAAACACGGTCGAATGCCTTGGATATGTCAAGAGCAACCGCTCGAGATTCTCCAAAGTGTTCAATTGCGTTGTTCCAAACATGTGTTACATAAATCAGAAGATCTCCTGTTGATCTATGTTTACGAAATCCATATTGGTGACCACTAATAATGTTGAATCCTTCAAGATATTTTAGAAGATGCTGATTGATAGCCTTTGCCATGACTTTCGATATTACTACGACTGGTCGGTAGTTATTTGGTAAGGTCTTCTTGCCTTTTTTAGGTATCGGCTGAACTGTGGCACATTTTCAGCAGGAAGGAAATATTCCCTTTCTGTAGGATAGGTTGAAAAGACTACAGAAAACTGGTGATAGTTCCCTCGCACAGTTTTTTTGATAACTATTGCAGGTATTCCGTCAGCGCCAGAAGCCTTTTTGGTGTCTGATTGCTGTTTTCATAACTTTTTTACTAAGAATAATGCAACAGGTCGGGAGTTGTTTGGCAAGACCTTTTGGTGTTTTTTGGGTATCGATTAAACTTTAGTGCACTTCCAGCAGAATAAATATATTCCTTTTCTGTGGAATAAGTTAAGAAATCTACAAAAAACTAGTTTTAGTTCGCTCGTGCGTTTTTTAAGTAATATGGCACGTATTCTATCAGTGACAAAAGCTTTTTGGTATTTAGCTTGATTAAGATTCGATTCATGACACGCTGTCTGAAAAGAATATCGGACATCTTTGGACATTGGAATTAGTATGGGTGTTTTTCTATTGACAGTTAAGGGCGAAGCAAGAAGTTTAGTTAACTACTTGTGTTTCTCAGCAGGTATTGTTGCGATAGCATTGTCTAGCCATGCAAGTGGTGGTACAGTGAATTTAATGCAATTTTGATTACCAGCTTTAACGAATGACCAAAAAGAATCGGGGTTGTAAGGACAGGTAAGAAGTTTGTTTTTAATTATTTGATTATGCGCGTCCTTGGTATCGCCGATTATTTGTTTGTACCAGATCCGGGTTTTTGACGATAGGGTTTTAACGTCATCGTCGATAGGCGAAAGGTTTAAATGTAATAATTTATTTGTATTTTCAGTTGGTAACAGTGGTAACATTAATACATTTATCAATATACCGATAGCTATAGGAATGTCAATAATTTTTGAATTTATCTATTGTTAATCTATATGTCGATAGTTACCGATAACTACCAATATATCTATGTCTACTTCAGAGTCAGTGATTATCATCATCTTCTAACGGTAGGTGACAAACTGCGAATGAAGGTAAACATGGCACATACTAATCTTGAACTTTTAGTGCAGGCCGATAACACTCTTATTGTCTGACTAATAAAAGAACCTTTTTTTTTCTTAATATAGCACTCTTACTATCAAAATTAGATTCCACAAATCTAATACACTTCTGGAGTACTCTACATAATTATTTACGCATCCTTACCGCATTAGGTCTTGTAAAATGTCTTCTTGCCACAAAAAAAAAACAGTCGTAAGCAGTTCTCCGACAAATGAAACACTTTTCTATCTTCAACTGCGTAGTCTCTTGGAATAAGGGCACTTTACGTTTGGTTCTGTCTAGGAAGTCAAACAAAATCGACTGTCGCAAACTAATCTGTTTTTCCGCTTAATACACATTCCATTCGTGTTGTCATAGCAACTTCGCGACTTAAAATTTCTTCCTTCAAAAACAGCATATCTACCTGCGTACAAAACCTATTAAAATATAAAATGCTAGCAGGGCTACAAATAGATCTGATACATGGTATTCACTAGCTAAGCCACTATATATTTTCCTACATAAATATTAATAGGATATAATCGATTATCATGCTCACCTCATTCCTTCAAGTAAATAAAATATAACATTTGGCATTGGTTTTCTCATATTTATGAGATAGCTCTGGAATAAACTATAAATTTGCGTTTTCCTATTTATTGTTCGTTAATAATTTAGCGCTGAAATTATAGGCAAAAATCTTAGATCCTGCAAAATCCTGATAATTCTAAAATACGTCTATTTTGTTCACGAATAGCAGGTGCACGGCTTTAGCATACTTGTTACAATAAAACGATGGAGAACAACTGTGGAGTTCTCTTTTCATTTTGAATTTTCTCATATTATAAAATAGCTATTATACATTGAGGTAGAATGATATTTATTTACTGAAATTCATTTTCCGCAAAACGGAGGCAGGACCTCGAGATTTTTTTTAAATAACGCTTGTCGGGTTCAACCACAAATTGGCTGTTGAGACGAAAATGTGAACGCACCTCAAAAACTACTAGATAGTACCTTGAATAGGTTTTTTTAATGAGGATTGGACATAACATAAACCAATAAACGTTAGAAGTTTTGTAAGAAGTAAAACACTACTTAAATTTCCACTAAATTTTTTATTTTTAACACCATGACATGTTTCGCTGTATGACAGCTTCTTCAGATGGTTTGTTACAAAATGAGGGTAAGATTACTATAATAAATGATTGGTTCACAATTTATGTCAGGTAATACAATAATTTAATTAAAACAAATTTAGTAATGGTGAATTATTTAAATCTAATTGTTCATTTATTAAGGAATCTGAATTTTTTCTAAAGATTATAGGGAATTAAGTTTCAGGCTCTTTATGCAAGTATGCAAAGTTTGGGTTAAATTGGTGGTTATTTTCAATTAAATAATTTGCGTAATTTGAGTTATTTTTTCTATTGATGTATGATGAAGCATGTTCTGTTATTCTTTTTGAAAGACTATGTCGAATTATGTGCCAACAAATTTTTTAAAAATGCCTTTATGCTACACCATTTGCGAGAAGCCTTACTTTTCTTGTTTAACTGAGAGGCGTTGGAAGGTGATTTTTCACCCATGAGCAATGGCTTCAACGGCACAATCGGGAAGGTTTTTTTCATCGTATCGTAACTGGTGATAAAAAATGAATACGCTACGATAATCCAAAGCGGAAAAAAATCATGGGTGAAGCCCAGTGAACCATCAACATCCTCCCCAAAGCCGAATATTTATCTCCAAGCTTATGCGGTGTATCTGGTGGGATCAGCTGAGTGTGGTGTATAAGCCGCTTTAACCCAACCAGGCTATTATTGGAGAAGGTTACCGACAACAATTAATGCAATTGAGCCGACCGTTGCCGTTGAGGGAAATAACCGGTCAAGTGAAAGTTGAACTTGGGCAATTAGTGTTCCGTACGTTGATTGCTTTTAAAATAAAAAATTTTGTTACGGCGATATAAAATGATCAGTGACTTCAGAAAAACACACCAAAAAATGAATTTTTAGTAAAGTTTGTTTTCAATCTTTACTGGAAACTGATGACCTTGAAATTTTTGTTTTTTTTTAGATACCAGCTATAATTTTCAATCTACACCCCATAGAGAATATTCCAGAATTTTTTCAAAATTTTTAAATCAGCACTTTTCGAGATAAGGGGGGTGGACAGCGATTTTTTCGCGATTTTTTAAAAATAATACAAAGAAAAGTGTGCGCAAATATTACATTACATATATATATATATATATATATATATATATATATATATATATATATATATATATATATATATATATATATGTATATATATATATATATGTATATTACTCGTGTTTTTACAAGCTTTCATTTGACACCCACTCGATGACCTAGTAAAAAATTTTTTTTTTCGCTTCCGATTTCACCCCCCAAAACTAACCCCTTAAGTCAAAATTTAACTTTCAAAACTACATGGCTCTGATGAGGCCATCAATTCCTATATTAGTACCAAATTTCAACTTTCTCTGTCAAATAGTTTCGGAGAAAATCGGGTGTGACAGAGAGACGGCAGACAGACAGACGGACAGACACCGTAGTGATCTTATAAGTGTTCCGTACGGAACGCTAAAACGACGGCAATATGCCAAAGTGATTTTTCAATATGACAATGTTCAGCCACATGTTGCAAAACGCTAAGGAAACGCTAGAAGCGCTTGGATGGGATGTCCTACCTCACCCGCCGTAGTCGCCAGACATTGCTCCTTCTCATTATCACTTGTTTCGTTCACGACCTATCTGAACAGCGCTTTTATTCTTATGAGGATACCAAGAAATTGGTCGATTCGTGGATAGTGTCAAAAAAATGAGTCATTCTTTCAACGTGGTATTCATAAGCTGACAAGACTTTGAATAATCTATTTGTAACCATTTTCTACAATAAAGCGATATTTTTACCGAAAAATTACTTAAAATTAATTTACACGCCCAATAATTTATCTGGTTAGTCAGGGACTGAGAATGAAAAACAGTTAAATTAAATCGTAGGTAAAATAGGAGCAGAGTAAATAAATAAAATCACCCCCTGATTTACCATACAGTGAGACAAGTTAACTAGAAAGAAAGTTGATAAAATATACAGGGTGAGTCAACGATAGAGTAAAGTTCATTATCTCATTTGTTTCGGGAATGACGAAAAAATGGTAAATACAATAGTTTTAGAGAATGTTAAGGTGCACAGTTTAAAATTATTTTTGAGTATACAGGGTATTTCAAAAAAATGTTGCCTATTATGTTTTTCAAATGGAACATTCTATTTTCTAATTTATTTTTAAATTCTGCGTAAAATTTTATAACTTTTTTATTAACAATGTTATATACCTAAACCAAGCAGTGTTTCTAATATTTCAGTTTTGTAAAAAATTGCCAGTAGCGCCATTGTTTCTGAAGGTAGAATACTCATAATTGATACGAGCCTTCTATAGAGATGAAAAAAAAGATATATGTAAAGAAATTTTAGTTAGATGCTACAGGGTGTTCAAAATAAATTTATACACTTCGACTATTTTATATTGAAAAATTTCAAATTTTTTAAGTGGCACACCCTATATATTATTATTTCTTCTGATAGATTTTACAAAACCTTCCAACTTTTATTAAGTATGTCATATACCTATTTCTAATAGTTTTCGATTTATTTTGATTTTTTCAATTTTTACCCTTGTTTTTAGAACACATCATAGTTGCCAAGACAAAACAAAAATGTAGGCATTGTCAAATTTTGACATCTCTATTAAGGAACTAAAAATAGTTTAACTTGTTATGGTAAGCGACGTATAAAGGACGTAAAAAGTTATGGATTTTCCTAAAAATGAATTAGTTAATATGGTTTACATACTGGGCGAGGCTGGAAAAATTTGTCTTTTGGCAGTACGGCTTTACGGAGCGAAGTACCCTCGTATAAAATCTAGAAAATCTTTTCAGTGCTGAATGGAACGGTTCGATGGTAGTGGTAGCGTTGAGTATACGAAACGGAAAGTAGTAAACCAGAATGCTACCAATGAGGAAAAAGAAATGGAGATTTTACTTCATGTTGAAGGTAATCCCCAGGTCAGCAGCTGTCAACTAGCTGACTTATCTGACACATCCCAATCTACGGCTAATCGCACCACGAGAAAAAACGAGTATCAACCCTTTCATATGGAACTACACCAAGAAATTCCAGACGGCGATTTTGAACTATGACTAAACTTTTGTACCACCATGAACGGAACAATAGATGCCAATACAAATTTTTTATCCAAAGAAAAAATAATAATATACAGGGTGTGCCGTTTCAAAAATTTGAGATTTTTCAATTTTAAATAGTCGAAATGTATACATTTATTTTGAACACCCTGTAGCATCTAACTCAAATTTCTTTACATATGTCTTTTTTTTCATCTCTATAGAACGCTCGTACTAATTATGAGTATTCCACCTTCAGAAATAACGGCGCTACTGGCAATTTTTACAAAACTGAAAACTAGTATTTTTTTTTAAAAAATTTAAATATTAGAAAAACTACTAGGTTTAGGTAAATAACATTATTGACATAAAAGTAATAAAATTTTACGCAGAATTTAAAAATAAATTAGAAAATAGGATGCTCCATTTAAAAAAAAAAAAAACATTGTTATATCGGCCACACTTTTTTAAAGTACCCCGTATACTCAAAAATAATTTTAAACTATGCACCTTAACATTCCCTAAAACTTTTGTATTTAACATTTTTTTCGTCATTCCCGAAACAAATGAGGTAATGAACTTTACTCTATCGTTGACTCACCCTGTACATTATTTTAGTCAATAGTGTAGTAAAGTACATGCTGATTTATGAATATAATCTTTTTGGCTATCCTGTTAATTTATCGTTTAAGTGGAAATACGGTGAACTGGGAATTCGTAAAATTAAAGTCCATTTCAAATCTGCAACAACGTAGATAAATAAAAGTTCCGCTTATGTACCCAACTGTTAAATAAATTATCTGGAGAAACGATGTGTTGAAACATACATATATGTTTTTAAGTCAGTTACTCAGTAAAATATCAGCCAATATGGGAATGAGATCCTTTTAGTGAATATTTTGGGTAGAGTGATAGACTGAACCAAGAATTCGTGAAATTGAAATCTATTTTAAATCGGAAATAACGAAGAAAAATAATAAAAATATATAAATTGCAGATATTTTAGTCAGTGAACGGGTAAAATACGAACTGATTTTAATTGTGATCTTTTCAGTTATCTAGTTCATTTATCGTTTATGTTGAAATACTGCGATGTGGGAATTCATAAATTGATAAATATATCTGATCGGAAACAACGTAAATAAATATAAAAATGCTGTTTAATTTACCATACGATTAAATAAGTGTATTAGAAAAAAAGGGTATTGAAACATGCATGTATATTTTGTAGTCAATCTCTTCTTCTTCTTCCTCAGCCATCTCTCCACTGCTGGATATAGGCTTCCTCAAATTCCCTCCATCTGTCTCTATCCTGTGCGAGTCTCATCCACTTTCTTCCTGCAATTGTGATGATGTCATCAGCCCATCTTTTCTGGGGTCGGCCGACTCCTTTCTTTTCATCTCACGGTCTCCAATTTAGGACTCTGGATGCTCATCTGTCTCCCCCCTATCTAGCCACATGACCCGCCCATTGCCACTTCAGTTTGGCAATACGGTCTACCACGTCGACGACTTTTGTTCGGCGTCTGCATTCTGCATTTGGCACTTTGTTCCTCAGACTTATGCCCAGCATTTGTCTTTCCATAGACCGTTGTGCACATTTTAATTTATGCGTGGTGTTGGCTGTTAATGTTATAGTTTCCAGTCCGTATGTCATAACAGGGAGAATACATGTATCGTAGACTTCCCTTTTCAGGTTTATAGGATTGTCCCTACTTTCCGAACGCCGCCCAGCCCAGTCCAATCCTTCTGGTTATTTCTGCAGTCTGATTTTGATTTTCTTTTCCCAATTTTATCTTGTGTCCCAGATAAATATACTCATCCACAGCCTCGATAAACTTGTTGTCTATTATCAAATTTCTGTGGGATGGACTCATTATTTTTGATTTACTTATGTTCATCTCGAGACCGGTTGTCAGAGAGGCATCATGAAGTTCTTTAATCATAGTGTTTAGCTCATTTAAATCATCACTTATTAGGACTATACCATCTGCGAACCTCAGGTGGTTTAGGTACATCCCATTTATCTTTAACCCTTTGTTTTCCCAGCTCAACAGCTTGAATATGTTTTCCAAAGCCAATGTAAACAATTTGGGTGAAATAGTGTCACCCTGTCTAACGCCTCTCTTGATCTCGATCTTATCCGTTTTCGTCTCATCATCCACTCTTACATCCATTGTGGCATGGCTATAGATATATTTTATCACGATCGTGTATCTAGAGTCGATTCTCGCGTCCTTAAGTGCATTCATTATTGTCCACTGTTCTACAGAATCGAAGGCCTTTTTGTAGTCAATGAAAGCCAGATGAATTTGTATCTTGTATTCGGTGGCTTTTTCGATAAGTAGGCGTAGGGTTTGTATATAATCATTAGTTCCAAAACCCTTTCGGAAGCCCGCCTGTTCGATCGGTTGGATGCTAAGCGCTTTGTAAGGATTTTTGTCAACAATTTGTATAAGTGGGACAGCAAGCTAATAGGTCGATAGTTCTCTAGATTCTCAGGATCTCTCTTTTTGTGTAGTAATATGACTTCAGCATTCTGCCATTGTTTTGGTATCCTTTCTTGTTCTAGACATTTATTAAGTAGAATTCTCACAGCATCAACAAGTTCATCACCTCCGAGTTTCAACATGTCGACAGTCACTTGATCTTTTCCTGCACTTTTATTGTTTTTCATATGTTTGAGCGCATTTTTCATTTCGGTAAGTTCTATCTCTGGCATCTCCTCTGATCCAACATGTAATATGATCCTTTACTCTCTTCTTGTTGTTTCTTTGGTTGATACATTTCTGTATAGAATTTATGTATGATTTCCACTATCATATTTTTATCGTTTATTGTTGTTCCATTTTGATCCTTTATTTTAATAATATTTGATCTGCCAATGTTTTTACCTGATCTAAGGACCTTCATATTTTTATTTGATTCTATTGTATTCATAATGAGTTTTGTATTATACTTCCGAATATCTTTTCTGGTTTCTTTCCTTATGATTTTATTTGGGAATTGTATCTTTCCGAGTCTCTATTAGTTTGTCAATAAGGCAATAAAATACCAGTTAATACAGGAATGTGATCTTTGCGGTTAGTCAATCAATTCATCGTTTAAGTAAAAACACCGTTAACAGGAAATTCATGAATTTAATTTCTGCTTAGATAAATTAAACTAATGTCTGATTTGCTATACGATTAATTAAATAATTTGAAAAAAAGAATGTTGGAACATTTGTCTACGGACAGTAAAATACTAACTAATGTAGAAATGCGATATTTTTAATTACCCAGTGAATTTATTGTTTAGGTACAGGCACCGTTAACAGGGGAATCGTGAAATTAATTTCTACTTAAATAAACTAAACTGTTTTATTTGCTATACGTTTAAATAAATTAATTTAAAAAAACCGGCCAAGTGCAAGTCGGACTTGCGCAATTAGTGTTCCGTACGGTTATTGCTTTGAAAATAAAAAAAATTGTTACCATAAATAAGTTTTCAACAGAGTTTTTTTCCGATCTTTCTGGAAAACTTATGGCCTTTAAATTATATATACAGTGACTCACAGCTTAAATGATGCAGTCGCTATAAGAAAAGACTAACTGGTCTCAGTGCCTCTTTATTTATTTAGAAAAAACAACTTATTGAAATTAAATTAGTAAAGTCTTCTAAAAAAGTATGAATTGCTTTTTGTCTTAAATATGCCTTACTTAATTAACAATAAATAATTAATTAAATGATATGCGATTTTAACATCATAGCTTAAATGACGCAAAATTCAATATACCAAAATTATTAGAGAAAACAAACTGTAGAATTTGAAATAATCCTGCTAATATTTGGTCGGGCCTCCCTCATTATCAATAACGGGTTCTAATCTTCTGGACATTTATGCAACTAACTTTCTAGTATACTCCGGGGAAATAGTGTTCCATGCGTCAGTATTTTTACTTTTAATTCAGTTTTATTTGATATTGGGGCACTATTTACTTTATTTTTTAATGTCAGCCACAAATTTTCAATTACATTTAAGTCTGGTGACTGGGCTGGTGTTTTAATAACATTTGGACAGTTATAAAGCAACCAACTGCGGACTCGAAATGACGTGTGCTTTGGATCATTGTCGTGATAGAACCGATAATTGTTTTCAATATCTAATTTTTGGGCACTAGCGACGAGATGCTGCCTTAGTATATCCAAGTACACATATTAGTTCATATTCCCTTCGACGAAATGCATGTTACCTACTCCTGCAGATGACATACAGCCCCATAACATCACTCCACCTCCACCGTGCTTTACCGTAGCTTTCATATTTTTCAATTTTAATTCTTCGTTAGGCTTTCTCCACACTGATATTTTTCCATCGGACCCAAATAAGTTTATTTTGGTCTCATCAGCAAATATTACTGAATTCCAGAAGTTGAAGTCTTTATTGATATGCTCTCTGGCAAATTCCAATCTCACGCGTCTATTTCTTTGGCTAATGAAAGGCTTATTTCTAGCAGTTCGACCTTGTAAATTATTATTTCGCAAGATCCATCGAACTGTTTCGGGGGTTACATCTTTTTCCAAACTGTCTTTCCACCTCGGCGCACAACTTTGGCGCAATTTTTTTTGGATTATTTGATACCTCTCTTAAAATCCATCTTTCTTCACGTTCATTGAAGATCTTATTTGGAGCCAACTTTGACTTATTCTCGACTCTATTTTCATTCCGGTAACGTTCAATGATATGCTGAACAGTTGACGGACATTTATTTACCATTTTGGCTATGTCTCTTTGGCTGTATTGAGTAATAATTAAATTTCTCTCAGAAATTGTAGTGCGACGACCCATTCTTAAACAATTTAGTTTTATTGAATGAAAAAATGTCAAACTAAACAAAAAACAATTGTACTAAGAAATCAAAGCTGTGACGTTAAAATTGCATATGATTTGATTAATTATTTATTGTTAATTAAGTAAGACATATTTAAGACAAAAAAAATAATTCATACTTTTTTAGAAGACTCTTTACTAATTTAATTTCAATAAGTTGTCTTTTCCAAATAAATGAAGAGGCACTGAGACCAGTTAGTCTTTCCTTATAGCGACTGCATCATTTAAGCTGTGAGTCACTGTATACATATACATATATATATATATATATATATATATATATATATATATATATATATATATATATATATATATATATATATACAGTGACGAACAAAATATGGAAACATTTTCTTAATCAAAAATATAAAATACTATCCTTTAGGAATAAAAAAACTAGTCTTGTTTTGTTGACAATTTCTTTATAGAATTTTATTATTGACTATAAAAACTTTGTTACCGTTTCTGGTAGATAAAGTTTTTAAGAAACTGAAATAACTTTATCATTCTGCTTTAAGAGTACGTTATTGTTGATACGAAGTTATTTAGTAGCATTGTTTAAGAGCGCGATTTTTTGCCAAAATGCCAAAGTGTAAATATTATACTTCAGATCTGAACCATAAAATTATTTCTCTGTATCAAAGTGGAAAGAAGCAAATTGAAATAGCAAAATCTTTAAACATGCATAGGGGCAATTTTTTTGACAGTTATTTAGTATCTTACCTATGATTATGACCGGAGGTAGCAAGAGTGGGTGGGTGCCTTAGATATACCAAATATAATCGCCCGAGATTCTCTAATATATATATATATATATATATATATATATATATATATATATATATATATATATATATATATATATATATATATATATGTATATACTAGCTGTGCCTGCGGCTCCGCTCGCGTGGACTTGATTCACTTTTATCGTCACTGCTTATTCGTTATGTTTATACTATTAAATAGCTCGAGGGGCCTTAGAAGCTCATGGCTTGGTTGCATACTTGTCTTCACTTCTTTTTGTCTCCTGTCAGCTTTTCCCAGTGCGGGATTTCCATCAACTCGGGGTCTTGCTTTACTGCCCGAATCCATGTAAATCGAGGTCTACCCTTGCCTCTTCTTCCAACCACTCCTCTTATTAGGGCTTGCTTTGCCTGTCTTTTTCCCTTTATCCTTGTCACGTGTCCCAACCATCTTAATCGCTGGCTTCTTATGATTTGGCTTATAACGGGTTTCGTATATAGGCATTTTAATTCGCAGTTTGTTCTTCTTCTCCACAGTCCCTCTTCTTTCCTTCCTCCGTAGATTCTTCTCAAAGTTTTCCTTTCTCACACCTCCTACGTCTCCTTTTCTCTTGCATTCAGTTTCCACGTTTCGCATCCATATGTCATCGTGGGTCTGACAACTGTCGTATATATTTTTTCTTTTGTTTTTCTTGATTTACTCTTTGATTTCAATATTGGATTCATTGCCCCCAAACATCTCTGTCCTTTGGCTATTCTTTCTTGTATCTCCATCCTTTCTTGTCCACTCTCTGTTATTGTTACTCCCAGATAATTAAATTTGTCTACTTTTTCAAACATATATCTTTTCCCTAAGTTGTTTATTATATCTAAACTTTTGTTGTTTTTATTATTCTTCTTTGCAATTTCCATGTATTTTGTTTTTCTTACTTATGGCTTTTTTGAGGTTCTCTTTTGCTCTTGCAATGACTGCTACATCATCCGCATAGGCCAAGCATTGGCAGGTTTGTTGGTATATCATTCCATTTGTTTTTATTTCTGACTCCCGGATTATCTTCTTTAGTACCAAATTAAAGAGACATGTCGACACTGGATCCCCCTGTCTTAATCCTCTCTTCACCTTAAACTTGTCTGATACTTTGCCCTCAACCAACACTTTATTTTCTGTGTCATTCAGAGTCATTCTCACTATGCGAATCAATTTACTTGGAATTTTTAGTTCTTCCATTATCTTGTAGAGTCCTTCTCTATTTACAGAGTCATATGCTTCTCTGATATCCACAAAGACCAAGTGTAGTGTCAAATTTTGTTCTAAGCTATTATCTTGGATTTGCTAAATCGAAAATATCTGGTCTGTAACCGACCTATTTTTCTTGAATCCACACTGGTACTCTCCCAGGATAGACTCGGCTTTCTCTTCTAGTCTGTTTTTGGTAGTCACCACTACTATCTTGTACACGACATCCAGTGGTCTATAATTAGCACATATAGTTTTTTCTACTTTTTTTTGTATATTGGACAAATGAGTGACTCACTCCAGCTCACTGGCATCTTCTCTGTTTCCGAAATTTCTTGCACCAACCTGCATATTTCATTTTCCAGATCTACTCCTCCAGCTTTTATCATTTCTGCTGTTATACAATTTCCACCCGGGGCCTTATTTTTTTTTGGGTTCTGAGTATTTCTCTTATTTCTTCTTTGCAGAGTTTGTTTGTCCCCTCCTGCCCTTCAGTTAATTTAGCTTCCTATTTCTCATTCAACTAATTTTCATCTCCATTTAATGTTTCTTTAAAGTATTCCGCCCATCTATTCAGTCTTTCTGCCAAGCTTACTGCTAAACTTCCATCTTTTTTCCTACATATTACCACTTTGTCTCCTTTGTATTTTATAAAAAAAAAAACACGTAAATCGGATGAGTGGTTCTCGAATGATAAACACACTAACAGACAGACAGACAGAGAGACGTTGCGTTTTATATATATATATATATATATATATATATATATATATATATATATATATATATATATATATAAGCATGCAAATTTGAACTTTTTTCAATCAAAAATTTATTGAACAGTATAGTAAACGCGTTTATTCCTCTACGTTATTTCTGATTTGATATGGAGCTCAATTTTACGAATTTCCAGTTCACGGTATTTCTACTTAAACGATGAATTAAATGAATAACCAAAAAGATCAAATTTTTGCATCAGTTGGTATTTTGCTGTTTGCTTGACTAATATTTTCTTCCAATTAATTTATTTAATCGTTGGATAAATAAAGTTATATTGTTTCAGATTTGAAATTTACTTTATTTTTACAAATTTTCTAGTTCATTGTATGTATACGTAAAAGATAAATTAACAGGGCAACTAAAAGGATAAAAATACAGTGCTTTTGACCTGGGAATCGAATAAATACCGTAATATGCTAACTGTAGAGAAAAAATCTTGTCAGTTCTCCAATGAGCCGAAGAGATTCTAAAAATATGTCGAAGACGGCCAAAAAATGCAACAACAATCACGCCCCACAGCTGAGGAGGGGCAGTGAGAATATTTATAAATTTATTAGCAGAAGACTTCACCAATAATAACGCGGCAACCTCAGATATTCTGCAATATGTAATACAAACCTCGTTTGTCGTAACTCGCTTTGCTATTAGGATTTAGAAAATGACACCCACTCTTGCTACCTCCGGTCATAATCACAGTTAAGATACTAAATAACTTTTAAAAAAAAATTGCTATAATAAACATAAAAAAAAATGTGTGTATATATATATATATATATATATATATATATATATATATATATATATATATATATATATATATATATATATATATATATATATATACAGTCCGTGCAAAAATAAAAACTACTTATGTGTTTGGGGTAAACCTTTTTTATTTTTCGACATAGTCTCCTTTTAGGCTTATACACTTCGTCCAACGATGTTCTAGTTTGTTGATCCCTTCCGAATAATAGGATTTCTCCAAGTCTGCAAAATATCCATTAGTGTCTGCAATCACCTCCTCGTTTGAATAAAATCTTTGTCCCGCCAGCCATTTCTTCAAATTGGGGAACAAATAGTAGTCCGAGGGAGCCAAGTCTGGAGAATAGGGGGGATGTGAAACGAGTTGGAATCCTATTTCCATTAATTTTGAGACCACAACTGCTGAGGTGTGTGCTGGTGCGTTGTCGTGATGGAAAAGGACTTTCTTGTGGGCCAATCGCGGGTTTTTCTTGCAGCTCGGTTTTCGAACGGTCCAATAACGATGAATAATATTCACCTGTAATAGTTTTACCCTTTTCCAGATAGTCGATGAGGATTATCCCTTGCGAATCCCAAAAGACAGTCGCCATAACCTTTCCGGCCGAAGGAACGGTCTTCGCCTTTTTTGGTGCAGATTCCCCCTTGGTAACCCACTGTTTAGATTGTTGTTTGGTCTCAGGAGTATAGTAATGTATCCATGTTTCATCCACAGTGACGAGACGACGCTTAAAGTCCTCCGGATTCTTCTGGAACAGCTGCAAACCATCCTTGCAACACTTCACACGATTCGGTTTTTGGTTTGCGGATAGCTTTCTCATGTCCAAATGTTTATGCAAAATATTATGTACCGGTTCAGTCGAGATGCCCACAGTACTAGCAAACTCTTCTGTTATCCATCACCATATCATGGATTTGATCAATGATTTCTGGAGTCGTAACCTCCACAGGCCGTCCAGAACGTTCAGCGTCACTTGTGCCCATATGGCCAGTCCGAAAATTTTGAAACCACTTATAAACTGTTCTAATCGAAGGCAGAGTCACCATAATGTTTATCAAGCTTCTCTTTAGTCTCCTGAGGCGTTTTGCCTTTCATAAAGTAATGTTTAATCACCACACGAAATTCTTTTTCGTCCATTTTTTGAAAATCACTCGACTTCCTTGAGTCACACGAATGCCAAACACAAAGAAATAGACCAATATAGCTGAAACTTGGTGTGCGTTCATTCAAGAGATGCTACTAACTAAACATGACCTCGATACGCGCCGGTGATGCCATCTCTCGGACGTTGCACGGACTTTTCAAATCAGCCTCGTATATATATATATATATATATATATATATATATATATATATATATATATATATATATATATATATATATACATATATATATATATATATATATATATATATATATATATATATATATATATATATATATATATATATATATATATATATATATGTATAATAATTTTTCTGTTGAACCTTTTGTTTACATAAACTTGATTGTTTTTTCTTGGGTACTTAGATTCTTTTGAAAAATACAAACTAGTTTATTTGATGTTTCGCCTTTTTTTAGGCATTTTCAAAAATTCTTATATATATATATGGGACATTTGGCGTCAACGGAGCCACCCCAATACCCAAAAATAGATTTTGACGAAAAAAAAATTCAGTGGTGTCGATTTTTTCATTTAAACATAAGCTTTCAAATGCACCTTGAACCTTTTGAAAAAAACAAGATGGCGGCTCAATATGGCGGTTAGAAACAATAAAATCATGATTTCTAAGCGGAGCTTACTGAACTTCAAAACTGATTAAGTTGGGAATGCGGAATCTTTGGCACAATGACACTACTCAGTATATATCACCACTATACCAAACACTTTATTTTTGCACTCGACGCGTGTTTCGCTAACCATGTTAGCTTCATTAGGAGCGATGATTGACTGAGACAAAATGCAATATTAATATAATAGTTAGAGTAACCAACATAATTTTATGTAATACCAACATGGTGGCTCCAATATGGCGCCTTAAACCGAAAATTACACGAAAAATGAGCAATTATGGAGATTTCGCAGTGAACCAGTACTTTTTCTGACCGGAGTAATTTTTGGTTTTAGGCGCTATATTGGATCCGCTATGTTGGTATTATATAAAACTATGTTGGTTACTCTAACTATTACGTCAATATTGCATTTTGCCTCAGTTTTGAGGTTCAGTTAACTCCGCTTAAAAATCATGATTTTTTTAGTTTCTAGCCGTCCTATTGAGCCGCCATCTTATTTCTTTCAAAAGGGCCAAGTTGTATTTGAAAGCTTACGTTTCAATGAAGAAATTGACACCTTTGATTTTTTTTTTTCGTTAATTCTATTTTTGGGTATTGAGGTGGCCCCGTTAACGCGAAACTTCCCGTATATATAGATATATATATATATATATATATATATATATATATATATATATATATATATATATATATATATATGTATAATAATTTTTCTGTTGAACCTTTTGTTTACATAAACTTGATTGGTTTTTCTTGGGTATTTAGATTCTTTTGAAAAATACAAACTAGTTTATTTGATGTTTCGCCTTTTTTTTTAGGCATTTTCAAAAATTCTTTATTTTTTTAATATTGATTCTATAAAATCCAAATGAGACAAATTAAGATTCAGAAAAGTTGGCACGACTCCTATATGCTTGCATCTTTAAAAAAATTCTTCGATTCTTTTGTGTGGCAAGTTTGGTGTTAATTTTGGAAATCTCCTTCAAAATCTTTGTTGCGTATTGCATCCTCACTACTATCAATATATAATAATTTTCCTGTTGAACCTTTTGTTTACATAAACTTGACTGGTTTTTCTTGGGTACTTAGGTTATTGCTAGGTACTAGGATATTTCCAAAATTAACACCAAACGTGCCACTCAAAAGAATCAAAGAATTTTTTTAGCAAGCATATGGGAGTCGTGCCAACTTTTTTGAATCTTAATTTGTCTCATTTGGATTTTACATAACGAATATTAAAAAATAAAGAATTTTTGAAAAAAATAAGGCGAAACGTCAAATAAACTAGTTTGTATTTTTCAAAAGAACCTAAGTACCAAGAAAAACCAATCAAGTTTATATACATATATATATATATATATATATATATATATATATATATATATATATATATATATATATATATATATATATATATATATATATATATATATATATATATATATATATATATATATATATATATATATATTTATGTACATAGGTGTATGTATAAGTTTTCGCCGGTTTTTGTGGTAAAGAAAACACGTAATTTTCAAGGGAAATTCATTTTTTATTTATTCAAAATATTGGCCATTGGCTTCTACACACTTCGCCCATCTTTCAGGTAAATTATGAATACCATGCCAGAAAAACTGCTTGTCTTTTGCGGCAACCCATTCGTCGAACGATTTTCCAATTTCCTCGAAATTGCTGTTCTGCAAGAGCGTGCCCCATTGATGCGAAGAGGTGATAGTCAGATGGCGCCAGGTCGGGAGAGTACGGCGGGTGCGGAAGGATGTCCCATCCAAGCGATTTCAAGGTGTCTTTCACTGGTTTTGCTGTGTGAGACGGCGTATTGTGGTGTAACAAAATCACTTTGCCATGTCTTCTGGCCCATTCCGGTCGTCTTTCGATCAATGCGTGATTTAAATTAAACATTTAATGCTTTTGCCAATTGCTGTTATGTTTGAGTTGGGTCATCATACAGTAACGCCTGCAATTCCTCGTCTTCGTACTTTTGTGGTCTACCAAAGCGGGCACTGCCTTTCACATTGAAATCATCACGTTTAAATTGTCGAAACCATGTCTTACATGTTCTAATCGATGGAGCGTGTTCATCATTTGTTTCTACCAGCAAACGATGACTTTCCGCAGCATTTTTCTTTTGATTAAATAAGAAAAGCAATGCGTGCCGCAAATGTTCTTTTTCAGGCACAAAAGTCGACATGATCACTGAACGATACAATACAGACGCTAATGTTTGGCGGACTCAACTTGTGTATGTTGGTTAGGTTAATGTCAGATAAACAAACTGACGTATCTATCAAATTCATATACTGCGTACTGTTCGCTGGTGCCATCTTTTAGTGAAACCGGCAAAAACTTATGCATACACCTGTATATATATATATATATATATATATATATATATATATATATATATATATATATATATATATATATACCATATATATATATATATATATATATATATATATATATATATATATATATATATATATATATGTTAGCTTTGAGCGGTAGTAGCAGCAAGATTACAGTATCGAATAGCAGCAGCAGCAAAAATACTTGAAAATGCCAAATGAGATTTTGGCGAAATATCGCGCAAATTCATAGTTAAACGAACGGATTGACACCCGGAAATTTAATGTATTACATTCCACCATCCGTGAAAACCTCTATTTTAATATATATATATATATATATATATATATATATATATATATATATATATATATATATATATATATATATATATATGTATATATATATATATATATATATATATATATATATATATAATATCGAGATTTAAAAGTGATAAATCATACTTTTAGAGTAGTTTATTTTTCCAGAAATTTTGTATCGGATTGCAGTCAGGGCTCGGAGCTAGCCATTCTAAAACCTTAAATATTTGCTTACCCAATCAGGTTTTTACTATTTTGGATATATGCTTAGTATCATGGCCGTGTTGATATATCACTTAATATTTTAGATATAGCATATTTTGAACAGTTTCGTCGTTCTTATACGAAGAGTATAATCATCAAAGATATTCTTATATACTAATAAGTGTTATAAAACTAACCTTAAACTTTTACTTTTCATAAAACTTCCTAATAGATTTTCTACTCAAATGTATTTTTCCAGTACGCTTCCAGCTTAAATACATATAATAGATGTTTCTTAATATGAAAACATCGAAGCTGAAAATCGAACTCCACAATTCTTCTTCCTTTCATTTTAACAGATATGCTCCTGCAGTGCACATGCTATTCGCGTACAAAATCGACGTATTTCAAGATTATCCGGATTTTGCAGGTTCTTAGATTATTGGCAGCAACTGCAGAATTGAAGCACTGATGAATAACAGATAAGGATATATAAATTTCCATGTTAAAACTTCTATTTTGTTTATGGACATAATAAATAATATTTAGTGAAGCTTTATATTTTGATTGTTTGAAATATTGTAATATTAGTGACATATGTTCATGTTGTAAAATATGATGATCTATATTTAAAAAGTGTATAGCATATTTTTAAAGAATTTGTATACCGGTGTCTATTTTAAGGAAGTAAAAAATATGATGTGACAAATATTATTATCGTCTAATTAATTAATAGTATTCTCCATTTTAAATTGGACGATAGGTAGAGGGTATTTTTTTTAATGGACTCTAGCAGACGTGCTGCAGGGAAGTCCCTAAAGCGCTACAGGAGCGACACATGTGCGGAAAAAGCGATTCACGTTGTTTTTAAATCGCTGTAAATTGTACTAGGTGGGAAACAGAGTCCTGGGCAAATTATTCCAAAGGAATGATGCTCTCCATATAAAAGACTGCTTGAAAAGCGTTGTACGAGGAGTAACAAGCTGAACCTCATACGGATGTGTGTGAAGTATTAGCGCGACGTGTGTTTCTAACATGCACCGCTCTGGGAGCGGTATGAAAATACTTGTATAATAGGCTCAAGTCGCCAACTGTTCTTCGATGTTCCAACGAATCAAGGCCGCCGGGCAGTTCCTGGTATTCAATCAGACGAACAGCTTTTCTCTGAATAGAATCCAACAAATGCAATGTATGTTGTACCGTTTTTAATTTGTTCGCTTTTTGAGGCGTCATTTTGTACCGTGTGAAAATTGTTTTTTCGCTCGCTTGGGCGCAATTTTCTTGCAACCTCTTTTTAATTTCTGAGAATGAATTGAGTGAATAATGATTTTAAAAGAACTAAAGAAACTAAAGAAACACTAGCTCAGTTTTCCTTGGTAGAGAAATATGGGTAAGAGATAATTGTTATACGTCTTTTTGGAATTATTTTCTATTTTTAAAAAGCTTCAGTTGTACAAATTTTTGGGCACCATTCATTTTAAAATAGAAAGGATCTAACTTTAGTTAAAAAAAATGAAAAAATACTGAAGTGTTTTACGGTTATTACTAAAAAGAATTATACTAGTACAACTTTTCTTATCCTGAAAAGAAAAATAGGTATTCAGTGAGACACTAGCTTTAATCAACAAAAAAAATTTATTCATGGTTTAAAATAAAAGTTCCAACCTTTGCAGTTTTAAGGAATACAAAAAAATTCTAGCCTAAAAGTAGTTTTTATAAATTAGTGTCCCTAAATCAGAGATTTTACTACTAAATCTTGACTACACCCGGAATCGAAGAGTCGTGATTTTCACTTCGCGATTTTTCAGTTCAAATTGCTGTTGAAACACTTATTTGCGGGGAATATATTTATTGATGTATGTTCTGGTAACTTACGGTCTTCCTATGGGCTTCTAGGCCTTCAATGCAACACAATACCGATTTCACACTTTTGAGAAGAGCCTACTTTAACTACTCCATTTAGAAAACACACAAAACTCACTATGGCTTTATGATAAAAAAAAACTCGTGCTTAACTTGGCTCTCGTAGATATTGTCGTAAGCCTCTACTGCGGCTCGGTGGAAAATCGCCACTTGGCGGCTCGGTGGAAATTAGCCTGGCTGCGGCTTGATGGTACTAAGCCTCTCGGCGGTTTGATGGTACTAAGCCTGGCGGCGGCTTGATGTTACTGCCTGGCGGCGGCTCGGTGTTCTAAGCCAAGATTCGCGTCCTCCGGACCCTTAAATAAGCCGTGGGCACTCTGTCTGTAATATGGCGACGCCGGAACCAAAACTCCGGATACAAACATTTGACCAATCCCGGCGTATCGATAGATTCGGTCGCAAACCCGCACAGCACACTATATAACGAGCGGCTAGGAATTTCTGATTAATATACCGCTCGATACAAAAATGAAAAGAAGTACTTTATAAAGTGAAAAATCAGTAACATTATATGGTCTTAAAATCTAGGAAAAAATGAATGTTACAATGTTTAGGAGCGGAGCCCCAAACACGGGAGCAGTATTCCATAGTTGGTCGAATTTAAGCTTTGTAAAGAATAAACAGTTGTTGTGGATGTAAAGCTTTCTGGTTCCAAATAGTATTTCCAACTTTTGAAAAGCTCTCCTTGCTATGCCTGCGATATGTTCATGCCACGGCATGTTTGCTCCCAAATTAAATCCCAACAAATTGAGTGAGGATGTTAGAGGAATGGAGTGCCCCACCATAACTATGTCGGGTTCAGCAACGTTAACTTTTTTAGAGAAAACTGCCGCCTGGGTTTTTGTAGCGTTAAATTCCACTTGATTACTCTAACCCCGAGATAGAATTTCTACCAGGTCTTTGTTAAATTGAACGACTTCCAGCTGTCTGCGGATATTCGTCTCAGTAGCCGATGTCCGAGCGTTCAAAGTCAAAGTATCTTAAAGAATCTTGCGTACCTAACACTTTTTTTAGAATAGAATATACTACTTTGTATGCCTGATGGGAATTTTATCTCAGCTTCTTAATAACTATATGCTGGATATTTAAACAGGTTGCAATTAATTAATGCATTTATTTAAAATTTAAAAAAATTTAGTTTGTATTTAGTGCATTAAGGAAAACCTTTATTAAAATTGGATTAAAAAAAATCTGAAAAAATATACGCGACATGTAGATGAAAAAATCCTGTAATCTAGCAAGATCTAAAATTTCTGAAATGAAATTTCAACTTGGAATCGACAAATTTACGGAAAAAAGTTCAATAATTTCTTTTTCTCAAATTTTTGGCTACTAAAGTATTTGAGCATAATTTGATTTATCCAAACTACTCTGCTGAAAAAATGTATTTTGTATCAAAGTTTACAGTTTCATGGTATTTAATTTTTTTAATTTTTGATATTTTCAGGTTGTAACATTCATTTTTTCCTACATTTTAAAATCATGTTACGACTCTGTTCTTCTCCCTGTAATTAGAATTTTATTGCATTTTTATATTTATTGTAGTGATTTCAATTCTTGAGCAGTGTAGCTTAAAATAGTGTTTTAAATTTTTGAGCAGTTTAATTTAAACCGGCAGAGTATGTAAAGCGTGTTGCCGATTTGATTTATTTAGTTTGCATTAATTTTTTACCAGGAATTGAGCAATTTTTAAAGACGTCACTTTAAAGAAGATATTTAAACTGCCGAGATGCAATTATAAAGGCTTTTTCCATGAGAATGCCGTAGTGGCTTTTTCGTCCATGAAGCCGTAGTGGCTTTCTTCTCCAGCACGCCAGAGAGTGTTTTTTTTTTTCTCAGTGATGTAGTAGTGCAGTAATGGTTTCTAGCTCTCAAGTTTAAGCTTTTCTTGAAATATCCTGCTCATCCTCAGGCATTTCAGGTCAGAAAGTGTTTAGAAGCCCAAATGAAACTAGGATGGCAATGGCGGAGACAATATTTTTTTGAGGATCTCACCAGGAAAGGCCAGGTAACTTATGGAAAATCCACAAGGAGAAACCAATAATAAGTCATAAGCACACCAGTCTAAAAATCTCTCTTCCTATCTACAAGTGCATTTCTATCGACTATTCTACATGGGTAATTCGCGGAGTTAATTTCAAAAACTTTTAAAATCGAGTTGTATCAAGCCTTTTAATAAAAACTTAAAAATCATAAATTAAAGACTTTTTGCCATAGTGTACACTCTTCTAGCTTAAGGGGTTTTTATTTAGTAGAAGTAATTTTTAGGAGTGTAATAACGTTTGGAATTTTGTTAATAAATATACCCTTTTTTATTTAAATGTGTAGTGTCTCACTAAACTCCTGCTCTTTCTGTCAGGACGCAACGGTTGTACGTAAATTAATCTTATTTTAACAACTAAATAACTCTTCAGTAGTTTTTCATTTTTTGAGCTGAAATTAGATTCCTTTTTATTCTACAATCAATGGTGCCCAAATCCGTACAACCAAATTTTTAAACAACCATAGAGACTATTTTCAAAAGACGTACAAAAATTATCTCTTATCCATAATCTCTCCAAACAAACTGAGCTAGTTTATATCTAATTTCTTTAGTTCTTTCAGTATTAATATCCACTTAATCCATTCTCAGTAATTAAGATATACATAAGGGGCAAATAACGGCTTCTGTTTAATAAATAAAATATTTATTAAAAGTAAAGAAGTTAAGACGTTTCAAAATTGTGCCTCAACGTGCGGGCGTTTTAAATAAATCGTTACAAGGTCATGTTTTTAAAATTTCGTCCATTTTGCATATGTCAAGATTTTTATTCAGATCAAAAAAAGTCATTTTTAACACACTCCCTTTTAATGAGAACTACTGTTTTGAAAATTATAAATAATACAGTTTATCATTTGTTGCATGTATTTTTTGACCGTCCCCTATAAGACACTCCATGTTACAATCTAATTGTCGCTGGTACATCTACATCTAAAAGAAATTTTATTTTTTTGCTCTTTTGACTGATTGTGTACCCACAATAAAATGAAGTCGAGAGTGTGACATACCCTATGAAACTTGTAAGTCGACGCATCATATCTTAATTATGATTTAAAAACTAATGCAGCACTTTTCAGTTAGGATTATTCTCCCTACTACTATAATGTACTACTATCGGGTATATTAAGCTGTCGATATTTAATCTGTACTTATACAGATGAATAAGAGGCAGACAGTTATTGCCAATGAAGAAATTGACAGAGCAACGATTGAACATAAAATTGATTTATTTCAAGCAGAAACATAAAGCCTGCAATAGATCCCTTGATATCTATTCAATACTGCCAATTTGCATTAACTTAACCGTGACAAAAGTTGTCGTCTAGATTTGTAGCGTTCCAATTATTTCAATGTAGTCAACGTGCTGGTTTCATTCGTCTATGGTGCACATCAAAAGGTTGCAGAGAGTAATGTTTGACGGTTTGATTTGTCATTGTATATCAAGTTAGTCAAACCAAATTAAACTGTTAGTTAGTCAGTGTATTGAAGTGAAATTAGTAATACTAATATCTGAATTTATCTTGGACGTAAAGAAAAGGAAGGGAAATTGTTTTTCTTATTTATTCTTATACGCTTTAAACAAATTTATATATTTTATGAATTAATGTTTTATATTAGCTGCTTTCTTTTCTTATTAACGCTTAGTTTTTATTTATAAATGTTTTTACAATTTTATAATTAATAAAGCTTACTTACTAAATTTTATAAAGCTTGGTACTACACCACAATTATTATAACTACAACAAGTACCTGTTTTTTCACTCGATGTAAGTTTCGAAAACTTTTAAAGAATCATCGCTCCTGATGATACTAACATTGTTAGCGAAACAAGCGTCAAGTGCAGAAATAAAGTTTTTGAGGTAACAAGTGTTATGTGTATAATGTCGTTGTACAAAAAAATCCGAAGTCTTAATGTAGATAAGGTTTAGGGTGAGTGGGACAACATCATTTCAGCCAAGCCCTATATGCCGATAGTAAAGCGATAATCTATAATATATATAAAATGCATCGTATCTCTGTCGGTCTGTCTGTCCGTTACTAAGCTTATCACTGGAGAACCACTTATCCGATTTACGTACTTTTTTTTTAAAACATACATATGTTCTCTGGCCAGGTTATAGGCTATATTTTCTTACGATAGGTAGCATAAGGAATGAGCAGTGACGATAATAGTGAATAAAGTCGGAAAAAAGTTTGCCGCTAGCGCGTTCCCTTGCAATATACAGCCTAAACCATTAAATATGGAATAATATTATGTAGCAGAGAATATCTATAATCTATAGTTTATAATATATATATAAAATGCAATGTCTCTCTATCTGTCCATTAGTGCGTTTATCACGCGAGAACCACTTATCCGATTTACGTGTCTTTTTTTTAAATTCATACATATATTTTTTGGCCAGGTTATATAATAATAATAATAATCTATATCTATAATATATATAAAATGCAACGTCTCTCTGTCTGTTTGTCTGTCCGTTAATGCGCTTATGCCTCGAGAACCACTTATCCGATTTACGTGATTTTTTAAATTCACACATATGTTCTCTGACCAGGTTATAGATATATATTTTATTACATCTATAAGATATATAAAATGCAATGTATCTCTGTCTGTCTATCTGTTAGTGCGCTTATCACTGGAGAACCACTTATCCGAGTTACGTACTTTTTTTTAAACATATGTATGTTCTCTGGCCAGGTTATACGCTATATTTTATTACGATAGGTAGCATAAGGAATGAGCAGTGACGATAATACTGAATGAAGTCAGAAAAAATGTATTATGTAGCAGAGAATATCTATAATCTATAATATATATAAAATGAAATGTCTCTCTGTCTGTCTGTCTGTCCATTAGTGTGTTTATCACGCGAGAACCACTTATCCGATTTACGTGTTTTTTTTTTAAATTTATACATATATATCTATAGATAGATATCTATATCTATAATACATCTCTACTCAGTATATATCACCACTACACCAAACACTATATTTTTGCACTCGACGCGCGTTTCGCTAACCATGTTAGCTTCATCAGGAGCGATGATTGACAGTCAATCATCGCTCCTGATGAAGCCAACATGGTTAGCGAAACGCGCGTCGAGTGCAAAAATAAAGTGTTTGGTGTAGTGGTGATATATAATGAGTAGTATCATTGTGCCAAGATTCCACATTCCCAACTTAGTCTATAATACATATAAAATGCAACGTCTCTCTGTCTATCTGTCTACCCGTTAGTGCGCTTACCACTGGAGAACCACTTATCCGATTTACGTGCTTTTTTTTAAAACATACATATGTTCTCTGGCCATGTTATAGGATATATTTTATTGCGTTAGGTAACATAAATAATAAGCAGTGACGATAATAGTGAATCAAGTCGGAAAAAAGGTTACCGTTAGCGCGTTCTCTTTCAATACACTGCACCATTAAATTTGGAACAATATCATGTTGCAAAGAATATAATATATATAAAATGCTATGTCTCTGTGTGTCTGTCTGTCCATTATTGCGCTTATCACTTGAGAACCCCTTATCCGATTACATGTTTTTATAAATTTATACATATGTTTTATATAATTCGATATAAGCCTAGATAATGGGAGATAAGGTGAGATAATGGGAGATAAGTATAAATAATGGAAGGTAAGGAAAAATAATGGGAGATAAGCAGAGATAAGTCTAGATAATGGGAATTATGGTGAGATAATGGGAGATAAGGAGAAAAAATGGGAGATAAGAGAAATATTTGCGAGATAAGTCGAGATAAGCCCAGATAATGGGAGATAAGGTGAAATAATGGGACATAAGAAGAAATAATGGGAGATGAGCAGAGAGAAGCCTATATAATGGAAATTATGTAGAGATAATGGGAGATAAGGAGAAATAATGGAAGATAAGGGAAACTAATGGCAGATATTTTATTACGTTAGGTAACATAAGGAATAAGCAGAGACGATAGTAGTGAATCAAGTTTACGCGAGCGGAGCCGCGGGCACGACTAGTAAGTATATACACAAGGGCTTGAAAGCCCCTCTAAATAGGATAGAGTAATACTTTGACCACGAGAACATCAACGTCTACCCAACCGAAATGCAGTTAATACTATCCACGAAATCTAGCAGAGCTGCTTTCCACTGACATCTGCCCTAAACGTGGACGAAATATTGAACAACATTTCCACTAAATTTGGCAAGACTGGGCTGCAGTAGCAAATGAAAAAAGCTTACACCCTATTATCAAAACTATTCCCACTTCGAAATCGTTTTAAGAAAATGGTAAATTAAAAATAACTTATAGTTATATATGTCAAATAGTAACATTTATGCCTATGTATGCATATCAAGCATGGGTGTAGGTTTACCAAACAAGGTGTTCTAAATGTAGTGTTAAGGATGATCACCAACCAGTTTTGATTTATCTGGAACAATCAATTATATTGAAACCTAGTCACGGATCTCTGAAAGAATTCGCAGTCAATGATCAAACGAAATTTCCAAAAGGTGTCTAAATCTACTCTATACACGGAAGGGAGAACCTTAACATCTGTTCCCAGCCCGGTCAACCCAACTTTCTTGCTAAAAATTGATATTATTTTTCAACATAATTTCCTTCAAGTGCGATATATTTATTCCAGCGATTTTCCAACATTTGGATACCTTCATATAGTACGATTCGGCTGACTCTCTAAAATAGGCCTCGGTTTTCCACTCGACTTCTTCATTTGATCCAAATTTCTTTCCCTGGAGCCACCTTCTCAAATTTTGGAAAGAGATTATAATCGTTGGAGGCCAGATCTGGTGAATATGGTGGATAAGGAGTCAATTCATAGCTCAATTGGTCCAATTTCACCATCGATTTTATGGAGTCTTCAGCGGGTACATTAGCTTGGTGAAACAATACTTTTTTCTTCGATACATGCAGTCTTTTTTTCTCGATTTCACCCTTCAAACGGTCTAATAAAGCAACGTAATAGTCTCCGGTGATTGTTCGCCCGTTCTCAAGATAGTCGATCAGTATTATTTCCTGTCCATCCCCTAAACTCTTTCTAGCTGATGTTTGTGGTTTTGGATACTTCGGTCGATTTTCAAGCGGTTCTAGCCACACTGCGCCCTATGTATTAATCTCAGACGCGTAGTCGTTGTTACACGTTTGGTCCACTGTTACGAATCGACGCAGAAACTCATTTGGATTGCGCTGGAACAGTGCTAAACTGAGTTCTGAATCTTCGACACATAAATATTCTTCTCGATCTCCGCTATCTGTCTCACTTTACCTTTGCGGTCATCCAGAACAATGTGGTGGATTTTTTGTGTTTTTTGGAGCGACTACCTCACTTGAAAGTCCAGAACGTGGTACATTATTAGTGCTTGAGTTCCGACTGTATTCCCATCAAAAATCAATTTTTAATCAACATACGAAATTTTTTTTATTCCATAGTTTTGCAAAAATGAAAAGTAGCGTTACTTAAACAGCTGTAACTCGGAAACTAATAGACAAAATGTAACGAAAATAGTTCACGAAACCTCTGAGAGTTAACACTAATTAAATGTCATATGTTTTTTCTTTGTTTGTTCTCCCATCTCTTAGAAAATCTCGTAATATTTGCAGCCCATGTTAGTACTACAATAATTTAAACCTATCATTTTATTTTTAACCGTAGTTAATTCTTGTAATAAATAGATATTGTATTGAAAGGAGAAAGTCAATAATAAGAAGTTAGCATTCTCTCCTAATAATGGAATATGAAAAAACGTATAAAGTCGGAGGGTTAAGGTATTTCTTACAAGAAGATAGAGAGACCATTATGTTAAAGAACGACGCGAAATAATTTGGTTTTCAGGGTATAATCAATGTAGCAACGTAGCTTCTAGCTTGTTATTATAGCAACCTTGATACTTTTACATGATAAACAATAAACATTATGTATAATAAATTAGTACAATACTTTGAATTATTTATTTAAATTATATCAATTATTAAGTATTGATAACTGAATAAATGCAAGGCATGCATTTATTCTAGTATCTTTTAAAAGAAAGTTCCGTCCGTATGCGCAGTCTTCTTCAAACTACGTTGCCACAGCGAAAGTTAATTTCATAAAATACATGAAGAAATAATACTTACCTAATATTTTTGCAACGATTAAGCGGAAGCAAAGTAATTTTTTTTGTATATATTTTTTTGGGACTTTTTGCTTTTTAATGCACTTACGACAACAAAAATTGTAAAAAACGCATACTTTTGATTTAAGAAAAAGTATGGATTCCTATCTTTTACGTGTTAAATATCTGAAACTTTTAGACTTAATTATGGCAATACGGCGTGGTAAACTATCTTTATATTGAAGCAGTGAATGTCTATTCTATTATTTATCAAACTTTCAAGCAAATCTACTTTTAACAGTTACTCGTAAGAAATCCCTTAAATAACGGATGACGAAGTAAACATTAATAATGTTTTTTTTTTTATTAATTTGGCTTACTTATATTTCCATATAGTTGATCAAAACCAGCACTTATTGTACTCATTTATAAATATTAACGCTATAAAGCAAAATACAAATTGAACCAGTCAATAACATTGCTCACGAAACAAATGAACTACGAATTTAAACCCGAGGGGAAACTTAGCCGATTGGTCATTTGGTTACACATACACATAAAGAGTTAAACTGCTGAATAAATTGCGATGAAAATCAAACAATAATGATGACAAATTAATGAGTGGTAAATTTGTTCGACTGATAAATAATCTAATTAATTTATCGGTCAGATCATAATGAATACTGACTAAAACTAAAAATAAAGAATGTTATCAAATATTAAAAAACCAAGTGCAAATCGGACTTGCGAAATTAGTGTTCCGTACGTTGATTGCTTTTAAAATAAAATTTTTTGTTACGGATCAATGGCTTGACAAAACACGCCCAAATGAGTTTTCAACAAAGTTTGTTTCCAATCTTTGTTGAAAACTGATGACCTTGAAATGTTTGTTTTTTTTCTTACTCGTATATACCAGATAAATTATTAAAGGTAATGCACTCGTGATAATTTTCGTGCAATCTACACCTGTCGAGAACATTCTAGAGTTTTTTCTAAAATTTTTTGATCAGTACTTTTCGAGGAGGGGACAGCAATTTTTGTCATTTTTTAAAAAATAATACAAAGAAAAATGTGCGCCAGTATTATATTATATATATAAATATATATATATATATATATATATATATATATATATATATATATATATATATATATATATATGTACATATATATATATATATATATATATATATATATATATATATATATATATATATATATAGAAATTATCAAACTTTATTGGGGATGCGGTCTCAATGGAGGCCTAGGAGGTAAGAACTAAACTCTTGGTGTTCACTGTCAAGCTTTCGATAATGTTTATTATCTTCTTCAAAGACACGTTTTTTCTGGAAGCAATGGTGTGTGTTAGAAAACTCATTTTCAGTACAATTGCATATTAAATATTAACATTAAGACTATGCCATATGATTACATTATGAAAAATTAAGCTAAAAAACCTAACTAATTAAAAACTACTTACAACACATGAGTCCTAAACTAAAGAACACTGCATTTTCATCGGAATCGCCGGAAAAATCAGCAAATTATCGTGGATGATTACCGATTTACATTTTCATAGGATGCACGTCGTAACGAAAGTGACAGGAAAAGTACAAACTAAAGGTAGGTTATGTTCGTTGTGACGTCACTGAGGGTCAAGGAATTTATATTTTGTTTAAAAAAGGTTAGCTCAAAAATGCAAAATAGTAGTAGTTATTGAATGAAATACGAGGGGATATCACTTCATACAATCATAAGGGGCGAACCATTTTGGGAGAGGGGTAGAATAAACTAATGTTTTAGGAATCGCCTGGAGGCAAAAAATAATACATCTAATGTGGGAGTGATACACCTGGTACCGAATTTAACGTAGGCTTCGCTAAGGAGGATATTGATAAAACCCAGCCATTGGAAAACACAAAAAAAGGGGGGGGTTGTATACATGTATATATATATATATATATATATATATATATATATATATATATATATATATATATATATATATATATGTATATATATATATATATATATATATATATATATATATATATATATATATATATATTTAAACACGTGTTTTAACAAGCTTTGATTCGACACCCCACTCGATGACCTGGTAAAAAATTTCTTTTTTCACTTCCGAATTAACCTCCTAAAACTACTTTTTTTTAAGTCAAAATTTAACTTTCAAAACTACACGGCTCTGATCGGGCCATCTATTCCTATATTAACGCCAAATTTCAACTTTCTATGTCAAATAGTTTCGAAGAAAAACGGGTATGACAGACGGACAGACACCAAAGTGATCGTTTAAGTGTTCCGTACGGAACACTAAAAATAATAATTCTTTAGTGAGGAATGGTGTATTTTTTTTCTCTACCCGTAATCATTCATGAGAAAAACACACTAAAGGGGCATACCCCTACGGGCTATTTTAGTCATGTAATTAAATAAATATAAGTCGTATTAGAGAATTACTATTTCTAAGTCTAAAATTTAACATAGGCTAACTAGTAAATTATCTACTCGATAATTTTATGCAAATCTGTATGTATATATCGCTTCCGAAACGATTTAATATTCACATTAGAACAGCTATTAGGGATCGCTGTAGAGATACTACATACAACATTTCGGGGCAGCAGGAACGCTATGGCAAATTTACTGCCCTGTGCCAGATGTTCGAAATACAATACGTGTTGTACGATTTCTACAAGGATAAATCTATAAAACTAAGTAGAGTTGCATGTCAAGCGGTCCTCTTTTCACTAGCTATTAGTCTAATTCGAACAGAATTCATGGTATAATTGGACAACTCATTAATATTAAATTCATTCGAATGTGCCATTATGATAATATATATATATATATATATATATATATATATATATATATATATATATATATATATATATATATATATATAAGCTGTACAGGGTGAGTCAACGATAGAGTAAATTTCATTATCTCATTTTTTTCGGGAAAGACGAGAAAAAAATGTTAAATTCAATAGTTTTAGGGAATGTAGTTTAAAATTATTTTTGAGTATACAGGGTAATTTAAAAGAGTATGTTTTTTTTAAATGGAACATCCTATTTTCTAATTTATTTTTAAATTCCGCGTAAAATTTTATAACTTTTTTATTATTAATGTTATATATATATATAGTTTTGTAAAAAATTGCCAGTAGTGCCATTGTTTCTGAAGGTGGAATACTCATAACTGGTACGAGCGTTCTATAGAAATGACAAAAAGATATATGTAAAGAAATTTGACAGGGTGTTCGAAATAAATTTAAACATTTCGACTATTTTAAATTTAAAAATCTCAAATTTTTTAAGTGGCACATTATTTTTTCTGGGGGGATGCGTGCAGGACAATAACGCCCTTTATGCTAAGGAAAATATAATAAAACGACTAAACGTGTGTATTGAAGTAGACGGGCATATTTTTGAACATTTATTATATTATAACTAATCATTAGATAAGTTAAACCATATTAAAATTATTATTTACTATTTAGTTATGTTTTCACAATAGCGTAAGTGTATTAAAAACAAGGGTAATAATTGAAAAATTCAAAATAAATTGAAAAATATTAGAAATAGGTATACGACATACTTATTAAAAGTTGGAGGGTTTTGTAAAATCTATCAGAAAAAAAAAAATATTTAGGGTGTGCTATTTAAAAAATTTCAATTTAAAATAGTCGAAATGCATAAATTTATTTTGAACACCCTGCAGCATCTAACTCAAATTTCTTTACATATATCTTTTTTTTTCATTTCTATAGAACGCTCATACCAATTAGAAGTATTCCACCTTCAGAAAAAATGGCGCTACTGGCAATTTTTTACAAAACTGAAAACTAGTATTTTTTTTAAAAAATTGAAATATTACAAAAACTACTAGGTTTAGGTATATAACATTATTAATAAAAGAGTTATAAAATTTTATGCAGGATTTAAAAATAAATTAGAAAATAGAATGTTCAGTTTAAAAAAACATATGTTATATCGGCCAAACTTTTTTGAAGTACCGTGTATACTCAAAAATAATTTTAAACTATGCACCTTAACATTCCCTAAAACTACTGTCTTTAACATTTTTTCGTCATTCCCCAAACGAATGAGATAATGAACTTTACTCTATCGTTGACTCACCCTGTATAATGCATAAAAATATATAGAAAAATGTAAGCGGTAAATTAGAATAGAAGGATAAGGCAAGAGCAGCGTTTGGGAAATTAAAGCATATGTTATAAAAAACACACACATGAAAGCAAAAATATTAAATCAATCGATCCTGCTGTATGCAGCTGAAACTTAAGCAATCACAAAAAAAGCAATAAGTAAGTTACACACTACCCAACTCCACATGAAGAAAAAAGCCAAATTAGTTGATAAAACTTGACAATACTGTTACTTTTAAATTTATTATACTCGTATTAAGTTACCTGCACTGCTTATTTCACAACATGAAATGTTCTATGCAAGGATAATGTATTCCCTTCTTGGTGGAGCTTTCTGCACGTTGGAATGTTGTCATTAAGAAGTGTGGAGACTGCATAGAAATGTAAAGAAATGTGCAATCCAGAATCGACTAGACCATTGCTGTCAAATACTCCTTACAAAATTTTATTGAAATAGTTTTACCAGTTTATTAAAAAAGTAATCCTTATTTCTTCCAACCCTGTATAAGTATGTGTTTCAACTTATTTACCCTAAGTATATGTGCAAGCAATGTTTCAAAACTTTCATCATAACTTTTTCGGTTTACTTTTTGGTTAACACAATCTTGTATCTCATGATGCACTGGCATGATACTATAAGAAACACTCGAGTTCAAACGAGTTTTCTGTTTTCCCTATTTACTTTTTGGTTTATACGTGGTTAGAACTATTGTGTGTAAAACTTTTGAAACTCGTTCAAATTTTTGCTTTTTCTAAAATTCGAATAATAGAGGTAAAGAAAACTAAAAAATATAAACGAAATCAAATTGTTCAACATGATTAAAAGTACCAAATATTAGAATATTTGATATTTTGTAATAATCCGTTTGTCTTTTTTTAGAAATCAGTAAACGCTAACAACATCATATTTTGGAAAGCCAATTTCACAAGTTATTAGGAAATTTATTCATAAATATTCTTTTCCAAATTGACCCTGGTAAGCGAAGTATTTTTATACGAGCTGAATCTAAACATTTTAAAATTTTGATGTTCATGTTAGTTCAACTTTTGGAGATGTATTAATACAAAAATAGTAAACTGTTTTTTTAAAAATTTCAACAAGAAATTTCAAATATAAATAAACAGTAAACTATGGGTGGTTGGTTGGTTATAGGCATGCTAGGTGATTGTTCCTGTTTGTGCACTGCTGCTTCTTGGCCTATTGTGCTCTCTCTTTTGGTTACATGGGCGTCATCCTTTTAGGAACTTTTAATAGCTTCCTTCCAAGTACGTCATATAATAATTGATCGCCATAATGAACAGTTTATCCCTGTTCCTAGTTAAAGCCGCACATTCACATTGGATGCACATAGCGGTTTCTTCCTCTTCATCGCAGAGTCTACATGTCATGGAACCATTATGGATACCCATTTTCTGTAAATATTTCCAGTGTGGTGGTGATCAGTCTCACCACAAGTTTGGTATAGGACTAGTTCAACAAAAGACGTTTTTTGTTAGATTCTTTAAGGGGCCGCTATTTATGTTCCTAGTACGTCTTTGGCCAGATACTACGAGCCAACGAGCTAGATGTTGCTGATAGGACCATCTATTAATTGTCGTTTTTACTACCTGTATACCAAACGCTGGTTCTCGAAAAAAGCGGTAAACTATGGTCAACGGTTAGACGTGAAACATTACATGTAAAAATAAAGACCGGCCAAGTGCAAGTTGGACTTGCGCAATTATTGTTCCAGATTTTGATTGCTTTTAAAATAAAATTTTTTGTTACAGACGTAAAGGTAATGTACTCATGATAATTTTCGTTCAATCTACACACTGTATAGAACATTCCAGACTTTTTTCAAAATTTTTTGTTCAGTACCTTTCGAGATAAGGGGGAGCGATTTTTCGCAATTTTTTAAGAATATATATTTTTTTATAAGTCTAGCACAAGTGCTGCAGGGAAGTCCCTAAAGCGCTACAGGAGCGACACGTGTGCGGAAAAAGCGATTCACGTTGTTCTTGAATCGCTGTAAATTGTACTCGGTGGTAAACACAGTCCTGGGCAAATTATTCCAAAGGGATTGTTGGACAGCCGTATTGAGGTGCGCTAGATCAACATATTCAAATGTGACCGGTATGTTAGATAGATTAGATAATAGTTGGGAACAGGAAAAGCACTGGAGTATTGTAACAGTAAATCAAAGAATGATTTTTGGGTCTTCTGGAGAAATTTCTGTGCCTATGGATATCATTATTTTACTTAATGAACATTATTAGAGCTTTTTTTTATGGGCCTAGCACACGTGCTGCAGAGAAATCCCTAAAGCGCTACAGGAGCGGCACGTGTACGGAGAAAGCGATTCATGTTGTTCTCGAATCGCTGTAAATTGTACTCGGTGGGAAACACAGTCCTGGGCAAATTATTCCAAAGAGATGATGTTCTCCATACAAAAGACTGCTTGAATAGCGTTGTACGAGAAGTAACAAGCTGAACGTCATACGGATGTGAAGTATTAGCGCGATGTGTATTTCTAACATGCACCGCTCTGGAAGGAATTAAGCGGGTCAAATCCTTCGAACACTTTCCATGAAAATACTTATAGAATAGGCTCAAGTCTCCAACCGTTCTTCGATGTTCCAGCGAATCAAGGCCGCCGGTCAGTTCCGGGTCTCCAATCAGACAAACAGCTCTTCTCTGAATAGAATCTAACAAATGCAATGTATGTTTGGGAACGGAGCCCCAAACATGGGAGCAGTATTCCATAGTTGGTCGAATTTGAGCTTTGTAAAGAATTAAGTATGCGCAAGTATTACATTATATATATTTTTAAACTCGTGTTTTTACAATCTTTCATTTGTCACCCCACTCGACTCGACGACGTGGTAAAACTAACCCCTTAAGACAAAATTTAACTTTCAAAACTACACAGCTCTAATGAGCTCGTCAATTCCTATATTAGTGACAAATTTTAACCTTCCACGTCAAATAGTGGCAGAGAAAATCGGGTGTGACAGACAGACGGACCGACGGACGGACAGACACCGAAGGGATCTTATAAGTGCAAAACACTAAAAAGTTATTTGAAAACGAACAATAAATAGTTCAAGAAACAATCGATGTAAAAAAAAGGATTATATGGTTTACAAAGAATATTTGTTTTTATGTATAATTAAATACATAATTTTATAAAATAACCTTTTTAAATATCCTCGAAACAGGAATGTGATTGTAAATAATTTCATTTTATTCCTGAAATTACCCTAAGAGGGGGTTGAGTGATTAAAGGAATCTGAAAGCCGGATGATATCCACATATTAACAGATATCCTAACATACGAATTATTGAAAAACAAGCCCTTCTAAGAACATATACAACAAAATCTTCTTCTCAATACAAAATACAGGAGTCTTAAAGTCACAGTTAAAGTATGATAGTCAAGTCTTAATTTATTGTTAAATAATAGATCAAGGGATCAAGTACTTATCATACTAGACCGGTAATACTCATTTTTTCAACATATACATTTGTCCAAATAAGTGATAGCTTATACACAATAATGTACCATTTTTTTGACCTGTACCTATAACAAAATTTAGAATTAGCAAATATATTATGCAGCAACTTCAGCCTTATGGCAAAATGCATTGCATCTGAATTATAATTGCTAGTTCAAATATATGCACATTGGGGATTAGCCTGTAGAGCTAGGAGGCTGAAGCAAACCCACTATCGATTCTTTAAGTCTCGGTAAATAAATATTTAAATTATATCTAAATTTGGTTCCAAAAATATTTTTTTAAATTTTTACAAATAATTTGTTAACACGCAAACTAACCTAGTCATCAGAGGCAAATTTTGACGAAAAGCTCTAATTAAATGTTAACAGGCTGCATTTTGGCATACAGGTAGTTTTTTTGGACGTAGAATACGATAAAAAAAAGTTTACTGCTCTAAAGTGTACGCTAAGTCTACAAAATCGAAAATAAAATTAAAAATTCGGTTTTTCGCAAATATCTCGAAAAATAAAAAAACCGGTCAAGTGCAAGTTGAACTTGCACAATTAGTGTTCCGTAAGTTGATTGTTTTCAAAATAAAAAATTTTGTTAGGATGATATAAAATGATCAGTGACTTCACAAAACACATCCCAAATGAGTTTTCAACAAAGTTTGTTTCCAATCTGTACTGAAAACTGGTGACCTTGAAATTTTGGTTTTTTTTATATACCAGATAAATTATTAAAGGTAATGATAATTTTCGTTTAATCTATACCTCGTGGAGAAGATTCCAGGATTTTTTCAAAAATTTTTTGATCAGTACTTTTCGAGATAAGGTAGGGGACAGCGATTTTTTAACGATTTTTTAAAAGTAATAAGAAGAAAAGTGTGCGCAAGTATTACATTATATATATATATATATATATATATATATATATATATATATATATATATATATATATATATATATAATATATATATATATTACTAGTGTTTTCACAAGCTTTCATTTGACACCACACTCGATGACCTAGCAAAAAAATTTTTTTTTTTTCACTTTCGATTTCACCCCTCAAAACGAATCCCTTAAGTCAAAATTTATGTTACGGTGATATAAAATGATCAGTGACTTCACAAAAACACACCCCAAATAAGTTTTCAACAAAGTTTATTTCCAAACTTTACTGAAAATTGATGACCTTGAAATTTCTGTTTTTTTTATATACCAGATAAATTATTACAGGTAATGCACTCGTGATAATTTTCGTTCAATCTACACCCCGTGTATTCCAGAATTTTTTCAAAATTTTTTGATAAGTACTTTCCGAGATAAGGCGGGTGGGCAGCGATTTTTCGCGCAAGTATTACATTAAATATATATTTTTTACTCGTGTTTTCACAAGCTTTCATTTGACACCACACTCGATTACCTAGTAAAAAAATTTTTTTTTCACTTCCGATTTCACCCCCCAAAACTTAAGTCAAAATTTAACTTTTAAAACTACATGGCTCTGATGAGGCCATCAATTCCTATATTACTACCAAATTTCAACTTTCTATGACAAATAGTTTCGGAGAAAATCGGGTGTGACAGACGGACAGACAGACACCGAAGTGATCTTATAAGTGTTCCGTACGGAACACTAAAAAGATATCGAAAAACTAATAACACTACGTGAAAGAACGGGAAATTTTACAAAAAAGTAATATATAGACTATTTTTTTTTTAGTTTTAGCGTAATTTAAAAAAAATATTTAAAATAAAATATCTGGTTTAACCCCTTCAGTTGTAGTGGGAATCATACTTCCAACCTCATTTACGAGTGGATTAACATTTCTATATACCGCTAAATATTTTAAAATTGGCTACTAAGGAATTTCTCGGGGTGCTGATGAAGAATTCGATGACAGATTTGAAAAACTCAAAATGGAGGATCCAATATGACGGACAGAGAGTACGTAATTTCTTCGAGTAATATAGAATTTTTGTGTTTTCAATAACTGTATGTTTAAATGAAATATAATTAGTTTATGCTTAAAGCTTAGACTTTTATCTTTCATTTCCCACCTTTAAATATTTTTTTTATTTTAAGTTGTAGGAATAATAATAAGCAAAAAATACGTTTATCATGAACACTTTTTTAAATTACAAAAAAAGATAAGGTTTTTTTGAAGTTTTTAATAATTTTCTAATATCAAGAATACTTTTAACTGTAGCTAAAAAAAATTGGCTGACTTTTTTTGATCGTTTCGTACTGCTTTGAACGTAAAATTGCCGTCAGTCCACTACAGCAGGTAAATTTTCATATTTTAAAACTCGATTTTTAAATAACACACACACACACAATGTGGATATTTTCAATTATTCTTATATTGAAACTTAAGGTATAATAATGATATATGAACAATGATTTTTTTTAATACTTTATTGAATATTTTATTAAATATTTGTAATTTACTGTATGCCCGTTAAAAATTTCGTTTTAAGTTTTAGGAATTATAAAGCAATAAAAATTATTAGTATCATCGGAAAGCTGAAAGTCTCCTCTTCTAATCTAAAATCTCCTAATTTTTTTTTACACCGAAGACAAGTAATATCGATATTCCCTTATCTGCAACTGTGTTGAATTATTTGTTAATTATTATTGTTATTAATATTAAATAAACCGATTTTGATTAGTAAATATAATAACAATTGGCTTTAATGAATTTCTGATGTATTTTTGTTTATTAATTTTATCGTAATAATAAAAGAGAGTATCGTGTTATCTTATATATTGAAACAAAAGTATGTATGTCATAAGATTATCTGATTCGTATTATATTGCCTAACATTCCTGTCTTCTAGGTATGTCATAGAATTTTATGTCTATGTTCTGTAATAGATTATCTATTCTGATGGTTCTATGTAGAGTAATTAAGCAAATTTGGTTTGTTAAATCCTCGACTACTCTCAGATCTAAGGATCAGTAATAGGTAATTCTAGTTATGTGCAGCTTGTAATATATTATGCAATATTTAATGATTATTAGAACAGGTATATATATATATATATATATATATATATATATATATATATATATATATATATATATATATGGGTGTAGAATGTAGTAGTGGTTCTGCTGACGTTTCGATGGAATCTCATCCATCTTTTTCATATGAATACAATTTCGAACTTTACATAACCTTCATAGACTATGAGAAGGCTTTTGATTCTGTTGAAATGTGGGCAATCATCGACGATTTAAACAATTGTAGAATTGAGTCTAGTTACACTACCCTACTCAAAAATATATATGAAAACGAAAAGATTTACATAAAACCTAGTATAGAACAAATACGTACAGGAAGAGGCGTAAGACAGGGAGATATCATCTCTCCTAAGCTGGTTATTACAGCTCTAGAAGACGTATTCCGCCAACTAGGTTGGACAAAAAAGGCCTAAAGATAGATGGTGTGTATTTGAGTCATTTAAGGTTCGCCGACGATACTGTAGTCATAAGTAATAATCTACATGAGTTACAAGAAATGATAAATGAGTTGAATTACCACTCAAACACAATTGGTCAGGCTTGGATGATGCGCATTCGAGAAATTAAGTTATATATTCAAACGTAAAGCCATCCCAAATAAGTTAAAGGCCAAAGTTTACGATCATTGAAAAAAACTAGCTCAGACCCAGAGAGCACACGAAAGACAGATGATCGGTATAAAACTTAAAGATAGAAAAAGAAACAAGTGGATACGTGAACTAACAAAATTAAAAAAATATTATAGAGAACGTAGCAAAAAGAAACTGACAATGGGCTGGACATGTAACACGCACGACCAATAATCCATAGACCAAGCGAACATTAGAATGGAGACCATGAGAACAGAAAAGGAGCGTAGGACGTCCCAAAATAAAATGGCCGAATATATATATATATATATATATATATATATATATATATATATATATATATATATATATATATATATATATATATACAATATAATAACTTAGTCCATAAAAATTGTTAGTGATTTAATTTTAACTTTTTCACTCTAACAAATAACTTAATCCAGACATTACAACTCTATATATTAAATAATAGATACTCTATGGTGAGATATTAATTACAAAAACAGTTAATAATAACAGAAATAATAAAAACATAGAATAATTTTCAGATCCCTTGACTACCAAAAGTATTATATATTTGTGACAACCATCTATTTCCCCTACAACTTTCAAGATAATGTAAGGTAATCAATAGTTACTATGGATCATAGCGGCTCTAGCTACACTTACTGTGAGGAGAGTATCGCGTTCGATCTACGGAAGGATAGTTTCCTTATTTATTTAAGTATATTTGGCTATCCCCCAAAAACGTCATGTTGTCATGTAATAGACATCGAAAAACTCACGAAAACTAAAAAAAGCATGCGAGTGATGAAGGTTAGCGGGACTGAACGAAGGTGACGATGCAGACAGTGCCCCGCATTAGGATGGGGCGCATATCTCAAGTCGAGCTTGGAAGGTTTAAGAGCGGAAAACTGGTCAGGAAGATATTGTCCTTATCATTCTCGAAAGGCATAGATATCTGAAGTTAGATTGGAAGGTTCAAGGGCAGTCATCAACAAAACATACTTTGCCGTAATGTCACGAACACGCTTATACCGTAGTTGAGGAAATAAAAGAGAATAAGAGGTACAGAATAAGACCTTAAAACCAGTAGAGCTTGATAGTACTATTTATCGATCACTTAGTTCGAATCCCACATCAAAAACTGTACGTCGCATTTGGCTAACATTACCCAGACGTTAATAGGGTTGGCACGAAGAATTTCTCTGGTCTGTTTGCTTGGTTATAAGCCTCTCAACCCGTACTACTACTTCATACTACTACCACTACTACTAAAATTCGATTAAACTTTTTTTTAACGTACTTAAATAACACAAAATGGTCTTCAGTTAAACGCGGGGAAATTTTTGGCGTCAATATTCACTATATTTTTTCTTAAGTTAACAATATATATTTTTTTTTTCGTTTACTGGTAAACTCCACATTTATTTTAATATATCAACATGTTTTGCTATCATTGTAGCTTTATCAAGATTAAATGAATAAGATGGAAAATTTGAAAATTTATATATATATATATATTATTATATATATATATATATATATATATAAGATCCCTACAGGTAAAATACAATAATGTTGGAAATCCCTAAATATACTATTATAAAGACTTTATATTATAGGTAATAAATTAATTAAGTACGGTATTATTGAAATATATTTAAAAGAGGTGAATTATTTAATTCTAATTGGTCGTTTAACAAATAATTAGTATTTTTAAATTAATTAATTTCCAGAGATTCAAGCAAATTTAATTTATACCCTTTATTTTCAACATGTAAAATTTCAAAGTTTTTATTAAACTGATGTTCTGATTCTATTAAATGGTTAGCGTAATTTGAGTCTGATTTTCTAGTTATAAGAGATGTAAAATGTTCTTTTATTCTTTTTTTTTTAATTTCTTCCTGTTTGAGCAATATAAGTACAATCGCCATTTTCACAATTAAGTTTATAAACACCTGATTTTTGCTTTATTATTTTTTACATATTTGCTTAGGGTATTATTTGTTTTAAATGCTACATTAATATTTAGTTTTTTTTGTTAAGACATTTCTAATTTTATTGCTAGTCTCACCTATGTATGTAATAACACAGGTTCTTGATTCATTTTTTGCCTAGGAAAAATTAGTTCTAAGGCTTTTTTATATTCTTTCTTTTTTAAAATTTTGTTTACTATATCTACATTATATCCGTTGTCTACTGCAATTTGTTTTTATTATGTTTAGTTCTTTAAGAAAATCTTTTTCATTTAATGGAATAGATAGTAGTCTATGGATCATGCTATGAAAGGCAGCTAGTTTGTGTTGGATTGGGTGACATGATTTATTATGTATTGTTGTGTCAGTATGCGATAGTTTGTGGTAAATAGAGAACGTATGTTTATTATTATTTTTTGTTATAGTTAAGTCTAAGAAGTTTCTGCTATTATTAGATTCTTCTTCTGTAGTGAATTTTATGTTAGCATGTAAATTATTTATATAATCATAAAATATTTTGAGTTGTCTATTTGTTCCTGTGAAGCAAGCTAAAATATCATCGACACATCTATACCAATAAATGAATTTTTTAAAAACGTATGTTTACTGATTTTGGATTCTATAGAATTCACGAAAATTTCTGCTAGTAAGGGACTAAGGGGATTACCCATTATGAGGCCTTTGTTATTAGTGTATATAGTGTTATTAAATTGTGTTAAACAAGTCTTAAGTATAATGAGTATTTCTTGTTTTTTAATATAATTAATGTGGTTTGAGTTTAAAAGCTGTTCGACTAGTGTTATAGTATCTTGAGATAGTATATTCAGGAATAAATTGGTTACGTCAAAAGAGATGAGTTTCGTTTTGTTAGGGAGTTGTATATTTTGAATTCTATTAACTAAATCATACGAGTTTTTTATTTGAAACTTAGCAACAAAATTAGTATTCTCATTAATTATTTCTATTAATTTCTTAGACAACTTATAAGATGGTGCTAAAGTAAAAAAGACTACTGGTCTTACTGAATAAGCTTTTTTATGCAATTTTATTAAAGAATATAGTTTTGGTGTTCGTGGGTTCATCGGCGTTAATTTGCTTAAATCTTTATCATCAAATAAACTTTTATAATCACTAATAACAATCTTTTGAAATTTTTCTGTTGGGTTATTATTTATCTTCTCATAAATACTATTGTTGAGGAAATCTAAAGTTTTTTGAATATACTATGATTCATCAAAGGCTACTACTGTATCGCCTTTATCAGCTTTAGTCAAAATAATGTGATTTTGTTTTGATTTTTGTTTTATTGTTCTAATAGTATGGTTATCTTATGTTTGGTATTTTTCTTTTAGAAAATTTTTTTTAATGATATTAATTGCTTCGTGTTTTATATAACTATTGTTGGGGATATTTTTAAGAGCAAATTCTAATTTATTGAGAAAGTTGTTTTCTTTTAGGTTAAATTTAAAGCCTTTTTCTATTAATATAGTTTCTTTATTACTAAAAGTAGTACCTGTTAGATTTATAAATCTATCAAAGAATTTATGTTCTGTAAATTTTGTTTTATTCGTTTTTTTATTATTACGTTTAGACTCTGAGATTAGTCTATTTAATTTATTATTTTGTGTTAAGTATTTTTTTGTGAATGATATCATTATAATTATATTATTATCAAAACAGAAAAATTCCACAAAATTTAATCTATGTAAAAGTTCTGTATGGATGAATTTCAAATAAGTTTTAAAAATACCTCGTTTTCTGAACTAATTCTTTTTCTCTTCAACTATCCATTTCTTTAAACCTGTTAGTGATCCTATTTGGGCTGCTTTGCTGTTGTTGTCTGTTTTCAACTTCATATATTTTGGGAACGCGTTATTTTTTTGGCATTGGTATATTTTTTCTCCTTTAAAAAAAGATTTTTTTTTTTCAGATTATTTGATTTTTTATGATGTTTAGCATTTTTTACAATAATAATTTTTTTAATCGGCTACACACACACACACACAACGTGCTATAGAACGACAAATGCTGGATATAAACTTGGAAGGTCGTAAAAGCAACACTTACATATATTAGGTCGATCACTTAGCACAAGATATAGCAGAGACGGTGGCTGAACTCAAATGGAGCTGTGCCGGCCATGTTGCAAGATATAGGGATGACAGATAGTTCCAATCTATATTGAAATGGGGACCATACATGGGTAAGCGATCGAGAGGACGCCCTCCCAAACGTTGGACTGATGACATCAAACGAACTGCCGGGTTTATGTGGATGAAACAGACACGGAAACGTCAAAAGTGAAAAGATATGAAGGAGGCCTATATCCAGCAATGGATCGATGAAAGCTGAAGAAGAAGAAGACATCGGCCACGCGTACTTACAGCCACTATAATATGCTTTAAAACCCTAGTGTTTTTTCTCTTAGATGATTACAAACAAAGTTACATAGAAACAGGAAGAAGTTTGCTTCGTAAAACATCTTACATCGATATCGAGTACATTAACATAAAATAAATATTTTACCATAATTGAAATAGTAGTTCCAGGCAGACATTTTTATTCCGTCATATCTAATATTTATGCAGTGTGTAAGCAAGAAAACAAAAGTTTCAGACAGTTGCCTTTTCGATTCTCGATAAGTAAGTATATATATATATATATATATATATATATATATATATATATATATATATATATATATATATATATATATATATATATATATATATATATATATATATATATATATATATATATATATATATATATATATATATATATATATATATATATATATATATATATATATATATATATATATATATATATATATATATATATATATATATATATATATATATATATATATATATATATATATATATATATATATATATATATATATATACTCCTGGACAAAATTAACGCAACAATATATTAAATCATACAAATCTCTATAATAAATTAATTTTAATAATTTTTTATGAACATTAGTTACACTAAAAGTTAGAAAAAACTTACTCGGATACTTTAAAAGTGAATTAGCTACCAAATTTCTTTATAAGATTCGAATTAAAATTATTCTTAAGACCTAATAACAAAATCGTTGAAATTATGTAATAATGAAAAAAATAAACTGGGACACTAGTAGCAAAATTAATGGTGTAACTGGGACACTAGTAGCGTGTGTTGCGTCCTCTACTTCGGATGACAGCGTTTAAGCGCCTAGGCATGCTTCTAATTAAATTTTGGATAAAATCTTGAGGAATTTGCTCCCATTCTGTGATAACTGCATTTTCAAGTTCCCTCAGGTTTCTAGGTGCAGGTATATGCCGTTTCACATTTTTCTTAAGGTGATTCCATACATGTTCTATCGGATTCAGATCTGGGCTTTTTGGTGGCCATTGCATAATCGGTATATCAACTGATTAAGATAATCGAGTACCTCCCTAGCCACGTGAGGTCGAGCGTTGTCTTTCATAAACAGGAAATTGGGCCCCACAAAATGACCGAAAGGCATCACATGTTCTATTACAATATTCTCAAGATAGTAGTCAGCATTCATGGATCTCGTACGGACAGGAACTAACTCTGTGCGAGCATCCAAGTAGATGCCACCCCAGAACATAACAGAGCCACCGCCGAATGGAATCCTTGCAGAGATATTGCAAGGAACAAACCTCTCTCCTAGTCTTCGCCATACTCGCTCACGACCATCTGGATGTTTTAGACTAACCCTAGTTTCATCTGTGAAGAAAACTTGTTTCCAATCATCCATAGACGAGTTTTCGTGATTTCGAGCAAAACGTAACCTGGAAACTCTGTTCTCTCTAGTAAGCAAGGGCGCAGTGGCTGGTCTCCTACTGTTTAATCCAGCTTCATTTAACCGTCTTCTAACTGTTTTAGAAGAAATTGTGACATTGCGAACAGCTTCGAGTTCGTTTCTTATTATAGAACTAGTGACAGTTCTGTTTCTTAAACCATATTGTCTTATAAAACGTTCATCTAGGTCGCTAGTGCATCGTTTTTTTCGCCCTTGCCCTAGCCTTCTAGAATAAGTTCCTACTTCATTCAAGCGTCTTACCATACGACTTATTGTGGAACGATGTTTACCTAACAAATTGGCAACATAACTCTGACAATATACCTCGTCCAATAAAACTGAGGCTCGCACTACCTCGTGTTCAGTTAAATTCCTTGTTCGATTCATTTTTCTAATTTTTCGGGGTCAAAAATAAAACAGTCTACCACAAAAACATATTACTTTGAAAAAGGGAACAATTTATAAGCTTACTTTTAAAGAAAATGTATCGCATTGTTACAGAAAATTGTTTATCTTCTAAAAAATTCTTTAAAACTGTAAGTCTAAACGAATTGTTTTGATTTCTGTCATGAACAACGAAACAAAATATGCATAGCCTACTATTCAAATACTCGATAAACTTTAAAACTAACATAAGAAAAAGATAAATTCATTTTCAGATTATCGCGTTAATTTTGTCCAGGAGTGTATGTATATATAAGTGGATCATCGAGAAAGTTATTGGTAAATACCAATATAGTATATTCGTAGTTGTATCCAAATTAAATAACTATGTCACGTAATAACGACCTAATTAACAAATTAACTTAGCACCTAATGGGTCTTGTAAATACCGTGGGGAACATAATTATAACATGTCAACCCAATTTACTATAAACCAAAATAGATGTTAACTTCATCATTTCGAGCATAAATTATTACTAACTGATCTTGAGACTATATTGAACTTTGGCATTACTCAATGCTATCATCTTTATGGCATTAATATCCAGCAAATATTATCGAGCATGAAGTTTTATTAAACGTCCGGCTTGCAATGTATATAGAATGCAAAACAATTAAAACTGGAAGTGACCATCCTTTCGTTAACATGATCTTTAATTCTAATTAAAATTATTTATTTTATTGTTTATGCTCACCAAACTAAAATATTTTAGATAAAACATAGAGAACCTTCACGGTTTAGGCTGACCTCTTTATTTTCAGGGGCGTTACTAATTCTTTCTTAACTGATGTTTTGTCTCAGGTTAACTAGCGATTCTGGTTAAAAAATTTATCCAAATCCGACAGAAGAATGGTCAGCAAATTGCTAACATTCCACCGCAATATATGGTTCAATGTAAAACCAGTTTGCTGGCTATTCTGTCATTTATCAATCCATCTCGAGATCCGAGAATCCTATTTAAAAGGCAAAAAAATTTAACGTTGGACCTTAAAAGTCCAGAATTATTACAATCTGCTCCCGAACTTGATATAAGCACTTCTGAAATTATACGTGACATTGAAATTGCAAAAGAACCAACTCCAAGTTGCTCAGGTTTGTAAAAACATTTTTCACCTTCGAAGGTTAGACCTCTTCCAAAGGCTCCAGCGCGAAAATAAACAACGCATAACAGACGCAAAAGAAAATCCAGTTTTAATTGATGCACCTCAAAAGAAAGCTTTAAGAAAAGAATACGAAGAAAAAAACGACAAAGAGAAAAAAAAGATAGCAACGATGGATCAAAAGGAAAAGGAAAGGGGAAAAAAAGGCAAGGGCAAATCAACGAAAAAGAAAGATGATAAAAAAAAAGTTGAAAAGAGAATTTTATTCAGAACCTGAAACTGAGGAGTGGCATTGTCTAGTTTGCAGTGAAGACTATAGCAATTCTAGTATAGAGGAATTGGTAGAATGTATATCATATACAGTGTGGGCACATATGAAATGTATGACCGGAAATACTATATCATTTATTTGTATAAATTGTTACTTTGATGAAGACTGAATTTAGTCATTATGTAGCGGTTTTTTTTTTCGAAGGGTGATTATTTTTTTAGATACTTGTAGTGGATTAAGTAAATGAATGTGATACAAAATGCCTTGTTGATTATGAATATAGTTTATCTAACTAAGAAATTAGTTAAACGCTTAAATCTTTAATGTTGATTGTTTTTGTAGAAGTATGTTTTAGTTTCACTAATGATAAATTTTATAGATAATGTAAAGTGTTATGTTGGTTTGGGAAATAACAAAATTAAAACTCAAATATGTATCAAATTTTACTTTATTTTTACTGTTACTACCGGCCCTATGACCGTTACATCTAGCCCCAAGGACGGGGCAAGTTGTACCAACGGTCTTTTTTTAAGAAAATATCTGGTGTGAAGAGTATATTAATAATTTTGATCTTATTCCTTTTCGGTATCACAGAGGAATAGTTAGGCTATCGACAGACGCTCTTCTATAATATATATAAAATGCAACGTCTCTCTGTCTGTCTGTCTGTCCGTTAGTGCGCTTATCACTGGAGAACCACTTATCCGATTTACGTACTTTTTTTTTAAAACATACACATGTTCTCTGGCCAGGTTATAGGCTATATTTTATTACGATAGGTAGCATAGGGAATGAGCAGTGACGATAATAGTAAATGAAGTCGGAAAAAAGTTTGCCGGTAGCACGTTCTCTTGCAGTACACAACTTAAACCATTAAATTCGGAACAATATTATGTAGCAGATAAAATCTATAATCTATAATATATATAAAATGCAATGTCTCTCTGTCTGTCTGTCTGTCCATTAGTGCGTTTATCAGGCGAGAACCACTTATCCGATTTACGTGTCTTTTTTTAAATTCATACATATATTCTTTGACCAGGTTATATAGTAATAATAATAATCTATATCTATAATATATGTAAAATACAACGTCTCTCTGTCTGCCTGTCTGTCCGTTAGTGCGCTTATCCCTCGAGAACTACTTATCCGATTTACGTGATTTTTTAAATTCATACATATGTTCTCTGACCAGGTTATATAATAATAATAATAATCTATATAATATATATAAAACGCAACGTCTCTCTGTCTGTCTGTCCGTTAGTGTGCTTATCATTCGAGAACCACTCATCCGATTTACGTGATTTTTTTTAATTCTTAATTTAGTATATGTCAAAAAAAATCTATAATATATATAAAACTTAACGTCTCTCTATCTGTCTGTCTATCCATTACTGCGCTTAGCACTCAAGAACCACTTATCCGATTTACGTGTTTTTTTCTTATAAAATACAAAGGGAATAAATAGAGACAAAATGCTAATATGTAGGAAAAAAGATAGAAGTTTAGCAGTAAGCTTCGCAGAAAGACTGAATAGATGGCGGGAATACTTTAAAGAAACACTAAATGGAGATGAAAATGAGTTGAATGAGAAATAGGAAGCAAAATTAACTGAAGGGCAGGAGGGGGCAAATAAACCCTGCAAAGAAGAAATAAGAGAAATACTCAGAACCCAAAAAAAATAAGGCCCTGGTGGAAATTGTAGAACTGATTAAAGCTGGAGGAGTAGATCTGGAAAATGAAATATGCCGGTTGGTGCAAGAAATATGGGAAACAGAAAAGATGCCAGTGAGCTGGAGAGAGTCGCTCATTTGTCCAATATACAAAAAAGGAAAAAAAACTATATTGCTAATTATAGACCAATAGCCTTACTGGATGTCGTGTACAACAATGTGTTGACTATCAAACACAGACTAGCAGAGAAAGCCGAGTCTATTTTGGGAGAGTACCAGTGTGGATTTAGGAAAAATAGATCGGTTACAGACCAGATATTTTCGATTAAGTAAATCTAAGATAATAGCTTAGAACAAAGTTTGGCACTACACTTGGTCTTTGTGGATTTCAGAGAAGCATATGACTGTAAATAGAGAAGGACTCTACAAGATAATGGAAGAACTAAAAATTCCAAGTAAATTGATTCGCATGGTGAGAATGACCCTGAATGACACAGAAAATAGAGTGTTGGTTGAGGGCAAAGTACCAGACAAGTTTAAGGTGAAGAGAGGATTAAGACAGGGGGAACCGGTGTCGAGATGTCTATTTAATTTGGTACTAGAGAATATAATCTGGGAGTCAGAAATAGAAACAAATGGAACGATATACCAATAAACCTGCCAATGCTTGGCCTATGCGGATGATGTAGCAGTGATTGCAAGAGCAAAAGAGAACCTCAAAAAAGCCATAAGTAGGATAGAAGAAAGGGGAAGGATGAGAGGACTAAAGATAAATGAGGAAAAAACAAAATACATGGAAATGACAAAGAAGAAGGATAATAAAAACAACAAAAGTTTAGATATAATAAACAACTTAGGAAAAAGATATTTGTTTGAAAAAGTAGACAAATTTAATTATCTGGGAGTAGTAACAATAACAGAGAGTGGACAAGAAAGGACGGAGATACAAGAAAGAATAGCGAAAGACAGGGATGTTTGGGAGCGATGAATCCAGTATTGAAATCAAAGAATGTATCAAGAAAAGCAAAAGAAAGAATATATATAACAGTTGTCAGACCCATAGTGACATATGGATGCAAAACGTGAAAACTGAATGCAAGAGAAAGGTGTGGGAAAGGAAAGCTTTGAGAAGAATCTACGGAGGAAGGAAAGAAGAGGGACTGTGGAGAAGAAGAACAAACTACGAATTAAAATGCCTATATACGAAACCCCTTATAAGCCAAATCATAATAAGCCAGCGATTAAGATGGTTGGAACACGTGGCAAGGATGAAGGAAGAAAGACAGGCAAAGCAAGCCCTAATAAGAGGAGTGGTTGGAAGAAGAGGCAAGGGTAGACCTCGATCTACATGGATTTAGGCAGTAAAGCAAGATCCGGAGTTGATGGGAATCCCGCACTGGGAAAAGCTAACAGGAGACAAAAAGACGTGGAGACAAGAATGCAACCAAGCCATGGGCTTCTAAAGCCCCTCGAGCTATATAATAATATAAGCATACCGAATAAGCAGTGACGATAAAGCTGAATCAAGTCCACGCGAGCGGAGCCGCGGGCACGGCTAGTTTAATACTAAAACAGCAAACAGATATTAAATTAAATTGTTTTTTCTAAAAATTATTACAACAATCCCCTCGCTCCCCTACTTAGTCTCGTAATGGCGTAACATGTAGAATTTGGTTGTTGAGTACCATTTCCATTATTTGCAAACTTTACTTCCTATCTTGAAGAATCTGAGCCCTGAAGATGGCCTTTTCTTAAAAGCTGAAAAATATAATATGAAACATACACCATCTCGTAAAGAACATCATGAAGCTGAAAGAAAAAAGTAAAATATATCAAATATTTTTCAGCGATTATCTCTATTATATTTAAATTTCTGAAATATTTAATCCCAGGGCTATAATCTAATCTACTTGAAATGCTAATTGCGTCTTAACTCCTTCAGAAATATTTTAAAAAAAAATTAAAAGTCCGTTCCATGTAATTAAAGTACCAGAATATTATGTTTCTTTTTAGTCTTAAAATATCCTCCAATTTTAATTTTGAAGTTTATATAACTTGGAATAAAATTTAATTATTCACTAAAATTACGTTTCATAAACTTCTGACGCGTTTTATAATAAGTTTAAAATTAGTTTTGAAAACTGAGGTGTCACAATTTCGAATTTATTTATTCGTAAAGCAAACACGTTATAATTTTATGTTGTGTTGCTTAACAAAGTTAAAACGAAAAAGAGGATACATTGGTTACTTAATTGGTTGGTTGTAGACGAGGTAGGCGATTGTGCCTGTTTGTGCATGGCAACCTCTTGGCTTATTGTACTTTCCATTCTTTGTTACATAAGCGTCGTTCCTTTAAAAAGGTTTTTTAGCTTCCTTCCACCACGATATAGATCTCCGGGTATGCGTAAAGGTTTCTTTTATCTTCACCACATATCCTGCAAGCCGTGGAACTTAAGTCAAAATTTAACTACACGATCATCAGCAATGGATCGATGAAAGCTGAAGAAGAAGAAGACATCGGCCACGCGTTCTTAAAGCCACTAAAATATGCTTTAAAACCCTAGTTTTTTGTATTTTAGATGATTACAAACAAAGTTACATAGAAACAGAAAGAAGTTTACGTCGCAAAACATCTTACATGGATATCGATTACATTAACATAAAATAAATATTTTACCATAATTGAAATAGTAGTTCCAGGCAGACTTTTTTATTCCATCATATCTAATATTTATGCAGTGTGTAAGCAAGAAAACAAAAATTTCAGACAGTTGCCTTGTCGATCCTCGATAAGTAAGTATATATTTGTCTGCATAAATTCATGGTGGATCATCGAGAAAGTTATTCGTAAATACCAATATAGTATATTCATAGGTGTATCCAAATTAAATAACTATGTCACGTAATAACGACCTAATTAACAAATTAACTTAGCACCTAATGGGTCTTGTAAATACCGTGGGGAACATAATTATGACATGTCAACCCAATTTACTATAAACCAAAATAGATGTTAACTTCATCATTTCGAGCATAAATTATTACTAATTGATCTTGAGACTATATTGAACTTTGGCATTACTCAATGCTATCATCTTTATGGTATTAATATCCAGCAAATATTATCGAGCAAGAAGTTTTATTAAACGTCCGGCTTGTAACGTATATAGAATAAAAAACAATTAAAACTGGAAGTGACCATGTTATCGTTAACATGATCTTTAATTTTAATTAAAATTATTTATTTTATGGTTTATGCTGACCAAACTAAAATATTTTAGATAAAACAAAGAGATCTTTAATTACCTTCACGGTTTAGGCTAACCTCTTTATTTACAGGGGCGTTACTAATTCTTTCTTAACGATGTTTTGCCTCAGGTTAACTAGCGATCCCGGTTAAAGAATTTATCACAAGCCGACAAAAGAATGGTCAGCAAATTGCCAACATTTCACCGCAATATATGGTTCAATGTAAACCCAGTTTGCAGGCTGTTCTGTCATTTATCAATCCATCTTGAGACGCGTTTCACCCTATCACGACTCATCAGTCGAACTAGGATTAACAAACAAGAGAACAGAACTTCTTTTTTTATGGGCATGGCACACGTGCTGCAGGGAAATCCCAGGAGTGCGCAGATAAAGCTATTAACTTTGGTTTTAAATTGCTGTAGACTGCACCCCGTGGGCAACACTGTCTTGAGCAAACTATTCCCAAGAGATAAGGTTGTCTATATAAAAGATTGCTTGAAAAGAGTTGTACGAGGAGTGATAAGCTGAACTTTATACGGGTGTGAAGTAGCGACGTGTATTCATAGCACGCACAGCTTGAGGGGAGTTAATCGGACTACATCCATCGAACACTGTCCATGAAAATACTTATAGAGTAGATTCAAGTTGCCAACCATTCTTCGATGGTCCAAGGAATTAAGGTTGCTGGTCAGTTCTGGGTCTCCAGTCAGGTGAACAGCTCTCTTCACAATGGAATTCAAGAAATGTAATGTATGTTTGGTAGTAGAGTGACAAACATGGGAGCAGTATTTCATCCTTGGTCGAATTTGAGCTTTATACAGAATAAACAATTTTTGTGTTCGAAATAATATTCCCAGTTTTCAAAGAGCTCTCTTTGCTATGCTAAACACGTTCATGCCAAGACATATTTGCTCCAATGTTAACTCTCAGAAAATTGAGTGACGATCTCGAGTAGGGGAGCTAGGGGCTTGTTGTAACAGGGGTAAGTAGTAACACCCATTTTTTACTGGGAATCTGAACTCTATAAACCCATATTTTTTGCTCAATTTAATTTTTAAGTCATGCGACGTCATTACAGCGAGTGTTCTGCCCGGCGGGACAGTAAGTATATGTGTGCACGTGCTTCGTTTTGGCTAGATAACGTAAAATATTGATTTCGTAAAATTTGGCTTTTCGTGTCTATAATTAATTAATTTAAAACTTTTAATTTTGCATATAGTTCCAAAATGTACTAGTTTTAATATTCTTTAAAAAGTTTCACGTTTAGCGACATACGGGGCTTGTTGTAACAATATCGTGGGGCACATTGTAACATGTTATCCAGCATATGGCCTTCCAATGCCAATGCAATATCTTTCAAGACAGTAACTTTGCAGCATCCTATGTAACTGATCGTCCAAATCCTATTTAAAAGGCAAAAAAAATTAACGTTGGACCTTAAAAGTCCAGAATGATTACAATCTGCTCCCGAACTTGATATAAGCACTTCTGAAATTATACCTGACATTGAAGTTGCAAAAGAACCAACTCCAAGTTGCTCAGGTTTGTAAAAACATTTTTCACTTTCGAAGGTTAGACCTCTTTTAAAAGCTCGAGCGCGGAAAAAAACCACGCATAACAGACGCAAAGGAAAATCCACTGATTTAACTGATACACCTGAAAAGAAAGATTTAAGAAAAGAATACGAAGAAAAAAACGACAAAGAGACAAAAAAAAGATAGTAAAGATGGATCAAAAGGAAAGGGAAAGGGGAAAGGAAAAGGCAAGGGCAAATCAACAAAAAAAAAAGATGATAAAGGAAAAGAGAATTTTGTGGTCTGATTCAGAACCTGAAACTGAGGAGTGGCATTGTCTAGTTTGCGGTGAAGCCTATAGTAATTCTATTATAGAGGAATTGGTAGAATGTATAATGTGGGTACATGTGAAATGTATGACAGGAAATACTATATCATTTATTTGTATAAATTGCTACTTTGATGAAGACTGAATTTAGTCATTATGTAGCGGTTTTTTTTTCGAAGGCTGATTATTTTTTTAGATACTTGTAGTGGATTAAGTAAATGAATGTGATACAAAGTGCCATGTTGATTATAAATATAGTTTATCTAAGTTAATAAATTAGTTAAACACTTAATCTTTAATGTTTATTGTTTTTGTAGAAGTATGTTTTAGTTTCACTAAGGATAAATTTTATAGATAATGTAAAGTGTCAGGTTGTGTCTGGTGCGAAGAGTATATTAATAATTTTGATCTTATTCCTTTTCGGTATCACAGAGGAATAGTTAGGCTATCGACAGCAAACAGATATTGAATTAATTTGTTTTTCCTAAAAATTGTTACAACAGTCCCCTCGCTCCCCTACTTATTCTTGTAATGGCGTAACATCGTGGAATTTGGTTGTTGAGTAATTCCATTATTTGCAAATTTTACTTCCTATTTTAAAGAATCTGAGCCCAGACGATGGCCTTTTCTTAAGATCTGAAAAATATAATATTAAACATACACCATCACACAAAGTTTTTCCTCTCCTCCCCTTCTACGTAGAATATCTCCATAAAACGTTTCGTTTTGATTGTGTCGCCCTAGTCGTAACGTTCTCGTAAAGAACATCATGAAGCTGAAAGAAGAAAGTAAAACATATCAAATATTTTTCAGCGATTATCTCTATAATATTTAAATTTCTGAAATATTTAATCCCAGGGCTATAATCTAATCTACTTGAAATGCTAATTGCGTCTTAACTCCTTCAGAAATATTTAAAAAAAAAATTAAAAGTCTGTTCCATGTAATTAAAGTACCAGAATATTATGTATTCTTTTTAGTCTTAAAATATCCTCCAATTTTAATTTTGAAGTTTATACAACTTGGAATAAAATTTAATTATTCACTAAAATTACGTTTCATAAACTTCTGACGCGTTTTATAATAAGTTTAAAATTAGTTTTGAAAACTGAGGTGTCACAATTTCTGATTTATTTATTCATAAAGCAAACACGTTATAATTTGATGTTGTGTTGCTTACAAAGTTAAAACGGAAAAGAGGATACATTGGTTACTTAATTGGTTGGTTGTAGACGAGGTAGGTGATTGTGCCTGTTTGTGCATGGCAACCTCTTGGCTTATTGTACTTTCCATTCTTTGTTACATAAGCATCGTTCCTTTAAAAAGGTTTTTTAGCTTCCTTCCACCACGATATAGATCTCAGGATATGCATAAAGGTTTCTTTATCTTCACCACATAACCTTCAAGCCGTGGGACTTAAGTCAAAATTTAACTACACGGCTCTGATGAGGCCATCATTTCCTATTTTAGTGCTAAATTTTAACTTTCTATGTCAAATAGTTTCGGAGAAAATCGGGTATAACACACAGACTGATTGACATACAGACAGATGGTCGGACCGACACCAAAGTGATGTTATAAGTATTTCGTTTGTCTTTGGCCAGATATTGCGAGCCACTGATCGAGATATTGCTGATAGAGCCATGTGTTGATTGTCATTTTTATTGCCTGTTTTCGTATAACAAACCTGGTTCTGGACTCTTGTCTGATTTTATAGATTAGACTATTGTTCCCTTTTTCATTATATTTTATTCCTGAATGCCCTGGAACTCATAATAGTTCAAACCTGTTGCTCTTGAAAGATAGTTCTAACAGGTGACATTTATACTCCATCGTGATCTTGGAGATGACCTGACAGGCATCTAAAGCCTTTAGAGAATCTTGACGGTCTGAGAGAACATATATTTCTTAGTTGCGGTGGTTCCGTATAATATTCTCGTGAACACGTGCTTGTGTTTCATGAATTTCTGCTTGGAATATTGTTACACTTGTTCCTATTGAAATGCTAAAGCTCCACATCGGCGTTTCTGCATATATGTCTTCAAGTTTTTGATCAGGCTGTGTAATAGACCAGACCCGTGGCTCTTAACGGAATCCCGGCCTACATCCATAAATTTGGACCGCACCCAATTCCATATGGTTCTTTGAAATTGTACTCAGATTGCCTAGCTAAGGGTTTATTGTAGATTAGATCCATACCTCTTTTCCATCCAGATTATTGTATTGTTGTTTTCATTCCTCATTTGCCTTCATTCAATTCGATTTATATATCTGTAGTGAGGAGGTTACTCATATATATATATATATATATATATATATATATATATATATATATATATATATATATATATATATATATATATATATATATATACATACATATATGACATAATAGATGCTTATACTGCACTCTGTCGGTGACTTATTTAAAGTCCTTCCAAACAAAACGGCCAGACCACAGCTGACACTTAATTGCAGAAGCGCACCTTCTCAAGCTTTCCGCTTGAAGGCATAGATGGCGCATCGGTGAAGCAATCAAGGCGAATCGAAAAATCCGCGCTTTGGTAGTTCCCAAAAGGGTTCTTTGTATTTGCTAGACCATCCCAAGACACGTTTCGCCGTATCACGGCTCATCTGCTGGGCTAGGTTCAGCACACACAAAGGACACCGTTTCAGACCTTATCCGGGTAGTGACGGAAAACCATGACAAAATAAATGTCTATACTGCACTCTGTCGGTGACTTATTTAAAGTCTTTCCGAACAAAGCGGCCAGACCACAGCTGACACTTAATTGCAATAGCGTACCTTGTCAAGCTTCCCGCTTGAAGGCATAGATGGTGCATTAGTGAAGCAATCAAGGCGAATCGAAAAATCTGCACTTTGGTGGTTCCCAAAAGGGTTCTCTGTATTTGCTAGACCATCCCAAGACACGTTTCCCCGTATCACGGCTCATCAGCTAGGCTAGGTTCAGCACACACAAAGGACACCGTTTCAGACCTTATCCGGGGTAGTAACGGAAAACCATGACAAATATATGCTTATACATACTGCACTCTGTCGGTGACTTATTTAAAGTCTTTCCGAACAGAGGGAACTACCAAAGTGCGGATTTTTCAATTCGCCTTGGTTACTTCACCAATGCGCCATGGACATATATATATATATATATATATATATATATATATATATATATATATATATACATATATATATATATATATATATATATATATAGCATATATATATATATATATATATATATATATATATATATATATATATATATATATATATATATATATATATTAGTTACATAATCAAGCCAACCTTTGCAGCCGATTTAGAAGCTCTCTTTGCTAAAAGTGGAGCATGATCATGCAAAGACATAGTTGCTCCAAAGTCAACACCCAGCAAATTAATTGACGATGTTGGAATAGGGTATTTTCACATAACATAACTATGTCGGGATCTCTAACACAAACTTTTTGAAAAAAAAACGGATGCCTGACTTTTTGTAACATTACCTAGTTAACGTTACTCCAAGACAGAATTTTTTTCATAACTTTGTAAAGTTGAACAACTTTCTGGTATCTGGGAATATTTGTATGGGTTCGAGCATTTAACGTAAATGACGAAACAAGTTTGTTATCATCTGCAAAGATGTAGATGGAATTCTTGATCCTTTCCAGCAGGTCTTTAATGTAAAGGAGACAAAAAGAAGGGACAGTATGACGCCGTGAAGCAGACCGGCGTTGATAGTGAGAGTATCTATAATATATATAAAATGCAACGTCTCTCTGTCTGTCTGTCTGTCCGTTAATGCGCTTATCACTGGAGAACCACTTATCCGATTTACGTACTTTTTTTTTTTTAAACATACATATGTTCTCTGGCCAGGTTATAGGCTATATTTTATTACGATAGGTAGCATAAGGAATGAGTAGTGACGTAAAATAGTGAATGATGTCGGAAAAAAGTTCGCCGCTAGCGCGTTGCCTTGCAATACACCGCCTAAACCATTAAATATGGAACAATATTATGTAGCAGAGAAAATCTATAATCTATAATACATATAAAATGCAATGTCTCTCTGTCTGTATGTCTGTCCATTAGTGCGTTTATCACGCGAAAACCACTTATCCGATTTATGTGTCTGTTTTTCAAAATCATACATATATTCTTTGGCCAGGTTACATAATAATAATAATAATCTCTATCTATAATATATATAAAATGCAACGACTCTCTGTTTGTCTGTCTGTCCATTAGTGCGCTTATCCCTCGAGACCCACTTATCCGATTTACGTGATTTTTTAAATTCATACATATGTTCTCTGACCAGGTTATAGATATATATTTTATTACATCTATAATGTATATAAAATGTAACGTATATCTGTCTGTTTGTACCCGTTTGTGCGCTTATCACTGGAGAACCACTTATCCGATTTACGTGCTTTTTTTTAAACATGCTAAACCATTAAATATGGAACAATATTATGTAGTAAAGAATATCTATAATATATATAAAATGCAACGCCTCTCTGTCTGTCTGTCCGTTAGTGCGCTTATCACTGGAGAACCACTTATCCGATTTACGTGCTTTTTTGTTAAACATACATATGTTCTCTGGCCAGGTTATAGGATATATTTTATTACGTTAGGTGACATAAGGAATAAGCAGTGACGATAATAGTGAATCAAGTCGGAGAAAAGTTTGCCACTAGCACGTTCTCTTGCAATACACTGCCTAAAGCATTAAATATGGAACAATATCATGTAGCAAAGAATATAATATATATAAAATGCAACGTCTCTTTGTCTGTGTGTCTGTCCGTTAGTGCGCTTATCACTCGAGAACCCCTTATCCGATTTACGTGTTTTTTTTTTTTAATTCATACATTTGTTCTCTGACCAGGTTATCTATAATCTTCTATCTAGAATATATATAAAATGCAGCGTCTTTCTGTCTGTCTGTCTGTCCGTTAGTGCGCTTATCACTTGAGAACCACTTATCCGATTTACGTGTTTTTATAAATTTAAACATATGTTCTATATAATTCGATATAAGCCTAGATAATGGGAGATAAGGAGAAATAATGGGAGATAAGTCGAGATAAGGCTCGATAATGGGAGATAAGGTGAGATAATGGGAGATAAATATAAATAATGGGAGATAAGGAGAAATAATGGGAGATAAGCAAAGATAAGTCTAGATAATGAGAGTTAGGGTGAGATAATGGGAGATAAGGAGAAATAATGGGAGATAAGGAGAAATATTGAGAGATAAGTCGAGATAAGCCTACATAATGGGAGATAAGGTGAGATAATGGGAGATAAGGAGAAATAATGGGAGATGGGCAGAGTTAAGAGAAGATAATCGAAATTATGTAGAGATTATGAGAGATAAGGAGAAATATTGAGAGATAAGGGGAAATAATGGGAGATATTTTATTACGTTGGGTAAATTAAGGAATAAGCAGTGACGATAGTGGTGAATCAAGTCAACGCGAGCGGAGCCGCGGGCCCGGCTAGTCGAAAATAAATCCGTTAAATCGTAAAGAACGTTTCTTGAGGAAACTCGAGAGCTCTCAATAAACAGGTTCAATCTCTGGCATTTTTGCCTGCATATTGGAAATAGTGTGTAGTGTTCTTCCATGGAATTTAACAGTGGAATGTGAAGCAAAGAATTCAGCTAACAAATTGGCTTTTCAACAGGTGTTGCTATTGACTTAGGGTTGCTGGGACAGGCAAGAGTTTTATTTTTAATTCTTTAGTTTTACATCTCCATGGTTTCGTCGAGGATTGGCTTGCACTTATCAAGAGTACTAACAAAGATGTTACGCTATTTATGAGGTTTAGGAGTTCACGTCATTGTCGGCAGGCAAGAAGTTCTTTATATTTTCTATTAAACTACGCCGTTAGAAGGGCATTTCTTCAAAAAGGGCATGTTAGCTTCAATGCTAGATAAAATAACGTAGGAAAAGTCCTTAGTACAATCAAAAAACCGTTTAGACCTACTTCAGAGTCAAAGAAAACCTAATGGCTGATTTACGGTGAAAATCTCTGGAATAGTGGTTGAGAAAAGTCAGATATTGCTATTAAATTGGTTTCAACTTTAGAATTTATTTCAAAATTGTATAGAAAATGCGTCATTTCACTCTCATTCAATTATCTAACTCATAGCCTAAAACTGTTTTCTTTTCATCTCTGTTTTTCCTTTTAAACAATATCTGAAAAAATATAACCTAAAATATTTAGAAAATACTATAAAACCAATTTTTCCATCAACATACATCAGCCAGATTTTATAAAATCTCAGAAATCCCAGAACGCCGTTTTTTCGCCATCAGCCCAAAAAGCAATTTTCTTTAAAAGTAATGCAGATAAAACTTTAGCCATCTCATTTATCCGACAATGGCTTGATAATACAGTTTACTCAAATAGAGGGGATTGCCTCTCCATAAAGAAAAAGAAACAATATTTCGGTAATTCACTTTGAAAGAAAGATTCTCTTTTCCCGAAATGTACTGAAAACATGGAAACACACACACATATAACACATGTACAGGGCGTTACGAAAATAGCCATGCCATTAAAATGCATGATTCCTTGCTCATTTAAATCATTTGCCACTTTTAATTTCTGAATATTTTTTTAAATTTTATAATAAGAAAGTTTTAAAAAGGAAGCGCTCACAGACAGTGGTTATTTTGACCAGCTACTGTTTTTTTGACGCCGTGCCCCAAAACAAAGCTTTTCTGTAGTTTTGGGTAGAAAACTCCCGTTTTTAAGCAGCCTTACAATATTTGCAGTACCGTATTCTTTCAAGCTACAGTTCACTAAGTTCTACAGAGTTGATAAGGGTTATTTCCTTCTTGTTTTCTGTCAAGTTTTCTCTACTAAATAGTACAGCCTACGTTCCAATCCTTACTCCAATACTTATTTCTCACAAACCACAGGATCTTTGACAGTTGTACATATGTAAATATTTTGAGAAATAGTCTGGTGTAGAAGAGACGTCGAGTTCAGAAGTGCCCAATCAAACGCCCACAAAAGAAACATACAAAGGTCGGTAATTTTTTATTTATCTGAAAACATCCTAATTTATGCAAAAAAAATGACATTCATTATTCTCTAATTAAGTAACTGTATTTCTGCTTTGGTACAGATCATGTACTTTTCTGAAACTAAGATCATAAACAAGCTAAAAAAAAACCATACATTCTTTGAGAAAAGGTTCTCGAATGTTCACTTGAGGAATAACTATCACTTATGAAATAGGTGGTGCCCAAGTAATAGAAGGAAAGTATATTTAGCAGCGTTTTCATAGCTGGAACACACATTCTATAAAATATGAACTATCGTGTCACATTACTAAATTTCGTAAAATGAAGTTACTGCAATATAAAACTAGTTGATTATAACGGTAGTAACATGTCCTCTATATAGTCAAAATTTCGAGGCAGTCGTAACTCTTGTTCTTAAAATAAATAAAACAAATATTGAAACAAGATTTCTTATTTTTGAAAGCGATTTCAAAGATCATAAGGTATCTTAGAAAAAAAATTATATTTTGTTGTGGGTACTATTTTTTTAAAATTTGGAATTAGTCGAAATTGGAAATCATTAATATGTTCAATCTTCATTTTCAATATTCCCCATTGTAAGTTTATAAAGTTGCAACGTCATGTTGGCATTGATTTTTTTATCGCCCAGTTGACTTTTAGGTAAGTTATCCAACATTTAAATCTGAGATCCCACCTTCTCAATTAGACCGATAACCCAATGACCTCGCCAACTTTTTGCCATGAGAAACGGTAATCCAGAGCTCAATATCCATGTTAGCTACTGGTTGTCGGCCACTCTATTAATGTTCCATGAAAAGTAAACGGAACAAAAATAAATCCAGCAGTTCGAAACGAAGCCAGTTCCAACTCTATGGTTGGGACTGGCTTCGTTTCATCATAGTTGCTCAGCAATAAAACTCAAGATAAAAACAGCTTTAAAGTGAAAAGAGAAGTCTAACTTCAAGTATTCACATAACTTATTACAATAAGAAGTAACTGGTAGCGGTAGATGGTAACGTTAACAGATGACGGTAAATGGTAACTGTACCTCCAGTCGTTGGACCGTTAGTCATGCTAACTGACGTCCAGAACCGTAACGCCAGCTGACGACAATAAGTGGTTAGACTCGCTGAAAACGGTAAACATGAAGGTAATTTATGACTGTAGAGAGGAACTCCAACTAAACACGTTAACAGTAACCCTATACAATCAAATTTTAAAATGACTAAGTTTGAATCTCTATTTTTGAAACTTATAAAATTTGATTTACTGACGTCATTACTTCACATTCAACTTACCGTAACTACCTGTAATAAGACACAAATTTTTCTTTTCTACTCCTCCGCCTAAACGGTTCTTCTAGCTTTAAAGCGCTCGCAATTTAAGACCTTACGGCTTAGTAAATTAAAGTTTACAATCTTTCTAAAAAGTCTTTCAACTAGAAAAATAGCTAACTTAACTTTAATTTTAGAACTAAAAGCGGCTTAAATCGTTTTTAATTACCTATACAGGATCGCTTTACTTTACTTTTCTCGTAAAAAGTAATGCTCGAGGATAAAAACCGTCGAAGATTTATTTTACACTTGGCTAATTATACCAAAAAGCTTCTTAGTAAATTACAACAATAACTTTCGAAAAAAAATCTTTCAGTTCTCAACTGAACAAACTGAATTTTCTGACGAGAAAACTTATATAAAAATTGGTCAAATTATTTACCCAGTATTTTTCTTGTCAACATGCAGTTCTAAAATAAACACTAAATTTGAGAGAAACGTCTACTTTATGGTGAAAAATTAACAAAAAAAATTGAAAATTTTTCTTTATTATATAATTAAAAAAGTATTTAATGATTAAAAAATCACAATCCTTTTTTTCAAAATCAAACCAAGGAAACTACATGCTCTCTGCAACCGTACATTAAAGAAGAAAATTTAAATTTACTTATAAACATATTAAAAAATTTCAAGTATGTTAAAAAAAAAAACCTCTTGATATGTAATTAAAAATAAACCTTTTATTTTAATTATACTAGCGGGGAATCGCCCAAGTATTCTTTTCAAACATATTTATCGGTTTTCCATTAAAGGAATAACCAAATAAATTTTTTTAAAAATTATGCCCTGATATAAATTTTGGAGGAAACTATTATTAATCCAAAAATATTTGTTGTAAAAATAGTGCTAGGAGAAAAAACTAGTAAAATCTTTTACCCAGTGATTCCCTTGCAAATTAAATAAACTCCTGGACAAAATTAACGCAACAATGTGAAAATTAATTTATCTTTTTCTTATGTCAGTTTTAAAGTTTATCGAGTATTTGAATAGTAGGTTATGCATGTTTTATTTCGTTGTTCATGACAGAAATCAAAACAATTCGTTTAGATTTACAGTTTTAAAGAATTTTTTAGAGAATAAACAATTTTCCGTAATAATGCGATAGATTTTCTTTAAAAGTAAGCTTATAAATTGTTCACTTTTTCAAAGTAATACGTTTTTGTGGTAGACTGTTTTATTCTTGACCCCGAAGAATTAGAAAAATGAATCGAACAAGGAATTTAACTGAACACGAGGTAGTGCGAGCCTCAGTTTTATTGGACGGGGGATATTGTCAGAGTTATGTTGCCAATTTGTTAGGCAAACATCGTTTTACAATAAGTCGTATGGTAAGACGCTTGAATGAAGTAGGAACTTATTCTAGAAGGCTAGGGCGAGGGCGAAAACTAGATGGACGTTTTATAAGACAATATGCTTTAAGAAACAGGACTGTCACTAGTTCTATAATAAGAAACGAACTCGAAGCTGTTTGCAATGTCACAATTTCTTCTAAAACAGTTAGAAGACGGTTAAATGAAGCTGGATTAAACAGTAGACCAGCCACTGCGCCCTTGCTTACTAGAGAGAACAGAGTTGCCAGGTTACGTTTTGCTCGAAATCACGAAAACTGGTCTGTGGATGATTGGAAACAAGTTTTCTTCACAGATGAAACTAGGGTTAGTCTAAAACATCCAGATGGTTGTGAGCGAATATGGCGAAGACCAGGAGAGAGGTTTGCTCCTTGCAATATCTCTGCAAGGATTCCATTCGGCGGTGGCTCTGTTATGTTCTGGGGTGGCATCTGCTTTGATGTCCGTACGAGATCCATGAATGCTAACTACTATCTTGGGAATATTGTAATAGAACATGTGATGCCTTTCGGTCATTTTGTGGGACCCAATTTCCTGTTTATGCAAGACAACGCCCGACCTCACGTAGCTAGGGAGGTACTCGATTATCTTAATCAAGTTGATATACCGATTATGCAACGGCCACCAAAAAGCCCGGATCTGAATCCGATAGAACATGTATGGGATCACCTTAAGAAAAATGTGAAACGTCATATACCTGCACCTAGAAACCTGAGGGAACTTGAAAATGCAGTTATCACAGAATGGAAGCAAATTCCTCAAGATTTTATCCAAAATTTAATTAGAAGCATACCTAGGCGCATAAACGCTGTCATCCGAAGTAGAGGAGGCAACACACGCTACTAGTGTCCCAGTTACACCATTAATTTTGCTACTAATGTCCCAGTTTATTTTTTTCATTATTACGTAATTTCAACGATTTTGTTATTAGGTCTTAAGAATAATTTTAATTCGAATCTTATAGAGAAATTTGGTAGCTAATTCACTTTTAAATTATCCGAATAAGTTTTTTCTTAACTTTTAGTGTAACCAATATTCATAAAAAATTATTAAAATTAATTCGTTATAGAGATTTGTATGATTTAATATATTGTTGCGTTAATTTTGTACAGGAGTGTATATTCTCTTTGATGTCATCCCATAATCACATTTCTGTACATTCTATTTTCGTCAAGATTGGAAGTAGTTAAAAATAAAGACATAAATTTGAGGTTTCTCGACTCAAGAACTCAGTAAATATAATAAAAGGGACATATAACTTTATATATTGAAAGAAACTCATGTAACTTCCTCGTCCACTCTTTTAGTCTCTTATATGTTTTATTCTTAATATTAATACGACCCTCGTTTTTAAAGCAAGTATCGTTTTGATATTAAAAAAATATAGGCATTTTTTAGAGACTTTTATTTATATTATTATTTTTCTTACATGAACTTTTCAGGTATATTAAGACCACCTTATATTTTCCATCCTCATAGCAATCCACCTGGTTTGCTTGCCACTGCAGCATGGCAGTTTTGGCGTCGTCGTCGGTACCGTCGGGCTGCCCACCAAGGTGCTTCTAGAAGGACGTTCCCAAGGAGCAGTCGTGCTCAACTTATAGAATGATCCCTCCTACGTAAGCTACCATGTGTATAATAAAAAGTGCGCTCTTTCGCCCCGACCTATATGCGCAGAAATACAAAAATAATCCCACTGCGTCGTTTGTGGGATCTGACAACGTTACATTCTTACTCTGATCGAGACACGAGTTATTCATGTTGGGTTTTAATGTTTTGGAGTATTTTTCGAGGATACGTTTATATTGACGACATAGATATAGAGGATGGACTGAGCATTAACCTCACAAAATTGACCACTCTTTAGAAAGAGATAAAACGACTGTGCGGCCAATACCTGTCTCTTTTCTGTAAGCCTGGTTAAATAGAACACTTAGAAATATTATTTTCTAGAGCGCCGTAGCTTAGCGGTATTCTAGAAAGAGACAGCTACTGGCCGCTCATTCGCTTTGTCTTTCTCACACTTTTGGGTCATATTTACTTCACAACGGGATCGGCGATTTTTAATAGTAGTTAAATAATGACTTCACGATTAAAAAAATGGCAGATTTATTTTAAAAAAAAACTACTGAAAATAAATATATCATTAGCAAGAATGTTTGATGCAAAAAAAAAATAGGAAATTCAAACAACAATCAAATAGTTCAATCTAAAATTCCTGATGAGAATAGTATTCATGGAGAGAGTTAGATAGAAATCTGAAATGCACCGGCTGCAAAAGTCTTTTAGATATGGAAAAATTAAGTGATTTCAAAAGGGAAGGGCACTTACTATTCTTTACAGAAAAATAGTTGTTATATTTTTGTAATTAATGATTCTAAGTTTTTCAAAACAACCGTAAGAAAATCACCATTGTTATATAATAAAACATCCGTTTCAATATAGGTCGAGGTAGGGTTCGTATGTTAAATATGCAAATTTTAACAACCAATTTTAGTACCGTAAGAAGAATCGAAATTTTTTCTACGTATAAAGGACACTAATAAATACGAGTATATATATATTCCAGTCTTTTAGATAATCGTAAGAAAATTTATTTTCTTGGGAAAGCCCTTAAGTGCAGATAGTCACTGGGCGCTAGGTCAGAGCTATACGGAGGATGATCAAGTAGTTCCCAGCCATATGACGAGATGTGATCTGGAGTTTGATGAGCTACGTGTGGACAAGCATTGTTCTGAAGCAGTTTCATAGAGCACATTTATTGAAACCGATTAATTAATGACGAAATCATAAAGTGTCTGATTTCCCTAACTTTTTCATTAACTTTCCGCACCAAATCATTAATCACGAACGGTCGCCCACTTTGTCCCTCATCGTGCAAATGCTCTAAACCATTTTCTTACCACTCCATCGCTCGTAGCATTTTCGTCATACACTTCACTAATCTGCCGATGAATTTCGCCCGCTTTCACGTCTCTTGCATTTAAGAAATGAATTACAGCGCGTATTTCACAATCCGCGGAATTTTGAATGGTCCAAGGCATTTTAAACAAGCACAAACAAACGTAAACTGGAACAAGTGCTTCCGTAATGGCGTCTGTAGTTAGCCAATAAGTATGTGCGGAGCGGCAACTAAAACGCTGCAGCGGCCATATTTCAAATCGGTACTTACTTAAAGAACACACCTCGTATAAAGAGTGCTATTTACCTTGCTAAATAAGTTGCTATGGAAAAAAGCTTTGTTTATTTTTCGAATATAAAATTTGCTCAAGCTAGTTTCTGGACGACCCTCCGAATGACATTTGACGAGTTTCTTCCTAAAACCTTCACTATCAACGCGAGTATGCACGTAGACACCAAACTGAATCTTAATCTCTTTCATTTTGATATCAACAATCTGCTGGAAAGGACCAGAAATCTAATCAGATTTGCAGATAACAGTTTACTTATTTCTTGAGTTACTTTGAATGCTTATGCAAATGTCCGCAAACAGCAAGAAATCGTTTAACTTAACAAAGTTGTGGAAGAAATTCTATATTGCGGTGACAGTAACCAAGTAAAACTTAAGGCTGTAAAAACACAGGTGAAAGTTTTTTTCTAAAAAAGTGTCTATTGGGAGCCTGTTGGGAGTCTGTTGGGAGTCTCTCTATTGGGAGCCTATTGAAAGCCTCTTTTAAATCTCTTGGGAGTCTGTATGTTAGGAGTCTGTTGAGAGTCTGTCTGTTGGGAGCCTGTTGGGAATTTATTGGGAGTCTGTTGGGAGTCTATCTGTTGAGAGCCTGTTGGGGGTCTGTCTGTTGGGCGTCTGTTAGGAATCTGTCTGTTGGGAGTCTGTCTGTTAGGAGCCTATTGGGAGTCTGTCTTTTGGAAACCTCTTGGTTGTCTATCTGTTGAGAGTCTGTTGGGAGTCTGTTGGGTATCTGTTGGAAGTATGTCTGTTATATATGCATTGGTTATCTAGCTTTATCTTGTTTTTAAATTTCCGATTGTTCCGTGTGAATGAAGAACTCATCTAACGCAATCTGTTGTTCCTTTGAGATGTGTTTGTCTTTAGGTTGTTCCTAAGGTTGGTTCAGGTTAGTGTGTGCTATGTTGTTGTTGCATTGCTTTTTTAATTGTTTGTATTTTGTATCCGTTATTTCTAGTGTTTTTATAGTGCTATTTATCTCTTCTCGACCCTCTTATCGGTTATAGGCAGAAAGACCTTAAGATCAGGGTGTTGGCTTTGGTTGTAATTGTGTTGGGTGGTTATGTAAATTGGCGTGAAGATATCTGCAAGTGTATGCTGGTCTACCCGTTTCTGTATCTACCCGAGAGAATGTTGGGACTATGCATGAAATGATTTTGAAGAATTGCCGAGTGAGGCTGAAACGTATTGCAGAGACTCTGAATATTTCATACGAACGTGTTCTTACATTGTCCATTCTAATTTGAGTATGAAAAAATTATTAGCTAAAAGAATCCCTAAATGTCTGAACTGAAAACGACTGAGTGTCACTCCATCCAAGGTGATTTGTAGCCGTTTTGAAAACGATTTACCTAACTCCTTAGATCGAATAATAACTATGGATGGCTGGATTAGTATGAACCAGAGACAAAGGAACAGTCGATGGAATGGAAACATGCTGGCTCACCTCGCCTCAAGAAGTACTACATATAGAAATCAGTAGGAAAAGTTTCGGTTTTTCACACAAGGATGGGATACATCGTATAGATTACTTAGAATACGCCAAAACGTGTTGAAGGGGTCGGTGTTTTTGCAAGACAATACGCCAGCTAACAAATCGCTGTTAGTCTTATAAAAAATAAATTAAAATTAAGCTATAAGAGCGTTCTTTACGAGTGGCGGTCGACGGATTTCTTTCTAACACCTTCACTATCAACGCCGGTGTGCCCCAAGGCTCCATACTGTCTCCTACTCTCTTTCTCATTTATATTAACGATCTGCTCGAAAAGACCAGGAATCCAATCTACAGCTTTGCAGGTGACAGTAGGCTTGTCTTTTTATTCACTTTGAATGCTCGGACATCGGCTGCTCAGGCGAATATCCGCAGCAGGAGGTCGTTCAACTTAATAAAGACCTGGAAGAAATTCTATCTTGGGGTGACTGTAACCAAGTGGAGTTTAAGGCTACAAAAACCCAGGCGGCAGTTTTTTCTAAAAAAGTTAACGTTGCTGAACCCGACATAGATGTCTCGGGGTACTCCATTCCCCTAGCATCGTCGCTCAATTTGTTGAGCGTTAATTTGGGAGCAAATATGTCCTGGCATGAACATGCAGGCATAGCAAGGAGAGCTTCTCAAAAGTTGGGAATATTATTTCGAACCAGAAAGCTTTACACTCCACAACAACTGTTAATTCTTTACAAAGCTCAAATTCGACGAACTATGGGATACTACTTCCATGTTTGGGGCTCCGCTCCCAAATATGCATTGCATTTCTTGGATTCTGTTCAGAGAAGAGCTGTTCGTCTGATTGGAGACCCGGAACTGACCTGCAGCCTTGATTCGCTGAAACATCGAAGAACGGTTGGCGACTTGAGTCTGTTCTACAAGTATTTTCATGGAAAGTGTTCGGCCCGCTTAATTCCTCCCAGAGTGGTGCATATTAGAAATACACGTCGCGCTAATACTTCACAACTCCGCGTACAACGTTTTTCAAGCAGTCTTTTATATGGAGAACATCATCCCTTTGGAACAATTTACCCAGCGCTGTGTTTCCCTCCGAGTACAATTTACAGCGATTCAAGAACAACGTGAATCGCTTTTTTCCGCACATATGCCGCTCCTGAAGCGCTTTAGAGACTTCCCTGCAGCACGTGTGCTAGACCCATAAAAAAAAATGAACTGATTATCTTCCTTATTTTTCTGATTTAGCTCCCTTGGACTATTGCTTTTCCTCAATACTGGAAAAAACATTTAAAAGCCCACAAGTGTCATTCAAGTGAAGAAGTAATAATTATTGCCGGAGTCTGATTTGCTAGGCAAGACAAAGAATTGCACTGAGTGTTTAAACAATTTTTGTATCAATTCGCCCTCGTATAAATATAACTGGGATGTAATTAAATAAAAGTTGGGTAATTCACAATTTTTTGTTCATTTTTTATTCAGAGTTTATATTAGCCGTTAAATTCGAATAACTTCGTCATCCCATTGCACGATTGCTATCTAATCTAAGGTACGTATTTTTGTCCTCATAATGGAAATAGGCCCGTCAAGATAGTCTCCTATAAACATAAGCTCCCCTTTGAAATAAAACAGATTTGATAAAGAACGAAGAGTTTTGCAATTGCAGTCTTCAGAAGAAACGATATATTTTACTTTGCATCTTTAAATTAAATTAATTATAGCAGCTAGTTGACATAACTTGTTTTCGTCCCTAAATTCCCATAAAATATCGAAGAAACAATAAACAAGCGATGCATTAAGAGTTCTGTAGCTGCTGCCGCAAACATCTACCCGAACAAATAGGCTTCATTCTAGGAAAAGGAACTAGAGAACAAATTCTCAACATACGCTAGATAATAGAAAAAGCCAGGGAATTTCAAATAACAACCTATATCTCTTTTATAGACTGCTCTAAAGCTTTCGACTGCATACAATGGAACAAGCTCTGGGCGATTCTAATCAGCATGGGAACATCTATACATCTTGTAAACCTTCTCCGATCCCTGTAGGGTAGAATTAAACTCAATAATTCTTCTTTCGGTCCCTTTAACGTAGAATCCGGCATCAGACAGAGCTGTATTATGTCGCCCTTACTTTTTAACATATATAGTGAACATATAATGAAGCCTGTTTTGTATGGCTGGAGTGGGGTTGTGACAATCGGTGGACCAAAGCTAAGTAACTTTAGATATGCGGATGATACTGTTATATTTGCAAAGTCAATACAAGATCTAGAATCAATTATAGAGCGGCTTGATATCACTAGCAAAAACTATAGATTGACAATTAATATAGCGAAAACCAAAGTAATAAGTGTTAGTCGTAATGAAGATATGTCACACAAAAATGGGATTGCTGGTTTCACTGTTGTAGACCATTTCAACTATTTGGGATCCCTCATAACTAACAATGGTGGCTGTGAAACGGAAGTAAGAAGACGTTTGGCAATGGCTAGAAACTCGAAGATTAAACTCATCAAGGTCTGGAAAGATTTAGCTGTCACAAAAAACACAAAGTTTAGATTGCTATCCAGCTTTATATTTCCCATGGCCACTTACTCATCGGAAACATGGACCATTAACCAAGCTGACAAAAGACGAATCGATGCGTTTGTGATGTGGTCATATCGAAGAATCCTCAGAGTATCATATACCGAACACCGTACTAACATATCTATTCTTGAAGAGCTTAGTATAAATGACCGACTTTCAAATAGAACTAATAGACAGTGCTTGAAATATTTTGGTTACATTATGAGCAAAAGTGAATGTCACGGAAAAGCTTGTAGTAACGGGGAAGGTAGAAGGTAGAAGATCCAGAAGATGGGCTCCAACAAGATGGTCCAATCAAGTAAGATCTCTTCTTGGTATGGGTATGAACGAATTAAGTCAGGTCGCGCAGGATCGAGATACCTTGAGAATGACTGTTGAGGCAGCAACTGCATAGTATTACCGATACACCTATTGGGGTGAACGGATTGAGAGAGAGGCCTGTAGAATAAAAGAATCGGACATAGTAACAATACGCTTTAATTTAATTAGGTTTAATAGTACTTTAGGTATATGTTCTGGTTTTTGGTTACTAGTTGGTGGGATTTTACCCATTATTATTTATAGGGAAGCATATAAAGTAGAGAAAAGTTAAATAAAGTAGCTGCGAATATGTGATGGTTTATATTCGTATTAAAATTCAAGAAAACCAAACCAAATTTCTTTTTTTTTTCGGACACTAGCAAAAAATGATGAGATGTGATCAACACAGTATTCGTGTTCAAAAAATCTTATCTTAAACGAAGAGGAAAGGTTCAGTCAAACATATAAAGCATGTACATATTTTGGAGGATGGCTAGAAGGAGGTAGCTTCTAATATAACAAATGACCTTTTAGAGTTATTTTTTATTATTTTCAACCTTAACAGCAACGCCAACTAATGACGGGAGACTATTACGTTAACCGACGATGGTTACTAACGACGGTGACGCTGATGCTAAATGATTATGGTCAACGGTAACGCTAGCTAAAGACGGCAGACGGTCACACTCATTCAAAACGGTCAACGGGAACGTAACTGACAACGGTAAACGGTAAACACGACTGAAGACGAGTAATTGCATTTTTAACTGCTGTAGTATATAGTAATGAGTTAAAAGAATGGTTAAGATTATTACAGACAGAAACACTGATTCATGTATTACGTGCTCCAGAACATGATTAAAATAAAATGAAATTCAGTTAGTCATTTCCTTCAATAAATAATATATCAATTTTGAAGTTTTAGGTGTTTACTTGGTATTAGAAAAATCACAAACATCATCACAAAAGTCATGTCCATGATTAGTTATGCTGTAAGAGACCGACGATAAGTTCGGAGTATGGCCCAATGGTTCAGTTTACTCTTGTCCATCCCTCTTTATATAAAATACTTTACTAACAGAAAAGCACTCCTCAAATATAAACTTAAAAGTTGTAAGATTTGGACGTTATTTCTCTTTAGATCCTCTAACGATTTACAGTTCCAAACGAGATAAAATGGTATTCTACATAAGTACTATAAGGCCATTACGCTTGAAAAATAAAGTTCTTCTGTCGATATATACACGCAATTTCCTAAGTTACATAGTACATTTTATATAAAAAATCCTACATTTCTCCAGCGCCACGATAAGAAACTCAGTCAAACTGATGATCTTACCGTAACACTTTAATATATTTCACGCAAAATTTTATAGAGTCGTATCTATATACATTTTTAGTATTTTTTTAATGTTTAACAATATGTTAGTAAGTCCTAATGTTGCTAAAGGTAAGCAGTTGGTTTTATATATTTTAATCCTGCAGTAGCAAAAGACATAACATTTTAGTTTTTCAAAAGCATTAAGTAATTATATATAAGGTAGCTCTACAGGCCTTGTAGGCCTAAGGCTGGATCGGCAATGCTACTCCATTCATTCTTTTCTGTGGCCTTTCTTTTCCAGTTACTTATCTTTAACCTTTCTAAATCCTCCTCCACTGCCTACAACTATTTTCTTCTTGGGCGTCCTCTCCTTCTCTTTCCGACCACCCCTCTCTCAACATTTTTTTTGCTGCTCTGTTTTTCGGCAATCTTTCTACATGACCTAGCTATCTGATCCTCTGTGATTTCACTTGTGCTATTATTGAATGGCTGTTGTAAAGTTCTTATAGTTCACTATTTGTACGCCTCATCCAGATTGAGTGCACTTTTTTCTTCGTAATGTTTTCCGTTCCCATATCTCCAATTTTTGTTCTTCGGCTCTATTTAGCGTCCATCACTCGCCTCCATATAGGGTTACAGGTCTTATCACTGTCCTGTATACTTTTTCTTTTGCTCCCTTAGACACCAATTTCGATCTAAATAGTTTCGTTAGAGCTCCTGCACTTCCACTTCCTTTGTTTATTCTGTAATTTATTTCTCTGCATTCTTCATTTCTACTATTGAAGTTCACTCCCAGGTAAGTGACGTTTTCTGTTTTGCCAAACTGATATATTTTCCCATCCGTACAGTTGCTAACTACTAGCTTTTCATCTCTAGTTTCTTCCTCAGCTTTTATCACCATCTACGTGGATTTTTCTTCATTGATTTCTAACCCCCTTTTTCTTGCAGCGGTTTCTAGCCTTCTGGTTACGTCAATCAATTCCTTCTTTGATCTAGTTAGTAATACCAGGTCGTCTGCGTATGCTAGACATTGATGCTTCATATTGAGTAGCGTTCCGTGTTTATGGATATTGCTTTCACTCATTATATTTTCCAGCACTATGTTAAATAGAACAGTCGATAATGGGTCGTATTAGTTGATTAATTACAATAATATTTACTTTACAGGAAGAGTAAAAAATTACAGAGTGAGAGTAATTATACTACCTCTATCATTCTCAATAAAGTTTGAACCAGTTATTCCACGTACAGACATTGTAAGACAACGTACAGACTTTTGATACTTTAGTTTTGAATTTTTCAGACTTCAATGACAATAATTTTGTTTATTACGAGTATGACCGTTTAGGCGGAAATGTACCACATCCGAGAATAATATTTAGGCAAATATTCAAGTAGATTTAAAAATTTGATTAATATAGTTGAACAATACTAGTTGATATTCATTCTTGCATAAGCTATAACTGCAGTGATAAATCTTTACGGAGAATATTTTGTAACAAACTGTTAAGCACATATTTACTGCATTAATTGGTTACGTATTGAGAGGTCGGTTTACTCACCAACTATTACTCGACAGCACAATACAATTGCATCATTTTTTTTTATGTCCTTGTGTACTCTAGCCAAAGATGACTTAAAGTTAAACCATTTTATAATCAGTTAAATACTCGAAACTCACTTTACATTTTTGTAAACGATATTAAATGAGAAAAACTAGTCCGAGAATTTACCAGGATCCCCTGTACCTTACTGCCACCACTTACGTTCAGGAAATAATCCAAACAAATTGGAACTTATGTTTTGGGAATCTTGTAATAAGGGGTGTTTCGACAATAGGTTTCATTTAAAATTATTGGTAAAAGTTTTTTTTGAAATTTTCGTGATATTTTTGGAGCATTGGAGTAGACTTTATCTTTAACATAGCCTGAAAGAAAAAAGTCTAAGAGTGTTAAATCGTACAATCTAGGTGGCCACTTGAAGTCACCATTTCGAGAAATTACACGACTAGGAAACTTTTTACGTAATAATCCGAGTGTTTCACTACTTGTGTAGCATGTACCGCCATCCTGTTGAAAATAAAGGTCATACGCATCCAAAGCATCTACTTCAGGCTAAAAATAGTAAGTCAGCATCTTACAGTAACGCACTTCATTCACAGAAACGATCGTAATAGCTTCATATTCAAAAAAAATACGGTCCAATGGCACCACCAGCCCAAAAACCACACCAAAGTGTTACTCATTGTGGATAGAGAGGTTGTTCAACCATCTCTCTTGGGTTTTCGGATCCTCAGATATAACAGTTTTGCTTATTTACGTAGCCAGACAGATGGAAATGAGCCGTGTCACTCAGAATAATTTTCTTGAAAAAATTGGGGTCATTTTCTTGCATTTCCGACACCTAATTAACAAACGTACGGTGTTGTCCATGGTCTGCCAGTTTTAATTCTCGTGTCAGCTGGGCTTTGTAAGCCTTTTGACTGAGTTCTTTGTGCAAAATACGGTGCAAGCTGGCTGTGGATACACTTAATTGCTGTGAACGTCTTCGAATTGACATACGCGGGTCTTCGGCAACACTTTCAGCTAACGCAGCAATATTTTCAGGTGATCTGACTGGGCGAGCACGAGTTAAGTTCTTTACTTCCGAAACTTGAACGATTAAATTCACAATTGCTGGACGAGAACATGCTTCATGTCGACCGAAAACAGTATGAGCTTTGCGAACTGTCTCCGCGAAAATTTTCACCATTTTTGTAGTGAATTTTTACAATTTCAATGCGTTATTCAACTATATATCGTTCCATTTTCGTTAATCGTATAGTTTTTACTACTACTCAAATGTCAAAGAATGACAGCTGCAAATCTGAAACATAAAAAATAGCGCGCAATTTAAAATGAAACCTCTTGATAATAAATTTTAATGTCTGTGCTTGTGTCTTTTGGGTTCGTTTTGCAATGATTTGATTCCAAAGAAGGTTATCCCACAGATACTTTATGCAAAGAAAGAACCTATAGTTTTTAAGTTCCCTACTACCCCCTACTCCCTATAGTAGAAGGCAAAATGGGTCAAGGTCGATAAATTTTTTATATTTTCAATATCATTACTGAAAATTTTTTGGTTTTTCTGTTGATATAAAGAGTCAATTTTAAGCATACTTATTCATAGTCACACATATAAGTTAGAAAAGTTGTATCGTATATATTAGGTATGTTCTTTTCAGTATTTAACTGACTGATGGGGAAATTTAGGTCTCCGATAATGGTTAGTACTCTCTCTGAAAATAAGTTTTCGAAAATAGCTTGTTAAGAAAGGTAAAAAATGTATCATTATCACCTGGAAGAAGGTGCACGTAGCTAAAATATAATTTTTCACCAGTATTGGCCTCCACAGATATGAACGCATCAGCGTCTGATTCAAGATTTGGACCCTTTTTCGCTTTTTGCAGGACACCACCCTCGTCCTTTTTTTGTGGACAAAAAACACTCCCGATCACTGTTAAAGAGTTCATTTGACAAAACTCTATTATTTAACCATGTTCCTGAAAGCCAAAACATGTCAAAATCAGAAGAGACTAAACTATGAAAAAATCTGATGTTTTGTTCACGCACATTTTGGTAGTAAATACGCAGTCCTTCTGTATTAGGATCCATTGAGCGAATATATCATTTATGAACAAATACAGTAGGAGACAAGAACAGTTATATCCTTTGAATGCATTTTCTGCTTTTCAGAAATATATAAGGTCATTAGGATAAGGGCCAGGGTTAAAGGGTGTCTTCCTTTATATTGTGATATACACCCTTCTCACAGTTCTGAGAGCCGAGGAAGCTGAAAATTATGTTATGTTATTTTTTAGTTATTTTAAAATTTATTAGAAAGACTATGTAGAACGAAATGTCGGTGTTCAGTTGTGCCTCTGTGGCATTCCCCTTGCTCAATTCATCAATATCTATTATTTAAAATATCGACTTGTAGTATTTGGATTAACTGGATTAGTCTTGAGTACGAGAAAGTCAGACTGATTATTTCATAAGGTTGTACAATTAATTTTAAATAGATTTTAAGGGTTTCTATTTTTAATATTAATATCCCACTAACAAACGCAAAAACTCCAATATAATACAGCAACTGCTTAACGCTAAAGCGAAACGATTTTAAGAAAGTTTTACTTATTTCTATGTCGACCGGAGATGGGGCCAGAGGATTTTTTGGCCCTTTTCAGCTTTACACAAATTAATTTGAGAGAACGGCCCGTCCAGATTGCGATGTACTTTCAGTAATAAAGGGAGACTTTAAGGAAACTGTGTTTAGAATTGGATTGAATAAAACCAAAATTAAATCAGTTTCGTTTATCAGATGAAACCGGAAGTGTACAATAAAACCTAACTTTTGTTTTTAATCCGATCAGATATCTCGCTTTGAGGTTAACAGGACTCTAATTTTTTTCATGTTATGTCGCGAAATATCTAATTTTACCAACTAAGAGTAGAATTATTGGAAGTTTAAGTTGCAAATGGAAATAACATGTTGCAGCAGGATATGTGACAATTCGTATTTTAAGACCTTGTGGCAGATTCTTGTTTTTTAAACTTATTTATGCGAACGACTTACTCTCACTGAAGAGGGTGGATCCCAGTTATTTAAAATACTGCTGAGTATGTTTTTCCCTTTTAATGTTTTTTTGAAAGCTAGGTACCACCTATTTAACGCAAAATAACTGATTCTGCCTAACCTAAAAATTAGGAAGAGTGAAGCCTCCGAACGTTATTAAATTAAATAAAATTTGCATATTAACAAACTAGACAAAAAAACAAAAAAGATTTGAGTTAAAATGGAGCAACCAATTCATTTGAGTATAATTTATAAACTGTAAATGATTTATATTGCATTTGAAAGCAAAATAATTAGGCATCCTGCCTATACTCGGACATAATTTACACAATTTTGCGAGTTCTTTCTCAGGTGAATGTTTTACAATTTTCTCCAAGCAATTTGTGGTTTCCATTATCTAAGTTATAAACATATTTTTTTAAATTTTAACTTAGGCAGTTCTTCTATAGAGCTAGTCTTTAATGGGATTTTATACTGAATTTTCCAAACAGAAATATTAACAGGTTGACACTCTGTTCGCTTTGCGCCTATCAGAGCATTTAACAAACAAACAGCTAAGTCCGGAGGAACGTTTAAATTGGATTACATCAATATTTCTTACAATAGAATTCAAAGTTTAATAGTGTTTTAGTATAAATAAGACGAGTTCGAAAATTGTCTAAAAGTGTGAGTACATGTAGCAAGTTTAACCGTCCTGGTGTACAACTTCCTTATTAATTTCGGATATAGATCTTTAATATATTTGTGACATTCTAGGTTTCTAATTAATGAAAACAAATTACAAAACCTGTACCAAGACAAATCTACAGTTAAATACCAATTGTAATAGAATATGACTTTTGTTTCTAAGTAGAGTAGTCACAGACAGATAGAAAATTACCGGCCTTAATTTTCTTCTTATACTGATGATGATAGAACAGTTCTCCTGAAATCAAACAGCTCTCCTGCACTAAAGTGCCCCTTATATATGTACAGTCTGTCAAGTAAGAACGTATGCGCGATAATTCATTTTTGGTAGATGCGATTCTAGTGATTCAACAAAAAATCCCTTTGTCTATGACGTATTTTAGTAAAAGTATCAGTCGATTCCGAACTGTCGTCGAAATCACTTGAAATCCAAAATGAGTCACTTGTTTGCGCGTCGGTTTCAGGCAGTCTTTCTTTGTTTCCATCCAAAGGAGCCTAAAAGGACATATTTCGCGGCCACTAAATATATTAAAAAGTCAGTGTAGTTTGTAAAGGAGTGGGTAAATTGTTTTAACGAGTCGAAAAATGTAGACGACTTGCCAAAACGTGGCTCAGTAGGCAAAGGCACGCCGAAAGTCGAAAAACGAATCATGTCTTTGTTTTCATTGGACCCGAAATGGATGCTGCCTCAAGGAGCGGCAAAATTAAGAAAATCGGTTTTGAATGTATCCCATAAGACCATTTGACAACATCTTCGTGCTCATGATGCCAAATTCCTAAGCACGTTGAAGAAACCTTTGTTGGGAGAAAATCACGTCGCGAAGCAGCTCGCTTGGGCCCACGATAAAATATTAGAGTGGCCCTCACAATCACCTTATGCCAACCCTATTGAAAGAGAAAGCTCAGAGGAAAGACTCTGAGGACTCAGTTGTCTCGCGAAATTTGCAGAGTATGCAGAAAATCTTGTCGACAGCATACCTCGAAGATGCCAGGCGATTATTGATGCAGGAGGCGATTGGACAACTTACTAAGGTAATTGCCCCATTGTTAGTACACCAAAGAATACATTGATAGCAAAAAATGGTCTCGAAACACATTTTTTTAAGAATAGGAGCGGTCACGTTCTTACTTGACAAACTATACAAATATAGACAATTCTTCGTGATCCTATACGGGAGAGAAGAAAAAAAAGGTTGTGGTGGAGCTAAATGGAATAAATAAACGGGCGAAGGGGACTTCTAATAAATTTATTCAAACAAAGAGGAAAAAGCAAAAATAAACCCCGTTATCAACTTTGCAGGTTGTCACCAAGGTAACTTCAAGAAGAGCTCTAGATATGATGTAATTCTGCCTTCTGAAGATGAATTTACCACCAAAAATTCCTGAACGGATTTGGTTTTGGCCTAGTGTAGAGAAAAGTAATAGACCAAAGAAAGACTAAACACGGCTTTCTGATGCTGATGATAGGAACGAGAATAAATCCAAAGTCATTTTTAAAATCGAATATAAACAGAAGAATGAACAAGATAAAATATCAATATAAAAATGGATCCACCGGGCAGGTTGTTTACTACAAAATCATATTACGCCTAATTACGTAATATCGAAAACGAGAGATCTGATCAAGTGAGAGGTAAAAATGTAATTACAAAACTCTGATACTTTTCTTACAAAATCCTATAGCGTGATTCTAAGGCGGCGTAATGTAAAAAATAAACGCTACAAACTATTTACCACGAATTGCAGTCGCAAACCGTCTGCAAAATTTGTACATTCCCAAGAAATGCTATTATTTTCAAATTACAAAACCAAAGAAAAAAAATTCTTTGGTTATACCAGTTTTTATTTTAGTGAATTTCATGCAAGGAAAAAATAAAATTGCCTCCAAATCATATTCTAATCTATTTTAAATTGTTCAAAAAGATAATTTGATATTTCGCTCTAAATGATCAGTGGTTATAAGCGAAAGACTTTAGGCGATGCTAATTTAAATGAGAAACGGATGAATAGTCTATTAGAAGTGAATATGGCGAATGTAGCGTTATTTCACTCTAAATATCATATATATATATATATATATATATATATATATATATATATATATATATATATATATATATATATATATATATATATATATATATATATATGTATATATATATATATATATATATATATATATATATATATATATATATATATAAAGGGTCTTCCATTCATGGTGAAGTACACGAATGAACAACGTTTACAAATAATTAAAATTTACTACCAAAATTTGGAGTCGGTGACTGCAACTTTAAGAGCGTTAACGCCAATTTTTGGTCGTAATTCTTGTCCCAGTAGACAAGTAATTCATAGTCTAGTGAAAAAATTTGAGTTAACATATTCGTTGCTGGATGTTTCCGTGCCAGTGAGACAACGGGTTGGTCGAAGTGGCCAGAATATTGCTGCCGTTCAAGCGTCCATCTCAAACGAACCAAAACAGTCGATTTAACGGCGTTCTCAAGAATTGGGCATCGCTCAGACCACACTATGGCGAATTTTGCGAAAGGATTTTGGCCTGTACCCTTATAAGTTAAAGTTAACTCAAGAACTAAAGCCACTCGATCATATGAAGCGACGTACATTCTCGAATTGGGCTCTAGAAATGTTGGAAGAAGATGACCAATTTCATCGCAAAATCATCTTTAGTGATGAAACGCATTTTTGGATAAACGGCTTCGTCAACAAACAGAATATGCGTTATTGGTCAGGTAAAAACCCTCATGTGCTTGAAGAAACATCACTTCATCCACAAAAAATTACTGTTTGGTGCGGTTTTCATGCCGGTGGTGTCACTGGGCCGTTCTTTTTCGTTGATGAAAATAACCGTCACGTTACAGTCAATGGAGATCGCTACAGGGGCATGTTGCAACGTTATTTCTTTGATCAATTACATGGGCTAGACATTAATGATATGTGGTTTCAACAAGACGGCGCCACAAGCCACACAGCGGGTGTAACAATCGACTTACTGAAATCTAAATTCGGTGAACGTGTTATATCGAGAAATGGTCCCGTCGAATGGCCGCCTAGATGGTGTGATTTAACACCTCTAGACTTCTTTTTATGGGGGTACGTTAAATCATTGGTCTATGCTAACAAGCCTGCGTCGTTATAGGAGCTCAGAGCCAATATTGAAAGAGAGATAGCGGCCGTTTCCGTCGAAATGTGTGGCCGAGTCATCGAAAATTGGGTACAACGAATCGACCGCTGCAAACATGCCCGTGGTGGACAAATGAATGAAGTCGAATTCCATACATAAATGTTTTGATTGTACTTCAAGCCGATAGTAAAATTTTCGAAATGTCTCAAATGGGTTGCGTTTTATTTCAAAAAAAAGTTGTCGAGTCCTTAATGGAAGACCCGATATATATATATATATATATATATATATATATATATATATATATATATATTTATATATATATATTTATATATATATATATATATATATATATATATATATATATATATATGTATATATATATATATATATATATATATATATATATATATATATATATATATATATATATATGTAATAATACATATGTATGCTTTCTCCAGGAGTTATTTGCAATTACACAAGTGTTTTTAATTATTGGAATTTAGTGGCGTTCTTAAATTAAATGTATGATAGGACGAGTTAATTAATTATCAATATCCATTATCAAATGCTTTAGAAAACATACCACACTGAGGTTTATGCAAAGTTGTTTTAAGTTGGCACTAGTAATTTAAATGTTTTCGTCCATTATTTTGATGCAATAGTGAAGGATAGAAGTACTCCTATTTTCCCGGGTCATTAAAAACTCCATAATTAAACAATTAAAAAAATAAATATAACTGGATGACTATGTTAGCGTCAACTCAGCGCGATTTTCTCAATTTACTGATCTTGATGGTCATCTACGTTAATACATTAAGCCGATACTTTTTGTGTTCTCTTGATTTAACTTAAATTATCACTGTGACGTAATTACAGATGACTATTAGAAACATATGCTTTTTTTACGTGCGATCTCCAATAACGCCATGGAGTTTTCTATTTTTTAATTTTAGTAATGTCCAATAAATCAAATGGTAGAGCCTGTCTGCGTAAAAAAGAACACTTCAACTGTTACCTTGATTATGACCTAAACAAATAAATAAATTGCTCAAATCAGTGGAAACTAAGGTTATGAGATAGTTGTAGAAAAATCAAAATATTTTTTTTATAAATTAATAATGTCTTGCTATGGTGCGGGGGTAATCAAAGGCTTCCCATTTAAATCTTGCTAAAGTTCTATCCAGTCGGGCATTTTTGTAAAAGAAGGTAACTCTTGAAGCTTATATGTATGTCTTCTTTTGTTTTGGGTTTCCTGTCAGAGTATACATGGCCCATACTGTGAGAAATTTCTAAGACATTAATATCTTATGCCGTCAGAAATTGGATACAACTACGTAACTAGCACTTTACGGGAGAGTCGATTGTAGCGGCCATGTTTACACGCTGGCAGTCAGGCTTCAAGATAGTAACCTTACCTGTAGTGGAGAGAAACGGCCCAGTAGCTGTCAGTCACACTCTACGAAGCTTCGCCTACCATCGACAAACTAGTCACTTTGCAGATAATTGCCACTGATAATTTGATCCTACAAGGACGAAACCACATACCACAATCTTTATTAATTTTAGCAATTAATTAAATTTCTAAAAGCAGAAGTAAAGCTTTAATATATTTATTTCTAAGTATCAAAAGCAGACATTACTCTACCCGCCGTGATGATATTAGTAGAAAATAAGATGCATGTACGATTTTTTTAACAACGGCTTTTTCGTATCGTGTGTCTTCATTTTCAAGCACTAAACAAAAATCAATTACTAAATTTTTATATTGTGTACCACTACAAAGTTCCTAATTTATAAAAGTGCATCTGTGCATGTTGTTTCGTATATTTTAAAATATAGATTTGAAAAAGCTCTTGTTATTCTTTAAAATTAATTTCGAATTTGAATTTCCTTCGTGGATTGCCGGTGTCGACGAGAACGACTAAAAACAAAAGAAGCGCCATTGAAATATGGGTCGACTTTTCTAAAAAAGAAAATAAAATTATGCTTCCTCAATTTTTCTAGGGAATATCCACTTCCACATTGCGAATTTAAATGTGCATTTTTATAACAAAAGCTAAATTAATATGTGTATATTAGAGGAATAGATGGAAATGTGCCCTGGAGAGTCATTCTGTCCCAAGTATCCGGCATAAACTTTATGAGAGTAAGCCTTTAATGAATTTCCTCGAATAATGTACCTTAGGCATTGACGTTATAAACAAAGTTTCTCACGGTCTCATTAAAAACCAATGAGGACTATTTTGGGATAATAGCTTTTTGAAGCAAATTTAATAGAAAATAACATTATTAGCAAACAAACGATTAATTTATTAAGAATACTGAATTCCCAATAAGGTTTGTCCCCCTTGTTGGATAGAGTTTAATAGCTAAATGAATATTCAGTCAAATATAAACTCTTAAAAAATGGTCACTACTAATATATAAAAGAAGTTTCGCTCATTTATTCTTATTTGGGTTTCTGAAGCTCTGTCTGGTGTTAGCTAATCAAAATAAATTACCCCCTTCAGGAATCGACTGAAGTACCTGAGTATCATTATCACAAGGCTAACGTTTCATTTGCATGTAGCCCACATTTTGCAAAAAGCCTTTGTTGCTATGCATAATCTGTACGCCCTAACTCCCAGCTGAGTCTGCAGAATAAACTGGTGATTTATAAACAGCTAATACGGTATGTGTTGATGTATGTTACTCCAGTTTGGTGCAACATATCAGACACATAGGCCGCAGACAAAATAAAATTCGTAGATGTGTAGCCTCCGCGGGATGTTATTCTAGAAGAGACCAGTTACATGACTTAACTAACATACAAAAAATAAGACAATGTATAACTGAAGCATCGGACAAATTCTAGAGGTACAAGACACGATATCAACACTGACACGTTATAGCGACGCGTGAGGTTCAAAACCCAATACAATTATATTTTAGATTGCCAATCTATTTTGAAGACTCAGCTGAATAAAATTAATACCAGTCATATTTACACGCACATCGGAATGCACGCTTCGTCGCCGGTCGCGCGCCGGCCATCGATTACTGCTGGCGCTTGATCGGTGATGCGACGCTGCATTAAGTCGTATTTTGGACCGGTAAAAATGCATATAGGAGCAACAAAGGCACTAAACAGAACAGATCATCCAAATAAATGTAAATAGCAATTAGTCTTAGAATATATACATAGCAACTAGGTTTAGTTCATACAATTAAAACGCATAAAACCACATAGTGCAGTGCAAGTAATGAACTGCATATAAAAGAAATAAAAATAAAATTAGTCATAAGTAAAATGAATTACAAACACAATCTTTCAAAAGACTGTATATGTACAATATGGCAGCTAATATTGATAAACGAAACAAAAAGAATAAAAGTTAATAGTATCCCTATCTATTGATAACTGTGGCTGAGAATATCCAGGACTTGCAAGAAATCATAAGCATGAATAAAATAGAAATATGGTCTCACTATTAAGATAAGCAAAATAAAACAGATGGTAGTAGGTCCACAAACTTATGATAACGCATAATTTCCCAGTGGTGATGAACAAGTTGAGAGATCAAACAAATTTAAATACCCGGGAATAATGCTGGACGTTAAGTGGGATAGCGCCGAGAAAGTTAACAATTGCTCGAAGAACATACATAAAGGTTATATTCCACAGCCTTTGATTTCGAATATCAGAAGACTAAGGTAAACACGGTAAGCGGTTAGATCATTTAGGTTTGACGAACATTACGAAAAAATCGATCATCACAGCATTTTTCGTGATCGCTCAAAGTTTAATTTCTCACAGAGAAGAAAATTGGATCTGCTTGTTTACGCGAGATACGCTATTTTTAAAAGTTATAAAATTGGTTAATTTAAAGAAGGAATAAGAATGTCAGTGCGGATAAATATGACGCATATTCGCGCGTTCTAATGCGCGAATACTCTTGCACGTATGTTTGTATACATATATATACACACAAATTCACTGAAAAAACCCACATTCACATCCATATAGATACTATGGTATATACATAGTCCAACACGTATAATCTGTGTATTTAATATATATTTTTAATAACTGAGTGCACATTGAAGTACCATACATATGTTTGCATGTGTGTGTGTTATGTATATTAATTATAAGAATAAAATTATAAAATTGTAATATCTATATACATATAAATTAGATGCTATAAAATTATAATGTCTAGATATTAAGATCACAAACGCGAATCAAACTATTCTGTAATAATCACTCTTTTCTAATAAACCATGTTTGTTTTCTTCTATTTACTAACTTCAACCATCGATAGTACAGAATTGTTTAACTGAATGCGTTCGTAAAATAGTCTTGCGTATGTTTTTATATAAAGCGCATAAACACAAACTTATGTTATACATTATTTTATGAGAAATTAAATACTGTGTATTTATAAATATTGCTAATCTCAGTTTAATTTGTGATATCAACGAAGCAAGTTGAAAAAAACCATTACAATTAGACTTTTTCGTTTAGAATTGTGTAGTATTTAATTTAGTATAGATTTTAATGAACTTAATTTTTTCTGATACAATGTTAAATTCAAGTTTTTTTGTTTGTGCACGTGAATAAAATAGGGTGGAAGTGTGTGCCCCTTGCGGTAAAAAGGTAGTTTTGAGGAGAAAAAAATATGAGTTTTTTCATATTAGTAAAAAGATTGCAGTTATGCATAACAGAGGGTTTTTTCAGCGAATTTGTGTGCAAGAGTATACGCACATCAGAACGCGCGAGTATGCATCATATTTGTCCGCACCTGACATTCTTATTTCTTCTTTAAATTTATCAATTTTATAAATTAAAAAATTTACTGAGTTAGCCGTTCCTTGATGGAAATTCATTATAACACACATAAAACACTAATAATGTTTTTTAATTTCCACTATATTATTATTTTTCGTGACAATTGTTTCAGCACAAGGTGCCTTCTTCGGACGAATAAGAACTTTAAACTAAGTGTAATATTGAATACATATCCTTAAATATGGTATTTTCGTTCTACCTGTTTGAAAAATCCTCAGTGTACTTAGAAAATTCTAACGATATAATTGGGTACAATAAGATAAAACCATAAAATACACAATATACAATTGGAAAAACCTAAATATTTAATCCTGCTTATTGTACTAGGTAAATCTGGTTGGGTTAATTTCTAATTTTTATAAAGGTTTAATAACGCAGAGTTGTTGGTTTCAAGTTGATTCAGTAAAATGTTCCTATTCTTATATTTGTTAATCTCAATACTTTCTAAGAAATTCAACTTTTTAAATTTAGATTCATTATGAAGAATTTTAAAATTTTCGTCAAAATTGTGATTTTCTAAGATTAAATAATCGGCATAATTAGAGTTGTTATTTTGTTTCATGTGACTTCTTTTATGTTCGTTAATTCTCTTTTGAAATGATCTACCTGTGTGACCAACGTAGAATTTTGAGCAAGAACCGCAATTAATATATACTCCCGATTTTGTCATTTTATCACTTTTATTTTTGTTATTTTTTATTAGACTTGTAAATTTATTATTAGTTTTAAAGGCGATGTTTAAACCTCTTTTAGACAATTGTTTGGATACAAAGTTGGTTATCTTTCCTGTATAAGTGAGTGTTTTAAAATTATGTTTATGAGTTTTAATCGTTGGGTATACCATATTATTAGCTTGTCTATAAGATTTTTTGTTGACGATTTTATCTATTATATCTGATCGATATCCATCGTTAACCGCTATCTGTTCCGGCACCGTGTGCCGAAACAATTGTCACGAAAAATAATAATATAGTGGAAATTAAAAAACATTGTTAGTGTTTTATTTGTGTTAAATTTTATAAATTTTAAAAATAGCATATCTCGCGTAAAGAAGCAGATCCGATTTTCTTCAGTGCGGGTAATTAAACTTTGAGCGATGATAAAAAATGCTGCGATGACCGATTTTGTCGTAATTTTTGTCAAACCTAAAGGCTCTAGCCGCTCACCGTGTGATATTGGTGTATTAAATACTAGAGCTGTGTAGTAATAGCTTGAATAGGTACAAAACTATTAATATAATACGCAAGGTTATGTAATTTTCCAAATTTTGTATTCATTGTAAAATAAACTTTAGTTTTTCTTTACTTAAATGTTACTCCATTGTCTTACAAATTTACCGTCACAATTTTATTAGAGAATTTCCTCCTGTCTAATTGCAAAACTTTCTTTAGTTTGGTAAAATTTCTTCTTTGTTAAGAGGGAATCTATTATTTTTAAGACACAATGAAGGCAAAGTTACGCGCTAGGTATGAATGGATAAAAGATATAAATTAAAAGTTTTAATAAGGTTTTGTGTTAATTTGGAGTTATCTTAGTTGTTACAATTGTACCTCTGAGTTTAAACTTTCTACATTTTCTTATCTTGTTACTGTTTTAATGGAGTTTTTTCATGATAAGATGGATGTAAAAGGCTTTAGTGGAACCATATTACTCAATTAAAAGAAAAATGTTTATTTATGTAAAAGTAATTAACAACGTAACGTTCGTCTCAATGATTACAGTCTTAGAAAGACATGGTGTCGACGACACCACAAGCAGGTGGATAAACAACATGTTTTTATATAGACCAATAGACGCCAAACTACCTAGAAGCAGTGGCAACCCACAGAGAGGAGTGTTTTTTTTATGGATTTATGGACATAGTATACGTGTTGCAGAAAAATCTCTAAAGCGCTACAAGAGCGGCGCGTGTGCGGAAAAAGCTATTCACCTTGGTCTTGAATCGCTGTAAATTAAATTCGTTGGAAAACACAGTCCTAGGCCCATTATTCTAAAGGGATGTGGTTTTCCATATAAGGTCGAGTATTTCTCACGAAAATATTTTTAGAGTTGATTCAAGTTGTCGACCGTTCCCCAATGTTCCAAGGAATCAAGGCTTCTGGTGAGTTCTAGGTCTCCAATCAAGAGAACAGCTCTCTTCTGAATAGGATTCAACAAATGCAGGGTATCTTTGGGGGCCGAGCCCCAAACAAGGGAGCAGTATGAATATTTTGTTTTTGCTGCTTAATCAACTGGTGCCCATCAGAGGGAATCCTTTAGACCTATCTTTCTTTCGCAGGGAATTCTGACCCTCACTTCCCTGTTCATCTTGGAGGCCACTTCGTTGATATATAAAGATCACTGAAGTATTCAGCGCGTAACATCTCAGAGGGGCACCCGACGGACTGCGGATCTGCCTTTGCCAGTTCCAGTTAGGGTACTCATGAAGCACTCATTAATATAGGAGGGCACAAAAATTGTTTAAACCATTTGCCAACTCACATCAAAACTACTAACTCACCTAGAGTGTTTCGAAGGTGTCTTAAAAAATTCGTGATCTGGGTGAATTTTATGCTGATTCGCTCGCATGACGCCCTCTGTCTGTTGTTGGCTTTCATTCCGTTTGATCGTGAAGTACCGGTGCTGTGTTGGTTTGTATGCTCCTTATTCCCTTGCTAATGACAACTACGTATTACTGTTTTAGTTTTATATCTTCTTCCTTCAGCCGTTCTCTACCCACTGTCGGGTATAGGCCTCTCTCAAATCTTTCCATTTTTCTCTATGTTGTGCTTGTTGATACCAGTTAAGCCCTCCGATTCTCTTCAGAACGTCGCTCCATCTCTGTTGGGGTCTTTCTATGCTTCGCTTTTCACCCCATGGTCTCCACCTAGTGATCTTGCCACTCAACTTATACGTCGCTCTCGCTAGATGGCCGGCCCAGCACCATTTCAGAGATGTTATCCGTTTGGTGATATCATCCACCTTTGTTTGTTGTCTAATCCATTTATTAGTTTTCTTGTCCTTTAAAGTAACACTCAACATCTTCCTTTCCATTGCTCGTTGGTGAACTTGTAGTTTTTCTATTGTTCTTTTAGTTAAAATCCATGTCTCGGCTCCATACGTTGTAGCTGGTAAGATACATTGATTATATGTTAAGTTTGGGTTTTAGATCTTTGAGGAATGTTCATATTCAGTACATATTTCAATTTTCCATCCCATACCTATCCTTCTTTCTATTTCAAGCTGCTGGTTTTCCTTTCCTATCGTTATTATTTGGTCCAGATAGATGTATGCGTTTACTTTTTCGATTGTTGAATGTTCAATCACTATATTTTCATCATTGGTGTCTTCGTTACTCATGTACTTTGTCTTGGAGAAATTTATGTCAAGTCTCGCTTTTCTTGTTTGGTGGTGGAGATCTGTGATCATCTGGATCATTTCATTCTTATTGTTTGCTATAATTACAATGTCATCTGTGAATCTCAGGTTGTTTAGCCGATCGCCAGCTATCAGAAGGCCATTTTCGTCTCAATTCAGTCCTTTCAATACATCTTCTAAGATCATTGTAAATAATTTAGGCGATATTACATCGCCCTGCATTATTCCCCTGTTCACTGGGATCTTGTATGTCAGTTCTTGGTTTACCATAACTTTGAGTGTTGCTCGTTCATATATTCTGGCTATCAGTTCGCTGTATCTGTAGTCTATACGAGCATTAGTTTTATATACTACTGTTAATTTTACTTTGACTGGAACTAGTTCTGAATTAACTAGGTATCTTGTCTACTGTAATACGTAGACTGAAAAGTTTTTGGTCTGACACATAGATGTCGCCCTTTTCAAAAAATCCATATGATTTTTAGGAAGTATCAACCATCAAACGATACATGTCAAAATTTCATGACATTTCGGCGATTACTTTACAAGCTACAATGGTTTTAGTGATGCTACTTATTTTTTTTTCAAAACTCGAATTTCGTGTGTTGATTAAAAACTGTTTTTTTTATGGGATAAAATATCGTTCAAGCAAAGCAAAGGCTTGATAAGTGTTACGGGGATTCTGCCCCTGGAAAATCACTCATTTACTGGTATGCCGAATTTAAACGAGGTCGTACAGACAAAAATGATGCTGAACGCTCTGGATGCTCAAATGATGCGGTTACACCGGAAAACAAAAAAAAATTCCACAAAATTGTTTTGGATGAACGTAAAGTGAAATTGCGTGAGATAGCTGACACCCTAAGGATATCAAAAGAAAGTGTTGGTAATATTTTGCATGAACATTTGGGAATGAGAAAGCTCTGTTCAAAATGGGTACCGCGTTTGCTCACAGTGAACCAAAAACAACAACGTGTTGATGATTCTGAGCGCTGTTTGGACCTGTTGAAGCGCAATGAAAAGGATTTTTTTATGCGATATGTGACAATGGATGAAACATGGATCCACCACTACAGAGCGGAATCAAATCGGCAGTCAGCTGAGTGGACAGCAGCCAGAGAAAGCCGCCCGAAGCGATCAAAGACACAACAGTCGGCTGAGAAGGTTTTAGTCTCTGTACTTTGGGATGCGCATGGAATAATTTTCATCGATTATGCTGAGAGGGGAAAAACCATCAATAGCGAATATTATGTAAAGTTATTGGTGCTCTTTCATCAAGACAATGCACCGTGTCACAAGCCAATGATTACAATGACAAAATTGCATGAATTGTAGTTTGAATTGCTTCCTCAGCCACCGCATTCTTCAGATTTGACCCCCAGCGACTATTATTTATTCGCAAACCTCAAAAAAATGCTCGCGGGAAGGAGATTTTGGCTCCCATGAAGAAGTTATCACCTATTTTGAAGGCAAAGACAAATGCTTCTACAAGAATGGTATAGAAATGTTAGAAAAGCGTTGAACTGATTGTAACGCTCTTGAAGGAGACTATGTTGATGACTATAGTCGAATTTTGCAAAAAAAAATGTGTTTTAAATAGCTAGACCTAAAACTTTTCAGACTACGTGTTATATTTGATGTTGCGTGTTCTACATTTTAGCTTAGTATATATTTCGTTATTAGGTTTCCTTATTATTTTGCGTAGATTTAATTTATTTTATGTTCTATTTTTTGCATTATAACTATGTTTTTATATTTCTTAGATTTAATATGCTTTGTCGAAGAAAAACCATTGATTCTTTACGACAATAAAGTACTTTTGATTTGATTTGATTTTATGCGTGCAGAACGTTCATGCCAAGACATACTTACTCCCAAGTTAACGTTCAGCAAATTGAGTGACGATGCTAGAGGAATGGAGTGTCCAGACGTAACTATGTCGGGGTCAGCAACGTTAATTTTTTTAGAAAAAACTGCCGCCTGAGTTATTGTAGCGTTAAATTCTCCTTCGTCACTGTCACCATAAGATAGAATTTCTTTCAAGCTTTTGCTAGGTTGAATGACTTCCTGCTGTCTGCTGATGTTAATATGAGTAATCGATGTTCAAGCTTTCAAAGTGGATAAAGAAATAAGTGTAGATTGTATTTCTGGTCCTTTCCAGCAGGTCATTAATGTAAATAAGAAAAAGAGTAGGAGATAGTATGGAGCCTTAGGACACACCGGCGTTGATAATGAAAGACATCCGTCTACTACCACTGGTAAAAAACGCTCTCTGAGGAAACACAAGAATCATAAACAAAACTTTTCAGACACACCATAAGAGTGTACCTTTCAGTTTCATTTGCATTTCAAGTATTGTAATATCATTTTGTTTGAAAATTATGATACCCACGGATCGACGGATCTTCCAGCTGATAGTTAGATAGACACACCGACGGAAATGGATAAATATGTTTTTCGTGATCTAAGAACCCTAAAACGCAAAGAAAAGCAAAACTCGAGGAGGGTATTTTTTCACCAATACAGTACTTCCCTTTAGCAAGAAAAGCAAAAACAATAATTTCCCTGTTATGTCAGAAGCAAGTATATATTTCGTTATCAGGTTTCCTTATTATTTTGCGTAGATTTAATTTATTTTATGTTCTATTTTTTGCATTATAACTATGTTTTTATATTCCTTTGATTTAATATGCTTTGTCAAAGAAAAACCACTGATTTTTACGACAATAAATTACTTTTGATTTGATTTGATTTTACGCATGCAACACGTTCATGCCAAGACGTATTTACTCCCAAGTTAACTTCAGCAAATTGACTGACGGTGTTACAGGAATGGAGTGTCCCGACATAACTATATCGGGTTCAGCAACGTTAATTTTTTTAGAAAAAACTGCCGCCTGAGTTGTAGCATTAGATTCTCTTTCATCACTGTCACCATCAGATAGAATTTCTTTCAAGCTTTTGCTAGGTTGAATGACTTCCTGCTGTCTGCGGATATTTATATGAGTAATCGATGTTCGAGCTTTCAAAGTGGATGAAGAAATAAGTGTAGATTGAATTCCTGATCCTTTCCAGCAGATCATTAATTTAAATGAGAAAAAGAGTAGGAGACAGTATGGAGCCTTAGGACATACCGGCGTTGATAATGAAAGACATCCGTCTACTACCACTGGTAAAAAACGCTCTCTGAGGGAACACAAGAACCATAAACAAAACTTTTCAGACACACCATAAGAGTGTACCTTTCAGTTTCATTTGCATTTCAAGTATTGTAATATCATTTTGTTTGAAAATTATGATACCCACGGATCGACGGGCCTTCCAGCTGATAGCTAGATAGACACACCTACGGAAATGGATAAATATGTTTTCCGTGATCTAAGAACCCTAAAACGTGAAGAAAAGCAAAACTCGAGGAGGGTATTTTTTCACGAATACAGTACTTCCCTTTAGCAAGAAAAGCAAAAACAATAATTTTCCTGTTATGTCAGAAGCAAGTATATATTTCGTTATCAGGTTTCCTTATCATTTTGCGTAGATTTAATTTATTTTATGTTCTATTTTTTGCATTATAACTATGTTTTTATATTCCTTAGATTTAATATGCTTTGTGGAAGAAAAACCACTGATTTTTTACGACAATAAATTACTTTTGATTTGATTTGATTTTATGCGTGCAGAACGTTCATGCCAAGACATACTTACTCCCAAGTTAACGTTCAGCAAATTGAGTGACGATGCTAGAGGAATGGAGTGTCCCGACGTAACTATGACGGGGTCAGCAAAGTTAATTTTTTTAGAAAAAACTGCCGCCTGAGTTATTACAGCGTTAAATTCTTCTTCGTCACTGTCACCATAAGATAAAATTTCTTTCAAGCTTTTGCTAGGTTGAATGACTTCCTGCTGTCTGCGGATGTTAATATGAGTAATCGATGTTCAAGCTTTCAAAGTGGATGAAGAAATAAGAGTAGATTGAATTTCTGGTCCTTTCCAGCAGATCATTAATGTAAATGAACAAAAGAGTAGGAGACAATATGGAGCCTTAGGACACGCCGGCGTTGATAGTGAAAGACATCCGTCTACTACCACTGGTAAAAAACGCTCTCTGAGGAAACACAAGAACCATAAACAAAACTTTTCAGACACACCATAAGAGTGTACCTTTCAATTTCATTTGCATTTCAAGTATTGTAATATCATTTTGTTTAAAAATTATGATACCCACGGATCGACGGACCTTCCAGCTGATAGTTAGATAGACACACCGACGGATATGGATAAACATGTTTTTCGTGATCTAAGAACCCTAAAACGCAAAGAAAAGCAAAACTGGAGGAGAGTATTTTTTCACGAATACAGTACTTCCCTTTAGCAAGAAAAGCAAAAACAATAATTTCCCTATTATGTCAGAAGTAAGTATATATTTCGTTATCAGGTTTCCTTATTATTTTGCGTAGATTTAATTTATTTTATGTTCTATTTTTTGCATAATAACTATGTTTTTATATGCCTTAGATTTAATATGCTTTGTCGAAGAAAAACCAGATATTTATACGTATTTACTCCCAAGTTAACGTTCAGAAAATTGAGTTACAATGCTAGAGGAATGGGATATCCCGACATAACTATGTTGGGTTCATCAACGTTAACTTTTTTAGAAATAACTGCCGCCTGAGTTGTTAAATTCTCCGTGGTCACTGTCACCATAAGATAGAATTTCTTTCAAGCTTTTGCTAGGTTGAATGTCTTCCTGCTGTCTGCGGATATTTGTATGAGTAATCGATGTTCGAGCTTTCAAAGTGGATAAAGAAATAAGCGTACTATTATCTGCAAAGCTGTAGATTGAATTCCTGGTCCTTTCCAGCAGATCATTAATGTAAATGGGGAAAAGAGTAGGAGACAGTATGGAGCCTTAGAACACGCCGGCGTTGTTAGTAAAAGACATCCGTCTACTACCACTGGTTAAAAACGCTTTCTGAGGAAACACAAGAACCATAGACAAAACTTTTTAGACACACCATAAGAGCGTACCTTTCAGTTTCATATGCATTTCAAGTAATATCATTATGTTTGAAAATTATGACACCCTCGGATCGACGGACCTACCAGCCGGTAGACACACACCGACAGAAATGGAAAAATATGTTTTTCGTGTTCTAAGAACCCTAAAACATGAAAAAAAGCAAAACTCGAGGAGGGTATTTTTTCACGAATACAGTACTTCCCTTTAGCAAGAAAAGTAAAAACAATAATTTCCCTATTGTGTCAGAAGTAAATAAATTTCGGTTAACTGTTTGCATTCCTAAAAATTGCTTTATATTAAACTTAACATTTTTTTAGGTCACTCTGCAACTAGATCTCAAACCCTTCTACATACTATTTCTAACCCCCTACCCCATTCATTACACCTTATATATATTTTACTATAAATGATTAGCTAAAGTTTCTCCTTCCACCCTCTTTCCCTGTTAATATTAAAAATAAATAAAAAATAACGCAATTTTTCGAATTCTTGGCTCAAAGAACCCTGAAAAAGATCTATAATACAATAAATACGAAATTACCCTTCCTCACCACCTATACGTTGTATAATTATGAATAAATAAATACTGGCCCTGTTCCTGTTGAGAAAGCGAATTCCTGCTGAGAAAGCGAACTTGTTGGCTGAACTCTTTGCTTCACACTCTACTGTTGATTTCCAAGAAAAACACCACAATATTCCCATATTGCAGTCAAGGATGCCCGATGTTGTTTTCAGACAGCGTATCATAAGGCGTATTTTAATGAAGCTAGACACCATAAACGCTTCTGCCCGTCTGTCTGTCACACCCGATTTTCTCCGAAACTATTTGATACAGAAAGTTGAAATTTGGTACTAATATGGCCTCATTAGAGCCGTATAGTGTTGAGAGTTAGATTTTGACTTAAGGGATTAGTTTTGAGGAATGAAGTACGAAGTGAAAAAAATTTTTACCGGATCATCGAATGGGGGGTCAAATGAAAGCTGGTAAGTTCAAAAATATATATAATATAAAACTTGCGAACACGTTTCTTTGTATTATTTTTAATAAATCGCGAAAAATCGCTGCCCCCCCCCCCCTTATTATCTCGAAAAGTAGTGATCGAAAAATTTTGAAAAAATTCTGGAATATTCTCCACAGGGTGTAGATTAAACGAAAATTATCACGAGTTCATTACCTTTAATAACACAGCCCCACAAAAAAAAAGTGGGGTATACTTTCGATGCGATATATCAGATCCGTAGTATTTTTGCCCGCTGATCACGAATCTGACGTCAGAATATCGCCATCACATCTCAATTTTTTTCTAACCTCAAAAAATAGGTAAAAATTAGTAAAAATTAAGAAAAATAAACTCCTAAAAAATTGATTCAAGCTTTTTCATGAATCCAAAGATGTATTAATATGTATTCGGACACGCTAAGCTAATATTTATCGGTTGGATTGAGCCATACAGTTCTTTTTTCTTTCTAACCTCAATAAATCAGACAGATATAGTGCTTCTCGAATGCAAAAACGAATTCAAATTAAAATTCAACCGATCCTTACCAAATTTGGTACACGGGGATTTTTTGGGTCGCTGATCACGAATCTGAGGTTGGATTTGCAAAATTCAAGATGGCAGATGTTTTCTCGCCATTTTGAACGCCGAGAAAGTTCTTCGGTCGATTTTTATTCTTCTACCTGCATCCAGGGCACCTTCACGTGGTGACGGTGGGCAACGGTGTTACTACACTAGCCGGCAGAGTCCCTGGATAACGGCTTAGATGCCGTCATGGCAGGTAGAAGAAAGAGAATTACGATGCAGGGACTCGGAAACCCAGTATCGGCGGTTGGTCAGGGTGGGAAAGCGGGCCCGCAGCCGTCGTCATCCAGCGACCGTAGCTCTTCATGTGTGGGGTGACTTGGCTCATGTAGAGTATAATGCTACAAGAAAACGGTCTCACGGTACAAGGACTTTTCATAAGTGCGATAAAAACAGTGATTCATTTTGTTATATTTGCTGTCAACACGTATTGAGTAAAATGGGGTCACCGATAACGGATAAGATTAAAACCTTATATAAGGATTGTTTTAACATTGAAATACAGCACCAGGATACAGATTGGGTTCCCCACATCATTTGCAGTTCTTGCAAAATAATGTTGTACATCAATAAGAAGGCGATTAAATATTCCAGACCAGCAATATGGAATAGACCATACAGTGAAAATGATTGCTACTTTTGTATGAATGTTGTATCTAGCATAACCGAAAAAATAAAAGCACTATTACTTATAACGATGTTTCGACAGTAACAAGACCAACTAAACTAATTCCGCCTCCTGAACTACTTGATGCTGATGTTATGGAAACAAATGATTTCACCTTATCAGTTCATGCCGAAAACATTGAGACTGTCGAAAAAGATTCAAACACTGTTACTAATGAATGTTCTAGTGACAACCTATCATATACTAGTGACACAGATAAAAAATTTCTACCATACAACCGTAAACCAGAACCAATACTCGTATCACAGTCAGAACTTAGTGATCTAGTCAGAGATTTAGGCTTATCCAAAGATGGTTCAGAGCATCTTGCTTCCTTTTTCAAAAAAAAGACATTTACTTAAGCCAGAAGCTACGATTTCTTATTATAGAAACAGAGATGAAGAATTTCGAAAATATTTCACAATGGACGAGGAATTGTCACTTTCATATTGTACCGATGTAAAAGATCTAATGGATGAATTTCAAAATAACTCATACGATCCTGAAGAATGGAGACTGTTCATTGATTCTTGTAAACGGAGCATTAAGGCAGTTTTGCTACATAATACCAACGTTTACGCTCCCATTCCGATTGCTCATTCCACAGTTATGGAAGAGCAATATGAAAAAATGAAGCAGCTTTTGATAAAAATAAAATATGCTGATCATAACTGGAAAATTTGTGGAGATCTGAAAATTGTAACAATATTGCTTGGCCAACAGTCAGGGTTTACACTTTATCCCTGTTATAAATGTCTGTGGAATAGCAGAGACAGGGAACGTCATTATAAGAAAAAAATTTGGCCAACAAGAGAATCGTTCACTCCTGGTGAAAATAATGTATTGTTTCCACCATTGGTAGATCCAGGAAAAGTTCTTATTCCCCCGCTTCACATTAAGCTTGGACTTATGAAGCAATTCACGAGAGCATTAGATACAAACGGCCCATGTTTCAAATATTTGCATAAAAAATTTCCGAATTTTCTGAAGCTAAAATTAAGGCAGGCGTATTTGACGGGCCACAAATAAGAAAATTGTTTCAAGATTCATTATTTGTTACTAAAATGAATAAAGTTGAAAAAGCTGCTTGGGTTAGTTTTAAAGAAGTCGCAACAAACTTTTTGGGAAATAATAAAAGTCCTAAGTACAAAGAAATAGTCGAGAAAATAGTAAAAAATTTTCAAACATTAGGTTGCTTAATGAATCTAAAATTACATTTCCTGGACTCCCACATCGATGATTTCCCAGATAATCTTGGTGACTACAGTGAGGAGCAAGGGGAACGTTTTCACCAAGATCTGAAAATCATAGAAAATCGGTATCAAGGACGATGAAATGACCATATGCTAGCGGACTATTGCTGGTCGCTAAAAAGAGAAACAAGTCCTCAAAAGCGTTTGGGCAGAAAGCCTTTGAATAGATCATTCGCGGAAAAAAGAACAAGATACAGCCAAAAAAAGGAAAGTTAGGCGCGGGTCTAACCTTCGCAATTCTAGGGCTTAAGGGTCTACTATTTGAGAGTATATGGTTTAAAAGTCCTGGTTTTGAATTTATTGGGTCTCATTTTTAAAGTTACAGGGTTATTGAGGTCTATTTTTTGTGGTTACAGAATGTGGGAGTCTAAGGTTTCAGGGTTTAGGGTTTAAGAGTATCAGGTTTGAGGATTCCCCAACTGTATACCAAATTTGGTAGAAATCGGTTGGTTTTTCAACAATTTTGTCCGCCATCTTGGATCCGCCATTTTGAATTTTGCAAATCCGACCTCAGATTCATGATCAGCAACCCAAAAAACCCCCGTGTACCAAATTTGGTAAGAATCGGTTGAATTTTAATTTGAATTCGTTTTTTTTGCATTAGAGAAGCACTATATCTGTCTGATTTATTGAGGTTAGAAAGAAAACAGAACTGTATGGCTTAATCCAACCGATGAGTATTAGCTTAGCGTGTCCGAATACATATTAATACATCTTTGGATTCATGAAAAAGCTTGAATCAATTTTTTAGGAGTATATTTTTCTTATTTTTACCAATTTTTACCTATTTTTTGAGGTTAGAAAAAAATTGAGATGTGATGGCGATAATCTGACGTCAGATTCGTGATCAGCGGGCAAAAATACTACGGATCTCATATATCGCATCAAAAGTATACCCCACTTTTTTTTTTGTGGGGCTGTGTAATTGATCTGGTATATAAAAAAAAACAAAAATTTCAAAGTTATCAGTTTTCAGTAAAGATCGGAAAAATACTTTGTTGAAAACTCATTTGGGGTGTGTTTTGTTAAGTCATTGATCATTTTATACCTCCGTAACAAAAATTTTTATTTTAAAAGCAATCAACGTACGGAACACTAATTGCGCAAGTCCATCTTGCACTTGACCGGTTATTTTTAAACTTTTTATTGATCCTGCTTGCCACAGTAAACATTTCGATTCTCTTTTTACAAGAGCTAAAATTTATACCTACATCATTTAATTAATTTTCTTGTTTTAAAACATGACATCTAAAAAAGATTTCTTTTAAATTTAATTTCATTTAAATACATAAAACATATTTAAAAACATTTTGTACATTTTATGAGAAGCGAATTAATTCCGTAACATGATCCTTTTGTTTTATTTTATATCTCTTATTTTAAAATTGTTAGGAATTTTCATTTTCCCATCCTTTATATTTTGGTGTACACTCCAGTTGTTTCACATTTTTGTTTGTTTCTTTGTTTAAGACTATTTTTTTTAATAATTGGAGAACATGAGATGACTACGTATTTAGTGAGTCTGTTTCAATTTTATTTCATACAGGCAGCATATTCTTTTTAACTCTTTTAAAGTTAAAGTATTATTGACTATGTACACGAGGGCTGCCTTTTAAATTTTTGCAAACTTCTACTAGATGGTGTTATTAAAATGTGACATTACCATTATTGTAAAATTTGACATTTGTTATTGTCAAAACAGTGGCACCTCAGAAATTGGCCGAGTAGTTTGTTTACAGTTAGCGTTTAAAAAAAAAAGCAGTTTCTTGAACAGATTGAAATTTCAGGTGAAGGTTTTCATTGAATGATTTTTTGCGATTTCAGTAAGGGCCTAACTCAACAACAATGCCTCGAATAGCTTCGTTCAACTTTTGGTAATGAATCACCATCAGAAAAGACTCTTTACAATTAGTTCGCAGAATTTCATCATGGTTCTGCTTCCGTCAGCGATGAATTTCGTGTTCGCCAAACTCGGTTGTTGTTCCAAAAAACATCGATGCTGTGCGTGATGATTAAAGAAGATCGGCATGTGACTTACCGTGAAATAGAGGCATCCTTAGGCATATCGAAGACTGTAGTACATTCGTAAGGCTCGTAAGAAAATGCTCAAAAAATTCGACCAGGAACATGCAAAATCCGTATACAACATCGTAACAGGAGACGAAACTGATTTATCGCCTAACGACTTCTTTCTGTTCCTGAATGTCAAAAAAATGCGTGAACAGCGATTTTCATCACCTCAAGAAGCTGTTAAATTCTTTCAAAACAATGTTTTTGAGGTACCAAGTTCTTAGTAGCAAGAAATGTTTCGAGAATTGGTTCGAACGCATGCAAAAGTATATAAAACTTAAAGGCGAATATTTTCAGAAACAATAAAATGACTTGTACCAAATTTTTTTTTTTCTTTCATTGTTTTTGTAAAAACTCATAAAGTAGCCCTCATATTAGGAGTGAATTTATTTCCTTGCAATGCTTTACCTCATTTAAACAATTGAACTCTCATCTAGAATCTCAATATCACATTTACAGCAGAAGATGAAGCTCAATAGATCCGTAGTTCTAGGACGACTCCAGGATAACGTTACGGCTATTTTCAACCTAAAAACAGCTAATATATCCAGATTTTACAACCCAAGCAGGATCCAATACAGTCGAGCAATCATCAACCACAACAAGCTGCACCAGTATCAGATGATCTAGCGATGTCAGTGATCAGGGTTAATCGCGCCAACATAGGTAATAATTTTTTCCTAACCCGCAAGTTTCAGGCATCATGGACAGCTACTTTGGGCGAGCACAAGCACTCCAGTGGTAGAACAATATAAAAAAATCTTCAAACTTGTACGATACGCGACCATTGCTACATCTAAAACTAACTACCTATTGTCCATTAAATGACTTCAAAAATATGTGTCTCAAGAACAAATTTAACATTCTGCTAAAGAGTAGTAAGAGTAGCAAACATAGGCTCTGATTTTGCCAGATCAGATATGTCCAGATCGAAGCAGTAGAATACAGGATTTTTCTGACGATAACCAACGTCTCTTGATTTATCAGAAATTAACAATTACATAGAAAGCTGCAAAGGACACTCTAAAATAGTCCGCTACAAGGACCGAACTCAAGTTCGCGAACAACGTAAGGAGCAGAATCCTACTTTCGGTAGATCTTATCTCATTGTCCAGGACCCCAGCTATTTTATGTTAATGTTATAATTTTAGTTTCGGTTATTATGAATGTAGAAATAAATAATGCGTAAAAAAAGGATCGCAGAACTGAAACAATACTGTAATCGTACTATGTAGGGCTGGGAAATTATTGATTAATAAGTCCTCTATAGCCAATAAAAATAATAATTACAAGAATAAAAAGCAAATTCGAATTGCAGTAAAGCAATGATCAAATAGGTTTCATAAAACAATACAACACTGTCATGTTGTATATATATATATATATATATATATATATATATATATATATATATATATATATATATATATATATATAACACACTGTCATGTTGTATATATATATATATATATATATATATATATATATATATATATATATATATATATATATATATATGTAGAATTACCCTGGCTGGGCAGCCTACGGAAAGATGAGAGATGTTTTTAAGGGAGACATTCCGATAAGCTTGCATCATACCAGTTGCGTCATATGGCGCAAAGATTTTAACCCTTACTAAATCATCCATAGTGACACAAAAAACATGGAAAGGTCGTACTTGGGTTAAGTCTTAGAGACCGAGTGAAGAACGAAGAGATACTCAGAAGAATGCAAGTAAACGATGTCGTAGAGCAGATTTTACGATTGAAATGGAGATGGACTGGACATATTGCCAGGATGGTCGTTGGACGAAAAAGATCCTCGAATGGAGATCAAGGGCCGACACACGCAGCAGAGGCAGACCCTCTACTCGATGGAGTGGCGATTGGAAGAGAATTGTGACGAACAGAATTGGGACTGTCCAGAACAGAAAAATCTGGGGACATCTTGAGGAGGCATATGTCCGACAATGGACGCAGAATGCTGTATATGATAATAAAGATATATTTCTTGCTAAGAGGCTAAAGAATAAAGAATTTTTTCACTAATAACATACCAATAATAGCAATAAAAGTATGTCTTTTATTTTTATTTAATTATTGTGCAATAATCGTCTCGAGAATTTACAAGTAGACACTAATATTGAATACTCATTAAAACTAAACAGACAAAGATCTTAAGGCCATTAAAACCGATCTAAGAGGGACACATTAACTAAAATAAAAATAACATTTTACCTGTCTTAAAAAACAAAAGTAGCTCTTTTAATCAACCCAAAGGTGCTTAAGGTAGAAAAATAATAAGAATTTGTTCCTTATTTATTTCCTTTTATCTTTGTACTTTGAACAATAACCATCTTTATGTTTTATTAAAGCTGTCTTTTGCAGATTACAAAAGACTTCAGGGGATGTGATGACTAAGAAAATTGCATTTACTTTTGAAATAAAAAAAAATGATAAGTTAAGTTATGAATATAATTTCAAAAATAGAATAAGTTCAACCATGTGTGGTAACCTGAGAATTTTGTTCACCATTCCAATCGGAGATTAATATTTGGCCAAAATATTAAACTAGTTAGTCTGCAACTTTGACCGGCCGTATTTATACTCTTCACAGACGATAAATATATATATATATGGAGAACGTCATCCCTTTGGAATAATTTGCCCAGCGCTGTGTTTCCCACCGAGTACAATTTACAGCGATTCAAGAACAACGTGAATCGCTTTTTCCGCACTCGTGCCGCTCCTGGAGCGCTTTAGGGACTTCCCTGCAGCACGTGTGCTAGACCAATAAAAAAAAAAAAATATATATATATATATATATATATATATATATATATATATATATATATATATATATATATATATATGTTACTATAGAGCCTAATCTCTAGAACCACGATTTCTCATCTGACAAAAACTGGAAGATATTCAGTCCTATATCTACTGAAGGTACCACTTCTGACCTATGCATCTCACTTAGATTTGATTTTTAGTTCAAATAATATTTTTTTTTATATTTACTACTCGTTATATGCACCATTAAACACTAGGTACCCATTTTAATTACATCTTTAAACTTATTTATTTACATTTATTCAAAGTGGCTTAAGTTTTATCTTCCTTATTTTCATAATGAACAATTTCTCAAGAAGTACTATTGTTTCCCAAAAAAACTCTATTCTGTTTACTTTTGCTTATAGCTAGTGGCTAGAGAGCAAATATTTACACAAGAGTTAAAATGTACGAGGTTTGATTAAAAATACACTAAATTTTTATTTTTCTCCTTCAAAGTAGTCCCCACTAGATTCAATACATTCGTACCAGAACTTTTTTCAACCTTCGAAACACTTCTGAAGCATAGTATGGCGTTAAGCTCCTTTAGCTTTACCTCCTTAACGTTGACCCAACGTCATCCTTTCATAGTTGCGAAATCTTCAGAAATAGGAAGAAGTCGTAGGGGGCCAAGTTTGGCGAATACGGTAACTGAGCCATCATAACGGTCTTGTTTTTGGCCAAAAAACTACGAACAAGCAATGAAGTGTGAGCAAGTGAGTTTTCCTCTCAATCCGGGCATTTCTTTTTGCATTACTTTACGCAAGCGACGTAGAATTTCTAGGTACTACCTCTTATTGACCATACGATCTGGTCTCAAGAACTCATTGTACACCATGCCGTTGAAATTAAAGAAACCAATGAGCAGAATCTTCACGAGCTTTCCTGGATCTTGGCTCTTCAGCAAGCTTCCATTGGGACGATTGAGTTTCGGCGTCATATCCATACACCCATGTTTCATCCCTAGTTAAGACCCATTTAAAAAATTTTGGATCATCATTGACTTCATTCAGTTCTGAACAAAGTCTATTCAGCACTGCTTTGAATCGAAATTCGACAATTTCGGGACCTATTTTGCAACCACACGTCTCATGCTCAAAATACCGGAAAAATTACATTGCATGTGTCAGATGATATGCCGATATTACCAGCGACCTCTGTGATAGTCATTCGGCGATTATCCATAATTACTTTTTTTTACTTTTTCGATGTTTTCATCGGTTGTTGATGTGTTGGAGCGTCCAGAACGCTCTCATCATAAATATCTTCATGGCCCTATTGAAAACATTTGTACCACTTGTTTTATTCATTAAAGACTCGCTAAAAGCAATTTTCAGCATTTCCGAAACAGTACTGCACTTTATTTTATTCTTAAAGCAATATTTATGCAAATTTTTGTTCCATTTTTTCTACAAGTAAAACTAGCTCAGCACACGAAATCATGTGTAACCTTTTTGAGCAAGAAACTAAGCATCCAAGATGGTCGCCAATATCAAGATATATCAGGGACAAGTGTACCAACAGAAAAAAAAAAATTGACGATTCCAAAATTCCGTCTATTTTTTTTATCAAACCTCGTATGTTACCAGGCCAATAATTTTATGTACTCTACATAAACATTTTTCCTATCTTATACTGTGTGCTGTGACCTATGACATAGTCAGAAAGCATATACCTTTTGTCTAATTAAATAAGATTGGTAACGTAGCGAATAAAACTGATTTTTTTCAGGAAACTTTTCACCTATTTCCTATGTTTTCGTGTGACATAATGGGAAAATGTCAAGTGATAAATTGGGGTCAGGCAACAAAAAGATCTCTGATTACCATAATAAATTAAATTAGAGAAAAGAAGAGCATACTGTAAGAAAAGGGCCTAAGGTTGTTAAAAACACCGTTTAAAAGTGACAAATTATAGAATGTTTCTTTTTAAAGAACCTGGAAATCTTAATTAGATTTTTAAATTAACAAAGAAAACTGTAAGACTCTTAAGTAAGTGCCTTTTTAATTTAAAATCTGTTGTTGAAAAAAAATTTGCCCGCCTTAGTAACGTTGAGAGCCTGCCAAGAGTCCCGAAGATCACTGGTTCGAATCCTGCGCTAGCGGCTGGGTGGTATGACATGCTGACTTTGAAATTACAAATAATGTATATATAGCTAACAAAACAGATTAGAAAAGGATCTTTTGTTATAGATATACAGTATGCAGTAATCATTTTATAAAAAAATGTTATACTAAAAATAGTATGAAGAATTAGAGTATTAGACTGATCTGCACAGCTAATAGACTTGTGCTTGGTGGAAAATTTATGGAAAGAGTTAAAAAAAAGACAAAAACATGCTTAAAAAACACGGATAAATTTTATGGAAACAAGTGAAACGGTAACATAATAAAAAAAAAATGGAACCAAGCGTATAAAGTTAAAAGATGATTACGTTAAAGAAATAATTTGTTTTCCAGATGTTATTGTGCTTTTTATGCTCGCCTAGAAACTTATCAATTCGTCCTTATATATATATATATATATATATATATATATATATATATATATATATATATATATATATATATATATATATAATATATATATATATATATATATATATATATATATATATATATATATATATATATATATATATATACGAGGCTGGTTTGAAAAGTCCGTGCAAAAATAAAAACTACTTATGTGTTTGGGGTAAACCTTTTTTATTTTTCGACATAGTCTCCTTTTAGGCTTATACACTTCGTTCAACGATGTTCTAGTTTGTTGATCCCTTCCGAATAATAGGATTTGTCCAAGTCTGCAAAATATCCATTAGTGTCTGCAATCACCTCCTCGTTTGAATAAAATCTTTGTCCCGCCAGCCATTTCTTCAAATTGGGGAACAAATAGTAGTCTGAGGGAGCCAAGTCTGGAGAATAGGGGGGATGTGAAACGAGTTGGAATCCTATTTCCATTAATTTTGCGACCACAACTGCTGAGGTGTGTGCTGGTGCGTTGTCGTGATGGAAAAGGACTTTCTTGTGGGCCAATCGCGGGCGTTTTTCTTGCAGCTCGGTTTTCAAACGGTCCAATAACGATGAATATACTAATGTATCCATGTTTCATCCACAGTGACGAAAACGATGCTTAAAGTCCTCCGGATTCTTCTGGAACAGCTGCAAACCATCCTTGCAACACTTCACACGATTCCGTTTTTGGTCAAGCGTGAGCAATCGCGGCACCCATCTTGCGGATAGCTTTCTCATGTCCAAATGTTTATGCAAAATATTATGTACCCGTTCAGTCGAGATGCCCACAGCACTAGCAATCTCACGCACCTTAACTCTTCTGTCATCCATCACCATATCATGGATTTGATAAATGATTTCTGGAGTCGTAACCTCCACAGGCCGTCCACAACGTTCAGCGTCACTTGTGCCCATATGGCCAGTCCGAAAATTTTGAAACCACTTATAAACTGTTCTAATCGAAGGTGCAGAGTCACCATAATGTTCATCAAGCTTCTCTTTAGTCTCCTGGGGCGTTTTGCCTTTCATAAAGTAATGTTTAATCACCACACGAAATTCTTTTTCGTCCATTTCTTGAAAATCACTCGACTTCCTTGATTCAGACGAATGCCAAACACAAAGAAATAGACCAATATGGCTGAAACTTGGTGCGCGTTCATTCAAGAGATGCTACTAACTAAACATGACCTCGATACGCGCCGGTGGTGCCATCTCTCGGACTTTGCACGGACTTTTCAAACCAGCCTCGTATATATATATATATATATATATATATATATATATATATATATATATATATATATATATATAGCCAGGAGGGGGGCATACGCTCATCTGCGTATATGGATAGCATCTCTTAAAAACAGGCCTTTTTGTATTCGGGGTTATTTTTTATGAAAAATTATCCGAGCATCATTTTGTTTAACTTAGGGGTACGTTATTAGAGTTTCATTGTAGGTAGGAGTTCGTTTTCCCCCCTCCAATCATCGATTCTTAGTTTACTGTATTAAAGTGAGAGTTTAAATTCTAGATCTCTAGTGCAAGATAGTCTTTATAACCAGCCCTACCTTTAGCGGTATCTTTTTCCCTAAAGAAACTCATTGTATCTCTTTGCCTCCCCTTAGCTCTTTAAACCTGACCACGCGGCACCTCGTTCCACCAGGAATGTAACAAACGAACGTCCACAAATTAATACTACTCTACCTAACCCTGAAGTTTATTGGTTTTTCAGCATGTACGTCAATGGCGGTAGCAAATAGACGCATCATCACAAAGACTGCCTAAACAAAAGAAGGAACGAAATAAGTACTACAACGTTCACTGTCTATTCTTTAGTATACAATATGCTAAAATTTAATGCCATAACATTTTATAAAAGCTAATTTTGATGCCACCTATCGAACTCATGTCAGACTGCAAAATGGCACAGAACCTGGGTAGGATTTTCGCAAGAGATTTTTATTATTTTAACTCCATAGTCAAGTTGTTTTAAAGAAATACTGTTAGTTGGAAAGTTGATAATTTAAAGAAAAAGTGAAGGTTTGATAACATAACACAATAACCTGAACTTTTAATTTTATTTTTGGTTTTTTTCAGCTTTCATCATATCTGCAACTAACATACACTCCTGGACAAAATTAACGCAACAATCTGAAAATTAATTTATCTTTTTCTTATGTCAGTTTTAAAGTTTATCGAGTATTTGAATAGTAGGCTATGCATATTTTGTTTCGTTATTCATGACATAAATCAAAATAATTCGTTTAGATTTACAGTTTTAAAGAATTTTTCAGAAGATAAACAATTTTCTGTAATAATGCGATAGATTTTCTTTAAAAGTAAGCTTATAAATTGTTCCCTTTTTCAAAGTAATACGTTTTTGTGGTAGACTGTTTTATTTTTGACCCCGAAGAATTAGAAAAAATGAATTGAAAAAGGAATTTAACTGAACACGAGGTAGTGCGAGCCTCAGTTTTATTGAACGAGGGATATTGTCAGAGTTATGTTGCCAATTTGTTAGGCAAACATCGTTCCACAATAAGTCGAATGGTAAGACGCTTGAATGAAGTAGGAACTTATTCTAGAAGGCAAGGGCGAAAACGATGCACTAGCGACTTAGATGAACGTTTTATAAGACAATATGCTTTAAGAAACAGGACTGTCACTAGTTCTATAATAAGAAACGAACTCGAAGCTGTTCGCAATGTCACAATTTCTTCTAAAACAATTAGAAGACAGTTAAATGAAGCTAGATTAAACAGTAGGAGACCAGCCACTGCGCCCCTTGCTTACTAGAGAGAACAGAGTTGCCAGGTTACGTTTTGCTCGAAATCACGAAAACTGGTCTATGGATGATTGGAAACAAGTTTTCTTCACAGATGAAACTAGGGTTAGTCTAAAACATCCAGATAGTCGTGAGCGAGTATGGCGAAGACCAGGAGAGAGGTTTGCTCCTTGCAATATCTCTGCAAGGATTCCATTCGGCGGTGGCTCTGTTATGTTCTGGGGTGGCATCTGCTTTGATGCTCGCACAGAGTTAGTTCCTGTCCGTGCGAGATCCATGAATGCTGACTACTATCTTGAGAATATTGTAATAGAACATGTGATGACTTTCGTTCATTTTGTGGGGCCCAATTTCCTGTTTATGCAAGACAACGCTCGACCTCACGTGGCTATGGAGGTACTCGATTATCTTAATCAAATTGATATACCGATTACGCAATGGCCACCAAAAAGTCCGGATCTGAATCCGATAGAACATGTATGGGATCACCTTAAGAAAAATGTGAAACGTCATATACCTGCACCTAGAAGCCTAAGGGAACTTGAAAATGCAGTTATCATAGAATGGGAGCAAATTCCTCCAAAATTTAATTAGAAGCATGCCTAGGCGCATAAACGCTGTCATCCGAAGTAGAGGAGGCAACACACGCTACAAATGTCCCAGTTACACCATTAATTTTGCTACTAGTGTCCCAGTTTATTTTTTTCATTATTTCATAATTTCAACGATTTTGTTATTAGGTCTTAAGAATAATTTTAATTCGAATCTCATAGAGAAATTTGGTAGCTAATTCACTTTTAAAGTATCCAAATAAGTTTTTTCTAACTTTTAGTGTAACCAATGTTCATAAAAAATTATTAAAATTCATTGATTATAGAGATTTGTATGATTTAATATATTGTTGCGTTAATTTTGTCCAGGAGTGTATTTAGATTTAAATGGGTTGTAAATGCTGCCTTGTTTATATTACCTTCTAAGTTTATGAAGAACTATCAAAATATGGAATATACGTAGTTGCCTTTACTTTCCTTTCGAAATAAAAATATTTTCTAAAACCTCGTTAACAATGAATAATTAATTGTTTCGAACTTAGTTTAGAATTTTAAAATATTCTCTCACTGTAAGCCATGCAACAGGTGTCGCCTTTGCTACTCCCTTGTCCAAAATTTAAATGAGCCAGTTACTAAAAGATAGTGACTTTAGATGCTTATCACTTTAGAAAATATTAACGATCCACGCCACTTTGAAATTTTTAAAGATACATATTTATTATCGTATTTGTTATTCAATGATGAATTTTTTTTAATAAAGTGCTTTGCAAAGTGCATTTTAAAAGATCAAAATAAAGTATAATCTTCCCTAGTGGCCTTAATTTTTATTCAGGGTTAACACCTTATTAGCCTTAATTCTTTCGTTAACCAAATAAAGTCGTGACGGGCCTTGGATCAAATATCGTTTTCTATTCTTCCTTCCTTCTTTCTCATTTAAAGAAATTAGTCTTTTGAATAATTCCGAGTTAAGTAACTGAATTAGCAAATTTAAAATTGTTTTAGCCTCTTATTTTCTGCAATTTTCACAGAGGAATTATCAGGTAATGGCCCTTTAAGTTATAATTGCTCAAGAAGTAAGTCCTCTTGGGACCAAATTTAAGTGAAAATTTTAGATGGATAAATTTTATTTTATAGATTATTAAAAAGAATATAATCCAATTAAAAAAGATTTCACAAGATGACTTATCATTTTTAAGTCAGCAGTATTGCATTATTTCAATAGATTTCACCATTAATGTTGGTGGTGTCCCAAGAAAATCTAATTATATAATATTTATAGTATCGAAACAAATTGATCAAGGTACAAAAAATTTGCTTCACCACCTAAAGGACACTACTTCTGCGCAATATGCAGATAATACTATACCAAATATTGCTCATAAATATAAGCAAATATCTAAAAATACAATAAATCTGAGCTCAAATAAAACAAAAAATCAGTTCCAAACAAACTCACTTATCTTTCCATACAAGGAAAACTGCTACGTTAAACATGTCACATTATGTAAAAGTTCAAAAAGCAATCTTGTTAAGTTCTTCGGCCTTCACATGGACTTGGCACTCTCCATCAAATCAGTTTATCTCTGTTCCAATATTCAATAATTACGTTTCTAAGTTGAATGAGTATGCTTGAACATTTAGTAGATAAGAATCACTTTCTACTTATTCGTTTTTTGAATCATGTACATATAATGTTCATATAGAAGTCCTGATATGAAAGGATGACCTTTCAAAAGCAAGGAATGGGCGCAAACGTAAACGAGACTCCGTTAGAACTCCATGCACGGAGCGCGCTCCAAATTATTTAATATTTTCCGACCTAATAGAGATCCCACTATTCAAAAATATGGGTTTTTTATATTAAAACATACCGAATATAATGGTATTTTTTCGATTTTATAGGTTGTGGGCGCAAGCACGAAAAAATAATTTAAACAATTTGATTGTTATTATTTTTTATAAACAAACAATTCTAAAAATTTCACGGTTATACTATACGAACGCTAACATAAAGAGCAATAAAATGGCGGAAGAATGAAGTTTATACGATAAATAGGACCGGAGATAGTGCTTTTTTAATGTGCCACCGTTAAGTCGACTACGATAATTTATAACATCCATATTTTGCGAAATATACATTTAGAAAAAAAATCTCGATATATGTGTCGACTAATTTTATGTATACAAGCCTTAAAAAATTTTTCAGGCAAATCAAAAATGTGAAGTCAAAATAGGTGTACGATTTGTTAAAGAATGAGCCATATTCAAGGTTTAAGACGTCCTGAATTAAGTGACATAGTTTCGAAGGGTTTATAATTTGGTATATCTTAAATCTGTCCACTTCTAACTTGAGAGGGTCGAGAATACAATTCTGAAAAGTTCAATGAGCTTACTCGAGGCAAGAAGTTTTTAATTTCGTTGCCCTCTTAATACAAATTGGAGACGAATGCCCTAATAAAGCGTTAAAAAAATGACTGCAGACCCTTAACAGACTCATCTGCTCGACGATGCGACGTTGGATTTTCGGAATTATCCCCCAGGACGTGGCGAAAGATTGCTGATCCTACAGTTTATTGTTAACAATCTGACACAATTAGAAAGAAAATTAATTATAGGTCTTATACTATAATGATTTACTCTGATATTAAATTATTTAATACTTTTTGATATAAAAGAAATGAAATGGCCCTTAAAATAACCTATTTTATTAGAAAATACTGTTTTTGAAGGAAACACGTTGCATTTGAATTTGTAATTAAAACATAGTCTAATAATTAATGCGATTTTAATAGTTAAATTCTTCTCTACTCACAGAGCATGACCTATTTAGTATCGTCATCCCGCCTCTCAATAACTTATTATGTAGATAGCAATTATACCAAAAGGAGATCATACATTACGAAATTACAAGTAAAAAGAAAGTGTTTGACATATTACTAAAAATTCTGAATTGATTTTATTTCAAAATAATGGTGTTGGAATCTCTAAAGAATTACAGTCCCTATAGCCTGTTGGACAGCCATATTGAGGTGCGTTACATCAACATATTCAAATGTGACAGGTATGTTGGTTATTAGATAATAGTTAAGAACAGGAAAAGCACTGGAGTATTGTAACAGTGTATAATGATTTTGTATTTTCTGGAGATATTTCCGTGCCGTGGTTATCATTATTTTTATTAATGAACATTATTAGAGCTACCAGTGACAATTGATAAACCATAAGATTTCTTAACCATATTATGCACAACGTATACTTACGTCAGCAAATAAGTCGGGCAGAACCAGTCAGTATAAAAAATTGCTTCGGTTGACACTGTGATTGTCACCTACATAAATAAATATATCTGCTTGTTCGTGTGGCTTTCTTACATCAATATAAATTAGATTATGACGCGATTGTAGATCGCTATTTTTAATTTGGCCAATAATATTACTAGTTCTGTATTCAAATTTCCATATAATTATATCTTATATGTACAAATAATTTATTGGACATTAACTTAGAAAGTTAAATTAAGATGGTTTATTTTTCAAACCCATAACACTTCTTCTGGCTGTCAATGTTAGAGAGGTATCACATAAAGAATATAATCACATAATACCATAAGACATTTCATTTGACTATAATAATTATTTATAAACAAAGGGATGTAAGAGTCAAGAACGACTCCGCTTCCAAGTGATCGCAAGGGTTGGTAAAAAAAAAAACATCGAGAATACAGGTTATTCCAAAAATAAGTTAACATTTGTTTAGTATTGCATGGATGCAACGCGTAGGAGGAGAAAAAAGGTGGTGCAAAGCGTAACCGCGGTCCTTAGAAATTTAACTTCTATGGAGCGTGTCACCGAGGTGGAGAGTGCTGTACGAAAGTTTTACAAACAACAAATTTTGCGACTATTTTACAACAAGAGTTTCATGTTCAATATCATTTACAGAGTACTGAGTATTCAAATTAATTAAGAAATTGGCGATGAAGTTTGAATAAAGTGAACTAATGCTACTAAAGGCTCATTTTCCTTACTGAGATGCTTAAATAGTTTTAGAAATTTGCCAATATCTTATTCTCGGATTAACGTAAGTGAAAAATAACTATAAAGTCACTTTACGTACTCTTTGTTCAACTCCGTTCGTTTTAAAATACGAGGGACCTCTTAAGTTATCTACGAAGGAAGACTTACAGAGCTTAAAAAAATACACAACTACTGTCTTCGCTATAGTACTTAGTTCAGTATATCTCGAGTTGTTTCATTTAATCCTAAAAAATCTTCTGTTTTCGCCCAAAAAATGAGGCTAGAAGGGCTTTCCAAGCATCATTTGGAAAACATTTTTAGTCCCTGGTGATGTTTGAGCAAGGCATCACATAGCGCTAAATCAGGACTATAGGACGGATGTTGTAACTCGGTAATCCACAGTTTTCGTTAATGACTTAAACTGTGCAAGCCTTGTGAACTCTACAGTTGTCGCGCAACAGTAAAGTTATCGTTCTCTATTAATTTGGACATATCTCGTAAATGGCTAGCTTCAGGTTATAGGTCGCACTTCTGTAAACATTTCCATTAACGGTGGGCCGTCCTTTTATATATACCATAAGCAAAATTTCCCTGCAGTCTCCTAATAAAGGTCGTTATAAACTTTTCACCAGACATCTGAGTTTTTTCCTTTTTTGGAGGTGGATAGTCCTTATGAATCCATTGCATTGATCTCAACAGAATTCTCAAATCTCACCGCCTGTGACTGCTTTTAAAAAATAACTATCACCGTTCTCTAAAGCAGCTGATAAATTTCTTTCCTCAGCGGTTTCTGCTCTGGTGTGAGAAGATTTGGGATCCATCTTGCAGAAACTTTTTTCCATCCATAAATCTTCGTTCATAATCTTGAAAACTGTAGTCTCAACATCTTCAGCAAGCATTGAGTTCTTCATTAGACGATCCTACAACTGCTAATCCTCAACAAGCCTGTTAGCATTCTCAGTTCTTGTCTCGACTGTTCGTCTTGATCTGTGGTAATCCTGAATTGAGCCTTGTTAATATATAATATAAACACAAACAACAAAAAGAAAATTATCTACATATGTAGAGTTATCACTCATAAGCTGACAAGCAAAGGGCAACGCTCTTACAAACGACCCCTTAAACTCAAAATGATATATTTTTTCATGAATAACTTTTGGTACATTTCTCTCTGTAGTAAAGAATTTCGTTATTGCACGTTGCATGAAATTGCCTTCTCTCATTTTTTTGGAGAAATAAGTCATAAAAAAATGCATAACGCAACGAACTTATTTCATCAAAATACTTTCAACAGCCACATTAAAACGACCCATATTTTTTTTGAAAATGACGTTATCATTTTCAGACAGATAACTTAAAAAAAATATTCGTATTACGTTGTTCCTCGTGTTTTCCAGAACAACACATTCTTGCTTAAAATCTTTATTTAAAAATATTTATCGTGCTCATTTTTCACCCAGAGCAATTTACCTTTTAAAATTTAGCCAACGCAAAAACCTAAAACTATTCCGGCGCATGGCCATTGACTGATTAATGAACATTTCAACCAAAAACTCGTTTCGCTCTAAAATCAACATGGACCTGTTTGATTGAAATGTAACACTGCAATTGAAATAGAATAAAATAAGTGGTCCGCAACTTCACAGGTTTCATGTTTCTATCATACACTATAAATTCTGTTTTAATTAATTAGTCGCCTATAATTTGAGTTTCTGAAATTAAGCCATTTTTGGAGATACAAGGTAAAATCTAACTACTAATTAGAAGTTATAATTAGATAATAATAGACTCTGCCATTGTCGTACAAGAGCAAATTCTGGTGTTTCCATGAATTGAGACATTTTCTCTTATGTTCTGCTTCAGATCTTAGAACGCTTTTCTGAACATCTCATTATTAATTGTAAACCAAAAAATGGTCACCATCGACTTTTTAGAAGAGGACTGAGTTTTTTAAACTTATTCACCCATTCTACTGACTTCTGCTTCGTGGGAGAATCCCAATACAGCACCAATGTCTCGTCATTTATTACAACTCACGAAAAATAACTATAATCTATCTATAGAGCATCCAAATATTTTTGAATGCCTGTTTCTGCTTTGGGGTAAAGAGTTCGGAGATGTATCGTGCAGAAACTTTTGTAACCTTTAATCTTCATGTACAATTCTAAAATTGTAGTTTTGGAGACTACAGCTTTTTTAGAAAGCAATGGTATCTTCATTCATCCGGTTTTCCTGATCTGAGATCATCATGAATTAGGTTTCAGCCTTATCAAAACTGCATAAACCAAAATTTTACTCAAAAATAAGATATGCCGTCATTACCGTATACCCTGGTTATTCTTTTATGAATAATATTTGGCCCATTTTACTCTTTAGTTAGAAACCCTCACTGTGTGAGGCTTCAAATTGCTTTCAGACATTTTTATTAAAGAAAAGATCGTAGGAATTGCAAAGCGACAGTATCTAACCTTAACTAAACATTGTTTCTATTTGATGTAATTTCTGTGAATTGGTAGAGAATTTAAAAAATGAATACCCTCATAAAGTTGTATAAACGACCTCACATTCATTTTTTTCGGTTCGCACAGGTGAAAAAAGGTTAGGCTAACCGAAGGAAATTTCGGAGATCATCTTGCTTACGATTGAGCGTTACTTGCAGCTCAATAACTAGTCATGTGCATAACACATTACTCAAACCAAATTTACTACGATATTTGCCCAAATACATTCTTAATTTGCTTTCAATATAGTAAACGTAATGTCATTATGTCAACATCCGGAGAGATTACGTGCGTCTTGAGTTAAACAGATTAAACTTCGCTGAACACTACGACAGAAGTTTCTGGACAAGTAATTATAAGTATAAGCGAGGTTATCTTCGTAGTTGTGAATATGAATTGGTTAATTAATATGTTAATAGCATTATAGAATAATTTATGCTTTTGAAATGTTTAAGAATAAATTAATATATTTGTTTTCGTTCTATCCGAGTTTCGTATTTTTCCAAACAATATACACTTATTTGATTAATAAACAAATATAAAAAAAAACGGTTAAAATGACTCGGAAAAATTGATAGCATCGGAAAGCTGGCGTCGAGAAATAGATTTTGAAAAAACATCCATTTCGGACCAAATGGCATAAAATGGCGCGCAATTCAAATTTTAAATCACAAATTCAATTGTGCCCAATATTTTGAACCAAAATTTCAGGGTATTTTTATTATAATAATATAGTAAGCATATTTTCTGAAAGTTTCGGTTCACTTAGTCGGCCAGTATAATAAAATGAAAAAACAAACAGTTTTTTGTCGGTTTTTTTTTTCAAATTTTGTAGGTTATGTACACATTTAAGCGACTTAAAACAGTTTGTTGACAATTTCATTACGAAGAGTTTGGTTTTTTTTTGTCTCGATCCGTCATAAATAACCGGAGTTATTCGCATTTTAAGCTCAAAAAACGCGTTTTCAAAACTTAAGTTGTTTATATACTAAAGAGCACAAGTTTTTCGAGGTCCAAAACCCCAAAGAGAATAAAATCATAATATTGTTGTATCAAAACTGTATAATTTCAAATGCTTTTTTTACTGCACTAATAATTTTAAGAAATTTTTGTCACTAGCATAGTCGTACATATTTGATTGTGTTAGCCGATACTTGTTGGAAATTCATGATAAAATTATATAAAAACAACACTATGTTTTAATTTCCAATATATTTAAAGTCACTTGACAATTGTTTCACCATACAATGGCTTCTTCAGAAGTAAATAGGAAAAAAAAATATTTGGTGGTTAAATAAACTATCCTTAATTACCTAAGATTATGCTAATCATTTTATTATATTATTTACAGACCGAATTATTTTAAGAATGCAAATCTATGGTACTATTTCCGAGAACTAATAAAGATTAAGTAAGGGTGAATGGTTTAAGTCTACCTGTTCGTTTAATAATTGATTGGGTTTTTTTCCGTTTGCTAATTTCAAGACATTCAAGCAAATTTAATTTTTTAGATTTATTTTCTACATGTAGGATTTTTAACGTATCATCAAAATTATGAGATTCGTTTATTATATGAGTTGCGTAATGTGAATTGTTCTTATTTTTTAAATAACTATGTTTATGTTCTTTAATGCGAGTTTCAAAAGATCTACCAGTTTGTCCTACGTAGGTTTTAGTACAAGATCCACAATTTAATAAGTAAACTCCTGATTTTAAGGAATTCTTAGATTTGGTTTTGTTATTCAAAATTATACTCCCTAAGGAATTACTGGTTTTGAATGCTATTTTATTGTTCTTTTTTATTAAATGTTTGGAAATTGTTCTAGTTATTTTCCCTGTGTATGTGAGTGCACTAAATTTTCCTTTTTTGTCATTAATTGTGGGATAAATTAGAGAGATTGCTTGTTTAAAGGATTTTTTATTCAAGATATTATCTATAATGTTGGGGTCATATCCATTATTAATTGCTATTTGTTTGATTATGTTGAATTCTTTGTTAAAATTAGTTTTAGTCATAGGGATATGAAACAATCTATGTATGAAAGAGTTAAAAGCTGCCATTTTGTGAGGATACGGGTGGGATGAGCTATTGTGTATGACTGTGTCAGTATGTGAAGGTTTGTGAAAAATCGAGAAATCGTGTTTATTGTTCACTTTTGATATAGATATGTCTAAGAAATTTATAGAGTTATTGGTTTCTAATTCTATGGTAAATTTAATATTAGGATGCAAATTATTTAGGAAGTTAAGGAAGATTGTTAGTTGTCTATCTGTTCCCGTGAAACAGGAAATGATATCGTCAACATATCTATACCAGTAAACCATATTTTTGCTTATCGCGTTTTGATGAATTTTTAGTTCTAAACGATCCATGAAAATTGCCGCTAGTAACGGACTTAAAGGATTACCCATTATTAGACCTTCTTTAGATGTATAAAAGTTGTCGTTGAATTCAAAATAGTTTTGATCCAAGCACGTCGTAAGTAAATCTAAAATATCCCGTTTAATAATTTCGTTTACTTTATTTTTGATTAAGAGCTTATCTACTAATTCTATGACTTTATATGGTGGGATACTAGGGAATAAGTTTTGTACATCAAATGAGATAATTCTAGAATTTTCCGGTAAGTTAATATTTTTAATTTTATCGATTAGTTCATAGGTATTGGCTATACTATATTTCGGTGATTTGATTGATTTCAATGATTTTGAAAAAAGCGCTTTAACAATAATGAACCCACAGGCTCCAAAGTTATATTCCCTAATTAAATTACATAAAAAGGATTTCCCTATTAGACCAGTTGTATCGTTTGTTACTGCACCATCAATCAAACTATCACAAAAACTCATCCCTTTACTACGACAACATTGCAAATTTAAACCGAAATATAGTATAGCCAATACCTATGAACTAATCGATAAAATTAAAAATATTAACTTACCGGAAAATTCTAGAATTATCTCATTTGATGTACAAAACTTATTCCCTAGTATCCCAACATATGAAGTCATAGAATTAGTAGATAAGCTCTTAATCAAAAATAAAGTAAACGAAATTATTAAACGGGATATTTTAGATTTACTTACGACGTGCTTGGATCAAAACTATTTTGAATTCAACGACAACTTTTATACATCTAAAGAAGGTCTAATAATGGGTAATCCTTTAAGTCCGTTACTAGCGGAAATTTTCATGGATCATTTAGAACTAAAAATTCATCAAAACGCGATAAGCAAAAATATGGTTTACTGGTATAGATATGTTGACGATATCATTTCCTGTTTCACGGGAACAGATAGACAACTAACAATCTTCATTAACTTCCTAAATAATTTGCATCCTAATATTAAATTTACCATAGAATTAGAAACCAATAACTCTATAAATTTCTTAGACATATCTATATCAAAAGTGAACAATAAACACGATTTCTCGATTTTTTCACAAACCTTCACATACTGACACAGTCATACACAATAGCTCATCCCACCCGTATCCTCACAAAATGGCAGCTTTTAACTCTTTCATACATAGATTGTTACATATCCTTATGACTAAAACTAATTTTAACAAAGAATTCAACATAATCAAACAAATAGCAATTAATAATGGATATGACTCCAACATTATAGATAATATCTTGAATAAAAAAATCCTTTAAACAAGCAATCTCTCTAATTTATCCCACAATTAATGACAAAAAAGGAAAATTTAGTACACTCACATACACAGGGAAAATAACTAGAACAATTTCCAAACATTTAATAAAAAAGAACAATAAAATAGCATTCAAAACCAGTAATTCCTTAGGGAGTATAATTTTGAATAACAAAACCAAATCTAAGAATTCCTTAAAATCAGGAGTTTACTTATTAAATTGTGGATCTTGTACTAAAACCTACGTAGGACAAACTGGTAGATCTTTTAAAACTCGCATTAAAGAACATAAACATAGTTATTTAAAAAATAAGAACAATTCACATTACGCAACTCATATAATAAACGAATCTCATAATTTTGATGATACGTTAAAAATCCTACATGTAGAAAATAAATCTAAAAAATTAAATTTGCTTGAATGTCTTGAAATTAACAAGCAGAAAAAACTCCAATCCATTATTAAACTAACAGTTAGACTTAAACCCTTCACCCTTACTTAATCTTTATTAGTTCTCGGAAATAGTACCATAGATTTGGATTCTTAAAATAATTCTGTCTGTAAATAATATAATAAAATGATTAGCATAATCTTAGGTAATTAAGGATAGTTTATTTAACCACCAAATATTTTTCTTTCTTATTTACTTCTGAAGAAGCCATTGTATGGTGAAACAATTCTCAAGTGACTTTAAATATATTGGAAATTAAAACATAGTGTTGTTTTTATATAATTTTAGTCGTACATATTTGGGGTAGACTATATATAGTATTTTAAAACCAGGTAAACTGTTATTTTCTTAGACACACTGTCCCTGTACTGATTTAAGAATTTTTCTGCTGCTGTGTCTATAAAAATTTTACCACAAAGTTTTGTAAGGAGTAAAAATATTTTTTTTTATAAAAAAATTAAAGAAAAATATTTAAAGTCAATAACGAATTTTAAGTAACAATTGTTTTAAAATGATATTAAAAATACGCGATTTTGTTATTTCTTACTCGCAGTTTCTGAACTAAATTGCAAAAAATGCATCAAATCAATATGTTTACAATATTTTCATTTAAAAATTACACTGCTTTTGAAGATCAGCTCCTGGATCATTTAATATTTTCCTTTCACCCTTTTCCGGAAAAGCCTTCCCTTAATATACACTGTACTTAAAAGGTGTTTTAACATAAACCCATTTTCTTCGGAGTATGCTTTTCTTCCCGTGATTTAATTTATTATGGTAATCATGAATCTTTTTGTATGCCGAGCCCAATTTATCACCTGGATTTTCTCATTGTTATATTTCAACGACGATAAAAAAAAAGTACGTAAAATGAGAGACACAGGGGGAGACTATGTTCTTTAATTAAAAATTGCGTTTTTACTTTTCTTTTGATGATTAATAACTTTCAAATTATTACCTTAAGCAAAATCTCTTTCGTTTTATTATTGTATTAATTTTCATTAAAAAGCTACGATTCTCAAACGTCAGACGATTTATAATATTACTCTGTTATGCTTCCATTTCGAGATGGAATAGCCAACGTTTTGGCCATTTTGTTGAGCTTGTATAGAGACCGGAGGTCCGTTTTCCTTTGTACATTTTTCAAACGCACACTATATCATAGTATATAACTCAGTCGTCAGGGCTTTTGAGCTCTCATTAAATGTTAACAGGCTGCATTTGGGCACACAGGTAGTTTTTTTGGACGTAGAATACGATAAAAAAAGTTTGCTAGAGTTTGATATATCCTAAGCCCACAAAATCCAAAATAAAATCCAAAATTCTGTTTTTCGGTAACATTTCGATAAATAAAAAAGATATCGAAAAACTAATAGAACCACGTCAAAGAGCGGAAAATTTACAAAAATAGTGATTATTGATTTTTTTTATTAGCATGAGAATTAATTTAAAATTCGGAGAGGTGATTCAAAAAGTGTACCGCGCCAAACAGTTTAATTTGAAAGTGTACGCTCACCGCTCGAAGGTTAATCGATATTACTTGTTTTCAGAGTGTAAAAAAAATTAAAAGATACTTTTTTGAAGAGGAGGCTTTCAGCTTTTCGATGATACTAATAGTTTTTACTTTTGTTGCTTTATAATTTGTAAAACTTAAAACGAAATTTTTTATTTGCATGATTTTAACGGTAACAGTAAATTACAAATATTTATTAAAATGTAGTATGGAAAAAAAAATCCTTTTGCATATATCATTATTATACCTTAGGTTCCAATATAAGAATAATTAGAAATACTTACATTGTTTGTGTTATTAATTTTTAAAATATGAAAATTTGCCTGCTGTAAGGCGCCGCATGCAATTTTATGTTCAAAATAATACGAAATGGTCAAGAAAAGTCGGACATTTTTTTTAGTTGCGGTTAAAAGTATTCTTGATATTAAAAAGTCATTAAAAACTCAAAAAAAAATTCTGTTTTTTTGTAATTTTGCTCTAAAAAGTGTTCATGATGAACATATTTTTTGCTCATTATTAATCATACAACTTAAACTTAAAATAAAAAAAAATATATTTGAAGTGGGAAATGAAAGATTAAAGTCTAAGCTTTAAGTAAAAAGTCTTTATATTTCATTTTAACATCAAGGTACGAGAAAACATTTAGTGAAAACACAAAAATTCTAAATTACTCGAGGGAATTTATTTAATAGCCTTAATAAAGGATCCGCCATTTTGAATTTTTCAAATCTGTCATCGGATTCTTAATCAGTACCCCGAGAAACCCCTTAATAGCCAATTACAAAATATTTAGCGGTATACAGAAACGTTAATTTAATCATAAATGAGATGATTCCATGATTTGATTCACGATCATTAATTCTTTCATTCATCATTTATTCATTCATGATTCCCACTACAACTGAAGGGGTTAAACCAACCATTTTATTTTAAATAGTTTTTTTTAAAAATTAAAGTAAAACTAAAAAAAAATCTATATACTATTTTTTTTGTAAAATTTTCAGTCCTTTCTTGTGGTGCTATTAGTTTTTCTATGATATCTTTTTTATTTTTCGAAATATTTGCGAAAAACCGAATTTCTCATTTTATTTTCGATTTTGTAGGCTTAGCGTACACTCTAGAGCAGCAAACTTTTTTTTATATCATATTTTACGTCCAAAAAAGTACTTTTCGTCAAAGTTTGCTTTTGACGACTTTGCTAATATGTATTTTAAAAACGATTACTTTACATGAAAAAAATTCTACTAACATTTCTTCAGAAGTAACACTCTTACACAGAATTAGCCTTACCTATATCTGTCATTTTATAAATTGAACCAGTTGCACTTGAAATTTTATTCTTCATTCTTACTAAGAAACATTAAACGCAGAAAATTTTCTTGACTTGAAAGTTCATAGTAAAGAACTGAAATTTAGCTGCCAGGTTTAAAGATGACGATTGAAACACCTGTATTATTTGTCAGGTCATTTAATTTAGTAGGTCTTCAAAAGCAACTGCTCAAAGATTACATTTATTTTAATACGGATTAACTGCATTCTTTAGAATTATAAGTTATATTATATCTACAAAGAAAAGAACGAGACATGGGAAAAAGCGTGCGAACATGTAGAACAGTATATAGGAGGAACTAGAAGCACAGAGTCATGAAGAATAATTAAAGCAAAAAGGACCAACAATGGAGAGAAGACGTATATAGAGTATATCCCAGAAAGCGAGTGGGAAAAATATTATAGAAAACTGCTAACAGAATTCCAAGAAGAGAACCCTGAAGAACAGAATAAGGAAAAAAAAGAGATAGAACTAAGCTATGAAGAAGTAAAAAACCGGTCAAGTGCAAGTTGAACTTGCACAATTAGTGTTCCGTACGTTGATTGTTTTTAAAATAAAAATTTTTTGTTAGGGTGGTATAAAATGATCAGTGACTTCACAAAACACACCCCAAATGAGTTTTCAACAAAGTTTGTTTCCAATCTTTACTGAAAACTGGTGACCTTGAAATTTTGGTTTTTTTCTATACCAGATAAATTATTAAAGGTAATGATAATTTTCGTTCAATCTATACCCCGTGGAGAATATTCCAGGATTTTTTCAAAATTTTTTGATCAGTACTTCTCGAGATAAGGTAGGGGACAGAGATTTTTCACGATTTTTTAAAAGTAATACGAAGAAAAGTGTGCGCAAGTATTACATTGTATATATATTTTTTACTCATGTTTTCACAAGCTTTCATTTGACACCACACTCGATGACCTAGTAAAAAAAAATTTTTTTCACTTCCGATTTCACCCCTCAAAACGAATCCCTTAAGTCAAAATTTATGTTACGGTGATATAAAATGATCAGTGACTTCACAAAACACACCCCAAATAAGTTTTCAACAAAGTTTATTTCCAATCTTTACTGAAAATTGATGACCTTGAAATTTCTGTTTTTTTTATATACCAGATAAATTATTACAGTTAATGCACTCGCGATAATTTTCGTTCAATCTACACCCCGTGGAGAATATTCCAGAATTTTTTTAAAATTTTTTGTTAAGTACTTTCCGAGATAAGGCGGGTGGACAGCGATTTTTCGCGATTTTTTAAAAATAATACAAAGAAAAGTGCGCGCAAGTATTATATTATATATATATTTTTTACTCGTGTTTTCACAAGCTTTCATTTGACACCACACTCGATTACCTAGTAAAAATTTTTTTTTTCGCTTTCGATTTCACCCCCCAAAACTAACCCCTTAAGTCAAAATTTAACTTTCAAAACTACATGGCTCTGATGAGGTCATCAATTCCTATATTACTACCAAATTTCAAGTTTCTATGACAAATAGTTTCGGAGAAAATCGGGTGTGACAGACGGACAGACAGACGGACAGACGGACAGACGGATAGACGGACAGACGCACAGACGGATAGACGAACAGACGGACAGACAGACGGACAGACACCGAAGTGATCTTATAAGTGTTCCGTACGGAACACTAAAAAGACAATAAAAATACTCAAAAATAATAAATCTGCAGGGCCTGGAGGTGTGGTAAACGAAATGATTAAGTACGGGCATCGAATGCTGAGAAACATGTTCCACAAAGCGATAAATGGAGAAAAAATACCAAAGGAATGGTCAAAAGCCTATATAGTATCTATATTTAAAAAGGAAGACCGCAGAAAATGCACAAACTATAAAGGCCTAAGTATCATATCGAGTATGGGGCGTTTGTATGGAAAAATTATTAAAAATATCATAGAGGAAAATATAAAATAAAAAATTGGAGAAGACCAAGCAGGCTTTACGGCCGAAAAATCATGTATCGACCACATATACACTATAAAACAAACAATGGAAAAAAACTGGCAAGGAATAGAGAAGTTCGTCTAGCCTTCATAGACATAAGAAAGGCCTATGACTCAATACCAAGACAAAGATTATGGAACGCAATGAAAGAAATAGGCAATGGCAAAGAACTAATATACGCAGCAAAAGCTCTCTACGAAAATAACACAGTGAACATAAAAATAGGACATAAAATAGGGAAGAAACTCCAAACATCAAAAGGCCTATTACAAGGATGCTCTACATCCTCAACTCTATTCAAAATATACCTCGAACAAACATTAAAAAAAAATGGAAGCAAAAACGTAGTGGAATGGGAGTCCCAATACTAAGTTTCGCAGACGACCAAGTAATCATAGCGCAAGATGAGCTATGTATATATGTATATATGTATATATATATATATATATATATATATATATATATATATATATATATATATATATATATATATACATATATATACATATATATACATATATATACATACGTACATACATACATATATATATATATATATATATATATATATATATATATATATATATATATATATATATATATATATATATATATATATATATATATATATATATATATATATATATATATATATATATATATATATATATATATATATATATATATATATTATAATCTTATTTCGAGATGTTGCCGTAAACCTTTTTTTTTACGACTTTTCCTTCGAGTCTGAGTGTAACACATTTTTATTTTTTCTAACAATTTATTATTTTTCAACAAACTTACTCACAACATGTCGGAAATTGTAAACTGCGTTTTAAGCTATTGCTTCGATTCATTGTTCATAATTATTAAAAATATAGTAAACTTGTTGTTTATGTTACAATTGTAGATTATATGATACTCACTTTGATTAAAAATCTTTATACCGAAGGAACAATATTTACAGTAATAAGAATTTTTTAAAATCTTTACCTCAATAACCTTGCCAGTTCAGCGATAAGGTTCTCCATAAAAGAAAATCCAGAAGATACGAGTGGTGACAAGATAATACTATGTTGTATTATCGCGTCGTGTACTCCTAGCACTCTTAAATTGCCTTAGAGTCAATCAAGCGTACCGCATCCATCTCAAAAAATATTTACATAGTAGACTGGTGTCACTGATTTTTCATTGATAGTCCAAAGAAACATGGTTGATGGTGGGTATCAAGTGCCTAATCAAACAAGTCGCTCTCTTCTGGACAGAATCTCAGTCCCAAACATGGAGGTAGCATTCCATCGATGGTCAAATTTGAACTGGAGAGTTCCAGTACAAAATAATTTTCTGAACTTTTAGGTGCTATGCATATAATTTGCAATTGAAATGCATGCAATATTTGAAGAATCGAAATTAGAGCTTTTCAGCCTATTTTTAATAAATTTATTTACGCCTTTTTAGTAATTTACTAATTTCAATTACTCATATTTCGTGCCCTTTTTTACCCGCATTAAGGATTTTTTTTTTCATTTACATAACATTCTTAAGTATTTAAATATTAAAACCGGTCAAGTGCAAGTCGGACTTGCTCAATTAGTGTTCTGTGCGGTTTTTAAAATAAAAAAATTTTGTTATGGATGTATAAAATAATCAATGACTTCACAAAACACACCCCAAATGAGTTTTCAACAAAGTTTGTTTCCGATCTGTGTTGAAAACTGATGACCTTGAAAAATGTATTTTCTTTATATACCAGATAAATTATCAAAGGTAATGCACTCGTGATAATTTTCGTTCAATCTGCCCTTGATGGGGAATATTCCAGAGTTTTTTCAAAATTTTTGGATCAGTACTTCTCGAGATAAGGGGAGTGGACAGCGATTTTTGACGGTTTGAATTCATATTTTCACAAGCTTTCATTTAATACTCCACTCTATGAACTGGTGAAATTTTTTTTTTTCACACGTCCGGAAAGTAACCCCTTAAGTCAAAGTTTAACTTTCAAAACTTGACGGCTCTGATTGGGCCAAATTTCAACTTTCTATCTCAAATACGTATGGTTATGCTGCCTCCTGATAAAAAAAAACAAAAATATTGATTTATTAAATATTTTTGACTTTTGGTTTACAACATATAAAAATATCTGTGCTTTTTTGATACTCTCAATTTGGGCTTGCACCAACCTGGCATTATGTTCCAAAAATTCCAGACTTTCGAAAAAATACTGCTGAACTAGTGTGAACTTGTTAAAAAATTTTATTCGGTTTTCGACTGTTCTAAACACTCTTTTCTTTCGAGTTTATTTACATAAGCTTCCGAATAAACATATCTAAACTTGAGAATGTCAGTAGGTATCTATATTTGTCCTCAAATACCTACAAAATTACTGAGCCATTTTTAATGAAGCTTCTTGTGATTGATCAGGTATATTTTTCAACTTAGATCACAATGAAAGAGTAATTCAAATTAGTTTAATATTTTAAACGTTGTCTTCCAGCGGGTAAATGGTAAACGTGTCTACTTTACACTTAGGCAGGCAGGCGAGTATGATGGTGGTCAGTTACCTCTCGACATATTGACTACCTTTTCTCTCTCTGTGCTACTTTCATATTCACATATCTTTTTTTCGGACACCATACTTTGTCAAAGATCTACTCATTTTTAGGGAATTATTTCCTTTTTTGCTTAAATATAAAATATAAAGATGTATCTCACTTACAGTTGTTGACTAAAAAGAAAGAAATAAAACTACAACTTTAAAAAAATTAAATTTCAAAAAATTGCTGAAAAGTACAAAATAATATATTCTTTCATTCTTAAAAAGTTAGTACGTACCTACCTATATGAGGAATACGTAACTAGTGCTTAATGCACAAAATCTAAATCGTAAGCACACAAAATTAAGAACAATTTTGAAGTTGGCGCTAGTTTTGCATTTAAAAAGAAACTTAACTTCGCAATATCATCATTCAAAAAAAGCACGTATTACATTTTTTTAAAATTCAAGAAACCTGAAATTTACCGCGCGTGCAACTTTGCGACAGTACGGTCGGGTTTTTACCTCGGTACCTCCGCTCGTGTACAAGCATGTCTTGCGCTAACTACAAAATTCGTGTGTTAACGCATTATATTTTTTGTATTAATTATGTATTGTTTGCATTTCTTGCCCTTCTCGTTTAGAGTCGCAACAGCGAATATTTCTTTCTTTAATTATATTTTCTCTTTTATAAGCAGGTGGGTACTAACTTTTTAAGATTAAGAGGAGTTATTATATAGTACTTTTTATGTTGTACTTCTTTTCCATTTTGTAAAGTAGGTTTAATTCTTTATATTGTAGTTTTTGTTATTAAGTCCTAATTGCGTCGATTCATTTTTAACGTAAAAATACAGTTGCGTTTTAGTTTAAAAAGCCACAGGAGTATATGTTAATGTACGTAATTAAAAATATTTTAAAATAAATTTTCATTGTCATTTTTTAAAATATCTATATGCCTAGCAAACGCCCAGTACAACTTTTCCCATGTTTTTCTAAAATTATTATTATTTTTAATTAGAATTTTTTTCATGAACTAACTCAACATCTAAAGAAGAAATAAACTTCAAATTCTACAAAAAAAACTTTTTTAAAAAATGTTTCTCTCATTAAAATTCGATTACTTTAGAACGCCCTTTTGTTTTTACATCATTATTTTTCTCTAGATAGGGCTTTATTGGCTTAGCTTTTTTCGCCAAGGAGAAAGCTTAATATAAAAAAAAAATGTTTTAAAACGAAAATAAAACATTTTTTAATACAAATTTATTAGAATTTTAAACTTAACAATCATTAAAGTAAAATTTTATATCCAGTTTCTAAAATAAACTTCAGATGTTACAAGATGCTGGTCAATAAATTAAGTATGCCTAAATGTGACAAACATGCGTTGCGTTTTTGAATTTTCAATTTTAGACGACACACTGGTTGTTTGCCATTTTGTGGCAAAATTAGCATTTTATACTGCTAAAAATTACAAACCTCCCAAACATTTCTTATTGTTAATATTGTTTTGCTAAATAACCTTTCAATCAAAGCTTTGTTTACAACTTTATGTATTTCTGTACAAACGAAAGTGATACATTCCAATTTTTTTTCCACTGATCGTTTTAATTCAATCAAAAACCCACACGATTTTTAAATTTTTGACTACAATTATTCTAAAAATAACATATGTTAAGTATATAAAGTTGCATTCTATAGTTTTTTTCTCCATACTCTTTCTGTTGACTATTTCCGATTTTTTCAATATCTTGCTTCAGTTTTCTCAATTTCTAGCCAATTCCACACAGTATCACCTTTTTTAGTGTGTGGAGATTCAACCTTTTTCGACCATAATCTTTTTGACACATTATTGTTGAACGTGGTCCACTTTTTTAGTTTCCTTAAATAGAGTTTCTGTAGAATATCTATTATTGTTATTTATACGTATTTCAATTATATTCTTTTGAGTAACAAAGAGGCCTCGCAACATGCACACACTAACGCAATAATTCAAAACTGCGTCCACCATTGCATGATAAGGCATCTTTAAAACAGAAAGAAATTCGCTGAATTGGTGAAATTTATATATTTTTTTCTAATATTAGAGGTTATGTAAGTTACATGAGTATGATACTTAAGATATTTGTCAATAAAACCCCCAAGTATTTTACATTGTCCATTAACAATACACTTTCTTCACAAATGCAGTTGACAGACCCAATTAAATGATAATTCATATACTTTTAACTTGGGGCACATGTGACTGCATTTTAACAGGTTTTAATTAAATTTATTGTTAAAAGATTGTGATTCATCCATAATTTCGTCTTTGATATACATTCTTCTGTTCTCTCGATAACTTCGGGCCAGGATTTATTCCTAACGGTGATAATAGTATCATCAGCATCACAGAGGCAATACTGTGGTATTGCCTCTGTATGTGAGTCATTCACACAAAGCCAAAAGAGTATGGAACCGAGCACTCTACCCTATGGAACACCAAACTCCCCTACTAAATGGTCCATTAATTCTAACAAGACGAGTCCTACTTGTTAAGTATGATTTAAATAAATGGTATCTAATCTCCCTTACTCCAATATCATAAAGTTTTTGAAGAAGTATTTGGTATACCACAGTATCAAATTCCCGAGCTAAGTCAACAAAAATCCTTATTGTTTTAAAGCTTTCATTAAAATTTTTAAATATTCGATCAGTGATATACACGATGGTATGCTCAGTACTCATTCTCGCCCGGAATCTATATTGAGACTTATACAAAATATTATTCACATTTACAAAATTGTCCAATCCCAATGTTATTATTATTTTTTTAAATTTGTTACTCACACTGGTAACTGCAGTTCGCCAGTAATTTTCTTTATATATATTTCTTTATTCAACTTATCCACAGACTTGAAAATAAACAGTATATATATATATATATATATATATATATATATATATATATATATATATATATATATATATATTAATACGTGATTTTTCTATTATTGGATATTTAGGTTCGATAATGAAACAATTGTTTATTTTATTTTTTTTTTTGGTTGACGTTTCGCCCAATTTTTTGGGCATTTCATTTTACATATCTAAAAACAAACAGAATTCTCTATTACATTTTAAAATTTTACTTATCCCTATATACGTTACTTTCTAAAAAACACTTAATAACACTTCAAATAAACCTTATTTTTAGGATTCACGAAGTACACACCTTGAATGTGTACACATTAGTGTGTCACTTATTGAGATGTTTTTTATTTTCTGTTTTTGTATCAAATATTTTTGTGTATATTAGGTGTTTTAAAATATATCATTTACATTTATTGTTATTTTATTAAGTTATATCCGTTATGTTATTTACACCGTTTTTTATTACATGTTTGTGTAGTGCTGTAAATGCATTATTTGTGTATTTATGTCCGTTTAGTCTGTTTAGTATGTATGTATATATACAGTGAAACCTGTGTTAACGGCCACCTATGGTAACGGAGAGTATTAAGCTTCTTGAAACCTATTGCATATAAATTCCCGTATACAAAAACCTGTTAATTACGGCCACATGTATTAAACGGCCACGGCCAGTTAAACCGAAATTTTTATGACATAGTTCCTTGGAAATTTACCTGATAATAATGACCGGGCTAGCCGAAGGGTTTTATGACATACTAATTAGTTTTATGAGCCTTCAACCTTTTACTTTTACTACTACTGTAACTGGGCAATTTATTCGAGGAAATACCCATTATTGTTAATAAAATTATCTGATTTAAATTTTAAGTTTTCTGTTTATTCCATTACTTTAAAGTTGTCTTCGTACTGAACACGTTCTTAATAACTTCTCTAAAACCAAACGTTTGTCACTAAAAGACAAAATTATTATCATCGCTGAAAGTGAAAAGTTTGCGTTAAATTCGCGAAAACTGGTTGAAAAGTTCGAGGTTGGAAAACGCAAATTCTCGATATATGAAAAAATAAGAGTAAACTAGAAAATATGATTGAAGAGGGTTTTAACTTGGAGCAAAAACGAAAATTTCCCAAGTCAGTAGGATTAGCAGTAGATCAAGTTGTCTACAGTTGGTTTTGCAAGGCCCGGAATAAAGAAGTTCCCATATCTGGACCACTACTCAAACAAAAAGCACTGGAGGCGTCAAGCAGCTTGAAAGAGGAAAATTTCGCTGCATCAAATGGGTGGTCGGAAAGTTTATGTAAATGGCACAATATTACTTTTAAGTCAGTTTCTGGCAAGTCTGCAGGTGTAAATGTGAAAGATGTAGAAGCCTGCAAAACTACATTACCGCTAATTTTAAAAGATTAATTTCCACGAGATATATACAATGCTGATGAAACAGGTCTTTATGACCGAGCCATGCCAAATAAGACATTTACTTTAAAAAATGATAAATGTGCAAGAAAGAAGGTAGCAAAACAACGATTAACTATTTTACTGTGTGCAAATATGGAAGGAGAAAAAGAAAATCCGTTAATAATAATAATGTTGACACGTTACCCTTAGAATGAGAATCTAACAAAAAGGCCTGGATGACGTCAGAAATTATGACCAGATGGTTCCATAAATTTGATAATAAAATGAAGAAACAAAATAGAAAAGTGCTGCTTTTCTTGGACAATGCTACTTCCCATTCTAAAGTACCACTAGAAAATGTTAAGCTGGTTTTTTACCACCAAATACCACCTTATATTGTCAGCCTTTAGACCAAAGAATAATTCAAAATTTTAAGAATATATATAGAAATTTTTTATCAAAAGGCTACTTACGTTTGTTGACAGTTATTGCGATTTTCAAAAATCTAAAAAAAGCATAAATTTAACGAATACACTAATATGGATTACGACTGCGTGAAAAAATCTATCTCCAGCTACAATTAAAAAATGTTTTTTCAAGACCGAATTCTCCGATGTTGTTCCAGAAGATGTTATTTTTGACGAAGAAGCTCAGGTGTTTCCTTTAGTCCATGATAAAATTGTAAGATTGGATGAGTTTGTTTCCATTGATAGTGATGTGCCTACAGAAAGTTCAAACTTCAGTATTTCGGAAATTGTTGAGGAATTGCGCGATACAAACAGATTTTTGTGTAATAACAATGGTGATAGATATTTCTCAAGTGTTTCTTTCATGTGAATCTGAGGTTTTGAAATCAAAGTTAAAATTTTTTAAACAAACAATAGAAACATACTTCAAAAAAGCTTAATAATATTTTTATTTGTTAAAAAATCCATATTATGTATATGTTACTATAGTGTATATACTGTACATTCAAAATAATTTTTTATATTATGAAATCATTTTAACTTTTCAATCTGTGTGTATGCTAACTCTATTTAGTAAAATAAAGAAAATGTTTACAAACAGAAAAATATATGTATTTTATTTATATGGCGCAAAACTTGGGAATAACGGCCACCTGTCTTAAAGGGCAAATGTTCCTAAATTCTATATATATCATTATATATATATATATATATATATATATATATATATATATATATATATATATATATATATATATATGTATATATATATATATATATATATATATATATATATATATATATACCTGTTTAAGATATCTGGATAACTACTCTATTGAAATATTAAATTTATTAATAAAGTAAAATTTGGTGATTAATTTTTTAAATTCTAGATGAGCCGTTATCTTCACCAGACATACAATTCCTTTTTAGGGATTTACAGCAATAGTAATCCCAATCTCATTTATGGACATCAAAAAAATTAAATTTGCATACTGATTATTGTTTATCTTACTAGCTAATTTTTTACCTATAGTTCTAAAGTAGCGTTGGAATACTTTAGAACTATAGGTAAATGGTGCATTTTATTTGACTCTAAATAACTATGCTTGAAATTGTTTATTATGACCTATAAACCGGAAAAAATGTCGTTGTAACTATGCAAAACTATTGTAACTATTGACATCCACTATCCTTCTCGAAGATCGATATTGCTCAAGAATCATAAGTAACTTTTCCAGTATTGGCCTATTTACTGGGATGCTTTTTTAAGTTTTCTAACTCGCCATGACGTCATTCAAAATTAGTGGGTTGTTAAATTACTATCATCATTGAAACAATACAACCGAACGATACCAATGTTGACAGAGAAGATTCTGATAAGGAAGCTTCACACCGTAATGACTTCAGACGAGGATAAAATAAATAAACAATAATAATTTCATGAAATTACATGGTGTATTTTAATAACATTATAATTCAAGCTAAGAATCATTGAAACTTCTTCACTAAGTAGCAATCAAATCCGAGATTGTTAAACATTAGTAAATCAGAAATATTTGACTCTAAGCAAACAAGTACAGACTCAGTTGTTTGAAAAATATTAAATAACTGGCAAAAAATATGTTGGTATCTTAAATACACCTTTGTACTTCGTTAAAACACATAACTAGGTATCTAACAGAGCAACAACCATTAAATATCTAACGCAATACTAAAGAATGTTACTACTTTTGATAGCAACAACCGTCGCTATTCCATTCATCTATTTACGAAAGGTTTAGTTTCTTGGTATAAGAATTTCAGAGGATTGAAAACTGGACAAGGCAATAAGAGAAAGGAATACAGCAGGAAGAAAGACCTTTAAACTGCTTAACAGCATTCTATGAGATAAGCCTATCAATAAAAAGAAGATATATAAAACCATAGTGAAAAGTATGGCAATATAGTCAATGCAAAAAATAGCATTAGCTGAGAGCAGCGGAAATGAACTTCTGGAGAAGATTAGCAGGAAGATCCAGAAAAGGAAAAGTCACGAACAAGCGTACTAAAGAAATCATGGGAATTAAACACAGTATTATAGATGACATTCTAACCACACAACGTGTCTGGTCTGGGTACATCCAGAAAATGGACGAACATTGAATCCCAAAACATATACTAGAGTGGCAAGCAGAAGACAAGAAAAATCTGAGTCGACCTAAGTTGGAGGGAGAGGATAGAACATGTGATCGAGGAAGGGAATCTGGAAGATCTATGGAACGAAAAAGATGAAGATTCGATATCGGAAAACGTCGGAGAACGTTGTAAATCGATATATATATATATATATATATATATATATATATATATATAATAAAGAAAGAAAGCAAAAGTTGCCGTATCTAACAAAATCCTTAAATATAAAATTTGTTGGGGAACTCGGCAAAGGGCGTGATAAATGTTCACACAATGTTCATTAAGCCAATATTTCGGTCCTTAGTTGGGACCTTCTTCAGGGCAAAAACTGAAAAGGAGAATAAGTCTACTAACTGAGAAAACTTAGGCAACAATTTAATTATTCAAATTATTATTGATATTATTAATAAACTTATGTAGAAAATACAATAAAATATGAAATGTAATATAAGACACCACACTCACATTAATAGTGAGAAGTTGAGTTAACATGAATGGCCATAATCAGCTTATAAAATAGAAACGACTAACAATCCATTAAAGTAAACACTATAAACTAATACATAAAGTTAAAAAGAGCAAATTTATAACGGGGTTGTGTTTGAAAACCCTGGATGCTGAAACAACCACCTGTGACCGGCGCCATGTACGAAATGATTGACATACCGCTGACAAACCACAGCTACCTGACAGAGATAAGGGACTTTTCTGAAAAATCTAAAAACCGAAATTGTAGACAACCCCAAGGGGAACTGGTCCACCGAAAAATATATAAATGGCCAAATAAAGAAAAGAAGAAATTACCAATTGAATGACCTTAAAAACGATATGGAAGTTCGGATCAAAAACAACCGTGAGTTTTGAGCAAAAAGGTGAGAAGCGAGAGAACTAGCAAAGGAGAAAAAGAGAAGAAAGGATAGTATATTATTTTAGCTTATTAATTAATTTATTTTATTAATTTATTTATTTTATTAATTTATTTATTTATTTAATCTGTTGATTTAACTGCTGAAAACTTATTTTAGAAATTATATATATATATATATATATATATATATATATATATATATATATATATATATAAAAATATATATATATATATATATATATATATATATATATATATATATATATATATATATATATATATATATATATATATATATATATATATATATATATATATATATATATATATATATATATATATATATATATATATATATATATATATATATATATATATATATATATATATATAAATATATATATATATATATATATATATATATATATATATATATATATATATATATATATATATATATATATGTGCATATATATATATATATATATATATATATATATATATATATATACATATATATATATATATATATATATATATATATATATATATATATATATATATAAGTATATATATATATATATATATATATATATATATATATATATATATATATATATATATATATTATATATATATATTATATATATATATATATATATATATATATATATATATATATATATATATATATATATATATACATATGTATATATATATATATATATATATATATATATATATATATATATATATATATATATATTTAATTGAGACTTTATTCACCTAGTATGAAACCAAAGTTTTTATTCTACGATGTATTGCAATCCGCTCAAGTATACGTTGAAAAATATCCCTGGGCAACTTTAAATTCAAAGAATGTTTTAAACGTGGCATATCGAGTAAGCACGTAATTGAAATAAAGCGAGCTATTGTGGTGCTCTCTCCAATTTCTGGGGCCTGTATAGTTAGTATTCGTAATTCAAATGTAGATGGATATTTAGATCCAATTAATATATTCTTTTCATTAGTATATAAGGTGATTCAAAGCAATTCTGGTATATTAATATATTTTTCCACTTGTAAGACACCTGCAGTTCATCTAATCCTTAATAAAATAATAACACTTCCACTTCCAATTAAGTCAACAGAAAAAAAAAATTATTATTTTTGTAAACAAATGCTTAAAACTATAGGAAGATATTATTTTTCTGAGATTTCGTATTTCTCAAGATTAGACCGTGTCAGTTGAGAGTAACGTTGCTACGTTTCGTCTAGGATTCGAGACGTCTTCAGGGATCTTTACTTTTCGAGATTAGAACACGCCAAGTATTACACCCTGTGTAATGATCTTCTTCCACTTGTGATATCGACCATGACTAGAATCTTTATTAATAATGTTAGGATGTCTGTAAATTTCGATTGATTCCCTAGATTTTCGGTTATAAAAATTGGAAACGGAAGCTAAAATTGTAGTTTCTATCTACATATATATATATATATATATATATATATATATATATATATATATATATATATATATATATATATATATATATATATGTACACGTCTGCTGCACTTGCTATGCAGATAGTACTACCAAATGAGCTAGAAAATTCATTTGAAGAACTATATATAACTATATATTGTTGTGGCGCGTAAATTGAATAAGTAGAAGAATATACTGAATAAGGAAAAATCAAACATTTTTTCAGTCTGGGAAGTTAGTTCTCACACTGTTTATATTATTTTATGAATGTACAGTCTGTCAACTAAGACGTGACCGCTCGTATTCTTATGTGTTTCGAGGACCTTTTCTTGCCATCGATGTATTCTTTGGTGTGCTAACAACTGCCTAATTACCTTAGTAAGTTGTCCAATCGCCTCCTGCATCAATAATCGTCTAATATCTTTAAGGCATGCTTTCGACGAAATTTTCCTCTGAACTTTCTCTTTACAAAGGACCAAACGTTTTCAATAGGATTGGTATCTGGCGATTATGAGGAATACTCTAGTATCTTATCGTGGACACAAGCGAGCCGCTTCGCAACGTTATTATCGTTTAGCACAGGTTTCTTCAACGCGCTTTGGAATTTGACCTCATGAGCACGAAGATGTTGTTGATGGGACACATTCAAACACGATTTTCTTAATTTTGCTACTCCATGACGTAATGTCAATTTCAGATCCTGTGAAAACAAAAACACGATTCGTTTTTTTCGACTTTCGGATAATCGGCGAAACGTCATCTTTACTCTTTTAATCGACACAGGGGAAATCCAGAAGAGATTCTCAGATGGAAAATCGGGCTAATAAATGTTTTATTGTCAAATCATGTCGCACGCAAACATCAAACTTCTTTTTGTCGCCAGTTTTCTCTAAATAGTTTAAAACTGTTTATGTTAAATGTTTAATTCCTTGACGATATCATGGGTACTTACGTGCCAGGTCTTGCTCAACTTTTACGAAAATTCTATCAACTTTATCTGCCATTGATCGACCAGTACGGGAAGCTGCTTTGACGTCGAAATGTCCAAAACGAAAGCGACTGATCCAACTTTTGGCTATTCGTTTTGGTAACGTATCTTGACCATAAACAGCACAAATTTCTTCTGCACAACATTTGTGTCTTTACCAGAATAAAATTGTAAATTGTAGCGAACTTTTGCAGAAATTTTACTTATCTTTAAGGCGATCTAAATCAAGTTATTAAACGAATTCCAACAGTTTTTGCATGTCTACTACTGTCAAATATCAGCTCTCAACTGACGCTAAGTATGGCCCTATGCAACTTATATTACTTGCGATATGTGACGCTCAAGTTATCTAACTAGTAAAAGGCTCAATATTTTTGCGACAACACAATCTTTTGTTATATGGAAGCATCTTTTAACAAAATAAATTTGTAGTAATTTTAGAAAAAGCAAATTTTCCACTAATTAACTGAAGTGTTTCTTTTATCGGTTGCATTGCTTTTATTCTTATGTATGGTATACATAACCCATACAAACTAACTTCGTGATAGGTAATAGCTTTTTCAGGACTTACCCTCCATTAAATTCATTGTTTATTAGCCCAGTCGCCAGGGCTTTTGAGCTCTCTTTAAATGTTAACAGGATGCATTTTGGTACACAGGTAGTTTTTTGGACGTAGACGTACGATAAAGAAAAAAGTTTGCTAAGGTTTGATGTACGCTAAGTCCACAAAATCCAAAATTACAGATAACAGTGAGTGGCAAAATTAAAGTGGTAATGGGCGAGGCATGTGGCTAGAAAAGAGAAGAAGAATCAGATGGTAGATGGACAACAGAATTACTTAATTGGAGACCTTGGGAGAGCGGACGAAGTGTCGGAAGAACAATGAAAACAGGGACTGATGATATTAGGTTGACAGCAGGCAGTAGATGACTCCATTTTGCACAGGATAGAGACAATTGGAAAAAACTTGAAGAGGCCTATTTCCTGCAGTGGAAAAGCAGTGACTTAGAAAGAAGAAGAACCGGCAATTAATATTAACAAATATAAGTGACAACACACACTTACAGCTGGTTTTACTAGCCAAACACATGCCTGTTTTTAGTGGCGCAGACAGGTCCGAAATATTGTGTGTTTTCTACTTGTCCTTAACGTACTCCTTGAAGTTTCTTAAGGATCAATGATTTGGCGTGAAACAATATTATGAATGACATACTCTGCCTATTATCTTTTGTGTCTGGGGTCATTACAATGCATAGTAGTTATAATTTTATTTGCCTCTACATATATGATATTTACTTTGCCAACCTAAGAAATGAGCCAGGTTGAAACAAAATAGAGGGAAAAATTGGGATAAACTAAATGTATACTTTTAATGTAGCAACAGTTACAAAAAATACATTTGCACTTAAATCTGGTAAATCATTTCCGATTCTTTAAAATTTCTTTAATGCCATAGACAGCAAAAAACCCAGAGTAATTGCAGCAAATGAATATTTGTTTACAATTTTTAGTAACAGCAACTACCAGACACTTAAACTGAATTTTTTATTACAATGATCAACAGTCACAAAAAATGACCTCTTAATATATATTCCCATATTTATGATGTAAGTCTGAGAAAGCGTCTTATTTGAGTTCATTACTTCAGTCCATATTTTCACTCCTAAAAAATGTGCTTTCTCAAAGCCAGTACGAACCGAGTCAAACTTAACCTTCAAAAAGTCTAAAAAATTTGACTTACTTAATTTTCATATATATATATATATATATATATATATATATATATATATATATATATATATATATATATATATATATATATATATCAATCGGTTTTATAACGTCTTCCGTCTTCCGATGCCTAATTTCCACTCCTCCCGGTTTCTCCATCCCTCCTCCTCCAGATCTTTCTCTAGTACTTCCTTGTTGATTCCTGCTCTCCAGCTTTGACGTGGTCTTCCTCGCTTTCTTTTTCCATGAGGGTTCCAATTTAAAATCTTTTTAGGTAGTCGGTCTTGTGACATTCTCTGTACATGTCCGTACCATACCAGCTGTTGGGTTCTGATTTCGTCCACTATATCGTGCTTTATTTCTAAAGCTCGCCTTATCGTGTCATTTGGTATGCGGTCTTTTCTGGATATTCTGGCTGCTCGTCTCCAGAAATCCATTTCTGTAGCTTTTAGTATTTTTTCTGTTCTTTCCTTTAATGGCCACACCTGGGAGCTGTAAGTTATTATACTTTTCACTATTGAGTTGTAAATTCTCTTCTTATTTTCAATGGTTATGTTTTTGTCCCATATTATACTATTAATCATTGCAATCGCTTTTCTTCCTTGGATATTCCTCTCGAATATTGCTTCTTCCAATGTTCCGTCCTTAGATATTCTCGTTTCCAAATACTTATAACTAGCACAGTGTTTGATGGTGTGTCTTGTGGCCAGTTTCAAGTCCTGCTGTTGTTCTCCGACGCACATGTACTCGGTCTTTTTAATATTGACTTCTAGGCCCCATTTTTCATATTCCTCCATAAGTTTTCGTGTCATGTATTCCATATCATCGATGTCATGAGCGACTACTACCTGGTCATCTGCGAATGATAGCATGTATAATGTAGTATCGTCATCCAGTGGTAATCCCATACTGCTGCATTTCCTTTTCCAGTTCTTCAGTGCACTCTCCAAATAGATTTTAAATAGCGTTGAGGATATACAGCAGCCCTGTTTGAGACCCTTTGTGACCGGGAACCCTGTTGTTATACCATATTTGGTTTTCACACTACTTCTTGCGTCTTGGTATAAGGATTTTACGGCTTTAATTATTTCGGTGCTTACATTACTCTGTTGTAGTGTTTCCCACAATCTGATTAGGGGCACGCTGTCGTAGGCCTTTTTTAAATCAACAAACAAGACATGGACTTCCTGATCAAATGCGGTTTTCTTTTCTAGGATTTGTGTCAGTGAGAAGAGATGGTCTATTGTGGATCTTCCTGCCCTAAAACCTGCCTGTTCTTCAGCTTCTACGTCCGCGTATTCCGTTTCTATTCTACTTTTAAGTATTTTTCGGTATATTCTGCTAATAGATCCTGTAACCGTTATTCCCCTATAGTTATCGCAATTATTTTTGTCTCCTTTCTTATGAATTGTTGATATGTATGATATTTTCTATTCCTCAGGTACTTCAGATGTGTTAATGCATCTTTGGAATAAGTTCCTCAAAGCGCTAAATAGCTTTTCAGTTCCGTATTTTACTATCTCTCCTGGGATGTTTCCTGGTCCTGGAGCTTTACCATTTTTTAGCGTTTTACATACTTCTTTAACTTCTGATATTGTTATCCTTATTGGGGATCCTCGTATAACTATATTTGGGTTTCCATGTTGGGTACTTTTGAACTCTGGTCTATCTTCTGTTAGCATATTTGTAAAATATTGGTTCCATTTTTTCTGGTGTTATTGGTAAGAAGATTTCTCTTTTCCGTTCTGTTCTCATATTTTTAATTTTTATATACCTTTTATTAATTTTTAGAAGGCGGCCTATAAACTTCTACACCTACTGCATGGTCCCTTTCATATCGCTCTAGAGTGTTGTTCCTGTAGTTTCAGTTTATCAGCTTGTAATTTTTTAACTTCAGAAGCAAAAACGGCCTCTGGTTGTGCTGTAGAATCTGCATAACTGGCTTTTAATTGAAATTACAAAGTATCCACCATTTTTAAGGAAGTGTTGGGCATTAAGTGACACGATCTTAGCTTGATAAGGTTGTGCTACATCAGCAAAAATCGTATCTACCATCCCAACAAGCATCCTGTACAAACATCCTGTACTTATGAGGATGCCTGCCGTCTTCAATAATGGGAATGATATTAGTAAGCTTCTTCACGACATTTATAAGATCTCTACCAGACCTACGAGAGAATTCCACAGCATATACGAGGCCTTCTGGCCCTACTATATCAGAGACATGTGAAACTGTTGTACCTGAGGCTGCTCCAAGGTAGAGGACATTTTGTCCGGAATTGATGTGTACGTGATCAACTCCGCCCAATATGGCAGCTGCCAGTTTGCTTCTAAATGGATTCCAAACACGATATTCTATTTTGTTACCATCATTCTGAAAATGTAACTTAAAATAAGATGTGATCTACAAGGAAAAAAACTGTATGAAAACTGAAACATTCATTCTTGAAATTTAGAAAGATATATAGTTAGATATCGAATTGTAAATAGATACAGATAAAGGGTGATTTATTAGTCTTGAGGTTTCTCGGTAATATATCAAAAAATAAAAAGGATATCAAAAAAACTAATAGCACTTCATGAAAGAGCGGAAATTCTACAAAAAAAAAGAGTATATAGATTTTTTTTTCCAGATTTTTTTTATTAGCGTGAGAATTTATTAAACATTCAGATAGGTGATTGAAAAAGTGTAGCGCACCGCTTGAAGATTAATCGATATTACTTGTTTTCAGAGTGTAAAAAAAATTAAAAGATAGCTTTTTCAAGAGGAGACTTTCAGCTTTCCGATGATACTAATAGTTTTTATTTTTGTTGCCTTATAATTTGTAAAATTTAAAACGAAATTTTTGTTTGCATGATTTTAACGAGCATACAGTAAATTACAAATCCTAGTCCATATATTATTACTATATCTTAGGTTTCAATATAAGAATAATTAAAAATACCCACATTGTCTGCGTTAGTTAAAAATTGAGTTTTAAAACATGAAAATTTGGCTGCTGTAGCGCGCCTCCAGCAATTTTACGTTCGAAGTAGTACGAAATATTCAAAAAAAGTGGGAAATTTTTTTTTTAGTTACAGGTAAAAGTATACTTGATATTAGAAAATCAATAAAATTTTAAAAAAAACTTCCTCTTAATTTGTAATAGTGTTCGTAATAAATATATTTTTTGCTTATTATTAACAATACAAACTTAAAAAAAATATTTAAAGGTGGGAAATGAAAGATAAAAGTCTAAGCTTTAAGCATAAGGTATTTATATTTCATTTACACTTCCAGGTACAAAGAGAACAGTTATTGAAAACACAAAAATTCTAAATTACTCGAAGGAATTTTGTTAATAGCGATCGAAAAGAAAGGCGCGCGCAGCACCACCAGCCCGATCTGTTTTCTGTCATCTGTGCGACGCAATGCTCTCGTAGTTTGTACACTGTATATTGCTAAATAAACTTTTAAATGAAAAATAATTAACTTTAAGTGTAAATTAAGTGTTGGTTGCTGTTTTGTATTTATACAATTATTATTAAATATATTAATTTTTTATATAAATAAATATATTTTCATTTATTTTTTTTATATACACTGACTGCCATTTTAGATCACCCATTTTGAATTTCTTAAATCTGTCCTCAGATTCTTAATCACCAAAACACCGCACATACTCTCTAGCCTCTATTGGATCCGCCATTTTGAATTTTTCCAAATCTATCATCGGATTCTTAATCAGCATTCCAACAAATCCCTTAATTAATTTCAAAATATTTAGCGGAATACAGAAACGTTAATTTAATCTTAAATGAGATTGAAAGCATTATTCCCACTACAACTGAAGGGGTTAACCCAGCCATTTTATTTTAAATATTTTTTTTTAAATTACGGTAAAATTAAAAAATAATCTGTATACTATTTTTTTGTAGAATTTCTTGTTCTTTCACTTGGTGCTATTAGTTTTTCGATATCTTTTTTATTTTACGAGAAATTTGCAAAAAGCCGGGTTTTTCATTTTATTTTCGATTTTGTAGGCTTAGCGTACACTTTAGAGTAGCAAACTTTCATTTATCTTATTCTACGTCCAAAGAAACTACCTGTATGCCAAAATGCAGCCTGTTAACATTTAATGAGGACTTTTTGTCAAAATTTGCCTCTGACTGGTCTCTATATTATTCGCCTATTATTCATGTTCAGGTATTCGTAGAAGCTTACTATGCGCTATCGCTTTTATTTAATTGTGATTTTTGTTATGGTAAAGCGTGAAAAACACTATTTGTCCTAACAAGAACAGAGAGAATCCAAATAAAATTGTTTTTGACTATAATTGAGACAGCCTTTCCCTTGTTTATAAGATGACTCATTTTCATTAATCGCATGTATTTTTGCAGAGATTTTCCAGCGAAAGTTAGAAAAATTTCAAGAACTTGATCACTGTTTATTCAAATCCAAAACGTTTGGTTGACGTTTCATGTCAGGGTTGAAACAATACAAGATTGTTATTTCTTAAAACTTTATGTTTTGTTTTAAATACTTAAAATTATTTTCGAGTAGCAAATGAGTTTATATTCAGTTAACATCTAGCGGATCTTATAAAATAATTTACACTGTTATTTAATTAAGAACCAAAATTTATTAACTAATTTATATTAGGAAACATAGTGAATGTTAAGAATTTCAAGGTTGTTTTAAATTTAGGGTTATATTGTAAATTTCGTTTTCGTGTCTAAAATCTAGAAATACATAATGGAAAGGTCAAAAAAATATAAACGATAGTATAATTACATCATAAATAGAGATGTAACGGATAGTACTTTTTTAGGAACCGGCCAAAATGGGTACCCGGCTACGTAGGATCCGTCAACACCGGGTACACAATTTTTAATTTCAAAATATTTATTTTTACAATTATTCTTACAAGGTTTTCCTCAAATACAATGTACTCATTGTAAGTACATTCATTTGTAATTTTGCCCTAGAGCTGACTGATGTTCTGCAATTGCTGCTAAACCTTGCGTTTGTTTTGTTTTGAGTCATTGTTTATTTTTGATATAATTTTTTACATTTTGTTGGGAAAAATTTTTTAGAAAAAGACCCAACTCGATATTGATTTTCAGGTACTTAGTAGCCTCAAAATTTAGCTCTCTATAAGTTATAATCTCATTCACTCCTTCTTTCTTTCTTCCATCTCTCATTATCTCCCACTCACTCATACCTGTTTTCTCTCCTTCACTCTGTTATATATGCTTGTTTAATTAGTTTAGTTTATATTTACAAGATCTATTTACATTATTGTTACTGTATTATATTATTTGGATTTTTATTTATACGATTATTTTTACTGTATGGTTAGTTTTTGGTTTTATTTATCATTATTTACAATTCTTATGATCCAAGGTTATTTTTGTTTGTGTTTTGCATCTCACTGAAATGTTATTTATATTTATGTAAGGCCATATGTTTTGATGGGTGGTTTATTTGTTTATTTTTGTGCAGGAATTTGACGCGTCGCCTTCTAGGTCTTTGTACGACCTGTTATCAGTACTCGAGGCGTCGCATTCCTGCGCTTGAATTTTTTATTTAGCCGTTTACTACCTGGTCCATTTTGCATTTGTCTCGATGCACTTATAGAGTCTTGAAGTAAAGTGGTAATTTGTGATATAATAGCTTATGTATTGGATTGTTTTGTTATTCTGTCTGCGTTAAGTTTTGTGTTAATGTTGATACTAGTATTTTATGTCTGTAAAATTTGTCACCTATTTCTTCGATATGTTGTATTATTGTTTGTTGTGTTGTGTAATTCGTCAATTCTTGTATATCTAGGTGCTGATACAGCGCAACGTAAAAGTTTGTTCTGCATCCTTTGTAGTCTTGCTGACTGCATGTCTGTCTTACCACACCAGACTGTTGCAACATATCTCAGAGTTAGTCTGATAATTTGTTTGTATATTATCAGATTATTTCTGAACTCCATTTGCGAGCAATTTGTGCATACAGGTTTTGCATCGCAACAAATGCCTTCTGTAGCACGTGACTTGTATTTGCATGGAATCGATTATAACACCTAGATATCTCAGTTTGTTCTTGATAGGTATTTGGATGTTATTTATTTTGATTGGCATATTTATGTTACTATTTGTGTTTTTGTTTATAATTATGCCTTCGTATTTGGCCTCGTTTATTTTAATTTTCCAGAGCTCTAACTATGGTGCGATTCTACTAAGGTGATTGCAGACATGCGCTCTAGCCAGGCTGGTGTAATACGAGTGCGCGTAGGTGGGCGCATCATCTGCAAACAAACTGGGTATCCGGCTGGGGGGATTTGGCAATATTATATTAAGCTCGTTCTTTTACGTTTTATTAACATTTTCTGCCAACACTATCAACTTTAGGTAATTTTTTATAATTTGACAATATTGCTAAGACGCGATAAATTAGCACCTAGACAACTAGGTGTCTAATTGCTTTGTGCGAAACTCCGTATTTAGCGATAATACGACGGATCCCCGAGCGAAATAAAAATCTTATATTGATATTTTCTACAGTAGGAGGTCTTTTTAATTTGTTTGGTTTTAGAAAATAAGCAGACTCTGAAACATTTTTTTTTTTATGGGTCTAGCACATGTCATGCAGGGAAGTCCCTAAAGTGCTACAGGAGCGACATGTGTGCGGCAAAAGCGATTCACTTTGTTCTTGAATCGCTGTAAATTGTATTCGGTGGGAAACACAGTCCTGGGCAAATTATTCGAAAGGGATGATGTTCTCCATATAAAAGACTGCTTTTACTTGACGAGAAAGATAAATTAAAAGCAGTATGTTGTGTGTGCAGCTTACAATCACGTGAGGTTTAGGAAAAAAAGCTAGTGCCTCATCTTTAGGGACACGTTTAAAATTTAAACAACCGACTAGTTTAGTCAATGAAGGGAATTTAAAACAAGTTAATATTACAGAATATTGTGGGACAACCAAACAGTGGAATATAAACGATCCTAAAGCAAAACTTTTGCACACAGCAATATGAAAGATAACAGCTTTAGACAACCAGCGTTTCTCGTTTGTAGAAAATATAGGTAAGCGTAAAAATGAAATGTTATTATATTATGGGTATTTTTGTTATTTATTTTTGTACAGTAAAATGCACCTATAACTTAAAGGATAAATTATTTTGAAAATAATTTGCTTTCTCTCTCATTATAAAAAAAATTAATGACCGGCCAAATACAAGTCGAACTTGCGCAATTAGTGTTTCGTACGTTGATTGCTTTTAAAATAAAAATTTTTGTTACGGAGGTATAAAATGATCAGCGACTTCACAAAATACACCCTAAATGTGTTTCCAACAAAGTTTTTTTCTGATCTTTCTTAAAAACTGCGGAGAATAGTTCATAATTTTTTCAAAATTTTTTAATTAATACGTTTCGAGATAAGAGTTGGGAGAACGATTTTTCGCAATTCTTTAAAAATAATACAAAGAAAAGCGTGCACAAGTAATGTATTAGACATATTTTTGAATTTGTGTTTTAACAAGCTTTCATTTGACACCCCACTCGATGTCTTGGTTAAAATATATTCTTTTAATTTTTGATTTCACCCCAAAACTATCGGCTTAAGTCACAATTTAACTTTTAAAACTACATGGCTCTGATGAGGCTGTTAATTCATATATCAGTGCCAAATTTCAACTTTTTATATCAAATAGTTTCGGAGAAAATCGGGTGTGACAGACAGACAGACGGACAGACACCGAAGTGATCTTATAAATGTTCCGTACGAAATACTAAAAATAAGCCAGCAAAATATTCTTCTAGTTAAAAAATAAAAACGCAAAAATTCTAAAACATATTTTTTTGGGGTTCAAGAGGCTGCTTGCTCTACTTGAGATGATATTCTAAGCCAACCATTTTTTAGACAAAGCGTCATTCCCGAAATATTCTATTGCTAATTTACTATCAGGTGGAGATTTATTTTCCTTTACCACCGATATGTGGGTATCTGACGTAAGTAACGAGAGCTTTATAAATTGCATGGCAGATTGGCAAACTAAAGATTTTGAACCGAAATATTCTGTGCTTAATATCAGAAGCCTAAGGAGTAGTTACACCAGTGAAAATATCAAGAATGCTTGAAATTAGATGCTCAAAGATAATAGTATAAAAAACGCGAGGGTCGCCCTATTTAGTAGAGACAGTATATCTAACATTAAATAAAACCGCTCAAGTGCCAGTTGGACTTGCCTAATTAGTGTTCCGTACGTTTCCGGACTACTTTTATAATAAAAATTTTTGTTACGGAGGTACAAAATGATCAATGATTTGACAAGATACACCCCAAATAAGTTTTCAACAAAGTTTTTTTCCGATCTTTATTGAAAACTGATGACCTTGAATTTATACAAATATAATATAAAGAAAAGTGTGCGCAAGTAGTACATTATACATATTTTTGAACCAAAGTTTTTATTTGACATCCCACTCGATGATCAGGTAAAAAAAAAATTCATTTCCAATTTCACCCCCCAAAACTAACTCCTTAAGTCTATATTTAACTTTCAAAACTACACAGCTCTGATGAGGGCATCAATTCCTATATTAGTGCCAAATTTCAACTTTCTATGTGAAATAGTTTCGGAGAAAGTCGGGTGACATAAAAGGACAGACAGATGGACAGACAAACGGACGGACAGACAGACGGACAGAGGGATAGTGAAGTGATCTTATAAGTTATATTATTAAAAAGCTATAAGGCTCAGGAGTAAATAATGAATCATGTTTTATACATACCCAACAACTGGTAGTAATAGCACTCTAAAAGTGCAAAGATCTGTATTGCACGTTATAAGTGTCGGAAGAAGGATCATAACTCATTTAAGCCACTCATTTCCGTGCAGAATGAAATTAGAACAAATCCATAGAGATGTTAACATTGGCGTAAAGAAAAAGATACAAGATATATCTACACGCTTGAATTCCACATATGATCTATTGGAACGACTTTTTGAACAAAAAATGAACTTTTTTCTCTGACATCATATTCGTAGAACCTAATTAAAATGTTAATGTAATATTACAAATAATTCGAAAAATTTTGTTATTAAATAAATATTTAATGAAAAATGGTTCTTGGTTTGGATTCCAAAATTGAATAAATTTGTCGCCTACTTGACGAAAATCAGTTTTTAAAAAACTAAAAGGTGAACTGTTTGTTGGTCAGATTTTCACTATATTTTATTTATTTTAGTGAAATAAATAAAATAATACAACTTAAATCAGCCGTGATATGTTTCGGTACACTGCATCTTTCTCAAACGGTAGCTGAACTTCTACTTGGGATCTATGCAGGATAATTTACTTGAAAGTTTGAGCCAGAGATTCGAAACTAATAACAAATATATAATTTACTAATAAAAAGTGGTTTAAAAAGACATTTTAAAATATATCAAACGAGTAACACAGTTAAAAGTAAATATTGAACCCGATGAAAATGTTGTAACAGAATCAGACTCTTCGGACGATGTCTGACTTAATATTTTAAAAAACTTAACAATACCAAAAAAACGTAAGAAACAGAAGCAGACATTTCGGGATATATTCTCTAATACTGGTGAAACCAGAGATAAAAATAACCGGTCCAGTGCAACTTGAACTTGCGCAACTAGTGTTCCTTACGTTGTTAGCTTTCAAAATAAAAAAATTTGTTACGGAAGTATAAAATAATCAGTGACTTCACAAAACACACCACAAATGAGTTTTCAACAAAGTTTGTTTCCAATCTTTGCCTAAAACTAATGATCTTGATATTTTTGTTTTTTTTTTTATATACCAGATAAATTATTAAAGGTAATGCACTCGTGATAATTTTCGTTCAATCTACACCCCGTAGAGAATATTACAGAATTTTTTCAAAATTTTTTGGTCAGTACTTTTCGAGATAACAGGGGCGAAGCGATTTTTCACGATTTTTTAAAGATAATACAAAGAAACGTGTGCACAAGTATTACATTATACATATATATTTTACTCCTGTTTTCACAAGCTTTCATTTGACATCACAAACGACAATTTTTTTTTTCACTTCCGATTTTACCCCCCAAAACTAACCCCTTAAGTCAAAATTTAACTTTCAAAACTACATGGCTCTGATGAGGCCATTAATTTCTATATTATTACCAAATTTCAACTTTCTATGACAAATAGTTTCGAAAAAAATCAGGTCTGAAAGATGGACAGACAGACAGACACCGAAGTCATCTTATATAAAAAGGGCTCGTATGAAATAGAAGAAGTAGAAATAGTATTCAGTTCTTACTTAATTTTGCCACTGATAGATCCTAAAGTAAGTCCGTTTTTATGGTGTATGATTAATTTGAAGAATTTTGCTAGGTTAGGAGAACTTGCTCTTAGTTTCTTAAAGCACTGGCAATATTTAGTGAAAGGCTATTTTCTGCGGTTGGAAATATATATGATGAAAAAAGAAACAAATTGTCGAAACTGGTGAAACACTAACATACCTTCATCACAATTTACCTTTGCCGATTTTTAAATATTAAAATATTCATAGAAGTCTTGTACTAATATCAATTGTTTAGGTTTGTTGTTATGTTTAAAGTGTTTCTCTTATGCACATTTTGAAATAAATGTTAATTTGGTTCTATTTGGTAGGGTAATAAAGCATCCGGCCAAACCAGTTACCCTGTATCCAGTTCTGGCAGAGTAGACCAGGTACATATCGCATCTCTAATTATAATTCACTACTATAAGTAGGTGAAATTACTAGTTCAATTTTATTGTTTGAAGAACTTTAGGCTGGGCGCACACATTCGTTTTCCGTATTCGTTTTCCGGATCCGGAATACCAATTCGGAATTCCGTGAGCCTAGCGCAGACGTTAGTTTTTTCTTCATTCGGAATTTTATACCAAATCTTTTACATCTCTGTTGTGGTAGTCCTTGTCATGAATATTCCATAAGCAGGGGTATTTTTTAACAGCCAATATTAATGTTTCTGCTGCACACATATTGTCCTGTTGCGATAAAACAAAATACGTCCGCTACGCGTAGCGCGGTTCTGAATGGAAATTTCCGAACGTGTGCGCCGGCAGGTACAAAATGAATGCAGGCGCTGCGTTCGGCCTGACGTCATTAGGTTTTTTCCGAATGGTCTCTCCGAACGCACGGGCTGGGATTCGAAACGTACATATGGAATGTGTTCCGTTCGGAAAAAAAGTGAACATATGCGGCAGTCAATGCAGTTTACATTGATTTCATGCATTCGGGTGTCCGAATATGGAAAACAAATTCGGAAATCGAATACGGAAACCGCATGTGTGCGCCCAGCCTTAAGGTCTGTTTTCAAACAAACTTGCATGGATAAAGAAATTCTATAGTGGTCGTCGCTACTAAAAATTCAAAATAGATACGAAGTTTTAATATATTTGCAGGGCTTCTTTATTAAAATATATTTTAAACAAGCATAAAAGGTAATACGACCCCCAGAATGTACTCCCATACCACCGAACTGTTGCCACGAATAACTTTTCTAATCGATATAGCCGATTGGAAGCAGCTGTGCTAAATGACAAGCCATTTGTGGAGTCCCGTTTTAAGTTCAGTTTTATTATTCTAATGTGGCCACTAACTTTTATATTTTTACCTCTCTTTAATTTTTAAAAACTATGTATTTTTAAATATAATATTTATTTTCCGTAGTATTGAATATTGCTATTTTATTAAAACTGAAATGTTTTTTTTTATTATTCTAAAAGCATAATTTTAATAAATATAAAACACTTCATGAACAGGTTCACATGTTAGCTCACCAATATAGTAAGTACAGGATGAGTCCACGATAGAGTAAAGTTCATTATCTTATTTGTTTCGGGAATGACGAAAAAATGTTAAATACAATAGTTTTAGGGAATGTTAAGGTGCACAGTTTAAAATTATTTTTGAGTATACAGGATACTTCAAAAAAGTGTGGCCGATATAACATATGTTTTTTTAAATGGAACATCTTATTTTCTAACTCATTTTTAAATTCTGCGTTAAATTTTATAACTTTTTTATTGATAATGTTATATATCTAAACCTGGTGGTTTTTCTAATATTTCAATTTTTTAAAAAAAAAATACCAGTTTTCAGTTTTGTAAAAAATTGCCAGTAGCGCCATTGTTTCTGAAGGTGGAATACTCATAATTGGTACGAGTGTTCTATAGAGATGAAAAAAAGACATATGTAAAGAAATTCGAGTTAGTTGCTACAGGGTGTTCAAAATAAATTTATGCATTTCGACTACTGTAAATTGAAAAATCTCAAATTTTTTAAATGGCACACCCTATATATTATTTTTTTTTTTATGATAGATTTTACAAAACTCTCCAACTTTTATTAAGTCGTATATTCCCCATAGCAACTTACGTATCGGAAACGTGGACAAGAGCGGACCTAAAAACTTTGATCACATTATGATGCCACGAAAAAGTTTGTAGTGCAGGTGCACGAATCAAGTCAGGTCGCGAAGGATCGAGATGCCTGGAGACGGAGTGTTGAGGCAGTAACCGCTTAGGATCACCGATGTATTCATTGACCTGTTCTATTTGCGTTGTATTTTATTTTATTGTGATTAAAGCATCTTCATTTCTATCTATTATTTTTGTTTTGTTGTGGTTGACATTAAAGTCTATTTTTCTGACATATGTACATAGCTCCTTAAGCATTTCTTTGACATCTGCTTTTATATTCGTAAAAACTATGTCGTCGGTATATCTTAGATACATTGGTCAACATGATTTTTGTTACACGTACTAGCTATGTGATTTATGCTTACCTACCTACCCAATTAAAAACCCGCAATAATTTTTGTTCGATCACCCTCAATTTTTTTGTAATAGTGACAGTCACTTAAATTACGTTATAAGAGGAGATTGTTGAGAACGTTGTTTTGAACTTAAGCCATCTTGGAAATAATAATTATTTTTTGTTTTCATTTCAGTAATCTATCTTTAATAACATGCCGAGACTTTGTGTAAATAATCCTGATCGATTCTGTTACGTATGTGGTGAACTTACATTCACTAATCAGCGGAGAAATTTTACAGACTTGATAATGAAGTGTTATTTTGAATATTTACTGTTATGTACTGTTTTTGACTGGATGAGCTAACGGAACACATAACATGAACTTCGCAATCCCAATGATATGGGCCGAACCAAGAGATCACACATCAGACTCTTATTTTTGCTTGTTAACATTGGCGTAAAGAAAATGGTACAATACGAGGCTGGTTTGAAAAGTCCGAGAAATGGCACCACCGGCGCGTATCGAGGTCATGTTTAGTTAGTAGCATCTCTTGAATGAACGCACACCAAGTTTCAGCCATATTGGTCTATTTCTTTGTGTTTGGTATTCGTGTGAATCAAGGAAGTCGAGTGATTTTCAAGAAATGGACGAAAAAGAATTTCGTGTGGTGATTAAACATTACTTTATGAAAGGCAAAACGCCTCAGGAGACTAAAGAGAAGCTTGATAAACATTATGGTGACTCTGCACCTTTGATTAGAACAGTTTATAAGTGGTTTCAAAATTTTCGGACTGGCCATATGGGCACAAGTGACGCTGAACGTTCTGGACGGCCTGTGGAGGTTACGACTCCAGAAATCATTGATCAAATCCATGATATGGTGATGGATGACAGAAGAGTTAAGGTGCGTGAGATTGCTAGTGCTGTGGGCATCTCGACTGAACGGGTACATAATATTTTTGCATAAAACATTTGGACATGAGAAAGCTATCCGCAAGATGGGTGCCGCGATTGCTCACGCTTGACCAAAAACGGAATCGTGTGAAGTGTTGCAAGGATGGTTTGCAGCTGTTCCAGAAGAATCCGGAGGACTTTAAGCGTCGTTTCGTCACTGTGGATGAAACATGGATACATTACTATACTCCTGAGACCAAACAACAATCTAAACAATGGGTTACCAAGGGGGAATCTGCACCAAAACAGGCGAAGACCGTTCCTTCGGCCGGAAAGGTTATGGCGACTGTCTTTTGGGATTCGCAAGGGATAATCCTCATCGACTATCTGGAAAAGGGTAAAACTATTACAGGTGAATATTATTCATCGTTATTGGACCGTTTGAAAACCGAGCTGCAAGAAAAACGCCCGCGATTGGCCCACAAGAAAGTCCTTTTCCATCACGACAACGCACCAGCACACACCTCAGCAGTTGTGGTCGCAAAATTAATGGAAATAGGTTTCCAACTCGTTTCACATCCCCCCTATTCTCCAGACTTGGCTCCCTCCGACTACTATTTGTTCCCCAATTTGAAGAAATGGCTGGCGGGACAAAGATTTTATTCAAACGAGGAGGTGATTGCAGACACTAATGGATATTTTGCAGACTTGGACAAATCCTATTATTCGGAAGGGATCAACAAACTAGAACATCGTTGGAAGAAGTGTATAAGCCTAAAAGGAGACTATGTCGAAAAATAAAAAAGGTTTACCCCAAACACATAAGTAGTTTTTATTTTTGCACGGACTTTTCAAACCAGCCTCGTATATATCGACACGCTTGAACTCCACTTATGATCTATTAGAAGGACTTTTTGAACAAAGAATGAATATGATTCACTTTTTTCTTTGACATCATATTCGTAGAACCTAATTAAAACGTTAATGTAATATCAGAAATAATTTATCGCGTACTTGACGAAAATCAGTTTTTAGAAAACTAAAAGGCGAACTGTTGGTTAGATTTTCACTATATTTTATTTATTATAGTGAAATAAATAAAATAATACAACTTAAATCAGCCGTGATATGTTTCGGTACACAGTATCTTTCTCAAACGGTAGCTGAACTTCTACTTGGGACCTATGCAGGATAATTTACTTGAAAGTTTGAGCCAGAGATTCGAAACTAATAACAAATATATAATTTACTAATAACAAGTGGTTTAAAAAAGACATTTTAAAATACATCAAACAAGTAACACCGTTAAAAGTAAATATTGAACCCGATGAAAATGTGGTATCAGAATCAGACTCTTCGGACGATGTCTGACTTAATATTTTAAAAAACTTAACAATACCAAAAAAAGTAAGAAACAGAAGCAGACATTTTGGAATATATTCTCTAATACTGGTGAAACGAGAGATAAAAATAACCGGTCAAGTGTAAGTTGAACTTGCGCAACTAGTGTTCCGTACGTTGTTAGCTTGTAAAATAAAAAAAAAAATTGTTACGGAGGTATAAAATAATCAGTGACTTCACAAAACACACCCCAAATGAGTTTTCAACAAAGTTTGTTTCCAATCTTTACTTTACTTCGCAATGCCAATGATATGGGCCGAACCAAGAGATCACACATCACACTGTTATTTTTGCTTGACTGCAATTAAGGGCTTTAGTAATAAAACTAAACAAGAAAACAAGTATCCAAACTTACCATCTGCAAGGAGACCGGTCTCCCACAGTGAAGTGATGCCTGTACCAATACATGCACAAAGTGTACAATTAGATGAATCCAACGTGTCGTTGAGCTTACCTCCTACTCAAGAGGACATGAAAGATTACACTTACGAACCTAGCACTGCTTTTACACCACATTTAGTAACACAAGGTGACCTAAACGACTTGGTGCGTGATTTGAGTTTATCTCAAAGCTGAAGTTTTATTATCTAGATTGAAAGGATGGAATTTACTCCATTCAGAAACGAGAATTTGCTATTTCCGCAATCGTGATGATGAGTTCAGAAGTTATTCCTCTCAGGAAGGTGACCTTGTTTACTGTAATGATATTAATTCTGTAATGAATTTATTAGGGAACACCAACTATACTAATACAGACTGGCGACTATTTATAGACTCTTCAAAAGTAAGTCTAAAGGCTGTTCTTTTGCATAATGGAAACAAAATTTCGTCTGTCCCAGTAGTCCATGCCGCTAACATGAAAGAGTCATATGATAACACGAAGCTACTTTTAGAGAAAATAGAATATTATATGCATTCTTGGAAAATATGTGGAGATTTGAAGGTGACTGCTATTTTATTAGGGCTACAACTTGGTTACACAAAATATTACTGCTTTCTTTGTGAATAGAGATATAAAAAATCATTATATTAAAAAAGAATGGCCAAAACGTAGCTCACTTACTCCTCGACAAAAAACGGTTTGTTTCCACCTTTGGTGAAACTAGAAGATGTACTGTTGCCACCACTACACATAAAACTAGGTCTTATCAAAAATGTTATCAAAGCGATAGACAAAGCTGACGAAGGATATTTATATTTGAAAAAAAGTTCTCTGAAATTAATGATGCTAAAATTAAAGAGAGAGACCACAAATTAGAGAATTAACTAAAGACCCTATCTTTTAACAAAAATTAAATTCGCTGGAAAAACCCGCCTGGATATGTTTCAAAAATATGGTTAAAGATTTTCTTGGAAACAATAAAGCTGAAAACTACAGACTTGATCAGTGAACTTTTGACTACCTATAAAGCACTAGGATGTAACATGTCACTCAAAATTCATTTGATGGATTTTCATTTGGACTTTTTCCCCGAAAATCTGAAAGCAGTAAGCGATGAGCATGGTGACCGTTTCCATCAGGATATTTTAATCATGGAGAAGAGATACCAAGGCAAATGGAGTCCAAACATGTTAGCAGATTACCGTTGGACACTGAAGAGGGATATTCCAGAAGCTAAATATCCAAGAAAGTCATAAAAATCTTTTTTTTTCTATACTATTTGATACATTTTTTCAAGAAAAATTTACAATAAAACCTGATCTGTTATACAAATTCTACTTTTATTTTATTGTTTCCATCTTATACTAGATTTAAAATATGACAATAGAATCCGTGTAACAAAAAAAGTTGAAATTTTGTTGAGCATTGTAGTCGCAGCATTACCCCAAATTATTATACTTCGTTCTTCACAGCTCAATTTCTTGAAGATATCTTCCAGCGCTTAATTGAAAAATTTTGGGGATTTTGTGTCTCCCTGTCTAACACCTCGTCCCAAGTACATTAACATTTATTACTTATGGAATTAAATTTTTTCTTGATCCAATAAAATAAAGAGATATTTAGAGACAATCCAAATAACTTCCAATTTTAATCCATGAAGCTTTGGAGGTACTTAATACATTATTTTTATTTAAAAATATACTAAAGCTCAAAAGAAAATTTAATAGGGTACCTTTTAATTTAGGTGATCAAAGTAAGAAGGTCTGCTTAAAACAAAAGATATTTAGAGACAATCCAAATAACTTCCAATTTCAATCCATAAGCTTTGGAGGTACTTAATACATTATTTTTATTTAAAAATATTCTAAAGCTCAAAAGAAAATTTAATAGGGTATCTTTTAATTTAGGTGATCAAAGTAAGAAGGTCTGCTTAAAACAAAAATAACGATGTTAAAACCAAAGTGGCCTTGAGGAGCTTTAATTAAATTTTAATGCGTACCATAATTTTAACATAATTTCAAGCTTGTATATTATGAGACTGAATGCCTGCCCCGTTTGTTTCCCTATCGACGTTATATTATTTTTGTTTAATAAAAGTTATTAGCTCTAGTATTTTTTAATTTTTAATAATATACAGATGTAGAAAAGAATAAAAATATATATAATTTTAATATCAGATCTCTTCGATTTTCTCTGAAATTAACATAGAAAGTTGAAATTTGGCACTAATATAGCAATTGAGGGCTTTATCAGAGCCGAGTAGTTTTGAACGTTAAATTTTGACTTTTGAGGGTAGCTTTGGGGGGTGAAATTAGACGTGAAATTTTTTTTTTTACCAGTTCATCAAGTGGGATGTCAAATGAAAACTTGTCAAAACACAAGTTCAAAAATATATGTAATGTTATACTTGCGCACAATTTTTTTTGTATTATTTTTAAAAAATTGCTAAAAGTTGCTGTCCCCCTCCTTATCTTGAAAAGTACTGTACAAAAAATTTTGAAAAAGTTCAGGAATATTCTCCACAAGGGGTAGATTGAACAAAAATAATCAGGAGTGTATTACCTATAATAATTTATCTGATATAAAAAAAAATTTATCAAGGTTTTCAGTAAAGATCGGAAAAAACTTTTTTAAAAACTTATTTAGGGGTGTGTTTTGTGAAGTCACTGATCATTTTATACCTCTTATTTTAAAAGCAATCAACGTGCCGAATACTAATTGCGCAAGTCCGACCGTGTGACAGTACATTTTAACAATAAAATTACTTAATTACTTTGTTAACTGACACTAAATATATTTTTTGTAAAAATTTAAAAATGCGTTATGAACTAAGACTAAAACAGATTTTTAGTATTTATTTTTATATAATAAAACAATGTGGGTGTATTAGGTGCTATAAAAGTTGGGAAAGGACAGAAATTCCGACGTCTATTTGACTATTTACTAAATTTATATTATAGTTCTTTGAATGTCTGTAAATTTTTATAGAAATTAAATTTGATAGATAAACAATTAATTTGGGAAATGGATGGACTGTTTCTAAAAAATGCCTACCAAACTGTGATTTTTCATTTTTTAACCTATAAGCTGCATTATGTCGTGCGAATCTTATTTTGAAATTCCATCCCATTTGGCCTACGCAACAGCTATTGCCCTCTTGACAATTAAGTTTATAAACTCCTGATTTATTGTGTTTATTAGGTTTATCTTTGGCATTGAAAAATATATTGGATAATTTTTGAGCGGGTTTTTTAAAGTTATTCTTGTTTTTTCGCCTGTGAGAACTTTAATTTTTAATTTAATAATTAAACATTAATTGTTTATCAGTACTCCATACGGCACCTAAAGGGTGAAAACTTAATTTCTTAGAATCCATAGAAATTTACAGACATTCAAAGAATCATAATATAAATTTAGTAAATAGTCAACTAGACGTCGGTAATTCCGTCCTTTACCAACTTTTATAGCACCTAATATATCTACATTTTTTCATTATATAAACATAAATACCAAAAATCTGTTTTAGTCTTAGTTAAGTGTTTGAAAATGTAGTTGTACTACGAAATCGTGATAACGCATTTGCAAATCTTTACAAAAAAATATATTTAGTGTCAGTTAACAAAGTAATTAACTCATTTTATTGTTTATTGAACTAATACTAGATTTTTGTACCTATTGATCTTTCAATCAATCCTACAAAAAAATTTTTCTTTCCTGCTGGGAATCCGCTAGAGTTTAACTGATATCCAAAAAACAAACACCTTTGCCAAACAATTTCCGACCAGTTGTATTGCTTTCGGTAATATTAAAAATTTTGGAAAAGGGGATTAATTAACAACTTTTAAAATATCTGGAAAAATTTAATATTAATACAGATTATTCGTCTTTCATTCACAAATCAACAGTAAATCTTCCAACTTATGTTGCATATATTTAGAACGATGCAACTGACCAGTTTGGTGAATCTTGAATGGTTGCCTTTGATAAATTCAAGGCCTTCAATCGTATTTGGCATGACGGGTTGTAGGCTGAGCTAAGCTGTCATGACATTACTGAGAGGTTTTATTTGTCGCTACCATGTTTCCTTTCAGAGCGTTCTTAACGAGTGACAGTTAGCTACTCTTTTTCTAATACCTTTACTGCCAATGCCAGGATGCCCTAGTGCTTCATATTAGCCTTTATTCTCTTTTTCCTTTATATTAATGATCTCTGGAAGGGAATCAAGATTTTTGTGTAATAATTTTACTAGCAACAGCAAGGAGCTCTAAGGCTTCATATTGTGACAGTAACCAAGTAGAATTAAAGAGTTGATTGATTGGTCCGTTACTTTGTGACAGTACATTTTAATAATAAAATTACTTAAATACTTTGTTAACTGTCACTAAATATATTTGTAAAGATTTTACAATTGCATTATCGCGATTTCGTAGTACAACTACATTGTCAAACGCTTAACTAAGACTAAAACAGATTGTTGGTATTTTATGTTTATATGATGAACAGATGTGGGTCTATTATGTACTAAAACAGTTGGAAGAGGACGGAATTTGCTACGTCTAATTGACTAGTCAGTAAATTTATATTATTGTCCTTTGAATGTCTGTAAATTTCTATGGATTCTAAGAAATTGAGTTTTGACCCTTTAGGTGCCAAAGTATTTGTAAACAATTGATATTGGGAAAAGTATGGCCTGATTCTAATGAATGTTTAGTAAAGTGGGATTTTTCATTTTTTAGCCTATAGGAGGCATTGTGTTCTGCGAATCTTGTTTTGAAATTCCGTCCCGTTTGGCTTACGTAACAGCTATTGCACTCTTGACAATTAAGTTTATACACTCCTGATTTATTGTGTTTATTAGTTTTATCTTTGGCATTGAAAAATATACTAGATAATTTTTGAGCGGGTTTTAAAGCTATTCTTTTTTTTTCGGCCGTGAGAACTTGGGATATTTTATCCGAGATCAAAATATGTCAGAGGTATGAATGTTTTCTTTTCTCGGTATTCTTTTACAGGGTAGATTAAGCTGAAAGTGATTTGTTTTCGCTTACGGCTTATTAAGGTATTAATTATTTTAAATTGAAGGCTCTATGGATCATAAATCTATAGGCTGCCACTTTATGGAGAGTGTATTGAGTCAGCTAGGATGGTGACATCTGAAAAGGTTGGTTTGCGGAAGATATGGAATTCTAGTTTATTTCCCTTCTAAGAAATTTATTTTATTATCTGTTTTCTTTCCCAGTGTGAATTTTCTGTTGGGGTGTATATTATTTAGATAATTTAAAGTGGTTTAGTTCAATATCATTATCATGGAAACATACTAAGATCTCGTCCACATATCTACCATAAACCAAAAGAGAATATTTTTTGCGTGTTGAGTTTTTAGAAAACTATTTTCCAATTCTGACACAAAAAATGTCTGCTAGCAAAGAACTAAGTGGAGACTCCATGGCAAGACCATCTCTTTGTTTTAAAAATTGATTATTGAACTGAAAATTCTGTATAATCGGAAAAATGTGGACGTAACCTACAAAATTGAAAAAAACAGTCAAAAATCTGTTTTTTTTTTTCATTTTATTTTATAGGTCGACTAAGTGAACCGACCGGTTTGAAACTTTTGTTTATTAATCAAATAACAACAATTATTATTTAAAAAAAAAAATAACGAAAATGAAATTGTTTTTTAAATAAAGGTCTTGCGATTCTATTCCAGATGTGATAACAAATATTTCTTTTTTTTTCCAAAACGACCGAAAACACGCGTTTGTTGTTATTTGATCAATAAATAAATGTAAAAAAAACGGTTAAAATGACTCAAAAAAAATTTTTTAATGATTTTAGAAAGCTGGCATCGAAACCTAAATTTTAAAAAAAAGACCCATTTTGGACCAAATGGCATAAAATGGCGGACAATTCAAATTTTAAATAATAAATTCAATTGTGCCCACTGAGTTCAATATTTTTGTATTAAAATTTTAGGGTATTTTTACTATAACAAATAGCATATTTTCTGAAAGTTTCAAGCCGATCGGTTCACTTAGTCAACCTGTATAATAAAATGAAAACACCCCGTTTTGAAAACTAAAAAAAGCAAAATAGCACAAGTTTTTCGATGTTCAAAACTCAGGACAATACTCCTGGTGATACCCCAGAGAGGAAAAGATCATAATATTGCTGTATCCAGACTGTGCAATTTCAAATCCTTTTTTTACTGCACTAGGTAGAATACTGCTTCCATGCAGGCTTGCAGTCCTGCTCCGAAAAACACACACTGTACTTGTTGGGTTCGATTTAGAAGAGAACTGTTCGCCTGATTGGAGACTCAGAACTTCTCAGTAACCTTGATTCCTCGAACATCAGAAAACGGTTGGATCTACAACTTGAGTCTATTTTACAAGTATTTTCATGGAAAGTGTTTGATGAAAGTAGCCCGCTTAATACCTCGCAGAGCAGTGTATGATAGGAATACACGTCGCTCTAATCACATCCGCATAAGGGTCAGCTTGTCGTTCATCGTGCAATCTTTTTCAAGCAGTCTTTCTTATGGAAAATGTCATCTTTTTAAAATGATTTGCCAAGGTCTGATTTTCCCATAGAATGTAATTTACAGCGATTCAAGATCAACGTGAATCGTATTTTCCACACACACACATGCGTCGCCCCTGTAGCACTTTAGAGATTTCCCCGCAGCACTTATTCTAACATATATATAAATAATGAATATAAAATACGAGGGCCATTTTTTTAACCTCTAACCGTGCCTGTAAACAGCCAGTCTAGTGCTAGAAGGCAGGGTTGCTCGAAGGGCGATTGCGCACCTCCCTCACTATAACCTCTGCCACTTTCAACGACATTACGTCATTTTGAGCTTAGTTGCAGGCACGTAAACATGGCTGCTACGATTGACTATCCCGCCAAGTGCGAGTCGCGTGGTGTAAGTCGGTTTCTTCAAGCAGAAGAGCGGAAATTCATCGAAGAATAAGCCGAGCATATGGTGAAAACTTTATGAGTTATGGTGTTTTGCGTAAATGGTGTAGAAAATTTAAAGAAGGACGAACTAATGTTCATGATGAAGAGGGACACGGACGCAAGTCTGTCGTAACAGAAGACATTGTTTAACGAGTTGACCAAGTATTTCGAGAAAAGCTGAGATTTACCATAAGTGAGTTGTATGTGGAATTTCCTAAAGTTTCAAGGTCATCTATTTACACGATCGTAACAGAACACTTACGATGCAAAAAATTCCCATCTCAACTCACTAGCGGCAACATTCTATGCAGAGGTAATTGGAAAGCTCGTTCATAGATACGACAAATGCCTCGATCGTCACGGTGATTACATCGAAAAGTAACCATGTTTACCATATACACAACTTTTGATAATAAATTCGTTTTGTTATTTACACTTTTTTATGGACCATCGGAGGTTGAGAGAAAACAGCCCTCGTATACAAAAAAAAATTCCAGCTGTTAAATTTAATATTGTGTAAAAGCTCGTCGAAAATATCTAAAAAAACTATTATGCTTTCAAGTAAAAACTTCTATTCAACTAAGTAAATAACATTAGTACACACTGGGAAAAATGGAAAATGTTCTCGCTCATTTAAATTCGATTAAAACTTTAGCTAACGCGCCACTTTTGTTTTTACATGGTTATTTTTTGTGTAGATAAGGCTTTATTGGTCTAATGACTTTGGTGGAAAGGATTCTTTATTAAAAATTGAGTTTTCCGTTTCCGGCGTTTTATCTTTTTACTATGTTTTTAAAATTAGGGAAAAAGTTTCGGAAAGAGTTTGATAATTCTTGGGTTATGAATCGGTTTTCCTAATGATTTCTAAAAAAGAAAACTGTATAAAATACATTTTAAAAAGTTTAATGCCTTGTGGAACCCATGAACCAAAATGATTTTGAAACTGCTACATCTAACTTAGGAGATACGTGACTTCAAGGCGCCAAAGGATATTTGCAAAATCATTTCCAAGGAAAAACACCACCTACTATTTCCATATTGCAGTCAAAGATGCCCGATGTTGTCTTCAGATAGCGTATCATAAAGCGTATTTGAATGAAGCTAGACACCAAAAAGGCTTCGGGCCCTGACGGAATACCGGCCATAGTTCTCAAAAACTGTGCAAGGGAACTAACACCAGTTTTCTGTAGACTTTTCAACCTATCCTACAGAAAGGGAATATTTTCGTCCTGCTGGAGATGTGCCACGGTTCAGCCTATACCTAAAAAAGGCAAGAAGACCTTGTCAAATAACTACCGACTTGTCGCGCTGCTTTCCATAATAACGAAAGTCATGGAAAAAGTTATCGATCAGCATCTTCTAAAATATCTTGAATCACTTTTTCCGCACACATGCCGCTCCTGGAGCCCTTTAGGGACTTCCCTGCAGCACGTGGGCTAGACCCATAAAAAAAAAACTTATCTTGGTGCGCTGTATTAAATCTTTAGTTATTAACCCAGATCAAAAATTGCCAAACCTCGGATGAACTCGGCACTAACATGAGAGTGTAGAGATGCCCTGGATGAGTTAGCTAGGAGAAAAAGGGTCAAACTGTTATGAGTCGACCCTACACGGGGGACAGGGCAACGAGGTATTGGATGAACTCGCCAGACTCGGGTCTATAACTCCTTTCCGGCGTCCTGAGGATTCAAGAATATCGAATAAGCAGATTGGGACTACCATCGAGGAATGGGACGATCAATGCTTCAAGGAACAATGGTACCAGAGCTCAGGGTGCCGATATGCCAAGAAGTTTGTATCGTGATCTAAATGAGCGCGCTTCATTTAGACGCTTCATAGAAGTAGACGTATCTCAAACCTTCCTATGAGGATGCTCACCGGACAATGTAGGTCGAGAAGGTACCTAGTATTGCTAGGTGTGGAATAGGACCCGACATGCCCAGGTTGTCTGGAAAACGAGGAGGGGTCGTTTTACTTTGTCTGCACATGCAAGGCGCTGGTAAGGGATATGAGATCCTCGAAACGGTAGTGCTCACAAAAGAGGACGCCGGTACTCTGGAGTGGAATGACATCCTGACTTTTATAGTCAGATCCAGTAGGTCTCGCGATATTCGTGGTCGGTAGGTTGTTCTAGGAAAGTTTCTTCGGGGTTGGCAAAAAGAATCCCTTTGGTCTATCTGATAGGCGCTGAGCTTTTCCACAACTACTACTACTAGGAGATACGTAATAACCGAACGGAATATTTTCTTAAAGAAAAACTTAAGGTTTTTAAAAAATAAGTTTCAAGACTGAACGTAAATAAACAATATTATTGTTAAGATATTTTTAAGGCTTTGTCTAGTAATTTTTGTTTTTGTTTTTTATTTCTATTTTCCCAGTTCTTATACATTTTCCTTTGAGTCATTTTATAAGGGTTTAATATACTTTTGCAGTCAAAGTCTTCGATTATAGCTTTCATTAAAAAAAAATGATTTTTCGCCGAGACCCAGACACTGGTAGAAATTGAAATTTTTTGAACAGATCATTCTTCCGAAAATCGTGAGCACGTCAAAAATCATTGCACGAGGTCCTAATGGATCTACTTCTTATTATCGCTGGTAATTAAATTTATCATGAACTTGTTTCAGTTCTTCTATTATCTCTTGGGCATCACCTAGGTTATCAGCGATGAAAATGATATCATCGGCGAAACTTAGATAAAGATAAAATATTCTCCATCTATATTTATTTCTTTGACGTCCCAGTTAAGTTGTTTAGATGCGTATCCTACCATTATCTTCAAAAATTTAAGAGAAAATTGTATCTTCTTACCTGATTTCACGCTCTATGCGAATTCATGGAGCTCGAGCTGGCTACTATGTTTGTGTGTTTTATCAGTCCGGTGTATCTATAATTTATCTTACATTGTTTTAATGCTGATAATATCACGAAGTGTTCCACAGTATCAAAGACTTGCGTTTAGTCCACAAATATGAACACTGGTGGTTTACTGTATTCAATCAATTTTTCCACAAGAATTTTTAGTATTTGTAGGTGATCATTTGTACCGTATAAAGGAAAAGGTAAAGAAAAAACGTCACCAAATATTCTCATAGTGCAGTCAAGGATGCCCGATATTGTCCTCAGATAGCATATCATAAAACGTATTTTAATAAAGTTAAATACCAAAAAACTCCTAGCGATGATGGAATACTACATAGTACTCAAGAAATGCGCAGACGAACCTTACATCAGTTTTCTGTGTGCTATACTATGGAAAGGGAATATTTCTTTTCTGCTGGAAATGCGCTACAGTTGAGCCGATCTCCAAGAAACGTAAGAAGACCTTGCCAAATAACTACCGACCAGTTGCACTGTTTTCAACAATATCAAATGTTATGAAAAAGGCTATCAATCAGCATTTTCAAAAATATATAAAAGTGAATTATATTACTATTCCTTTTTTTGGGGTTATACTATTTTGTAATAATAAGATGAAAACTATTATTTTTAGCAGTTCTTCCTTGTCCATTGTATCTATTTTGATCCGATCTTTATCATGAGATTTGTATATTCCTAATTTAATTCAGACTTCTTCGTGCACCTCTAATTGTTTTATATGGTAAATCTTCTGAACCCTGATTCATAAAACGGAATATACCATTGTTAAAAATAAAGTTAACTTATCAGCTAAAAGTTTTACGTTCTATGACAACTCTATCTAGTCATTACTTTAAATGTCCTGTTACCAACATAAGGAAATCTTAACACAAAGTATAAATGAAACTCTAAATTCTTGTGCATGTTAAGTTAACGAAAAAGAAACTGGCATTGTTTATGAGATATCCTCTGTATATGTAGCCTTTTAACCAATTTTATTGAACCCATTTTTCGGGCTTTTAATTTACACCGATGGCACAAAAGTTAAAGTTGAACGAAACCGTTGCCAAAACGGAATATTTAAAGTGTAATCCCGGAAGTCGAAAGGGATGAAATACATAAAACCTGATTGTCCATTCCCATGTGTGTTGTGCCAGGGCCTATAACATTTTACCCCGATAAACGTTAAGGGCTGGGGGAAAGAGAAACGACCGGATGATACAACGGAACAGTGTCGATTTCCACTTTCAGCAAAATTTTCGACCAAATCGGAAATAAATATGGAGAAGTAGATTACCTTGCTCGGTAAGCGATTTTACAATGTTTATGGTTCCCAATTTTGCAAATACTTAAAATAGCTTAACGAAAGTCAAACAAGTTGTAATAAGCTATTCGTGGTGGCACACTGTCAACAAAATATTTTACTCTATACAGAGCTAGTTAGCTGGAAACGGTCATTGACTCACATAACATAAATCTGTGCAAAGTCAAAATTTATGAACTTTATTATAGCTTCCATTTTTTACGACACGTCTAATTTTTTTTTTTTGTGGGTCTAGCACACGTGCTGCAGGAAAGAAGTCCCTAAAGCGCTACAGGAGTGACACGTGTGCCGAAAAAGCGATTCACGTTGTTCTTGAATCGCTGTATATTGTACTCGGTGGGAAACACCGACCTGGGCAAATTATTCCAAAGGGATAATGTTCTCCATATAAAAGACTGCTTGAAAAGCGTTGTACGAGGAGTAGCAAGCTGAACCTCATACGGATGTGAAGTATTAGCGCGACGTGTACTTCTAACATGCACCGCTCTGGAAGGAATTAAGCGGGCCACATCCTTCAAACACTTTCCATGAAAATACTTGTAGAATAGGCTCAAGGCGCCAACCGTTCTTCGACGTTCCAGCGAATCAAGGCCGCCGGTCTTCGTTAAGTTCCTTCCTGCTGTCTGCGGATATTCGTCTGAGTAGCCGATGTCCGAGCGTTCAAAGTGAATGAAGAGATAAGCGTACTGTAATCTGCAAAGCTGTAGATTGGATTCTCGGTCTTTTCCAGCAGATCGTTAATGTAAATGAGAAAAAGAGTAGGAGACAGTATGGAGCCTTGACGTACACCGGCGTTGATAGTGAAGGTGATAGAAAGAAATCCGTCGACTGCCACTCGTAAAGAACGCTCTCTGAGGAAACATGAGAGCCACAAACAGAACTGTTCATTTTGCATCACATTTGCATGGTTTTGGTGAGAATTATCTCGTTTTCACAAGTTTATCTCCCATCTTCTCAAATCTCCGGTATAGTACGTTTATGCATATTCCTGTTTGTCAAAGGTCAGCTTTCTAGTTCGATTGCACGACAGTAAGGCAGTTTAGTGTTGGCATCAGGAAACAGTTTAATACTGGCTACTATTTCCAATTTATCACCAGTATTTTGAGGTTGTCGAAGAACATAAAGGCCAGAAAAAATACAGAACATACCTTTTCCATTAAACTGAAAGTTTTTAATTTAAAGAAACGATAGCCGTAATATTTAATATTAATTAAGTTTCTATCTTGTATATAATTTATACGATTATACAATTCAAAAAAAATAGTTTTCGTACATTAAGGCCATAATAAAAAGCGAAAAATTGCTTTGGGAAAGGTTCTAAAATATTTCCGTGAGAAATACTTTTCACTAAGTAAACTTGAGCGTTTTTACTAAGAGATATATGCCAAAACCAGAGTGATTTATGCAGATATTACATTTTATTATATCGTAAATTAGACATATAGTTATGTTAACTAAGTTGAGAATGTGGAATCTTTGGCACAATGACACTACTCAGTATATATCACCACTACACCAAACACTTTATTTTTGCACTCGACGCGCGTTTCGCTAACCATGTTAGCTTCATCAGGAGCGATGATTGACTGTCAGTCATCGCTCCTGATGAAGCTAACATGGTTAGCGAAACGCGCGTCGAGTGCAAAAATAAAGTGTTTGTTATAGTGGTGATATATACTGAGTAATATGGTTATGTTGTTTCAAAATGCGCTTCATTTTATTATTAATTATTACCAAAAAGTACATATTTTTATGAAATTTTAGTAACAAACATCACACAAGGATACAACAGTAAACATAATAGTTGACCTGTGGAAATTTTATGTTGTATTATTGATACCAGTCTGAGATAGTAATATTTGGTCAATTCTCGAGTTAATTTCTTTTTTTAGCATCACACTGAGGGGTTACTATGCCTCCAAGATATTTCAATGTTCTATAGTAATTATTTTAATTGTAAGATGGGAAAAAGTAATTCTTTTGTAAAAAACCATTAGTTTTTGGAGCCACCTTCCATGCATAAGTTTAAAAATTTCAGTTATAATCCATTTATTTTTCTAACCTAATTCAGGAAGTCCAATATCATATGGGTGTATTTCTATTATAATTTGGTGTTATGGCTCTTTATTTTATCTCACGTCTTTTCTATTGGCTTGACCTGGATTTTGAAATTCCTTCAGTTCTTTTTGAAGTTTGGTGCTTATTTGATTCCTCTCAACTTTTTAGGAGATTAAAAATTTAAAACTATTGTATATATATCAGGAGTGTAATATGTCTCTCGAACTTCATCTCTTACACTTCCAGTTGAGTTTCTTTCAGAATAACCGTCATGTCGTTAGTGGTGGTACCAATGACAGTGAAGTGGAAGAATACCCATAGACTGGATGCTAATAAGAGGTCCTGCAAACCGCATACATAGAAAATCGCAACTAGTTACATGGAGTGAAAAGTTCCGAGTCTTTCCGAAAGATGGCAGCGCAAACAAAAAAACCATACGATTTTCAGCTAGTGTCCACTCTCAAAAGATTCGTGTCAAATTTTCATGATATTTTATCTATTAATTGACGAATTACCGCTATTTGAGAATATTTTGCATGAACATTTGCATAAGAACAACGTGTTGAAAATACAGAACGCTGTTTGGGACTGTTTCGACATAATCCAAAGAAGTGTTTGCATCGATTCGTAACAATGGACGAAAGATGGATATACCACTACACGCCCGAGTCCAACATGCGTCTCACGGAGTGATTGGAACCACATGAAAGCCGACCAAAGCGTCCAAAAAAGCATTTAGTCAAGGGAAAAGTGTAGTTTCACCAATATAATGCACTAGCTCATAAATCCATAAAATGGATGGTATAATTAGACCAAGTGAGCTATAAATTGCTTCCATATCCACCGTATTTATCAGAACTGGCCTCCAGCGGTTATTACCTATTTCCAAAGTTGAAAAGGTGGCTTGAGGCAAAGAAATTTGGCTCAAATGAGCTTTTTTTTTTTTTATCGGTCTAGCACACGTGCTGCAAGGAAGAAGTCCCTAAACCGCTACAGGAGCGACACGTGTGCGGAAAAAGCGATTCACGTTGTTCTTGAATCGCTGTAAATTGTACTCGGTGGGAAATACAGTCCTGGGTAAATTATTCCAAAGGGATGATGTTCTCCATATTAAAGACTGCTTGAAAAGCGTTGTACGAGGAGTAACAAGCTGAACCTCATACGGATGTGAAGTATTAGCGCGACATGTACTTCTAGCATGCACCGCTCTGGGAGGAATTAAGCAGGCCACATCCTTCGAACACTTTCCATGAAAATACTTGTAGAATAGGCTCAAGTCGCCAACTGTTCTTCGATGTTCCGGCGAATCAGGGCCGCCGGTCATTTCCGGTTCTCCAATCAGACGAACAGCTCTTCTCTGAATAGAATCCAACAAATGCAGTGTATGTTTGGGAGCGGAGCCCCAAACGTGGGAGCAGTATTCCATAGTTGGTCGAATTTGAGCTTTGTAAAAAGTTAACAGTTGTTATGGAGTGTAAAGCTTTCTGGTTCGAAATAATATTTTGCCTGCAACATGTTCATGCCAGGACATATTTGCTCCCAAATTAACGCCCAACAAATTGAGTGACGATGTTAGAGAAATGGAGTGCCCCGACATAACTGTGTCGGGTTCAGCAACGTTAACTTTTTTAGAAAGAACTGCCGCCTGAGTTTTTGTAGCGCTAAATTCCACTTGGTTATTGTCACCCCAACATAAAATTTCTTCCAGGTCTTTGTTAAGTTGAATGACTTCCTGCTGTCTGCGGATATTCGTCTGAGTAGTCTATGTCCGAGCGTTCAAAGTGAATGAAGAGATAAGCGTACTGTCATCTGCAAAGCTGTAGATTGGATTCTCGGTCTTTTCCAGCAAATCGTTAATGTAAATGAGAAAACGAGTACGAGACAGTATGGAGCCTTGAGGTACACCGGCATTGAGAGTAAAGGTGTTAGAAAGAAATTCGTCGACTGCCACTCGTAAAGAACGCTCTCTGAGGAAACATGAGAGCCACAAACAGAACTTTTCAGACATACCATAAGAGCGTAGCTTAGCCAAGAGCCCATTGTGCCAAATACGGTCGAATGCCTTGGATATGTCAAGAGCAACCGCTCGAGATTATTGCTCTTGAAGGACACTATGTTGAAGAATAAAACCGATTTTTGGCAAAAAAATATTGTTTTCTTTAAAAATCTTGACACTTTTCACCCCTTCTATAACATTTTAGATAATCCGAATAGTACTAACTATGCATGTGGGTTTTTACATTCCTTTCAAATAGTTGTCAAAAAAACTGCCGGTGATAGAGAAAATTTACTTAAATATTTAAACTCTTCGGAAGAAGATGTATTACGATCAGATCTTGTTCTTCTGTATAAAAAATTTTAGTTTTTAATGGCTATGTTGAAGCAATAAATTTTTAAGCCTCGTCAAACTTAAGTTAATTAATTTAAGTTTATTTCTAACTCCTTACTAAACATCTTACTTTAATAGCTTCAAACCAGCAAAACTGTTATAACTAGTTTCTTGTTTAACTTTATTCTTGACTAACTTTTATTCACAAAAAGTAAAGGGCAGTCAAAAACTGAAGGGTCTCAAGTTAATTTTCCACTACATCATTTTCCGTCATATATATGTATAAAACGGTCGGGTTTTTGTTTATGTTTTGGTCCGAGGCAATTATTTAAGGGCCGAATAAGGGCACATATATTTTACGTCAGAAACTATGTGGCAAAATATTTTTTTATTGCGACTAAAGGTTAAGGGCTTATGGTTTGCCCTTGGCTAAAAAAAAAATTAATATGATTTTATACTGATGTTAAGTAAAACCATTTCTTGAAATAGCTCGCCTATGTCTGAGTAATGTATGAAGTATCATACTAGAATCGGAATACGATTTTGAGGTGAAATCGTCGAATACCGCTACTTGTTTTTTTTAAATACTTGTCTCGACGATTACATGAAGGAAAAAATATCGCGACCGCTGAAAAATTGTAGCAACACCCTTAAAAATGGGAGAATTGGCCTGTTTTTGGAGTTTTTAGTGTATTTTTGCAATTTTATCATAAGTTTATGTAAGACTAGCCGTGCCCGCGGCTACGCTCGCGTGGACTTGTCACTGCTTATTCCTTACGTTACCTAACGTACTAAAATATCTCTCATTATTTCCCCTTATCTCCCATTATTTCTCCATATCTCCCATTATTTATCCTTAGCTCCCATTATCTCACCTTATCTCCCATTATTTAGGCTTATCTCAACTTATCTCGCAATACTAGTCCTTATCTCCCATTATTTCTCCTTATCTCCCATTATCTCACCATAACTCCTATTATCTAGACTTATCTCTGCTTATCTCCCATTATTTCTCCTTACACATTATTTATACTCATCTCCCCATTATCGAGGCTTATCTCGACTCATCTCCCATTATTTCTCCTTATCTCCCATTATCTCACCTTATCTCCCATTATCTAGGCTTATATAAACTTATATAGAACATATGTATAAATTTATAAAAACATGTAAATCGGATAAGTGGTTCTTGAGTGCCTAGCGCACTAACGGACAGACAGACGGAGAGACGTTGCGTTTTATATATATTATAGATTTTTTTTTGATAAGTGTTAAGGATTAAAAAAAAAAACACGTAAATCGGGTAACTGGAATGATAAGCACACTAATGGACAGATAGACAGACGTTGCGTTTTATATATATCATATAGATCATTATTAATATTATATAACCTGACCAGAGAACATATGTACGTATGAATTTAAAAAAAATACGTAAATCGGATAAGTGGTTCTCGAGTGATAAGCGCACTAACGGACAGACAGACAGACAGACAGACAGACAGACAGAGAGACGTTGCATTTTATATGTATTATATTCTTTGATACGTGATATTGTCCCATTCACTGCTTATTCCTTATGTTACCTAACGTAATAAAATATAGCCTATAACCTGGCCAGAGAACATATCTATATTTAAAAAAAAAAGTACGTAAATCGGATATGTGTTTCTCCAGTGATAAGCGCACTAACGAACAGACAGATAGACACATATAGAGACGTTGCATTTTATATATATATATTATACATTATAGATAACCTGGTCAGAGAACATATGTATGAATTTAAAAAATCAAGTAAATCGGATAAGTGGTTCTCGAGGGATAAGCACACTAACGGACAGACAGACAGACAGAGAGACGTTGCATTTTATATATACTTTAGACATAGATTATTATTATTATTATTATGTAACCTGGCAAAAGAATATATATATATATATATATATATATATATATATATATATATATATATATATATATATATGAATTTAAAAAAAGACACGTAAATCAGATAAGTGGTTCTAGCGTGATAAACGCACTAATGGACAGACAGACAGACAGAGAGACATTGCATTTTATATACATATTATAGATTATAGATTATAGATACATAATATTGTTCTAATTTAATGGTTTAGGCTGTGTATTGCAAGGGAACGCGCTAGCGGCAAACTTTTTTCCGACTTCATTCACTATTATCGTCACTGCTCATTTCTTATGCTACCTATCGTAATAAAATATAGCCTATAACCTGGCCAGAGAACATATGTATGTTAAAAAAAAAAAAGTACGTAAATCAGATAAGTAGTTCTTCAGTGATAAGCGCACTAACGGACAGACAGACAGACAGACAGACAGAGAGACGTTGCATTTTATATATATTAAGATAAGATAAACTAAAAACTCTGACAGATTTTGATTCTAAATAAAAAAAAAACGAAAAATTTGAGGGGCTATGGATGTCATTTGAACCTTCTGGTAGGAAGAAATTGGACGTTTTTGCCGTTTTTTTTTTTGTCATTTTTAAGATTTACACAGATTTACTTGCAAACTCTAAGCTATTTTTTTTTTTAGTTAACTCTGGAAATATGTTCCATGGACTTTATTGTAATTGATTCAAACATTATTTTAGCCTTTTTCTACATATTAGATATAGTTTTCACTCCTTATAATATTGATAAATTTTACTGATTCACGTTTTTTTCTTCTGACGAATTTTTTAAGCAACTCTTTTTCAGTATATGTCCCTTACTTAAAATATCAGAAAATATTCCTTAGTCCCTAAGCTTTCATTTGTGGTATTTAAGAACTTATTTAAACAGTTTAGATCCGAGAAATTGTCCTTTTTAGTCTCAAATTTATTTTTTTTATTGAAAATTTACGATTTCTATTTAAAAAATTATTTTTTCTTGCGTTTTATAATATTTTCAATAACCAAAGTTATTTTTAACTAATGTAATTAACAGAGGTTGATGTACAGGGGGTCCAAATTGGATACTTTATCGATTTATCTAAAGGAGATAGACGAAAACTGATGTCGGTGTTTGAGGTCCAATTTTTATGATAAACTCAACAGTGAAAACCGCATAGCGATATCTAATACCGTTTCAGATATACAGGGTGTTTTTCAAAAATCTGCATTTTGGAAAAATGTTTGTAATTCTTTCCCTATTGAAAATTTTTGATTTCTGTAAAAAATATTCTCAAAGCACTTTCTCACGTGGATTTCAACAGTGTAAGTTACATTTATTTACAAATAATATTTTAATAGTTATTAACGCAAAAATATACTTTTTAAATGGGATACCCTGTATATTTTTCCTTATCCGAATAGAGCTTTAAATTACCATTCTAAAAATATAGCACACTTTATATTTTGCTTAAATCTATTTCAAAATATAAAGGTTTTCAGTTGGTACGCGAGTTTTAAATGCAAATTTTGTGAAGTAGGCTTTGGACGGAGCGGCCATATGGTTTAATTCAATTGTTTACTGGTAGTTGTCAAATTTTACTTCAGGATCAATTACTGAATTGTCAAATAAATCGCAATGAAGTTTGAAAATTACTAACAATGGATTATGATAGTGTGTTTCATACAAACCGGAGAAAATTCGGAAGCGGCAAGTAACTTGTACCACGAACGGTATCCAGAGAGGCGTCAACCTTTCAAGGATATATTCGCTCGATTGCGACATAACCTAGTTAATAGTGGCCAGTTTGAAAAGAAACGACCCAAAAATTATGCATTAAACAGGGATAAGGAGTTAGAAGAAATAGTAGTTTTAGGAACTATCGTAAATAATGTCAACACTTCAACACAACAGTTAAAAGAATCCACTGGACAACCAAGAACTAACGTAAGTCGTACTTTGAAGAAGCACAAATTCAGGCCATACAGGACAAGAAAAGTTGACCACCGTAGAGACGGAGATTTTCAACGGCGTATGGATTTTTGCCAATGGCTTCTGGAGAATTGTAACCATGTTCCGAATTTTTCATTAAATTGCATTTGGACAGACGAAAGCTTATGCAAGCAATGCAGGTATTTTTAACCGTTACAATTCTCATACGTGGGCACAAGAAAATCCTCATTTATGGTAGTTGTGGAGCAAAGAAATGAAGGCAGATTTGGATTTAATGTGTGTGCAGGAACTTTTAGAGGCAGGGTTATAGTTCCATTTATTTACGAAGGAACACTCACCTCTCAGAGATATTTAGAAATTTTAAGGCAGCAATAGAACCTCTTGTTCTGACCTGCCGTTAATAGACCTTGGAAATATATTTTTTCAATACGACGAGGCACCCCCTCATAACGCTTAAAAATAACTTTGGTTACTGAAAATAATATAAAATAAATAAAAAAAATTATTTTTTAAAAAGAAATCGCAAATTTGCTATGGTTTGACGGAATGTCGGTGCCTGGTTATATTTTCACTGATTTTATAGCATTTCTAAATCTTGTTGGAACAGCTATATAGTCAATTTGATTTCTGATAGTACTTTCACGCGAGTCTCTTAGGAATTTCCAGGTATAAATTCGTCGAGGAGGAAGTTCGAATAGGGTGTTGCTCAGTACAAGTTTATGTTCTTGACAGAAACTTATAAGATGATTTTCTCGATCATTTCTTTCTCCGTCCAAAGTTCCCTACTACATCTGCTACCTTGCCTTTTACAACCTTAGCATTAAAGTCGCCCATTACACAACTCTACAAAAAATTTTTTTGTTTTTGTCCTAAAATTTATTTTATGATTTTTCTTTTCAGTATGCTCCAAAATAAAGGAAAAGTACCCATATTCCATATAAAGTTTGCTTTTGTGGTAGTTATGATAATAATACATTTTTTTGAGTTATCGTAGAAATATTAAATAGTTCTGATATATTTAAAAATACCGCGAAAAAAATAAACGGGTCATAACTTTCACACAGTGTCTACAGATGTCACTTAAGTGTTAAACAACAATTGACTGTTTTGTAGAAGACTTAAAGAGATTAAAATGTCGTCGAGAAAGTGTAAATATGATGCTGATGGATTTTGTTATATATGTGGTGTATTTATTGAAGTACGAGATATAAAATTTTATTTAAACGCATGTAAAAAGCTTTGTGAAGCCTACAAAGCCTATTTCAACTGCCATGTTCGGAATCTAGACAAGCCCGGGGTCCACATGTTGCTTGTAATTATTGCAAAAGAAGGTAAACAATTTTTAGTAAAAAAAAAAATATAAATACGTTTATTTTTATCTTTGTTTATTTCAGGTTGGTATCGAGGCCATTAAGAACGGAGTATGAAATTCGCAGTACCGATAATTTGGCGAGAGCCAAGAAACCACGATAATGACTATTATTTTTGCGTAGTAAATCCAGCTAAAAGACGTAGAGGCAAAAATGCGAAACCTATCGAATATTCTGACCTTGCTTCATCTTCTGCTCCAATCTCATATAGCCCAGAACTTCCAGTACCTGAACCTCCTAAAAAATTGTCTCAGTCAAGCTCATCTCAGAGTTCAAATAAAAATATTGAAGATGAAGAATTTGTACTGTCACAGGCACCACCAAAACCCCATTTTCTTACTTCAGAAGACTTTAATGACTTAATAAGAGATTTGAATTTGCCGAAGAGTAAGGCACAGCTTTTGGGTTCTCGTTTGAAGCAATGGAATTTGCTTATTGATGTCAAAATAACAGATCAACGAAGTCGACATGAGATATTTTCTACCGTCTTTACCAAAGAAGATAGACTTTGTTATTGTAACGTTATAAGAGGTTTGTTTGAAGCAATTGGGATGCCCTATGTTCCCAGTGAATGGCGTTTATTTGTTGACAGCTCGATGAAAAGCTTGAAAGCCGTTTTATTACATACCGGAAATAAATTTCCATCTCTTCCAGTCGCTCATTCTGTACATCTAAAAGAAAACTATGAAAGTGTTAAAATTTTACTCCAAGCTTTAAAATATCAAGAGTATAAGTGGCAGTTCATTGGAGATTTTAAGATGATACGATTTTTAATAGGACTATAGGGTGGATATACAAAATATCCGTGTTATCTCTGTTTGTGGGATAGTAGAGCGGATGCTCAACGCTATGTTTAACGATCATGGCCACTAAGAACGGAACGGAATTTTGTGTTGGAAAACAAAACGTTAAATGTGAACCTACAGTCCCTGGCCAAATTATTAGACGCACTGTATTTTTTTTAGTAATTTTATGTTTCTTAAGAGTTTTTTATGCAATAATGGTATATTTAAACTACAATATTATTGATTTTTATTTAAAAGAATTGTTGTAGACTACATATTTGTATTTATTTTTAACATATGGCAACACTGTGTTGACAAAGTGATACATGAACGTAAACAACTACAAACCTGTATCAGTCGCGATCGGAATCGAGTCAGGTACGGACGTGTTTCTGTGGCTTTATGGACTGTGATTGTTTGTTTAACAGTTTTATACTACTCAGTTATTAGTTTATTTTGTATGCAGTGTTTTAAAAAAGTAATTGGACTATTTTTATTATGGGTAGAAAAGGCCTTTCACCACGTAAAAAAGCTGAAGTGAAGGCCCTTGTGATTGCGAAAACATTTACAAACCGAGAAATATCACGAAGATTGGAGGTTTCTGAAGCTAGTGTACGACGCATAAAAAAAAAATTGAGTCAGGGAAGGAATTAAGCCCGAAAAGAAAGAAAAGATGCGGTAGAAAACCAATTTTCACTCCACGGTCAGAGAGATGTTTGAAGAAAATTTGTGTAGAAAACAGATTTGCTACCACAAAGGTAATAAAATCACAACTCCAGGATGCTAGCGTAAATGCTTCTGAGCGCACTGTTCGAAGAAAATTGAAAGAATTAGATTTTAAGGCCTGTCGCCCCGCCAGGAAGCCCAAGTTAACAGCTGCAATGAAAGCAAAGCGCCTGAAGTGGGCCAAACAATGGCAAGACAAAGATGTGGACTTCTGGAGATCGGTAAGATACAGCAATTTAATCAATAATTGATACATTATTATCATTTTCAGTTAAATAAAGCAAATAAACATGGAAGTTTATATACTTTTCCTATTTTTGACAGGTCTGCTTCAGTGACGAAAGCACATTCGAAATTTTGCAGAATAAAGCTCAGTATGTGCGTCGTCGTCATGGAGAAAAGTTTCATCCTGATTGTGTCATCCCGACGGTTAAACATCCCACCAAAGTGATGATTTGGTCAGTCATCAGCGGCAAGGGCACTGGACGTCTGTACGTCGTCAAAGGAATATTGAGGCAAGATCAGTACAAAGAAGTATTACAAAATCGGTTGATTCCGCAGCTCAGAGAATGGTTTCCAAATGGGGAACCATTCACTTTCATGCAAGATGGAGCTCTCTGCCACACTACTCGGTCTGTTAAAGCTTTTTTGGCAGAAAAAAATATCCCTCTGTTGGATTGGCTAGGGCTAGCCCTGATATGAAACCCCATTGAAAATGTGTGGGAGCTGATGAAAAGAGAAGTGGCTAAAGATGTGATTACCAACAAAACCCAGCTCCTAGAAAAGATTATTCATGTGTGGAATCATCATCCTCAAATGCAGGAGACAGTACAATCTTGCATTGATAGCATGCCGCGCAGAATTAAAGCTTTGATAGCGGCTAAAGGTGGCTCAACTAAATATTGACTTTTACTAACATTAATTTCACTTTTCTTTAAAACTTAATAAACTTATGCTTTTCTAAATTAATGCTGTTTTATTTTATGTCAAATAAATAGGTAATTGATTGGATAATATAAAAATAAAAAACAAATCAATTTAAAATAATAAAACGATACAATATCACTCGGTAATTAATATTTTACATGAAATCTTGCAGTGCGTCTAATAATTTGGCCAGGGACTGTATTGTTGAACCTGAAAATGTATTACTGCCGCCTATACACATCAAGTTAGGGCTTATGAAACAATTCGTAAAAAAGCTAGATGAAAAATCTGAAGCTTTTACATTTTTAAAAAACTTTTTTCCAAAGTTATCAGAAGCAAAGGTTTAAAGCTGGAATTTTTATTTGTCCACAAATTAAAAAAATTTTTGCCAGTGAAGAATTTCCAAAATTACTTACTAGTGCTCAAAAAAAAGTTGGAATAGTTTTAAAGCAGTAGTCTCTGGATTTTTAGAGAATTAAAAAGTTGAAAATTACCAAGAGCTAGTTGAAAACATGTTAGAAAACTTTAAAACCATGGATTGCAGAATGTCTCTAAAAGTACATATGCTGCATACTCATTTAGATAAATTTGAAAACAACATGGGGACGTACTCAGAAGAACAAAGAGAACATTTTCATTAAGATATTACGAACTTCGAACAACGTTATCAGGGCCAATACAACGAAAATATGATGGGGTTTATCATCTTTGATTGTGTTAGCCGATACTTGTTGGAAATTTATAATAAAATTATATAAAAACAACACTATGTTTTAATTTCCAATATATTTAAAGTCACTTGACAATTGTTTCACCATACAATGGCTTCTTCAGAAGTAAATAAGAAAGATTTTGTCATTGTCTTTATTGAATTTAAGTTAGGCTATGCCTCTTACTTACATTTATGATAGCTTATATTCCTATACTACTTAACCTAGGTTCTATACAGTAATCCTAATTAACTTAACCTAGGACATTGGGTTTTAATTACATTGGTTGACTAATCTAACTTAACTAGAGCTTAATTCTAAACTAATCTAGAACTTAATTCTAAACTTAATCTAGGTTACAATCTTCATGGGGGTGGGGGAGGGCCATCGTCTTCGTCGGATATGGGGTCAGAAGGTCTTGGATAGTGATGGCGGGCGTTAGCGGGCACGTGGAATGCGCTCCTTATGGTGGCGTTTGGGTGTTGTAGCGCCTTTGCGAAGAACTTAATGTTAGTGGACCTCATGTGTGCCTTGATTGTTGGCACACCGAGGTCTCTATGCAATTGACTGTTTCGGACGAACCATGGGGCTCCCGTGATCATCCTGAGGGCCTTGTTCTGTACTGCCTGAAGTTGAGCTCTGCGTGTCTTGGTGAGTTTAGACCAAGTAGGGCAGGCGTGTGTGAGTCCTGCCCTCACGATGGTTTTATAAATGAGCAGCTTGATTTTTGGTTGCAACTTACTGGACCGGCTGATGATTGGGTACAGCTTGCCCAGTAGTTGCTTGGCTTTCCTTGAGGCAGCACAGACTGGTCTTTCCAGATGAGGTGTTTGTCATACTGGATTCCCAGGTACTTGATGGTGGTTGCCCATTGGATGCGGGATCCCTGGAGCTGGAGTTGTCCATAAGGAGTGCCGTTGCCTTTGGCGAAGACGATGGCCTGTGTCTTACATGGGTTTAGCTGGATCTTCCATCGGTCGAACCAGGGGCGAGGACGTTCAGGTGGCGCTGCAATCTACTGGTGATGATTCTGTAGCTGCTGGATTCTGCTATGATGGCTGTGTCGTCAGCATACAGGAGTAGGGTAGTCTGATCCGTTTTTGGAATGTCGGCTGTGAAAATGTTAATGAGGTGGGGGGGAGAGGACGGAGCCTTGAGGGACTCCGGCTCTAATGGCCTTGACTTCGGAGGTGGCCTTATCGACTCTGACTTGGAACGTTCTGTCAGAGACGAAGGATTGAATGAGTTTGTTAATGAAAAGGGGGTAGCCGTGTCGGATCAGTTTCAGAATGAGGCCTTCGTGCCAGACTCGGTCGAAGGCCTTTGCTACATCGAGAAACACAGCTCCAACTTTGTGACGTTTGTTGAAGCTGTTGGAAATGGTTTGGGCGAGTTTCGTGGTGTGATGGATGGTGCCATGAAGGGGCTGGAAGCCATACTGTTCGTCAGGGACAACACGGAGCAATAAGAAAGAAAAATATTTGGTGGTTAAATAAACTATCCTTATTACATAAGATTATGCTAATCATTTATTATATTATTTACAGACAGAATTATTTTAAGAATGCAAATCTATGGTACTATTTCCGAGAACTAATAAAGATTAAGTAAGGGTGAATGGTTTAAGTCTACCTGTTCGTTTAATAATTGATTGGAGTTTTTTTCCGTTTGTTAATTTCAAGACATTCAAGTAAATTTAGTGTTTTAGATTTATTTTCTACATGTAGGATTTTTAACGTATCATCAAAATTATGAGATTCGTTTATTATATGAGTTGCGTAATGTGAATTGTTCTTATTTTTTAAATAACTATGTTTATGTTCTTTAATGCGAGTTTCAAAAGATCTACCAGTTTGTCCTACGTAGGTTTTAGTACAAGATCCACAATTTAATAAGTAAACTCCTGATTTTAAGGAATTCTTAGATTTGGTTTTGTTATTCCAAATTATACTCCCTAAGGAATTACTGGTTTTGAATGCTATTTTATTGTTCTTTTTTATTAAATGTTTGGAAATTGTTCTAGTTATTTTCCCTGTGTATGTGAGTGTACTAAATTTTCCTTTTTGTCATTAATTGTGGGATAAATTAGAGAGATTGCTTGTTTAAAGGATTTTTTATTCAAAATATTATCTATAATGTTGGGGGTCATATGTATTACTTTGAGATATATGTTGTAGTTATCCCTTTTACTGTATTGTATTTTCATATCTTCAAGTACCCATCTCTTAAGTCCAGTTTGTTGTGCAATTTTAGCGGCTTTAGATTGATTATTTGTTTTAAGGCACATATATTTAGGATAAACTCTGAACTGTGTACACTACACAAAACAAAAAACTTCAAACTCTCAGAACAACCAACAAACGAAAAATCCCGACAATAGAGCCAGAAACCAAACACTTTACGGACCATACATTTCACAAGAGATTTGTTAATCTTACTAACTCAACATTCACCGAAGAGGAATCAAGACTACTTGAAAAAAGATTACAGTACAATTTAAAACCTAAGGATACCCAAAAATCAAGAGAAATCCTCGGAGTTGAATGTGAATTAGCGTTATCTAATGAAGACCCACATTTTAAATACATGACAGCCAACAAGATTAAAAAAGAATTATTTGAACAACCACAACCAAGATAAGCCAGAGAACAGAAAACAGCAGTATCGATCAAAACCAAAGTCAAAGAAAACAACATAATATTCACTAGAGCTGATAAGGGTAAGTCTGTGGTAGCTATTTCTAGAGAACAATATATATTTAAAACTCTTTCTTTTCTGAACACAGACAAATTTCAAGTATTAAATAATGACCCAACAAAAGTCTACCAAAAACTAATAAAATCTACTTTAAAAGATCTCACAATTTTCAATGATTTTGAAAAAAGCACTTTAACAATAATGAACCCACAGGCTCCAAAATTATATTCCCTAATTAAATTACATAAAAAGGTTTTCCCTATTAGACCAGTTGTATCGTTTGTTACTGCACCACCATCAATCAAACTATCACAAAAACTCATCCCTTTACTACGACAACATTGCAAATTTAAACCGAAAATATAGTATAGCCAATACGTACGAACTAATCGATAAAATTAAAAATATTAACTTACCGGAAAATTCTAGAATTATCTCATTTGATGTACAAAACTTATTTCCTAGCATCCCACCATATGAAGTCATAGAATTAGTAGATAAGCTCTTAATCAAGAATAAAGTAAACGAAATTATTAAACGGGATATTTTAGATTTACTTACGATGTGCTTGGATCAAAACTATTTTGAATTCAACGACAACTTTTATACATCTAAAGAAGGTCTAATAATGGGTAATCCTTTAAGTCCGTTACTAGCGGAAATTTTCATGGATCATCTAGAACTAAAAATTCATCAAAAACGCGATAAGCAAAAATATGGTTTACTGGTATAGATATGTTGACGATATCATTTCCTGTTTCACGGGAACAGATAGACAACTAACAATCCTCCTTAACTTCCTAAATAATTTGCATCCTAATATTAAATTTACCATAGAATTAGAAACCAATAACTCTATAAATTTCTTAGACATATCTATATCAAAAGTGAACAATAAAACACGATTTTCTCGATTTTTCACAAACCTTCACATACTGACACAGTCATACACAATAGCTCATCCCACCCGTATCCTCACAAAATGGCAGCTTTTAACTCTTTCATACATAGATTGTTACATATCCCTATGACTAAAACTAATTTTAACAAAGAATTCAACATAATCAAACAAATAGCAATTAATAATGGATATGACCCCAACATTATAGATAATATTTTGAATAAAAAATCCTTTAAACAAGCAATCTCTCTAATTTATCCCATAATTAATGACAAAAAAGGAAAATTTAGTACACTCACATACACAGGGAAAATGACTAGAACAATTTCCAAACATTTAATAAAAAAGAACAATAAAATAGCATTCAAAACCAGTAATTCCTTAGGGAGTATAATTTTGAATAACAAAACCAAATCTAAGAATTCCTTAAAATCAGGAGTTTACTTATTAAATTGTGGATCTTGTACTAAAACCTACGTAGGACAATCTGGTAGATCTTTTGAAACTCGCATTAAAGAACATAAACATAGTTATTTAAAAAATAAGAACAATTCACATTACGCAACTCATATAATAAACGAATCTCATAATTTTGATGATACGTTAAAAATCCTACATGTAGAAAATAAATCTAAAAAACTAAATTTTACTTGAATGTCTTGAAACTAACAAACGGAAAAACTCCAATCAATTATTGAACGAACAGGTAGACTTAAACCATTCACCCTTACTTAATCTTTATTAGTTCTCGGAAATAGTACCATAGATTTGCATTCTTAAAATAATTCTGTCTGTAAATAATATAATAAAATGATTAGCATAATCTTAGGAAATAAGGATAGTTTATTTAACCACCAAATATTTTTCTTTCTTATTTACTTCTGAAGAAGCCATTGTATGGTGAAACAATTGTCAAGTGACTTTAAATATATTGGAAATTAAAACATAGTGTTGTTTTTATATAATTTGATGGGGTTTAGTTAGAGAAAGTACTTATGAACTTGAAAGAAAAAGTAATAGGGTTCACTTTTAAACTTTTTTCCACTATTTTGTAATTTGATATGATAGTAAAAGTTGATAAAAATCATATATAAATATATCTGTTTCGATTTATCAATAAATTGAAATTTAAACTATGAATTTTCTAAAATACTGTTCAAACCGTTCTCCTGGATACAAAAGCAAACTTTTTCAGGCCATATATATTTTTTTTCGTCTAACTGTCGATAAATCTATCGAAATTTCATACCCTCTTATCAAAGTCAAAATTCATGTTGACCTGTGTTATTAGTGTTACTTTTTAGTTTTTGGTCATTTTAATTAAATCTTATATCTTATACTTTAAATATTTACAATAAATTAAAGAATACAGATTAAAAAATTGGCTGGACAAATTCGTGTGTATTTATTTCTCATTCTATTATGTCCAACTTCATTCATTCCTGTTATGTTAAAGTGCTGAAAATAATGTTTAATTTACCTTAATCAAGATCCAGCCCTGTGTATCCGTCAAGTAGTTAACAAGCACACACAAAATTCCGATTTATTGTTGTAGGTTGTTGACATAATAATGTCAACAGAAGTTGCTCATTATAAGTTGAGACAGGTAATCCATCTGAAAACCACGCCTTGTTACCATACTTCCGTCCCATGTCACGCAGAATAGACGTAATTAAATGCCTAGTTTTTAATTAAAGAATAACCTTTTTAAATGACCTTCTTCATATTAATTGAGGGATTCCAATGAGAAGAGTAATATGCAGACGTTGTCTCTAAAATATTTTAACCATTTGCGACAATAACAACGAAAGGGTCACACGTAGCAAAGGCTAACGACACCCCCGAGATATCCCCTGTTCTTCTACAATATTGCCCTGTTCTTTACCTTTTGCCCCTTTTGATCCTTTAACTGATGGTTTAAAAGGAGACGTGTGAAATGCCTATTTGTTTTTCGAAAAAAACCTTAAAAGCTATTTAAGCTAGTTAAAGGACAACGGTCTATTGTTTTTCTACAGTGTCTCAAACAAGTTGAACTTCAGTTCTAATCTGGTGGAGTTAAATCCCAGATAGAAAAACAGAGTATGTCATTTACATACACGATTTCTTGCCAAATCAATGATCCATTAGAAACTGGAATGAGTACGGTGCGGCCCAAGTAAAAAACACCGTACAGAATTCCAACGCGTCCATGCAGCGTTGCTAAAAACCGGAATGGTCTGGTTGTAAAGTTTGTTGAGAATGTGCAACGGAGTTGTCATTCTATTTTTTAATTTTAATAGCAAGTTTTATATGGTTATATATAATTGATTAAAGTACGCATTTAGTACATATTATTAAAGTCCGTACGATTTGTAATGGCATAGTCGGCAATAAAATGCTAGACAGAATAAAAGATATTGTGCATCTTGCGTCCACTTATACTTCAACAGATGTTGTTCCGCCTTAAATATCGATCTGATCAATGTAAGACAGCCGTCATTAACGATCTCGATTATATTATTTGGGAGTAAGAGAGATAGACTCAATTGTACGTGTCATTTATTAATTTAACGAGCACACATATACTCAGAGATGGATTCAGGTAAATCTATATTATAAGTATTAGGAAGTATTATGATTATGAGTTTTGGACATACGGAGTTTGTCTTTTTATAATGGACTATAAGAAGCTGAAAATAGGAGAGGATATTAAACTTTCACTCATATTTCTAATAATTGCAAGGTTTTATTGGATATAAAGATAAAGTTATAGCATATTTATATCAAAAGATATTTACATAAATTATCACAGTTCTAAAATAATACAGTCAGAATTATAAAATACTTTAGGTGAAAGTTTCAGAATGTTTATTTAATATAATATTTTCAATGTAATAAAAGAATTAAAGCTAACCTAAATATTGCAGGTGCAAATTTAACAATAGAAAATTGATATAGATAAAGTCCCTAAAATAACAGGTAGGTAAATATGTTGGTATGATATAATTTGCCAAGAAGTAGGTACCTGCGTTTTGGCAACATATTTTTTTTTGAAAAATAAATATACAAATAAACCATATTTAGATGAAACATCATCATCAGAGTCAAAATTGGAATTGCTACTATCAGAAAATGATCCTTCGTCTACATTAATAACAATTGGTGGCACCGTTACGTCAAGTATGTTCTCTTTTTGCCAGTATTCTTCTATAATATATATAAAATGCAACGTCTCTCTGTCTGTCTGTCTGTCTGTCCGTTAGTGCGCTTATCACTGGAGAACCACTTATCCGATTTACGTACTTTTTTTTTTTAAAACATACATATGTTCTCTGGCCAGGTTATAGGCTATATTTTGTTACGATAGGTAGCATAAGGAATGAGCAGTGACGTAAAATAGTGAATGAAGTCGGGGAAAAAGTTTGCCGCTAGCGCGTTCCTTTGCAATACACAGTCTGAACCATTAAATATGGAACAATATTATGTAGCAGAGAATATCTATAATCTGTAATCTATAATATATGTAAAATGCAATGTCTGTCTGTCTGTCTGTCTGTCTGTCCATTAATGCGTTTATCTCGCGAGAACCAATTATCCGATTTACTTGTCTTTTTTTAAATTCATACATATATTCTTTGGCCAGGTTATATAATAATAATAATTTATATCTATAATATATATAAAATGCAACGTCTCTCTGTCTGTCTGTCTGTCTGTCCGTTAGTGTGCTTATCCCTCGAGAACCACTTATCCGATTTACGTGATTTTTTAAATTCATACATTTATTCTTTCACCAGGTTATAGATATATATTATATCTATAATATATATAAAATGCAACGTATCTCTGTCTGTCTGTCTGTCTGTCGGTTAGCGCGCTTATCACTGGAGAACCACTTATCCGATTTTCGTACTTTTTTTTTAAAACATACATATGTTCTCCGGCCAGGTTATAGGCTATATTTTATTACGATAGGTAGCATAAGGAATGAGCACTGACGATAATAGTGAATGAAGACGGAAAATAGTTTGCCGCTCGCGCGGTTTCTTGCAATACACAGTCTAACCCATTAAATATGGAACAATATTATGTAGCAGAGAATATCTATAATCTATAATATATATAAAAATGCAATGTCTCTCTGTCTGCCTGTCTGTCCATAAGTGCGTTTATCACGCGAGAACCTCTTATCCGATTTACGTGTCTTTTTTTAAATTCATTCATATATTCTTTGGCTAGGTTAAATAATAATAATAATCTATATCTATAATATATATAAAATGCAACATCTCTCTGCCCATCTGCCTGTCTGTCGGTCCGTTAGTGCGCTTATCACTGGAAAACCACTTATCCGATTTACGTGCTTTTTTTAAAAAACATACGTATGTTCTCTGGCCAGGTTATAGACTATATTTTATTACGTTAGGTAACATGAGGAATAAGCAGTGGCGATAATAGTGAATCAAATCGGAAAAAAGTTTGCCGCTAGCGCGTTCTCTTGCAATACACTGCCTAAACCACTAAATATGAAACAATATCATGTAGCAAAGGATATCTATAATACGAGTATATATAAAATGCAACGTCTCTCTGTTTGTCCATTTGTGCTCTTATCACTGGAGAATCACTTATCCGATTTACGTGCTTTTTTTTTAAACATGCTAAACCATTAATTATGGAACAGTATCATGGAGCAAAGAATATCTATAATATATATAAAATGCAACGTCTCTCGATCTGTCTGTCTGTCCGTTAGTGCGCTTATCACTGGATAACCACTTATCGGATTTACGTGCTTTTTTTTTAAACGTACGTATGTTCTCTGGCCAGGTTATAGGATATATTTTATTACGTTAGGTGACATAAGGAATAAGCAGTGACGATAATAGTGAACCAAGTCGGAGAAAAGTTTGCCGCTAGCGCGTTCTCTTGCAATACATTGCCTAAAGCATTTAATATGGAACAATATCATGTAGCAATGAATATAATATATATAAAATGTAACGTCTCTCTGTCTGTCTGTCTGTCTGTCTGTCTGTCCGTTAGTACGCTTATCACTCGAGAACCACTTATCCGATTTACGTGTTTTTTATAAATTTATACATATGTTCTATATAATTCGATATAAGCCTAGATAATGGGAGATAAGGTGAGATAATGGAAGATAAGGAGAAATAATGGGAGCTAAGTCGAGATAAGCCTCGATAATGGGAGATAAGTATAAATAATAGGAGGTAAGGAGAAATAATGGGAGATAAGCAGAAATAAGTCTAGATAATGGAAGTTATGGTGAGATAATGGGAGATAAGGAGAAATAATGGGAGATAAGGAGAAATATTTCGAGATAAGCCTAGATATTGGAAAATAAGGTGAGATAATGGGAGATAAGGAGAAATAATGGGACATAAGGAGAAATAATGGAACGAGATGAGCAGAGATAAGCCTAGATAATGGAAATTATGTAGAGATAATGGGAGATAAGGAAAAATATTGGGAGATAAGCAGAAATAATGTGAGATATTTTATTACGTTGGGTAAAATAAGGAATAAGCAGTGACGATAGTAGTGAATCAAGTCCACGCGAGCGGAGCCGCGGGCCCGGCTAGTTGATTATATTTTCTGTATGTGTTATACATCTAATCCAGTTTTCTTTGCTAACTGTCTGGAGAGCTGCCTTCCAAACAGATATTACTGCATTATCATCGTGCCTCGCCTCACTTACAATGTTTCTATTAAAAAATTACACTGAGCCCACACCAATTCTATGGCATTAAATATACAGTGGTAGGGAGGCAACCTTAAAACATGATGACCCATTTCAGCAATTAGTTCGTCTGTAACATTCAGCAAGTTTTGTTGTTGTAATTTTTGACAATTTTTAACAGCTCACATTTTAGACCATTTTTTGGGAAATTAATCTGCTTACTTCGCAGCCAATTGATGATTTCTCCTTTTCTTGTCGATTCATTTGGTACACTTTCACTAAGTCTAGAATGATATCGTGCATTATCCATAATGATTACCTTTCGAGGTTCGGCAGCAGTTTTTTCTCTCAGCCACTTTTCAAAGAGTTCTGCGTTCATATTATCGTGGTATTCATAACTCTTGTTTTTTGTGGAAAAGACAAGCTCACTCCCATCTATAAATCCGTTGTTATTGCCAGCGTGAACGATGATTTATCTTTTTCCAGCAGCTGCTTTTTTGTTCCATACAGATCGAGGATTTTCATCGTGCCAAGTCCATATGCTGCTTCCATGTTGGTGAATCCATGTTTCGTCTAAAAACACAACCTCTAGGGGAGTGTCAGAAGTCATATTGGCAACATACTCTCTCAAAAACATAACTCGTTTTGATGATATTTCTGGTTTTTCCATGATGTATCTTCTTCCATTGTCAATTTTGTATTTGAATGCTAATTGTTCCATAATTAAACCAAGTGTCGATCTGCTGCAGCTTAAAATTTGTTTTAGTTCTAGCTGTTTACGTAACATGTTTTCCTTCTACAATTAGGTCATGAATAACTTTTCGGATCTCACTTTTCTCGAACTCCCTCAAGTCTCTGGTCTTTGGAGCTCTTCTTATCCTCGTATGCTCTTTTATAGCACCATCAATGCCTTCTTGTTTTATTCTGGCTACCGTTCTCAAACTTAGTTTTAGTGCCTCGGATGCACACTTAATCACAGACAAACTTATCAATGAGTTTTCTTTTTTATTTTGGAAATAACCAAGAACATTTAATACTAGTGGCATTTTGAATTTTTTATTTGTAATATCTCTATCAACAAATAATCACAAATAACAAACAAATTCAGATGCGACCCTGTTTTATAGTGGAAACTCCTGTCATTAGCGGCTAGTTGGTGCTCTCTCTGACGAGTGTACGATTCAGGGCGTAATAGACAAAGGTAGAACACTGGCAGATAATTGGGTGTGACTTGCCATTCTTAGCATACGAGTAAAAACAGGTACAATAGTTAGGCACCTTCTCTCTCGGTTTTATGGCCGACTATGCCATTACAAATCGTACGGACTATATTTAATTTATTCTCTATCAGGTAAAGGTATGCACGATAATTTCACTCCAGTAGATTAGAGACCACCAGAGACCAAGGCGTATGCGCCGAGGTTTAAAATAGATCTCGGCAGTGAAAGATATCGTTTGATAAGAAAAGTCACCAAACCAGTTTGGACAAATCTGAACGATATTAAAAATACCAAAAAAACATTAGCTAATAAAGGCAAAACCAGAAAATGAAAACATAGATGATCTTAACGAAGAAATAACCGGTCAAGTGCAAGTTGGACTTGCACAATTAGTGTTCCGTACGTCGATTGTTTTTAAAATAAAAATTTTCGTTACGGAAGTATAAAATGATCAGTGACTTTACAAAATACATCCCAAATGAGTTTTCAACAAAATGTTTTCCAATTTTTAGTGAAAACTGATAACCTTGAAATTTTTGTTTCTTTTATATACTTATACGAGGCTGGTTTGCAAAGTCCGTGCAAAGTCCGAGAGATGGCACCACCGGCGCGTATCGAGGTCATGTTTAGTTAGTAGCATCTCTTGAATGAACGCACACCAAGTTTCAGCCATATTGGTCTATTTCTTTGTGTTTAGCATTCGTGTGAATCAAGGAAGTCGAGTGATTTTCAAGAAATGGACGAAAAAGAATTTCGTGTGGTGATTAAACATTACTTTATGAAAGGCAAAACGCCTTATGAGACTAAAGAGAAGCTTGATAAACATTATGGTGACTCTGCACCTTCGATTAAAACAGTTTATAAGTGGTTTCAAAATTTTCGGACTGGCCATTTGGGCACAAGTGACGCTGAACGTTCTGGACGGCCTGTGGAGGTTACGACTACAGAAATCATTGATCAAATCCATGATATGGTGATGGATGACAGAAGAGTTAAGGTGCGTGAGATTGCTAGTGTTGTGGGCATCTCGACTGAACGGGTACATAATATTTTGCATAAACATTTGGACATGAGAAAGCTATCCGCAAGATGGGTGCCGCGATTGCTCACGCTTGACCAAAAACGGAATCGCGTGAAGTGTTGCAAGGATGGTTTGCAGCTGTTCCAGAAGAATCCGGAGGACTTTAAGCGTCGTTTCGTCACTGTGGATGAAACATGGATATATTACTATACTCTTGAGACCAAACAAAAATCTAAACAATGGGTTACCAAGGGGAATCTGCACCAAAAAAGGCGAATACCGTTCCTTCGGCCGGAAAGGTTATGGCGACTGTCTTTTGGGATTCGCAAGGGATAATCCTCATCGACCATCTGGAAAAGGGTAAAACTATTACAGGTGAATATTATTCATCGTTATTGGACCGTTTGAAAACCGAGCTGCAAGAAAAAACGCCCGCGATTGGCCCACAAGAAAGTCCTTTTCCATCACGACAACGCACCAGCACACACCTCAGCAGTTGTGGTCGCAAAATTAATGGAAATAGGATTCCAACTCGTTTCATATCCCCCTATTCTTCAGACTTGGCTCCCTCGGACTACTATTTGTTCCCCAATTTGAAGAAATGGCTGGCGGGACAAAGATTTTATTCAAACGAGGAGGTGATTGCAGACACTAATGGATATTTTGCAGACTTGGACAAATCCTATTATTCGGAAAGGATCAACAAACTAGAACATCGTTGGACGAAGTGTATAAGCCTAAAAGGAGACTATGTCGAAAAATAAAAAAGGTTTACCCCAAACACATAAGTAGTTTTTATTTTTGCACGGACTTTTCAAACCAGCCTCGTATATAGATAAGTTAATAAAGGTAATGCCCTCGTGATAATTTTCAGACAATCTACACCCTCTAGAGAATATTCCAGAATTTTTTCAAAATTTTTTGACCAGTACTTTTCGAGATAAAGTGGGCGACAGCGATCTTCCGCACTGTTTTAAAAATAATATAAAGAAAATTGTGCGCAAGTATTACATTATATATACTTTTGAACCCGCCTTTTTACAAGCTTTCATTTGACATCCCACTCGATGATCTGGTAAAAAAAAAAATTTCACTTCCAATTTCACCCCCCAAAACTAACTCCTTAAGTAAGAATTTAACTTTCAAAACTGCACGGCTCTAATGAAGCCATCAATTCCTATATAGGGCCAAATTTCAACTTTCTATGTCAAATAGTTTCGGAGAAAATCGGGTGTGACAAACAAACATACAGACAGATGGACACCGAAGCGGTCTTATAAGTGTTCCGTACAGAACACTATAAACAACAGCGTTTCAGAAACGCCAAAAAATACACTGTAAATCTAGAAAACCTGGCGAAAGACTCAGTCCTCATAAGCATATGCTTCTGGCGAAAGGAAATAAATCATGAGCAGAAACAATAATACAGCAATATAAAACTTAAAAGACATAAACAGAGAGATATTAAAAACCATTAGGTGGGATAACGGAAATTTTAAAGCTGAAATCATTAACAAAACAATAGCTTAAAGGTGTGGAAACAAAGATTGAACAACGGGAGGTGTGAAATTAATAAACATAAGAATAAAAACGGAGACATTGTTACAAACAGAACCGAGCTTTCAGGGACAGTGGAGGAGTTTTATACAGAATTATACGGAAATTATCGTAAAGGCCAAGCACCACAGGAAATAGCGAGAAGAAAAGTAATCAATCAAGGGTCGGAAGGAATTCCAGAAATATCAACTAGCGAACTAAAGTATGCACTAAAGAAAACGAAAGAGACTTCGGGACAACATGGCATAGTAATCGAGGCCATAAAGCATGGTGGCTTTGCACTTCTTAATAAAATTAAAACCCTCTTTCATTTATGCCTGCATAATGCCTCAATAATAACAGGCTGGATTTCGTTCAGGCTTCGGAACAAACGACCACCTACATACTGTAAATTGTTAATTGTGAAATTCATAGAATACAACAGACCGCTAATACTTGCTTTTGTGGATTTCCACAAAGCATACGACACCGTTCAATGGATAGTATCATGGAAGCACTCATTGAAAGGTGATACGTCACCTTCATTTAAAATATACAGTAGAATCTCGATTATCCGAAATAATATGGATCATAGTGATTTCAGATACTAGAAATTTCGGCTAATCTGAATTTTTTTATAAAATAGGAGTTTAGAATGAATAAAACATTGCAGATTGACTTAAAAGCATTTATACGATATGCTATTACGTACTTATACGGACGTATTTATTAAAACAAAGAATAGAACAATTAGTTTACTTATTTTATGTATATGTACGGAAAATCGAAATAAAACAGTTTTATTCTTAACTTTAGTCTTAAAAATGAGATAATTTTTAACTGCACTCGTTTGCGTTAGTTCTTTTTTTGGCTGCAATGTCTCTCCAACGTTTGATAAGCAAAACGTCCACGGCGGTTTCATTTTCTTGATCTACATAAGTTAACGCTTTTTCTAGGGCCTCTAGTCCTTCTGAATGTGACATTTTTACTGGAATATTGTCAGTGGCTTCTACTTCGTTATCATCATCGTCATCACTGCCTGTTTTATTAGCATTTTCGTATACACTTTTAATTAATTCTTGGTCAGTCATTTCATCTTCCACACTATCACTGTTTAATCATTCACAAACATCGGTTTCCGTAACACTTTCACATCCTGATATTCTTGTAACAATTTGATGTAAACTTTCATTATCTTCTGTTTCTGCCTCTGAGTAATGTCTCTCCTCTTGTGGAATCAATTTTGACCAAGATTTTTCCAGAGTACTACTCTTTACTTGATCCCAGGCTGAAGCTATCGAATATATAACATTTTTTCAAATTTATCTTTTTTAGATAATCAGTAAGATTGCCACCTTCATCGAATTTTTCTAAAATATGCTCCAATAACAAACGCCTGTAACTGCGTTTTAAATTTTCCAGTACACCCTGAACACCCTTACAGCAGGAGGCAAAAACATTGCTTTTATTTCCCCACTTTCAAGTTGCTCCGCACTTGGGTGAATGGAGGCGTTATCTAGTAACAGAATACATTTTCTAGGATATCCATATTCTTTTAAAAAAAGTTCCACTTTGGGAACAAAATCTCCAAAAAAACAGTCTTTAAATAGAGTCGCGGATTTGTTGACTTACCAATACATAATAATGGGAGTTTGTATCTTCCAGAAGCATTACTGCATGCAAGAATAGTAATATATTCTTTGCTACGTTTGTAACCAAGTGCTCCAGCTTCCGTTTTTGAAGCTAAGGTATTTGACGGCAACATTTTGTAGTTAAAGCCTGTTTCATCACAATTATAGATTTGGTCTGGTTGTAATCCATGTTCTTTCATAAGCTGCTCAAAATTCTCTGCAAATTTTTTTACAGCAGATACATCAGTCGATAATTTTTCTCCGCAAACTTTTAGTTGACGTACACCATGTCTACCTATCTAGCCATCCATCACTTGCAGAAAAATTTACAGGCGCTTCAATAACCGGCAACTCTTCGCTTAAACTCACTGCCTTATGTTTTAAAATTGTTCCTGAAATTGGTATTCCACGTTCTCGATTCTGTGTAAACCATAAAAATAAAGAGTAATCCACTTTTTGGTATTCACCGCTTTGTATACTTTTTCGTGCCTGTGTGGGCGATGACAAAACACTACACCATTTTTCAAGTTTTTTCGCGATTTTTTCTCCAGTCTGAAACAGTACTCACGGCTACACCTAAATCCTTCGCTATATTTTTAAGAAGTTCATCATTACCTAAACGTTGAATTGCTTTAAGTTTCTCTTTTAAGGTAATAACAACACGTTTACGCTTACTTTTATGACGCTCCATTTTGTAAAATATCTATTAAAACGAAACTATTACCTCTGCGATAATAATAGACGTAATGAGTAACTTATAACACTCGTCGACTAACCAAAATATAGACAGCGGTAAAATTCTAGACGTCGGGGAGTCTCCAACACGTTAAGGAAACCACTCATCGTATGTTTCGCATAATGGGGATTTTTTCGTTTAATAGGAATACAATTTGCTTTTTAACAGTTTGTTTCGGATAAGCCGGATTTCAGAAAATCGCGATTCGGATAATCGAGATTGTACTGTATATAAGAAAGCCACAATGGCTGTTAAATTGCATGAACTAACAAATAACATAAGAATTGAGCGAGGAATTCGGCAAGGAAACACACAATCTCGAAAACTTTTTATAACCGTCCTCGAATACGCTTCCAAGACGCTAAATTGGGAAAACAGAGTTATAAGTAGTGATGATAGAAAACTTCATCAAACACAATTCGCAGATGATGTGGTCTGTTCCCTGTGACGCATGGGTATAAGGATTAACCCTAAAAAAACAAAATTCATAATTAACTTGGTACTCTCTAGTAATCCTAAAATATTTGTCGAAGAAATCGACCAAGTAGACAGGTACATATATCTACGCCACGAAACAAGCATCCTCGACTGCAACCCAAAGTCTAAAATCAGAAGAAGAATTATTCTAGCTTGGGCAGCGTATGAGCTCTAAATATATTTAAGAACGACATTCCAATTACTCTGAAGAGGAAAACATTCGACGCATCATTCAAATCTTCACCTATGAAACTGAGACGTGTGAACTTACTATAGAATTTGCACATAAACTGAGGATTGCATAAAAGCCCATGGAGAGATTAATACTTGGTATGACTCTTAATGACAGAATATGCAACGAAGATCTGCGAAAACGTATTGGAGTCACATATGTCATCACGCGTCTAGCTACTTTAAAACAGAAATGAGCGAGACACATGGGCAAACTTACAGACATGAGATGGACGCGTAAAGTATTGGAATGGAGACCAAGGGCAGATTCGTCAGACCACCGACACGTTGGTCAGATGATATTAAAAAGGCTGCTAACAACCGATGGCAGTTTGCGCAGGATAGACATAGATGGAATTCTATAAGGTAGGCTTATGTCCAGCAGTGGAGGCTAAGAGCTCATGGATGATTGATAATAATGAGAGTAGAGTTTTATTAAAGATTGCAAGAGTCAGTAAACCGTTAAATGTTTTAAATTTTAGAAATGTAGCAACACTTACTTTCAACCAAATCGTAACGTATCCTTTCCAATCGCCCTTCTTTGAGTCCATTGTTAATGTTGGATTGCGCTTAAATGTAAACATACGGATCCTTAGTTGAATACAATTCTGATCTTAAAAATACATCCAGGAGCAGTAAATTAGCTACTTAGCACAGGCAACGTAAGGGGATTGGGCGAGGGTATGCACATAGAGAGGAGACTAAATGTACGGTAAATTATACACAGCTCTCCAACTGTAATATCTATCTTAATATTGTGTTCTTTAAAAACTCCTTGGCCTAAATTTAAAGTAACTGAGGATATATACTCTTTGTTACTTTATTTGCCGTATGATATATTTTGCTGAATCTGATGGACCATAGATCGCTGTTCGTATTTGTTACGAAAATAATAATATTGGTTTGGTTTTCGACGTACTTTTAATAATTTGCCGGTTTATTTATACTTTCGTAAAGTTATTGAGTATTTATCTCACATATTAGGTAAGAAAAAACATCACACACTATTCCCAAGATGCAGTCAAGAACGAGGTATATTGTCTTGACTCAGTGTCTCATACAATGTAATTTTAATGAAGCTAGATACCAAAAGAACTTCTGGTGCTTATGGAATACCTGCCATATTACTCAAAAAATGCACGGGCAAACTAATACTCGTTTTCTGTAGCCTTTTCAACCTCTCTTACAGGAAGGGAATATCTCTTCCCGTTAGAATTGTGCTGTTCAGACGATCCCCCAAAAAAGGCAAGGAGACCTTGCCAAATAATTACCGATCAGTCGTGCGATTTTCAATAATATCCATAGTTATGGTAAAGGTTATCATTCAGCATCCTCTAAAATATCTGGAAGGATTGAATATTTTTCGATCATCAGTATAGCTTTCATAACCAATGATCAACAGATTTTCTAGCCTATGTCACATCTGTTTCGAATACCGCGACAGAACATTTTGGAGAATCTCAACGGGTGCATTTGATATATTGCCGAGGCTTTATACTGTCTCTCACTCTATTTATACTAACAATCTGTTGGAAAGGACCAGGATTCTAATTCACAGGTTGGCAGATGACAGTTCGCTTATTTCTTGATTGATATTTTCTGATATGAGGATGATATTTAATACTACACACTACACTTAAGGAATTTTTAATTAGTACATTACATTACAACGGTAATGTAGCTATGTAAATGAACTCATTCTATAGCATTATAATTTCAACAATTAAAATATTAGTTCGGACTTCCAAACATTATTTGCAAACGATACATCTTTTGTAGCCGTAACCAAGTGCTAGACACTGATACACTACGTTACAGTGTGTTCAGCAAGGCTCCATACTGTGTACTACACTTTTCCTCCTTTACTTTAACGATTTGCTGGAAAGAACCAGGAATCCAATCTACAGCTATGCAGATAATAGTACGCTTATTTCTTCATTTACTTTGAATGCTCGAATATCAGTTATTCACGCAAGTATCTGTGTAGGTACTGGGCAGTCGTTCGCAAAGAAACTCCTTCTTGAGGTGCCCGTTTACCAAGCAGAATTTAAACCTACCGGAACCCGACGTAGTTAAGTCGGAACACTCCATTGCTCTTCACTTTATGAAGAATATTCTAGAATTTTTTCAAAATTTTTTCATCAGTACTTTTCGAGATATAGGGAGGGCAGGGGTTTTTTTTAGCCAGTTATTAAAATAATGTAAAGAAAAGTGTGCACAACTATTAATTCATATATATTTTTGAACTCGTGTTTTCATAAGCTATGATTTAACACCTCACTCGTAGACCTGGTAAATTTTTTTTTCCACTTTCGATTTCACCCCAAAATTAACCCCTTAAGTCAAAATTTAACTTTCGAAACTACACGACTCTGCTTGGGCCATCAATTCATATACTTGTGTCAAATTTTAACTAGCTATGTAAAATAATTTTGGAGATAATCGAGTGTGACAAACGGACAGACAGGCAGACGGACAGATGCACAGACGGACCGATCGTCAGACAGATAGACGGATAGATGAATAGATGGACAGACAGAGAGACGGACAGAAGAACAGGCAGACAGACGGACAGACGAACAGACACTGAAATGATCCCGTAAGTGTTTCGTACGGAACACTAAAAAGTAATTATTAATGTATTAAAAATTAAATGGGTACAATCGTATCTAAAATCGTCGTATTTACAAACAACGAATAAAAGTAAACGAACTATCTCCCATTTTCCTAATCTAATTTCAGTTAAATTACCTTAGAAAATACCTAAATAATCGTTCGGAAAATCGCACTGGCCACCTTTTGATTGGGCCCATTATTCAACAGTTTTGCTGAACATACAGAGAACTACAAAGGGATTGGATCCCTTCTCAATTCAAAAGTTTCCCTTTAGTTGTAAAGTTCCGTTAAGTTTACTTTATGAATTTGGGTCAAAGTTAGGCGAGAAATTATACAGTGACGAACAAAAATTTAAAATTTTTTTCAGAAGGGCCTTTTCAAAAGGTTGCTTTAAAAAACATTGTTAAATGGGGTGATCAGCATTTATATTTTTTAGGATATTTTTTTTGATGACCTCTTTTACACAAAAACTCAATTGATAGGAGGAAAATGATAATGGCTTCTTTACTAGAAAGGTACAAATACGTTTTATATTTAGCTTTTTAAAAATGTACAGGGTCAGTCAACAATAGAGTAAAGTTCATTATCTCATTTGTTTCGGGAGTGACGAAAAAATGTTAAATACAATAGTTCTGGGAAATGTTAATGTGCACAGTTTAAAATTATTTTTGAGTACACAGGGTACTTTAAAAAGTGTGGCCCATATAACATTTGTTTTTTTAAATGGAACATCCTAATTTCTAATTTATTTTTAAATTCTGCGTAAAATTTTATAACTTTTTTGATAATAATGTTATATACGAGGCTGATTTGAAAAGTCCGTGCAAAGTCCGAGAGATGGCACCACCGTCACGTATCGAGGTCATGTTTAGTTAGTAGCATCTATTGAATAAACGCACACCAAGTTTCAGCCATATTGGTCTATTTCTTTGTATTTGGCATTCGTGTGAATCAAGGAAGTCGAGTGATTTTCAAGAAATGGACGAAAAAGAATTTCGTGTGGTGATTAAACATTACTTTATGAAAGGCAAAACGCCTCAGGAGACTAAAGAGAAGCTTGATAAACATTATGGTGACTCTGCACCTTCGATTAGAACAGTTTTATAAGTGGTTTCAAAATTTTCGGACTGGCCATATGGGCACAAGTGACGCTGAACGTTCTGGACGGCCCGTGGAGGTTACGACTCCAGAAATCATTGATCAAATCGATGATATGGTGATGGATGACAGAAGAGTTAAGGTGCGTGAGATTGTTAGTGCTGTGGGCATCTCGACTGAATGGGTACATAATATTTTGCATAAACATTTGGACATGAGAAAGCTATCCGCAAGATGGGTGCCGCGATTGCTCACGCTTGACCAAAAACGGAATCGTGTGAAGTGTTGCAAGGATGGTTTGCAGCTGTTCCAGAAGAATCCGGAGGACCTTAAGCGTCGTTTCGTCACTGTGGATGAAACATGGATACATTACTATACTCCTGAGACCAAACAACAATCTAAACAATGGGTTACCAAGGGGGAATCTGCACCAAAAAGGGCGAAGACCGTTCCTTCGGCCGGAAAGGTTATGGCGACTGTCTTTTGAGATTCGCAAGGGATAATCCTCATCGACTATCTGGAAAAGGGTAAAACTATTACAGGTGAATATTATTCATCGTTACTGGACCGTTTGAAAACCGAGCTGCAGAGAGACTATGTCGAAAAACGCCCGCGATTGGCCCACAAGAAAGTCCTTTTCCATCACGACAACGCACCAGCACACACCTCAGCAGTTGTGGTCGCAAAATTAATGGAAATAGGATTCCATCTCGTTTCACATCCTCCCTATTCTCCAGACTTGGCTCCCTCGGACTACTATTTGTTCCCCAATTTGAAGAAATGGCTGGCGGGACAAAGATTTTTTTCAAACGAGGAGGTGATTGCAGACACTAATGGATATTTTGCAGACTTGGACAAATCCTATTATTCGGAAGGGATCAACAAACTTGAACATCGTTGGACAAAGTGTATAAGCCTAAAAGGAGACTATGTCGAAAAATAAAAAAGGTTTACCCCAAACACATAAGTAGTTTTTATTTTTGCACGGACTTTTCAAACCAGCCTCGTACCTAAACCTAGTAGTTTTTCTAATATTTCAATTTAAAAAAAAATACTAGTTTTCACTTTTGTAAAAAATTGCCAGTAGCGCCATTGTTTTTGAACGTGAAATACTCATAATTGATACGAGCGTTCTATAGGGATGAAAAAAAAGAAATATGTAAAGAAATTTGAGTTTGATGCTACAGGGTCTTCAAAATAAATTTATGCATTTCGACGAAACGGAAAGTAGTAAACCAGAATGCTACCAATGAGAAATGGAGTTTTTTTTACTTTAAGATAATCCCCAGGTCAGCAGCCGTCAACTGCTGCAAAAACAAGGGTAAAAATTGAAAAATTCAAAATAAATAGAAAACTATTAGAAATAGGTATATGACATACTTAATAAAAGTTGCAGGGTTTCGTAAAATATATCAGAAAAAATAATAATATACAGGGTGTGCCAATTAAAAAATATTTTCAATTTAAAATAGTCGAAATGCATAAATTTATTTGGAACACCCTGTAGCATCTAACTCAAATTTCTTTACATATATCTTTTTTTTCATCTCTATAGAACGCTCGTACCAATTATGAGTATTTCATTTTTAGAAACAATGGCGCTACTGGTAATTTTTTTACAAAACTGAAAACTAGTATTTTTTTTTTTTTTAAATTGAAATATTAGAAAAGCTACAAGGTTTAGGTATATACCATTATTAATAAAAAAGTTATAAAATTTTACGCAAAATTTAAAAATAAATTAGAAAATAGGATGTTCCATTTAAAAAAACATATGTTATATCGGCCACACTTTTTTGAAGTACCGTGTATACTCAAAAATAATTTTAAACGGTGCACCTTAACTTTCCCTAAAACTGTTGTATTTAACATGTTTTCGTCATTCCCGAAACAAATGAGATAATGAACTTTACTCTATCGTTGACTCACCCTGTACAAATGAGAAAGGTTAAATGCAGAAAAGACAGCGAAATAATTCATATAAGTTAAGTCTTATAGGATGTATAAAGTTCTTTGCCGTAGTTAAGGACGAAAGCGATTTTCTATATTACAAATTTTGACATTGAGAATAATTGCTGAGAACATAGTTTAATTTCAGTATAAGTGCGCCAAGTTTAAACTTATTAGTGAATATGACTCTAAATACCAACCACAGGACAGTTCAACCATAAACTCGTTCTATTTCTCCTGAAGAGCTAATGGAGGTGACAAAAAGACTTAAAAGCACGAAATCAACTGACTGCGTTCGGGTGATTAAAAGTATAAGTAACGTCATTATAATACTACTCCTCTATGTCGATTCTGCTATGCTTCCTAATTATTTAAAAGTAGCCGATGTACTACCTAACCATACTATAAATAACAAACATGATGTTAGTATAAGTCATACTGAATATCATTCCTAAAATTCTAGAAAGGTTGTCAGAAACAGAGTGTTTCCTAAACAACGAATAGGTTTACAAAAAATACTGAGCCTTTTTAAAGAACTTTATTAAACTAAATATATGCCATTTTATTTGATGATTTTTGCCCATTTTTCTGGAGACCCCATTACCAGTTGTTATCACAAGCCTCCTTTCAAACTAACTTAACACCACTCAAAAAGTTCTGTAGAGACCCAAACCAATAGTAAGCTGAAAGTGCAAGGTCTGGGCTATAAGGTGGATGCATTAAAAGTTCTCAGCCAAGCTCTCTCAATTTTTGATGAGTCATTAATGATGTGTGTGGCCTGGCGCTGTCATGGTGGAACACCACACCCTTTCTGTTGACTAGGTCCTGTCGATTTTTTTAACCGCTTGCTCAATCCTATCAATTGCTGACAGTAGAGTACAAAATTACTCGTTTCGCTAGGCTACAGCAGCTCGCGATGCACGATTCTCATCCAATTACACCAAACACTTAGCATTACCTTTTTTGGCATCAATCCGGGCTTCGTCATCGGTTATCGAGCTTCTTCCTTTTTCGACCACGATCTTATTCTCACATTATTATAGTACGTGATCTACTTTTCTTCGTTCTACGTTCCTGTAAACATTTACATATGGAAATTCGACCGAGTAAATTTTTTAGCGTCAAATCATGTAGCACCAAAACAAGGAGCTGTTTTTTGTAGTCAGAGTGATGGATGTTATTTTTCGACCAGTTTGAGAAGCATCTTTGACATCGAAATTTCCAGAATAATAGCGACTAAACCATTTTTTAGCTTTTATTTTCGATGATATATCTTGACTTATTATACACCTGCGCAACATTTGTACCTTTATCGAAGTAAAATTGTAAAATGTGGCAAGCTGACAATAGACAGCTGAAATACGGTTGGAGCATCAACTGTCGGATGAAATTAAAATCAAACGAGGAGTACATCAGGGTTTTTCAATGAAGCACTCACTGGTACCACCGAAGGAATCAACATCAACGGCGTTAACATAAATAACATTAGATACGCCGATATTACATTAATTATCACTAATAACGGAAAAGATCTACAAAAACTTATGGATAAAATAACTGTCACTTGTACACAGTTTGGTTTAAGACTCAATTCAAATAAAACAAAATATATGATTATAAGCTAATATTGAAAATGGTGTTATTACAGTCAGTGCCACAAAGATAGAGAGAGTTGATAAATTGATGTATTTCAGTAGCAATATCAACGACCACTGGGACCCGACTCTGGAAGTCAAATTTCGAATAGAGAAGGCCCGAGCCGCATTTAAGAAGAACAAAAAATCTTAACTAGGCACGACATATCAATGAAACTATGGATAAAAATGGTAGGCTGCTATATTTTTCCAGTTCTCTTGTACGGCATGGAAGCTAACTGAAGCAATGCTTTAACGTTTCGAGGCATTCGAGATTTGGGTGTATGGACGACTGCTGAAAGTCAGTTAGATAGACAGAATTAGTAACAACAGCTTTCTTACTCGCATGGACAAGGACTTAGAGGTGGTCAAGACCATCAAGCGATACAAATTAGAATATTTTGGCCACATTATGAGACATCCAAAAAAAATATGAAATATTGCATCTGATCAGACGTGGTCCAGGGAGGAGAACATCATGGATGTATAATTTGAGGCAGTGGTACGAAAAGTCTACGTTCAACTCTTCCGAGCGGCTGTCAATAAAACGATCATCATCAACATAGTAGCCAACATGATTACCAACGATCGTTGAACGATCATGGTACTCGAAGAAGCAGAAGAGCGAACTTTTGCAAAAATTTCACTCATCTTCAAGGCGCTCCAAATTAGCTTTAAAAATAATCTGTTCTTAGATTAGTGAGATGTAAAGAGCAGTGTGAGGAGTAAGATTGTTTGGATGTTTAGATATTTTGATGGAGTCCTGAATTTTCCTAGGATAGAAAAGTCGTCTTCAATGGCAAAACTGCCCCCGATGGGAACCTATATCGTAACCTATGCTATAATGTAGAGAAGGCTAACAGTATACAGAAGATATTACTTCTCTATCCTGGATAAATCGTGGAGATATTTAAAAAAAGTGTCCCATGATGACTTTTTTTCAAAGCAATATATCTATGTAACTTTTTAAGCTAGGAAAATGAAACTAAATGGCACTGTTATGGTACACTTTACAATTTATTTTACAAGAGTTTCCGATGGGCCAAGCCTAAATAAAAATATTAGAAAAATGCAAATAAAAATTTTATCAATCGATTTCTATCAGATCTAACTGAATGGCCTCTTCGAAAAAAATATATTATATTTATCTGTGACGCCTTACAGCGTGTCAAGATTCATTAAAATCCAAGTGGTGCAACATGTTGAAAAAAAAAAAGTAAGTGGTGATGTACCCGATGTAACCGATACGATAACGCATTTACACGTGATCGTTATTATTATTTCACTAACCAATTTCACAAATATCACCGCTTAAAAATTCCTGATACTTACGGCTATGTGCTTAGTTACGAATGATTTCAGGAAAAGCTCCCTGTGCGTTAGAGTCCCACGCGCCGATCAAGTCCGTAAATGCATGTGATGCATGTACGTTTCACCAATTCCTAATTGAGAAACGTTTTTGTTTATGTCAAAAAATATATAATATTCAGTAAATCAAGGAATGGTGTAAAATAATTCGACTATGTCTGGGAAATGTAATAATTGTTGCTTTACATTGCGAAAGGATGGAAAACGAACGAAAATATTGCGAACTGAAGATGAAGTACGTACTTACAACGTTCCTGACATGACACTACTTAAAGTTGAAGATGTTCTGTGTAATAAATGTAGATTGATCCCATACAGAACTTTATCGGCTACTGACGACGTAAGCGCAGGACCTTCTCATATTGTTATAGATACAGAACAACGTGACATCTTCCAACTTGAATCAACGGAAGAGGAAGAATATTATGATGATCAAGAGGAATTTCATATGCGTCACAGTTCCGATGAGGACTTTATGATACTGCCGTTTTAAAGGGTAGTTTCGACTCATAAATACTGTGTTTAGTGTAACTCAAAATCTAATATCATCGTCTTCTTCTTCTTCTTCCACGTACTGTAGGCCTCAGGCCTGTAGTTTTCAACTCATTAGTTTTCTTGGGATGTTGATGTCCATGATTCGAGCCATCTCTTTGGAGGTCTTCCCAGGGGTCGTCGTGTCCGTGGTTTAACATCTCGCGCGATTCTCGCTAGTCTCTCCTCAGTCATTCTCTCCACGTGATCTCTCCAAGCTCTTCTACGTTTACGTCCCCATCTGATTATGTCTTCCACTTCGCATTCATGTCTTATGTCTGTGTTTCTTTTCCTATGTCTTAGTGTGTATCCTGAAATGTTTCTAAGTATTTTCATCTCTGTTGTTCGAAGAATGCTTTTCGTTCTTTTATTGTCTGCTCTTATTTCCATAGCGTACGTTAGTGTGGGTCTGACACATGTTTTGTATATCCTTACATTTTATTCATAAAGGCATTCTTCCAGATGATGTCTCGAAGTGCGCCTGATATTCGGCTGGCTTTGTTTGCTTGGTCCCTCACTTCATTTGTTCTATTTTGGCATGAGGT